>HG995340.1:6058125-6804345 GCA_905333045.1 Lysandra bellargus | reverse complement strand
TTCATGGCTAATATTTTACCAATAGTGAACATCAAATACCTTATAACACAATTTGGGAAAAAATAATAAAAACCACACCAACAATAAAAAGTAGAAGAATTTTGCAAGTAACATGGCCGCCAAAACTGTTGTCACTTATCAGTTTTCAGTTTGACAAGCTTTTCATTACCATTACCAGTATACTGCCGCTTAGGCCTTATCGCTTAGGCCAATGATCGCTTAGACTTAAGATATTTTGATTTATACCACACTTGACAGTACACTTGACTTTTTAGAAACACTACCAATATGTATCCGTGATGCCAACCTGCAGATAATTTCAGATTGGTGGGGAACCTAGAAGATCTAGAAGTGTCTATCGTCGCGCCGTCTGGTAAGAGTTAAGTTTTGCGTTAAATTTAATACAATAAATATTTTTCCTTATATTATAATTTATAAGGCAAAATGGCAGATACTTATTTGTTAAATTGGCAGCACTAAGCCCACGTGACGGTTTGCTGCGAACCGTCAAAACTGTCAAATTCACACGAAGTGAAGTAGCTGCATACGAGTTTGACAGCTGTCAAACTCGCCTACGCGGCAGGGCTTCAAATAACGTTATTTTTTCATAATGTTACTGCTTCAAGGGCATACATAACGTTATGAAAATTTAACCGATATTAAAAATAACGTTAAAAATTGATATTAATAGCGGTTAATGTTATAACGTTATATAGGATTTATAACGGTAAATATATGTTCTTTGATAACGTTATAGTCCGTCAAGAAAGTCATGACAAGCGGGAAAATTTTCTAAACGTAATCACGCTTATAAGGTGTATTTTTTCTTTGTATTTTCACACAAATCTCGCAAAAAAAGTGGGCTGCGAGTGAGATTTAGTGTACCGTGCACGATCGCATACCTGATACCAGAAAATAACGTTATATTTACCGTTATTATCATAACGATATTTTTTCGTTTATACTTATCGAAAAAATATCGTTATAATAATAACGGTAAATATAACGTTATTTTACTAAATATCGTTAAAAAAATAACGTTATCTGGCTACCATTATGAAAATAACGGTACGTAACGATATTTTTTCTGTTATTCGATAACGTTATGAAGCCCTGCCAATACCAAATATACGTATCCGTACCTTTGTCGGTTTTTAGGTTTTTGACGCACATCAAGTAAACAAAATCATGTAAAAGTTTGGTATTTGACGTCCATGTGTGGAAGGCCATATTTGCCTTTATTTGCTTGTTTGTGACATAAGTATATAATTTAGCCAATAGCAAATACAAAATACAGCCATGTGAAGTGCCTCCATAACATGGTTTTCTTACAAATGTCAAAAAAATCGGTTGTCTATAAAGTCGGTTTACTGCATAAAGTTAATATACCTATCGGAAATTACCTTTATGGTTTACTGACGTGGACGATAGTTGAACGTGACAACGTCATAAGAAAATGGAACGCATGGAACGCCTCAGAGCGAGGTAACGCCGCATGCATAGATAAAGTAATAACTCAATGGCCGCATGAGTCATGTTTTTTCGTGCGTGCAGCCGGCTCCATCGAATTATAAGATGTTATCACGTCAAAAATTTATAATGAGTAAAATAAACTATTCGCAATACAAAACGCTACATACATTCGTGAAATCCAGTAAAATCTTCGAACAAAGCACAAGTCATACCTCGACACGTAGGAAATAGAGCACAATTTTAAATAGCCGAAATAATACTAATAGCTCACAGATTGTTTATTTATTTTTCATTCAGAATGTGGTCAATGTATCAAAGGTCATAACTAACCAAACTTCTTCATACAAAAGTATTCTCTAAGTCATCGAAATACATAATATAATCGAAACAAAGAGCGCGGCCCAGGTGGGCCTTACGGTTGTTGAAAGACTTGAAAGTGTAAATGGAACGCCTCAGAGCTGTCAGCGAGGCAACGCCGCATGAACTGTCATGTTTTTCAGGCGCGCACCCCATATCGAATTATAAGACGTTATCACGTCAAAAACTCAAAGCAGATATGTTACTACCGCGCGCGTTGTGAAGCCTCAAATACGGTCTTTTATTTAGTCTGTCTCTTACAAATAGTTTTATGTAAATGGCATTTCGTATCTTTTGTTTCACTTATCTGTCAAATTTGACAAATGATTGATGGATTTTCATAACTTTTTAATTTGATTGTCCCTTAGATCACATCTTCTTTTCTTGTCCCATTAACCAATCGTCCTCATATGACTATCTTCCCAATTCCATTCCTCGCCCTATAAATTTTAAATCGGTTTTATCTTATGTAGATACACCATTTATTGAAATTTTGTGTACATATATTTATGTTAACAATATTAGATTGTGATGTTTCTACTAACATTTGTGTTTGTGTTTCAAAGTCACTTTGAAAGACTTTGCTCTATGAAATGAAGGTCTGGTGAAGTAACAAGTGTACGGTTAGTCGGTTACAAAATTACCTATTTACAGGAGTTGATTGACACTCTGACATTGGCAATTTACTGAGTCGGCCATTTGTAAAAGAAGAAGAAGAAGAATTTGATTGTCAAACAGTTTCCATTTTAATAACTAGATGGCGTATGGGTAGACAACTATCGGTAATACCTGGGAATACCATCATTATTTGCTACAAAACTGGGCAAAAGAATGTGAAACTTGATACATTTCAATTTGAAGAAGACGCCATAATATTTACCGATATTCACACCAAATGTCACAGGAATTATAAATTTTGGTTTTGACAACATCTTTAACCTGCACTTGTGCATATTAACGGGTACTTCATGGCTAATATTTTACTAATAATGAACGTCTTTCAAATAACACAATTTGGGAAAAATAATAAAAACCACACCAACAATAAAAAGTAGAAGAAGTTTGCAAGTAACATGGCCGCCAAAACTGTTGTCACTTGTCAGTTTTCAGTTTGACAAGCTTTTCATCTCAGCGTGTTCCTAAACTATTACCAGTATACTGGCCTAATCGCTTAGGCCAATGATCGCTTAAAAGTTTAAGATATTTTGATTTATGCCACACTTGACAGTACACTGATATTTTTTAGAAACACGACCAATATGTATCCGTGATGCCAACCTGCAGATAATTTCAGATCGGTGGGGAACCAATAGAAAATCTAGAAGTGTCTATCGTCGCGCCGTCTGGTAGAGAAGAAAACCTCTCATTGTTCGGAAGCAATTTAAGCCGGAAAATAGTATGAACGTAACAGATCTGTATTTAGTAGTATATCATTGTCTTCATACAAAAGTATTCTCTAAGTCATCGAAATACGTTATATAATCGAAACAAAGAGCGCGGCCCATATGGGCCTTACGGTTCTTGACGGAATGGCGAACTAATTATAGCGCGGCCCAGGTGGGCCTTACGGTTGTTGAGAGGATAAATGGAACGCCTCAGAGCGAGGTAACGCCGCATATTGCGTCATGTTTTTTTCATGCGCGCAACGTCAAAAACATTGGTGGTATTCTTACTTTTTATCTCCACCATTGGTTGCGTTTCTAAAAAATATCAGTGTACTGTCAAGTGTGGCATAAATCAAAATATCTTAAACCTAAGCGATCATTGGCCTAAGTGATTAGGCCAGTATACTGGTAACAGTTTAGGAACACGCAAATTGTCAAACTGAAAACTGACAACTGAAAGAGTTTTCGCGGGTACCGTAAAATGGGGTGAATAGAAATCGCGGGGTGAATGGAAACAAATCTGAGAATTTGATTATGGTCGTTCTAGTTGCTCTATAGTCTGTTAAAGTATCTTTATTTCTACTATTATCAACACTGAAACATTTTTCCTTTATTCTGGCAGCCCTAAAATTTACGTCAAGTCTAATGACATAGAGAAAAAAGCTGTTGAAGTGAACGTTTGCGTACCAGTGTTTATTGACTGTGTAAAACTTTTAAAAAAACATCAAGTTCGTTACTGATATCTCTTTGTCAATTTGCATACTTGGATAGCTAAGCTTCTCATCTATTAGGAATAAAAAGGTTAGTGTCAATATTCCATCATTTTGTTCTTATTTTTTAGTAAAATCGAGACTTAGTATTTTTTTACTGATTTCGAGGTGAATAGAAACGAGTAGGGGGTGATTAGAAACGCCTTTAGGGTCAATAGGCACGAAGAAAGAGGTGAATAGATACGAGTGAGGGGTTAATAACAACGAGAAAGGGGTTAATAGAAACATGATTTTTAAGGTTGTCAATCGAGTATTTTTTCATCATGACAGTTTTCATTTAAATTTTTTTGTTAAAATGTTTTTCTGTGACACTTTAACGCTAGATTAAGAACGCTATTATACTTAGATGATTATAATTACAAAAATTAAACTCTTTAATTATTTTTGATAGTTGTTTACTGAAAAACGAATTACCTACTTACATAAACGTACAATAAAAGTTGATTTTGACAACCCTAACGTTATTTCTCTATTCACCCCTCTCTCGTATCTTTTGACCACAGTTTCAAGGTAAATAGAAACCGCCTACTTTTTCCTATTTTACAAATAATTCTCAAATTTATGCATAGTTAAAGAATAACTATTTGACAAATAAAAACGAGACTCGCAATTCGACAATTCTTTAATAACAGCTTTCATACAAAATATGTACGAAAATCAGTGTAGAAGTTGAAAGTTGTGTCTATTCACCCCATTTTACGGTATGTCATGTGCATGTCACTTCAAACTTCTTCTACTTTTTATTGTTGGTGTGGTTTTTATTATTTTTTCCCAAATTGTGTTATTTGGGTCTTTGTTGTTCATTATTGGTAAAATATTAGCCATGAAATAACCGTTATCTTGCACAAGTGCAGGTAAGATGTTGTCAAAACCAAAATGTATAATTCCTGTGACATTTGGTGTGAATATCGATAAATAGGGCTATTTCTTCCGTGAGTTTTAGCTAAAACATCGTTGTAATAACTTTGTTATCCTAGTCATTGGAATATTATGGCGTCTTTTACAAATTGAAATGTATCAAGTTTTACATTCTTTTGCCCAGTTTTGTAGCAATCATTGATGGTATTCCCTGGTATTACCGATAGTTGTCTACCCATACGCCATCTAGTTACGAAAATGGAAACTGTTTGACAATCAAATTAAAAAGTTAAGAAAATCCCTCATTCACATGGCTATTGGTATTTGCTAAAATCTGACAGAAATTAGAGATCAACTACGATAACATGGCGCGCCCCTCCAAAATTCAAAACGTTTGAAGTGCGTTGTCTTGCGCGGTAGGCTAGTTTGGCTAGTTATGATTAGTTGACCAACAAATCTTGGTAATAGGTGACATTGACTGAAATATTACGTGTACTGTGATTGGTTGTATACTTACTACATACAAACTCTTTCATAAGGATGTGACTACACACATTGAAACAGTCATTTGGAGGGGCGCGCCATGTTATCGTAGTTGATCTCTAGTAATTTACTTGGTATTTTAGAAAATGACACACTGAAGTTGGCAGTCAGCTGCTAAACTGCGAAAAAGTCGCGCATGCGTAGTTGAAAAGTGAAATGAACACGGCTCTTGGGTATTTGTTGCATTTGGCAAAATTATTGACGTATGTATACACAAGCAAGCAAATAAAGGCAATTAAGGCCTTCCACACATAGACGTCGAAATATACCAAACTTTTACTTGATTTTTTTACACTTTACAGTTTGCCTATTTGACTCTTTAGTTTAGAATTTAGATGTGCGTCAAAAACCGACAAAGTTATGGATACGTGTATTTTTGGTATTTGGTGTTTGTCATATTTGTCAAATACGCAAATAAGGCCAATACTTTGTCAAACATACCGTCTACACATTAACCATGTGAAGTGCCACCATAATTTTTTGGGAGTTTTAATTTTAGACCTAGCAACCGATAGCACGTGAGTTTACGTGACGGCGTGATTATGGCAACATTTTTAGTTAATGGCCGTCAGTTAGCTGGAATGGGGCGAGAAACTGTTTTCGCTGAATATTATTGTAAAATTACAAGTTGTAGTACTATTCGTGTTGTTGTGAATTAAAAACATAACTGTAAAATTTTGTGCGGGTTAGTGAATTCTAGTGACTTTAGTAATAGTGAAATTGTTTTAGAAATATATGTGTCATAAAATAGTTACGGATTAGTGATAATTTTTCTTATTTGTTTATTGGATTACTATTTCCAGTTTGAGCGACTACAAAATATAGTCAGGTGAGTTGGATTCGAGACGAGTAGATTGAAATAAGACGGAACGTATGCCACGAATACTTAGCTGTCGGCGTAGACGTGATGTATCTTCGATTTGCAACCGGGAGATAACGGATGATAATTGCGTAGTTTCTGATAAGGCTATACATTCCACATCTAATCTTCATCACTATAATTCCCATAAACTCATTTTACTTGAGTATGCTTTATCATCTCAATCTATATTTAATTTATACCCAGTCTTAGTGAGTGGTGTGTATTAGTCATTGCCTAATAAAAACACGTGAAATACTAAATCCTTGTAGAAAACAAGTGTATTGTGATGCTGCCATTAATAATTGTGCCAGTCTGTACACAGTGCATGTTTTCCAGTTTTCTCACATATAATTACTGATATTCAACCTGTGTGATTTCAATTTCAGCTATTTTATTTGTGATTCACTTTTAAATTCTTAACTGTTTTAATTACATTTCCAGTGATTCCAAAAAATTAAGTAGAATTATGATTCTACTTCTCATAGTTCATTTCAGTGACAGTGTCGTAAATAGCCTTTTTTGTGCTCTGTGCGAGCTTTTATAACTGCGCCCTTGTTTTTTTAGATATAGGTACCCAAAGCAATGCTATGTATAAGGCCTCTCTACTCAGGCCATTCTTGTACCCCCCAGAGTCTACGCCCTGTGCCTGGGCATCGGTGGCACCACCCTATTTACAGCACTGCAAAGTCCAGATAAAAGTTCTTAGATTCAAAATCGAAATATCTATAATATTATGGATTACAATTTAAAATAGATGTATTTTAATAGTATTATAGAGTTAATGTTTGTATTTTTAAATGTATTTTTCTCATAGCACCATAGAGAAACCACTAGACCAGTTGATCATTTTCTCAATATCCAAATATTGGATTTAATTTCCATTTTGTGTAGAATATTTTTCATTTCATTTCATCACTAATAAAACATATTCACTAGTTTTCACACACTTAGCACCTCCATCGTGGGTATTGCAGACACAATACAATTTCAATTGTTATGCGGTAGCCGGCAGCTCTTGAGGGTTGAAGGGTCAATGCCCAGGCACTGGTTTGTCATCTAGTTTATAAAACACAGCAATTTTAATACAATAAAATATACTAGGTCCAACAATGAGTTTAAAACTTAAATGGAAAGTGTTAATGACGACCTTTCATTCATAATGTTATATCATAGTATTTGCATATAATATTATTATGATATACTGTGTTATTTAAGTAATTTGAATTTTTTTGTAACAACTTCATTAAAACTTTGTATAAATTATGACAATTTGAATTCATATTACATTATAATTTTATGTTACAATACAATAAATGTGACATAATTTCATGTGTATAGTAATGAAAATACATTTTTAAAACATTTCGAAGTTTCTATTTTAAGATATATGGGTGCTTTCACAAAAATAGGGCAACTTTTGAAGGTATTTTGTCTTCATCATATTTAATTTGTTATTGATTTCCCTGTTAGTGTACATGGTAGGTGACCAATTAATTATGTCTTATCTAAAAGGGCCAGTCACATTATGCCTTATTTTAGGTATTTTTTTGAGTTTTGCTAATTTAGGCATCTAGGGACTGACAACTTTAAACCCTTCATGCGCGAGTCTGACTCACACTCAGCCCCGGATCTAGGGGGGGGGGTGGCAAGCCGGGGCCCATGCCCCGGGCGGCAAATTCAGGGGGCGGCAAAATTCACACTTCACGGACCAATGGAAAACTCATCATTTATTTAACTTTGACCACGGAATAAATAATAGCACAAGTACAGCAATTTCATGGCCATATGAACTTGACCGATACCCTGAATGCGGAGTGAGACGTGCTGCACGAACATTTATTATTCGCGAGGTGCGTTCAAAATACGCGCCTGACTCCCGCTCGCCTGCAGGAATCGCAGAGCTCGTTTTAGCAAACTAAAACTGGTTAAAAATTATTTGTGATCTTCTGAGTCAGACGCTTATCGGGTCTTGCAATCTTAGCGATAAAAAAACGTATTGCACAACAAGGCTATAGATTTATTTGCTGAACAAAAGGCTCAAAAAGTAAAATTGTAATTTCAATTCACAAATTTAATAATATATTTGATTTTTGTTTTTATTATTCATACATATTTATTTTTATTTTAAACCCTACCCTGTTAAATATATTATGTATATCCTACATATTGACAGTTGAAATTATATGGATGATAAAGGTGAAAATAAACATTATAAGTAGGTAGGCGGGGCGCCGAAGTGGCGTTTGCATTAGCCGGTACCCCTCCATGGGGAAGCCCGTGTGCAGGCGAAAGTCTATTCCCGCACAGCAGCAGCAAAGGAAAGAGGGGAACGGGTGCCACCAGATCTGGCAGCCCAATGGCGTCGCCAAGCCCGAATGCTGATAATGCGCACCTGGCAAGACTTTTGGCATCGCCAACTGTCGGTGACAGAGTTGTTGCAGCAATTCGGCCAGCTTCTTTCAATTTCAAATTCAGCAAATTTCGGAAAGCGGCAGAAGCCGCGCGGATGGTTCTGCTGGTAGAGCAGATGCCGCTGTCTGGGCTGCTGCAGTTATCGCCTCAGGCGGGTCCAGCGGCTCAGCGACACTCGGAGTGGAGGCACCGTTGGGTTTTAGTGGGTAAACAAGGGTGCTCCTCTTTACCGCAGCACCCGAGGAATCCCACATATCCAGGCGCCCACCCAGGCTGCCGGGAATGCATCAAGCATTCCCAACGGCAAAAAAAGGCAGGGCGGCATTTTTCAGTTTTTGCGCCGCCTAAAAAAAATTGAAGATCCGGGGCTGCTCACACTTAGCCGATTTTATATTATTTTAGGACTACTGAGTTGAAACTTCTTATATATGATTGTATAAAGAGTGGAACTGTATCACCAAAGTACATATTATTTTTCAACATCTGGGTGAGGCCGCCAATTTTTGCTGATATGACGCAGAAAATTTTTGCGAGAGAAAGAAAATCTACGCTGCTAGTGACGTTGGAGCACCTAAATTGTAGGGAATTTATTTCTCTACGCTATCATAGCGTTGAGAAAAATGCCGTTGGAGCACCAAAATGATAGAGTAGAGGCTATCATAGCGTAGAGAAAATCAAAGCGAGAACCCTTGTTAGTGGAAGCAGTAACGCTGTGGTCAGGGTTTTAAATCTTGGTGATCACGAGATCTGCTTGAACAAAGGTGACGTCATTGGAAAGTGCGAGGAAGTTGTCTGGATGAGAAAGTGTAGTTCGATCACAGGCTCAGACTCGGCAAACGCCAGCAACTATGGAATAGTGACTGAGCTACTCGATGACTGCAAGAGTAATCTGACTTATTCGCAGAGCATGAAAGCTAAGAAGTTTTTACAACGCCACGCGAATATCTTCTCCAGTCAGGAAGGCGACCTTGGAAGAGCGTCGATGGTTCAGCACAGGATAGATAGCGGAAGCGAGAACCCAATTCGTCAACGAGCAAGACGGATACCCATTGCAAAGGAAAAAGAAGTTGAAGGCCTTTTGGAGGACATGAGAAGGCATAAGATTATTGAACCGTCTGCAAGTCCGTGGTGCTCACCTGTTGTGTTAGTGAAGAAGAAAGATGGCAGCACAAGATTTTGTGTGGACTACAGGCGTCTCAATGATGTCACTAAGAAGGACAACTATCCATTACCTCGAATCGACGACACTCTGGATACCTTGAGTGGCATGAAATGGTTCTCGACCCTGGACCTGAAATCTGGGTACTGGCAGGTGGAAATTCATCCAAAAGACAAGGAGAAGACAGCTTTCTCCACCGGTAAAGGTTTATGGCAGTTTAACGTCATGCCCTTTGGATTGTGCAACGCACCTGCCACATTTGAGCGACTCATGGAGTGTGTACTGGCAGGCTTAGTTGGAGAAAAAAAAAATAAAAAAAAATAAAAATTGTTTTATTTCTGAATAGATTTTAAAAAAATACTTTCAGAACGTTGATACTACTGGTGCCTACCACCGGTTCGGGAACTAACCCGGCGAGAAGAACCGGCGTAAGAAACTCGCACGGGGTCCCACTTTTTACCAAAAAAGTGAGAAAAAAATTAATCTTTTTAAAATAAAATTTACAAAATTTGTAACTTAAAAATATACAATGTCAATTAATAATTAAATTACATAATTATTGTAATTCATATAATAATGTAGAAGTAGCCTTGCAAGCAGCCATCCTACTCCCAAGATGTGCCATCGTTTATGAAATCATTGACCTTATAATAGGCTTTGGCACACAAACGCTCTTTGACTACTTTTTTAAATTTATTAATGGAAAGATTTTGAACGTTTTCTGGGATTTTATTGAAAAGGCGTATACATTGACCTTTAAAAGATTTACTGACTTTACTAAGTCTGATCACTGGCAAATCTAGCTTGTGCTTATTTCTGGTGTTTCTACAATGAATGTCACCTTTGACTTTAAATTTACAAATATTTTTTCTAACATATAATACATTATCCAAAATGTATTGAGAAGCTACTGTCATAATACCAATTTCTTTAAACTTTTCTCTCAAAGATTCAAATGTAGACATTTTGTAAATCGAACGTATAGCTCGCTTCTGCAGCACAAAAATAGTATTTAAATCGGCAGCGTTTCCCCATAATAGGATACCATATGCCATTCTACTGTGAAAATAGCTAAAATAAACTAATCGTGCAGTGTCTTCGTCAGAAATTTCCCTAATCTTTCTGACTGCATATGCTGCAGAACTGAGTCTATCTGCGAGTTTAGCAATATGAGGACCCCACTGTAATTTGCTATCTAGTGTAATACCTAAAAACACAGTAGTGTCCACCAAATTCATTTTCTCATCATTTAATAGTACATTGGTTTGAGCTTGCCGTACATTGGGCAAAGTAAACTTTAAACATTTAGTTTTAGTAGAATTCAAAAGTAAATTATTAACATTAAACCAATGTACTATTTTTGAAAGAGTACTGTTTACCTCGTCGTAATTAGACTGTTGTCTCTTCACTTTAAAAATAAGTGAAGTGTCATCAGCAAAAAGTACTATTTCATTATCATTGTCCTTAACTAGATAAGGTAGGTCATTTATGTAGATGAGAAAGGCTGAGAGGCTTACTTAGTCTACTTGGACGACGTCATCATTGTTGGCCGCGACTTCGAGGACCATTTGCGAAACTTAGAACGAGTTTTCGCCAAAATAGAGGGAGCCAAGTTAAAGCTGAATCCGAAAAAGTGTCGTTTATTCAGGAGTAAGGTCAACTATCTCGGCCATGTTATCTCCAGTGATGGAATCCAGACGGACCCGGAGAAACTGGAAGCAGTTCAAAATTGGCCAACCCCTAAGAACAAAACCGAAGTGCGGGCATTTCTCGGCCTATGCTCCTACTACAGGCGTTTTGTTAAGGGATTCTCAGAGATAGCCAAGCCATTACATCGGCTGACGGAAGATAAACGACAGTTTATGTGGGACGAGACTTCTGAAGATTTTTTCAGAAACTGAAGAAACATCTGTGTGAAACACCAATCCTGGGGTATCCACAACCTGAAGGTCAGTTTATAGTCGACACTGACGCAAGCAACACGGCCATTGGAGGGGTGTTATCTCAAAAACAGGGCGAAAGAGAAGTTGTAATTGCATATTTCAGCAAATCTTTATCTAAGCCAGAGAGAAACTACTGTGTGACAAGAAGAGAACTTGGCTGTTGTAAAGAAGCTACAACAGTTGCTTCTAAGCTAGTCGAAGAAGTGATATCTCGCTTTGGTGTGCCTCTCGAAATCCATTCCGATCAGGGCAGGAACTTCGAATCGCAGGTCTTCCAGGAAGTGTGCAGAATTTTGGGAATGCATAAGACGAGGACCACCGCGTACCATCCACAGTCTGATGGAATGGTTGAGAGATTTAACCAGACCCTTGAGAGGCATTTGATGAAATTAGTAGATGACAAACAAAAGGATTGGGACAAGTATATACCACTCTTCCTTCTGTCGTACCGTACCGCCGAGCATGAAAGCATAAAAGCTACCCCGGCGTATGTCAATTATGGTAGGGAACTAAGAGTTCCAGTAGACCTTTTGACAGGAGGGTCACCGGAGGAACCAAAGACCGTACCAGATTATGTCTGCGATTTAAGAGAAAAAATGCGTTATATACACGCCATGGTTCGGGAAAATGGGTTACAGTCAAGTGAGAACATGAAGACCAGATACGACCGGAAATCGAACACGAGCGGCTTCGAAGAAGGGTCACTGGTATGGCTGCATAACCCAACTCGCCGAAAAGGGAAATCTCCAAAGTTACAGACCAAGTGGGACGGCCCATATAGTGGTTACCCGATTGAATGATGTGACTTACAGGATTCACAAGCCACCAAGAGGCACATTCAAAGTGGTACACATAGACCGTTTGGCGCGTTATCATGGCAGTAACAACGATGCTCGGGACGAGCATCTCTAAGAGGGGAGTAGTGTTACGGATACGGGCAGCTGTTTACCTGCGCGCGACAGTTGCGCGTACTTTCTAGAAAAGTCCAACCCTTGTTTATGTGAATTGCGTGTTTACGTAAACAATCCAGAATGGAACGTTCCAGAAAGTATGGCGGGCCATATAAAAGGTAAACGAGCTGGCAATCAATTCAGTTTGATACAAGCGATCATCAAGGCGACTTCGAAGTGAGAACAAGTGATCAATAGTGAGTGATTGTGATAGTGACCTAAGACTCGGCTACGACCTAGGACAGTGATAGTGCTCAGTGATTTGGATCTAGTGCTTAGTGTTTGGATTTAGTGATTTGCGTGAGCTAGTGTTTGTGAATAAAGTCTTCAAGAGAGTTACCAGGTCTTTCTCTCCCAATCCTCGAACCCTAGCACGTAACAATACAATTAATCGTCAAGGCAAATTGAATTAATATCGAACATTAAAAGGCGCTAAGCCTCTTGTGTTATCCACATACGAACAGATATTATGATAGTATTATCTGATTTACCCAAGCCGCGGTCAAGGCTCGCGGCCGGCTTTCTAACAATGCAACGCCCTACATTATGGTATTTGGGAATTTGTACTAGGGCTAAGGCTAGGGCTGCCAAAAGCCAGTAAAATCAAGAAAATAAAAAATAAATATGAAATACCTAAGTCTAACCTTAGAATGTTGGTCCTAAACATTGTAGAGGATTACAGTTAGCAGGAGCTAACTTGGCATTGACTTGACTTGACAGTGAGGCCATGTCACAGAGTACCACATTTCTTATCGTAACGTCTAAAAAACATAAATTCCATTGAGTAGCAACCCTGCAATCACAAGGTCACACCTCCCCGTTACTAGTTCGCCTAGCATTTGATAGGCTTAACTATCGAGATAATTATATTTACTTTGATATTTTTTCAAGAATGCTTAGTCTAATTATAAATAGGCTTACCTACTTTAGTACTTGGTATATTTTCAAGGTTCTGTTATACCGTAAATTCCTCATATTATGACGTACTCCTATCAAAGAGCAAAGATTTCAGACCTCTTCCCGTTGGAGCATATGCGACATGCGTCTATGATTGCCCATGATCGACGTGTTGATTGTGCAATGTCCATGCTACAGACAGCCGCAATCATGATTGTAATCATGATTATCCACTAGCACAACGTAGAGTTATGTGTGTGTTAATTATACCAAAAAATAGGGCAATGTATTATTTATAAAAATATGTATATTACGAAACTAGACAAGTCATTAAGGAGCATAAACAATTGCATTGACCTCGTACAAAGAGGATGCCGAAAATAAAATCCGGCGGTGCGTTTTCATAACGTTTAATACGACCGTTGTGTGGAAGTACGCTCCAACGCCGATGTGTTGCAACTCCTGGCTTTCCGGAAGCTGTACGTATGCTGTGTGGAACTGCGTATTGCCTTGGATTAATCGAAAATGTGGTAGATGACAAAAGAACTTTATCATCTGATGATGGAGTACGCTGGTATTCTAAAAGACTGGATCCATGGCGAGATATTTAAAAAAGCTGTGGACTTAATAATATAGTCAGCTACCCTAAAGTAATAATTAATAATATAATTGGTAATCAAGATATATGTCTGATTAGCAACAACATAGGCTTCATTGATATCATCCTATAGATGGGTTTTAATTTGGGTGGCCATGGAGAGCGACTTTTACAATGAGATAAGATATTAATCTAATTAGCTCAAGATCTATTGAACGCACTGTGGTCAGCTTAGCGTAAATCCTGTGCCGAGAAACGAAGGATTATCATTTATCAGCCAGCACATCCTAAAGGACGTGTTATCCTCGAGATTACGTTGCAATTACTCACCGAACAAAGCCTCTTCACGCCATTTTATATATGATTATTTATTTTATTCGCAGTAAACTTTCGATTTTTAAAATTAATTAGCAATAAGCATGGACTAGACATGGATTTTTGTTTGCAATGTATCTGGGCTGTACATTGTACAAGTCCACACAAGTAATGTGAAAAATACCACATTGCTAATTTTAGTCTACAATCAGCAATCCTCCATTTCCTTCTTAACTAGTTCCTATCCGACTTCGCGCTTCGACGCTCGCGACAATAGTCATTGTATGAAAATGTATGGCACCGCTTCCGAGGCCCGCGACAAACGCGCGCGGCCGACGACTGTCGTAGGCCGCGCGCGGCAGTGTCATATAACTTTGACACGGTCACGCGGGGCCCGCAACAGACGCGCACGGCCGACGAGTGACGACAGTCGTAGGCTGCGCGCGGCCGTCAAGACACGTATGAACTTCAAGACACGGCCGCGCACGGCTTGACAGTCGTCGACTGCGCGCTGTCGCGGGCCTCGGAAGTGGCATAGTAAAAGGAGGGGAAGTAGGGTAACTCCGGTCCAATCCGCGACTTAATTACCTACTGTCTTAGGGTTGTCAATTTTAGGCGGCGGCGGCGCGGCGGCGTTGTGATGTGGGAGCGGCAAGCGGCTGTCCGTGCTTCGTTCGCAACCGCATGAACAGCGGCAACGTCGCGGTCTTCCGACTTTTAATAATAATAAGTGACTCTTGATTGTCCATATTTCGGCCAATTTTCGTGCATATTTGCATGCATATTTCGGCACTTGGATCGTGCATATAATCCGATGTCTAAATAAAATTATAAATATACCCTTTAAAACCACTAACGCCTGTCTCTTATAGGTACCTACTATAAACAAATCTGTTGTTATGATTCGAACTTTGCTTTATGTGTATAAATTTATTAATATCTGATTTACAATTAACACACAGCAATATTTATTACTCCTGCGATTATGATCGGACATTTTTGATTCGTTTGACGCGGCGTGGCGCGACGCGGGCGTGCAGCGTAAAGTGTTAGCCCCGACTGGTATGGTCCGAAAACGGTCCGAGATTTTAATAAGTGTGCGTGCGGCGACGCATTGATACTATGACGCACACATACAAGCCGTGCGCGGTGCCTTTGTATGAAGATAACTTACTTCCCCTCCTCATACTATGGAAGTGGTGCCATACGTTTTCATACTGACTATTGTCGCGAGCGGCCGACGACTGTCGCGATGCACGGAATTGTACCTTTACTTGGCGATGATTCCGCGTCGTCCTTTTTCACCTGGCATTTGAAAGACGGGCGTGAGTGTGAAGAGAGAAGGACGATGTTTGATTTTTTGGGTTGGGCGCTCCCTTAAGGCGGGCATGAACCCCAATTTGTTATTCCGTGACTCCCGGTTTACCTACTTCCAATATAATAACGAAATGTAAAAAATATGCGATATAAAGCACAATAATTAAAAGACTTTAAACCACAAACATTTTTATAAAACGTAATACTTTGGCTGTAATTAATTTACAAACTCACCTCCGACAAAAATCTAATTCATCGAAATATAAGTATTAACTAGGATAATTATACATTTTATTTGAATAAATTGTTAGTAAATCTATATTAAAATATCATTAACCGAACAATTTTGTTTCTTAATATTTATTTCCAAAGATATTTAAAAAAAAACATGAAAAATAGAGAAGATCCGCCCCTAGTAACTACAGTTTTATGCTAAGCTAAAATGAATCTTATTGCGATGCGTATGCGCTTGGTCTTTGCTTGTGTGCAAGGTTATAGTTTTGGATTGAGATTGATCCCTGCCTTAATACTCAAAATAACTCGAGATAAAGTGTTTCACAATCTAATAATTAAAATTGTCAGTATTTAAATTTAAAACGCTTTAATAGGTGGAAATAATTAACAATTGTGCTAACAGACGCGTCATTAAACTATTATATCACTATAATTAGCCCGTTACAACAATATTTGTAGAATTCACGGTCGTGAGCTACAGCTACACACCTATAACACAATGTCATACCTCGTACAGTGCGCCCTTGCTTCCAAGTATGAACCCTTGAATAAGTTATAAAATATTCTTACGCAACTCTATTCATACCAATATTAATTTTGTATTGGTATGAATGACACAATATAAATTAAAGTGTCTGTATGTTACCAGTTACTTATTTACGCCTAAACGGTTGAAACGATTTTGTTGAAGGTATGGAGATATTTTTAAACCCGGGAAAGGACATACGATAGTCTTTATCCTGAAAACGTGTAAAGTTACCATGTAAAAGTAATATTTCAAATATATTTTCGACATTCAATGTCGTAGTGACTAAGGATATTTTGAAAAAGTTAGAAAAAATGCTTGAATCCAGCAAACTTTTTACCAGGCGATTCGATGCAGATATTTTGCCAGCCATTTTATGTACAAAAAGTATAGTTTGTATTCATCAACCTTGACAATGACCGGATTGGTGAGAACTCGTGATATCGCGCTATCATTGACATTCAGCGCAGCCGAAACACATTTAGAGGTTGTGACCGCATAATGTACACTCCCACTTTGTATTACGAAGGAAATCAGCCAGGTTCGTGTTATTGCCATGTTTGTTTTGCGAATTCTGTGACGTGACAAAAGGCTACCCTCTGTAAAACAAAATAGGGGAGATAGCATAAGAAATAGAGTTGACAAATGAAAAAATACATCGAAGAAGCCAATAGTTTTCAAAACGCGTTCTAACTTCCAAGATTCTGCCACAGGTGCTAATGAGGGAAAAGTTGCCACTTTTTTTGAAAACGCAATTCATTTCCACACATTTATTCGTTGCCTTACCTACTACCTCTGAGTGACTCGCTCCAGTGATTCAGCTCGAAAAGGTGTGATATCATTTTTTTAACGGAAAGCAGACTTTCTTTCGTGTGTAATGAAATGAAAGTTACAGCACCTTATTTTATCTCGTTAAGTTGCAATGTGAGCCAAAACAAAACTAAAGCAAAGGCCAAAATTCCGTTGCACATTGCAATGCCTTCCAGACTCTATCTGCTCTACCTAGAAGTTTGCCGAAAACATCGCCAAAATGTTAAGGATTGGAAAAAGCATTTTAGATATTATGAAGTATTCCAGTAAATATTTATTTACTTGCTTCCCAGAACGCAGATAAAATCGAGTCGAGGTATGTGGTAGAAAGGAAAATGCCAACATTGTTAGGGTAACTTTAAGATAACTTTCTGATATCCATTTATAGATTCTTGTTTGTGACATGTTCGGTTACGCGTTTCAAACGGCAATTTGATTCAAAACAGATTAAGACCTTTGTAGTATTTAGTTGGTCTCCAACATTTTTGGTTAGTCAACAATTTCTTAAAGACTATGTGAAGTACTAAAGTGTAGTCCTTCATATAATAGTCTTCAAGAAATTGTTAGATCTCTGGTTTGAAAAAGTCTTTTTAATTGTTTTATTGTGCAAGTGCAATAAACTCGAGTCTCCGATGTAAGATTGCTTTGTGCTCCTTATCAAACGTTTTCATCTAGATGTAAGGGTATGACGAATGACACTATAAAATCGTTTCAAGGTTTATGCAAGGTTCCTTATTTCTACAATTCTGAATACAAAGGTTCAAAGTGTTCTGTGTCAACCTAAGTTGTACTCATATTCTTTAGAAAAGGATTTTGTAATTATTCGCTCTCCTAAGAAGATTGAGGGGCCTAGTTATCTGAAACCCTGAATTTATAACGGGCGAAGCGTAGCTCCTTAAAATCAGCTAGGTTGCGGAAACAGCATATATTGCTATGGCACGTCGCCGCGGACTACGTCGAGATAGTTCGCGGTTACAACGAGTTTGAGACCGGCCATTAAAATGCCTCGAGCCCACGCACGCCCGCCACTGACCGGTTGTGGCATCTATCGCGACGGCAAAAAGTCCACTTTCCCCCGGCCAGTCTCGCCGGTTTGCAATTACACACCATAACCGAACGGCAACAGGTATGGGTTTATCGATGGGTATTTATTATTACATTTGTTATGCCGGAGGGTTGCGGTCCTTGAACATCCTTGAGAACGTGGGAAACGTTGAGCGCTCGCTTCAAAATCATGTAGAGCTGCGGCATGCGTAAACGCATGGAAATGTTTCCCGGGGTGAAAGGATATTGTCGTTTTAATAGCATCGCTTGTTCATTCTTTGTGGAGAATCGTGGTAAAGACTAAAGAGGAATGGTATTTTAGAATTGTTATAATACGAAGCACGTATCGAATATCGTGTGCGATTGAGCAACGAGTGCAAATCCATCAATTTTCATTTGTCAGCCTGTCGGTTATGCACAATTAGTAGTTTTATGCAATCGTTTGTTTCATTGAATGTAGAACATATTATTGCGTGGCAAATTGTCTTGCTCTAAGATCTATCGAATTTATTGAACACTACTGACCTGGCAACTTTGTTTTGCCATTTATGCTAACTTTAAGCAAGTATTTTATAAACCTTCCGCCTGAATCACTATTAAAAACGTATCATTATCCGTTTGTAGAACTTTTAAAGATCGAAGGATTATACTGTGTAGTGGTATAAAGAACCCATAGACTTGATTAATCGAGCGTTTGGGTGTACCGCTATCGCGATATCGCGGTATCGCGGAAGGACACAGAAGTCCGACAAGTTTCCAAAGGGCTCGGCCGCAATCCGATAATTGTGTTAGGTCTAGGCTCTAGGCGACGCGGAATGCACCAGTTCTCAAGTCTCAACTAATGACTCTGGACCGCAATGTAATTTAATTACTCACTTTCAATCTAACGCCATTTCGTCATAACTCTGGGAGCCGATATTTTCGCAGCCCCGATGGAATAATTCCCTGTAATTAATCTTGGACTGTAATTTTTCGAATCCGACGGAAATTATTCCACCTCGTAGATCATGTTAGAATTTTAATACCTCGTATTATATTTTACTGCTAACTATTTTCTACGATTATCAAATGAATAACTTGAATTTTAAGTATACTAAACTGTACTTACAGTATGATTTAATGACCATATTTTATTAGGGAGCAAATTGTTTTATGTCATCGTTCCATATCATGGTGTATGATAATGATTCTCGTTAAACTTTTGAATTATGTTGTAATTCAAATTAATGTCAGAAATGTAAAGTATTAAAATACCGTTCTAAACGGTACACCGTACTATTATAGTGTTTAATAGGTTAAATTGTTTGTGTTGAGCTAAACATAAGTATGCCTGAGGCTAGCCGCATACATTTTCCGTGTTCCCTTTCCGAATTCGATTTCCGTATTCGGAAATCCGAACGCATGAAATTAGACTAGTAGAAATTACAGTTTGTTTTAACTGGTGCACACGTTTTTTCCGAATGGAACAAATTCCGCACGTACGTTTCAATCGCAAGCCGGCGCGCTCGCGCGTGTAATAAATCTTCCAAGTGCGAGACGGACTCGCGCACGAAGGGTTCAGTATCGTTATAGAGCAAAAAGGCCAAAACAATCACGTTTGTAGTATGAGAGCCCCCCTTAAATATTAATTTGTTTTTTTTACTACCGTATTTGTTGTTATAGCGGGAACAGATAATATGGTTGTTAGACTTAAGAGCCCGGGTTACCCTCGAAATTCTCAAACCTACATACGTAATACCAAAATCATTTTGTCATACGAAAGTATTTAATATATAAATAAATAGTAAATTTACTACAAAATATTTAAATACTAAAAAATATTTTTTAGAGTTGAAATATTTTGTAGTAAATTTAATATTTATGTATACATTTTTTTAGTGTTTTACTCTATTTTTTAGTGTTTAAATATTTAGTAGTAAATTTAGTAAAAAAAAATTATACACAAAAAAATTTTTTTAGTGTTTAAATATTTTGAAGTTAATTTTTGTACAGGAACCTAGGTAATTACTATTTTAAGCTGAAAAATAACTCAAACACGTTAAATATTTTCGTATGAGAAAATGATTTTGGTATTACGTATGTATGAGAATTTCGAGGGTAACCCGGGCTCTTAACACAGTTATCCTTAAAACCATTTTCTATGGGATTGATTACCAAACAACTTTTTCTATGAGAGCAATGCTGGGAACTCAAAAAAATGCCGTCTTCATACCTGCCGGGTTCATTTGATGGTTTTAAGGGTAACAGTGTTAAACCTAACACCCGTATACACCATCTGTGAAAATTTCAGAAGTCTAGCTATAGTGGTTCTTGAGATACAGTCTGGAGACAGACAGTCAGGCGGACAGACGGACGGACAGACAACGAAGTCTTAGTAATAGGGTCCCGTTTTTACCCTTTGGGTACCCTTTGCGTTAGTCTCACGGAATTCCAAATCGTAATTCCACATTAGGAAATCGAATACGGAAAACGTGTGTATGCGGTCAGCCTTAATGACGTTCTTTTTCCGCTTCGATTCGCTTCAACTATGAAACGAACCCGAAATTTAGCGAGGGGTTGTTGACTCGGCAGACGCTGCTGTTTATGTTACGTCGTCAGGAATATATTTTATAATATAACAGGTCAACGTATGTTATAATAGGCTTTAAGCCAACCTCGTTCTGTGTCCTTGGTTCGGCTGACCTAATAAAATAGCTTGTTAGTTGCGGTTGTTAATTTATTTTATAACGAAAATCTGTGCACAAATTATTCTACTATCATGCCCAAATTATAATATTAAAGTACATTTCATTTTATATTACTTTATCCCTGACTGAAATAATTAGATCGCAGTGAACGCTTTTATTGAAGAAGCGTTCCATATAAATTTGAGATGAAAAACCTAATTAAAAACTTATTGATATTTTTATTGAAAGGTGATACTGTAGTAGGTACATAGGTATCGCGTGACGCTAATATTATCCGATAAGTTATACAACAAATACGCATAAAAACTAAACGCTTAGGTTTCGCAGCATGTGGAAAGAAATGGGCACAAAAAAGATGATTGAAGTCAAGTGCGCATCAATAGCCATATTCTATTGAAATTTGTAATTAACTCTGTAATCAATACCCCGATCCTGCTATTTTATTGCTACATTAATGCAGCTCCGTTCCTCGTTTGATCCAGTGCGTTTCTATCAAACATCCAAATAGTAATCGTGAAACAAACGTCAGAGTTTTGGAATTTCAACCAATCTGAACGCGTTTGAAGATGGTTTGCCATTTATTGATAAATAACTAGATGATGCCAACAACTCTGTTGCGCCAAAATTCGTTTAACGCGCGAGAACGTACCTGATCGTACATTTTTCAGAACAAAAACTATGTCTTTTCCCGGGACTCAAAATATATATATCCTTTGCATACCTTATTTAAAAAAAAAACTGTTCTGCGGTTTGGGCGTGAAGAGGAAATAGACAGACATACACACATACACACTTTCGCTATTAATCGAACGAGGAACGAAGCTATGTTAGAGATCAACTACGATAACATGGCGCGCCCCTCCAAATCACTGTTTCAATGTGTGTCACATCAAGTATGAAAGAGTTTGTATGTAGTAAGTATTCAACCAATCACTGTTCACGTAATATTTCTGTTAATGTCACTTTAAATTAGTTATTGCTTATTACCAAGATTTGTTCGTCAACTAATCATAACTAGCCTGCCGCGCAAGACAACGCACTTCAAACGTTTTTAATTTTGGAGGTGCGCGCCATGCTATCGTAGTTGATCTCTAAAATTAGATTACGATAGCAGAATCAGGGTACTCCTATAAACAAACTCACAGTCGCGGCGATTGTTACGCGTTGTTACGTTTCAATATTTCAATGATACTTTCGAAATAACGTAAGAGTAACTGTTTCGCGAGAACGCGTGTCCTAGAGCAATGACCAGCGCTGCGGCCCGCGACCGCCAAACGCCATGACACACTATGTTGTTACATAGTTTATACTTTATAGCCATAGTTTATAGTTTTATGTGATAGCTATGCCCTAATTAGTTTAAGTCCTGTATTACGATGCGGTATTGCTGAAAGAATTTTGTAGAGTCTCTTCTTAAATGTTTTCAATTTAAAAGGGCATTGTGCATAAATGTATGAAACATGAAACCATCTCCAAAAGCAATATTATGAATATTGTCTTAACAAAGAAAATATCTCCTAAGTACTAACTCCAAACAGACAGGAGTAGCAAAGAAGCTGTCATAATATTAATTGTTGATTCAATTGAATATTTGTGTTCCATTATCTAGATCATTCCGATCAGTGCATTTTCATTCATTCCTTTTCTATTGACTTTGCGTTTAATTTCAAAGCAATTACTTACCCAATGCGATGGAAACTGGTAATTGAAATAGGCCTTGTTTTTGCTGGTAACGATTGGACCTGATTTGCGGGTGATTAGCACACACGGTAATATCATTGTTTGACTGAGTCACTTAGTGAGAGGGCTAAAGCCTATTAGATATTCCGGCGATAACATCTAACAGTTGCGGCCGTTACCAGGGTGCTGTACATAATGTTTACGGCCGTGTTCAAACCAAACTGACTGTAAGCCGCCGAATATGAGCACTGAGCAGGCTCACTGTACAACCAGTGTGAACGTGAAAATAAACGGTATCGAATGTCCGCGCCTACGCCTAGCGTAATAAATAACGTATGGTCGGTTAGGTGTGAACGTAAAAGTGATTATATTGTATGGGAATACAATAAACTGCGTACCTACCTAACGTTCGCTCACTTTTGGCGGCTGACAGTCAGTTTGGTTTGAACACAGCCGTAGAAAATGTAGAGTTTGAGTATTGTGATGTGAAAAGCTTTTAAAAGTTGTACACATTGTATTCTACCTTTGTTATTGCTGGTTTCTGGTGCTAGGTACCTTCTGCCACAGAATACATATTAGTAACAACTTCTGCTGAATTATTTAATGTTATTGCAATAATGTTTTTTAAAGTGTACGAGTCGTAAAATGAACGCTCTTTTCTTGTTCCTTTTTACTGGAGCTTGGAGATACGTTTATATGTAACTAGTACTACACAACATGATTATTCACGTGTTTCCTTGAAATTAAACTCTATCTTCTCAACCATAAGATGTGCATTTGCATGCTCTAGCACAAGGCTGCTCAACCCCAGGCCCGCGGGCCACGTGTTGGCCCGCGAAAGAATTTTTAATGGCCCGCACAAGGAAGTTTTGAATACTTAACTTTTTTGTACTAAGTTGAACTGCAAAATTATCAATCATTGAAAACCCTTTTTGTCGAAAAAGTGTCGTCGAAACCTCAAAATTCTTCATAACATTTTGCAGATTTCTGAAAATTGGTACCAAAAGACGACTTTCCTGCAATAACTGATCTAGCGTTACAGTTTTTATGTGATTTTGGATCAACATAATATTATGTCTGTGAAAAAGTGTTTTCAGACCTTAATTATGGTAAAAATAAATACGCACATCATTAATTGAGCAACATATTTCTGACTTGTTGCTAC
Organism: Lysandra bellargus; assembly: GCA_905333045.1. NCBI lineage: Eukaryota > Metazoa > Arthropoda > Insecta > Lepidoptera > Lycaenidae > Lysandra > Lysandra bellargus. Next base: position 6,780,360 of record HG995340.1, on the reverse strand, counting down.
TGTCAACATTAGATTTATCACCCAACATAAATAAATTGTTTAAAGACATACAACTGCAAAAATCTCATAAATATAAAAGAATAAATTTATGCTTATATAACCCATTGAAGTTTGATTGGTATTATATTTGATGGCCCGTTATAAATGTCGGAATCCACCGTTTGGCCCCACTGTAAAAAAGGTTGAGCAGCCTTGCTCTAGCACGTTTGGTCTCTTTTCAACGGTCGTAGAGCGAGGCGAGGGTTGGCCAAGGTCGCGCATTGTGAAAAACTGGAACCTATCTTAATCTCAGCTTAGTTTGCTGTACGGTCTATGGAGTGCTTATGTAACACGTTATTAAGCGTATATAGACTCGATACTACATTATATACTCGTTAGCATATTACGTCATATGCCAAAACGTGATGACATAGGAATTTTATCGCGTTGAGAAATCAATTATTTGTGTGATACATACGTGATTTGATCTCGAATTGAATTCTTAGAGATAAAGTTTAAAGTGAATGTGTGTGTTAATTTGTTTTCTGTTGTCCACAGAGTCGAAAGTGCATCCATGAGACGTCGCTAGGCTTCCTAGTTCTAGGAAGCGCCACGCTGCGCCATCTAGTTTCATGTAAGTTTCTATAAATTATGTGATAATATATAATCTAATGTTACATAGATTTCTCGAAGTGTAAATATCTAATCTTCGGTACGAGGCGAATCACAAAACTTCATGTTTTGTGATTGTGACTATAGGCTCGTGGTTTGGGTCATTTGGATGTGGGACACGTTGACACTTTGAAAGGGTTAATCCCCTTAGAGGGATTCAATGCTCGGTGTCACCAACACAATACACATTTATTTAGCACCTTGACGATATTCCGTTTACAGCAAGAAGCCAAGTTCAATAACTTGCCTGCGGTTGCAAAGATAGTTGCGATGCGGTGTGGACTGTGTTTTTCCTAACCTTCAAAACTGTTTATCTCGGTCTAGGTTAGTTTTGATGTACAGATTACAAAACCGCAACCGCTAACTTTATAATGCAAAATTTATTTACCGAACTATAATGAGATATTAGTCATTTGATACCTAACATAACGACTTGGTAACTTAAGTCAGTAATTTTCAATGGCTTGTGAGTTGTAAGTAGGGAATGCAAATCTCGCGAGATTGGGGCTCAAGCGAGATCCCGCGAGTTTATGAATACAATACCGCGAGATCTCGCCAATTTCGAGATCTCGCGAGATTAGCAGTTTGGTGGGTTTTTTTTTTTGCAAATAATCACAATATTTGAATAAATTACGAAAAAAGTAATAAATATTATAAGTATTATAAGATTAGCATTCATTTTCACGATTTTTACAATAGAATTTTATGCATCAAACATTGTTTGACGTGTCTATAATAATTTTTGAGTAGTAAACTTTGACATACGTATCTACTATCTATCAAATAACGAATGAAAGAAACAACCAGCCCGCTTTTATAATTTTGGACGCGGCGGTAATATCGTGGACGTCCGCGGTAAAACGATAACATAAGGGAAATAAAATGTATGGAAATATATTATGGAAACGCTTTTAAATTTCCGTCGATGATAATTTTTTAACGTGCACGTTAGAACACACCACGACGCGCGACGTCTACACTTCTGAACGACACAAAACGTCCGCGGTGCGGAATCAAAAGGGCATTTAACGACTAACGTATCCAACGTTTTATCGTGGAAGCCGGCGTCTACGATAACGTCCAGAATTATAAAAGCGCACATTATCAAACACAAATCTTTTAGTAATAAAAGTTCTTTTATAATTAACAAAACGACGAGAAGTCAAAATTCAGGACCTAGTTGAAAATCACAGTGCACAGTTGCTTAGGCCAGCTCCTTTTGTTTTTACTCCGTATCGCAACTCCGTCCGTGTCAGTCCGCGCTTCGAATAAGACGTTTTTATGCTCAAGTGCAATCTCGTCAAACTCGCGAAATCTCGCCTTTTTTTCGTCCGAGATCAATCTCGCTAAAAAAAGGCCGAGATCTCGCGAGAACGAGATTGCATTCCCTAGTTGTAAGTCAGTGGTACTCAGGTCTGTCAGAGATAAAAATTTGTGACAGAAGTTATCGGATGCATAGTTTCCAGTTTTTGAGGCTTTTTGACATGGGTTTAAACTATTTACTGGCGCAGTGGCTAACGGCAAAACATTAACCAATCGACAACTCTACAGGATAAAATATAACACCTGTCGGAAAATCTGCGAAACCTGGCATAGAAATCTCTATTCAGCTGTGCGTCCTATACCTAACTTCTGTCACTAAAGTGGCTCAGTTCGGGAGTGTGCATCGAAGAAGCCATGAATGAAACGTTTGTCCGCAAATAGAGCGGGCGTCTCAATCTTCCAATAAAACGAGGTCGTTGGACCCGCACGACAATGATATCACGCGCCACAAGAGAGTTGCCCGCTTTTCCGCGTATCATAAACTTTATTATAAACACGTTAATATATTGATTATCTCCATAAATATGTTTTACACGGAGTAGAGATGATGGTGATTTATGTAAAGCGTGCGAACTGCGAATGTTATGACTTCAAATAAGCTTGTATTTGCGATAGTCTCGTGAACTAATTTGTGTTTTGCGCTTCGCAAGTGATTTTTAAATGAAAGAATTGCAAAATCAATACGCTGATAAGTAGTCCCCAGACCTAAGGACACTAATTGTTTCTATCAATCATCAACCTTCGGATCACGAGTTTCAACGTTTTCATAGTTTCATAATTTCAAATGATTAGCGACGTGCATCTTGTAGTAACTTCCAAATGATGTGTCATTTGAAATGCAAACCAAGTAGAGCCGCTCTCAGCCGACGTATCTAGCTCTACTGAAGTGGCGTGACCCCGAGGCTTTGTTAGTATAAATTAGGCTCGGCCGTCTTTATCCGTCGTCGCGGATCACCGGACACACATAAGCGGCGGATGTTAGATTGTCGAGAGACCAAGTCTAGATGTGCCTGACCATGAATCCGAATGTCTCACATTCTAAAGAGAAAAGTCGCTTTTTCCATTGAACATTCTGGAGCCAAGCGACACTATAATTGTTGCGAGAAAAAGTCCAGGAAACGTAGATTGCGCTTCAAAGAGACTTTCAGGATGAAAAATGCAAATGATCTCTATGTTACAAGAGACGTTTAGAATTTTGACGATACTGGAAAATCTCAAAGATTTTTCGCACAATCTCGGCTCGCTGGTGCTAATTAAATTCCTCGGCGCTGCGCAAGAGAATATTTTAAGTATGACCTCAGGCCTAAATCGTCTCGGCTCTCGTATAAAACAATAAACGCGCCCGTATAAGGGCTAATTAATGCCGCTGCTGGCGAGGCCGGGCGCATTGTGTGCACAATCACGAGTTATCAAGTAGGTAGTAAGTGATAACCGATTTGTTTATGGCTGTCTGTCATTCGTGACTATCATTTCTGGAATCAATCAGTACTGTTTGAGGTATGAAAATGATGCCTTATTATTTCTAATATTCAATGTTTACTTGTAGACGAAGTTTTTACTAATTGACGTTAAACGTAATTTACGTGAACGTTTTTTCATGTTATTAGTTACGATTTTTTCTAAATCCGTTTCGATGACTTCGTCTATTGTATAGGTAACGTATTTTGCCCTATTACTTTCAAACTTAATAAATAATACGTGAAGTCTTATTTTTGCATAAACTTTATAATCATCGCAAACTCTAGTTAAGTAGAGTTGTAGTTTGAGAGTTTGAAAGCGAAAGGGCAAAGTTTTCTTGTTAAACTAAGAAATTAGAAGACGTTTACGCTAAACTCCGCTAGGTCAAGTCCACTATTTTAACAAAGCTAATTAGTGAGCGTTAGAAATTCGGATCGCTAAATGACTATGATTTGATCGCAGAATTGTCGCTATTGCGCCCAAATTGCATTGCCTTTGGCATTGATAGAGCTAAAAGAGGTCGTTAACCGAATTTATACGTGTTAGGCGATTGGGCTATAGCTATAGGTGGACTACATCGGATTTACATCTCCCTTATTGTGAAGAAACCCAAGCTCTGGGGCTTGAGTCGAGGAAATCATGAGTGGTCGGCGATGATGATCACTTCGCGCGACAAAATCCTTGCGTATGATGCGCATGATTCATTTTTAAAATGCACTCCAGTCACATCTTCTCCGTCGTGATTCGAGACCGAGCAATAAATAATTACATAGTCCATCCACTCGTAAGCATTATCGTGTATGCACGTCCGTGAATAATCGCCTTACGCCATATGTCCACTACCGCCGTCACCGACAAAAATTCTAATAAAATGCGACTTTGGTAATAATTTTGCTCGTCGCCACTACGGCCGGCTACAGACGGACCGCATCTTTAACTCGAGACCGACTGCAAGATGCGGCTACCGCACGGCGATCTGCAGTTTCCATACTAAATTCGTATCTGCAATACTCGGACCGCTCGAGCAGTTCTTGAGCGCTCGGAGCATTTGTTCAACCGCCGACGCAAACGCTCTAGCTAGAGCAGTCGGTCTCGACTGCAACTTGCGGTCCGTTTGTACCCAGTCTTTCAAGCCAGCGGCGGCATGGGTCGCTAAACCAATGACGGTAGAAAATGAAACCTAGCCTAGGTCATAAACTGGCATTTTAGGCTGATTTTCCTGACACTGACTGCGCTGACTGCGCGCGCACCGGCGCTGATAGCCCGAGTTGTATGAAATTGTAGGAAGCGTTTTCGATTAACGCATAGCGCTCTGCGCTGATATTTCATACATTTCGGTATCGGCGCCGACGGTCAGCGAGCGGTCAGCGTGACAGGAAAATAACCTTATTATTATTTTTGTCAGTGACGTCCCGGCGACGCCGGCGGTGGATAAACGGCTCATGCGCAGCCGTGCGACTTGTAATGAGCGCCGTAATGTTGACTTCTGCTCTACCATAATATTATTCATCTGTGTTACAGATCCTCTCGAATGATTCTATTTACACGGAGTTAAGTATGCGGTTTTTAAGGTTAAACCAAAATTAGTTGCGAGTGCTTGAATGGTTCCAACATTTTAAATATATTATCATTGTGCGTGCGAAATTAGTTATTGTGCGGTAAGTGGTAACCGTACATTTTGCTGTAATGGAAACTATCGTTTATATATTATGTGCTTTCTGTAGACTCAGACATTTTGGACATTTATGGGTATTTTGCCCATCTATTGCTTGGACCATAATATACACATACTATTCCCATGTAAATTGGTTCAGCAGCTTCGGCTGCAATCGAAGAGGTTTCACTGTAATTAACAAACGAAATTACTTTCCCATTTATAATTTCAATCTGGTGCATGGATGTAATGTTTGTGTAACCTGTCGCGGTGTCGGACCGCCCGTGAACCGGTCGCGGTATTCAGTTATTCACTTGTCGGCGGTCGCTTTCGCGTCATTATCGCTACGTGTACGAGATTAATCACACCTTCAGATTAACGTTGAAAGAGAAATTATAGTCGTAAATACGATGCGGGTCAGTGCAGATTGCAAAATGACACGGCGATGCAATGCTTTATTGACCTACAAAACTGAACGATACCCATAATGATTTCTTAAGTTTTCGCGAGTATCACTCATGATATTATAAGTTTAAACACTTACGGATTTTGTCGCGGAGCACTTATATTAATCCCTACATTTCGGATGCTTTACAGCGGCCGTGGTCACGGGTGGACTGAGGCGACAGGTGTCCAATTTCTTGAAGTTATTCAACTACCCGACGAAATTGCGGACTTGGTGTTGATGTCAAACACCGTAGGAACACCAAGTCCGCAATTTGTGAACACACACTGGATCAACCTCGCCATTACATAAGATTTGATAAGCCACAACACCCTAATTTTAACCGCGAAGATGGTTAGGTGCTGCCATCTAGTTGGGATCCAGTGATGAACAAACTAAAGCACGAATCTATGACACCTCGGCTTCAAGACACTGTGAGTTCGTTCTGCGTAGATCGGAACGCAAACAAAAATTGATGAATCGTCGGGTAGTTGAATAACTTCAAGAAATTGGACACCTGTCACCTCAGTCCACTCGTGACCACGGCCGCTGTAAAGCAGCCAAAACGTCGGGATTAATATAAGTGCTCCGCGACAAAATCCGTTAGTGTTTAAACGTCTTATAATATCATGAACGATACCCGTTTTAAGCATCAATCAAATCGCATTGCATCCTGATTAAGCGTTGCGACTTGCGATGCAATTTTTAGGGGACCATTCAAAACTGAACTTTATTTATTACCCAAGAATAGAGACAAAAATTGACCGACGGTTTTAGGCTCACTGATTTTCTGAATAGCTCCTTTTAAAATGGATCGTATTGCAATGTGAACTGACCGTAAGGTTGAAAGAGAAAATGTCCTCAAATTACCGATAAACTTTAGCGTATATAATGTGATTGTTGCAACTTCATTCACTATTCGAATTCAGAAGGCGCGGCACGTTGCGTGCGCGTCGAGCCGTGCGCACGCGCATACGCCACGCGTGTATTATCTTCGGTTATTAATGGTGGCTGTCATGTATATTACACAACCGCGAACGTAACTCCTATACGCAATGTTATTTAATAATAATGTAATAGGGTACTTTTGCAGTTCAGTTTTTAACATAAATGTAGGTCGTATACTTAGGTCAAGATTTAGGCAATATCTGGCCGAGACATCGCAAGAGCGAAATGCTAATTTGTACTAAACTTATAAATTTTCCTCATGTGTTTCCTCAACATTTTACAAAATCCCGTTTCATACTTGTTGCGCAGTTAAAAGGCTTAAAAGTCCCATATTATTTTATCCCAGTAGACAGCAGTTTTTTTTTTTACTTCTCATGGTAATTTATTGTAATTATATGTAAAAATATTAAACAGAGACTAGAAAGTGTTAAGACAAAGATATCTACGCTAGTATTTCTAGTTTGCTTTGATAACAATAATATGGTTTAACGATTCAAAAAAGTGCGGCAGTCAAAACAGTTCAAAGTGTGCAAAATTACAGGAGTTTATTTGACAGAAGGCAAATACGACAAGGGTTGAGTGCTTCTGTTTTTGACTCATACATAATTTACACGGTGCTGTCCTATTTATTCATATTATTTGTACATAATTTATTCAAAAGAGGGTAATTTTAAACGCTTTATCAACCTTTATCGGTGTTTATTACAAAACAACACTGTAATATAAAACAGTGTGTTCTAGATTTTATATCAACTGATTCAGCTACCGTGCACCGAAGATACTTGATAAGATTTTACGATAAGATATCGTTAATTTTTTGTGGCACCTATACAAACTAAGAATACAATATAAACGTTGTATTGCATTGCAAAGTGCATTCATCGTAGACTTTTCCACCTTACCTTAGTAATTATCTAGACATTTGGTAAACTTTAACCTGAATTAGTAAAAGCAATAGATATGTCACAGGAGATAACTCTACATTGAAATTCGTAATAGCTCTCAAAAGGCAAAGCTTGTGATTTCTCCCAGATATTTAGGAATCTTATGACCGCACTTCTCTGATTAAATCCTTGTAAATCTAAGGATTACTTAACTTTAATTTCATGAAGAGTTTGACAAAATGAATGGAATTTGTCAAGATCTCCATTAAGGCGCTATAGCGAAAGTAATTTTACCGCAAGGGCAATTTTATACTTAATTTGTATGACTATAAAGTCGTGAATACGCTGCGGCCAGAAGTTATCGGCTCGCTCGGAAAACATGCGAAAAAACGTAATTATAATCATTTAAAAAATAACTAGGAGCATTTAAGCAAAATGCTTCTATACGATTTTGAGTTGCAAAGGTCAATTAGACTAATTTCCTACAAACCCTACAATACATCTATTTTCGTTTAAAAATATTCTTCAAATTTCGTATTTTTAAGAGGTCATTTCGAAAATTAAATATATCGAGGCAAAATACATTAATCGTGTTTCTAGTTCTTCTCAAACCTAGATAAGACTATGAAGATATGTATATCTCATTACCAGATTTGTAACATTTCTGAGGGTCCTATAGTATTACGTCAAAAAGGACAGTTTTTTCAATATAGCGCCTTAGATCATAGTTAAGTAATCATTAAATCTCTCCTCGTGCTGTCTTTAGCCGGTTTCGGTATGCAAATATGTAGTAATTAGAAACAAATAATGAGTCGAACCCGGATACTGGATAGTGTTCGACCCGACTGGGGGCGCGTGGCGGGGCGCGGGGGGAGCGGCGCGGGCGACCAACATACAGCTGTACCGTTAGCCTATCCCTCCACATATCCGCTCCGAAGTCGTTTGTCCACAGTCGCCATCACCGGGACGTCATCGACAAAAAATCAAAATAAAAGGCCACTTTATGACGTAGGTTTCATTTTCTATCGACATTGACCAATGCCGCCGCTTCTTCTTCTTCTACCACAACGGTGGCGTTGTTGTAACATTTGTTAGGGTTTCCACCCTCTGCTGCTAAAGTTGAGGTTCAGGCACTCACATGTCTTCCCTCGCAGATTTCATCTCGCTCCCACATGTCCCTCTCGACACGCGTGCGAGATGTTTCGACGCACTTCTCATCAGACAGTTGAATCATTTAACTCCTGCCGAAACTCGTACAGCGTAGAGTAAAATGAAACTTGTAGCGTAGGTCATAAAGTGACGGTGACGTTCCGGTGACGGTGTCGATGGACAAACGGCCTCAGCCTATCCATCCACATATCCGCTGCTAAGTGGGCTAATTATATTATTACGGGTCAAAATATTGGTATTGAATACCAAATAATTGAGTACGTGGGCAAACAAGACGCTTTCGATCATCGTAGATTCGATCGAGAGATTCGATCACGTCTAAAACTGGTTGATAATGCTCTCCGCGGGAAAAATACTAACACATTATCTAGGTCTATGTATTTGATGTTTGACTAAGGCATATTTTAGTCTTAACTACTTATTAATTCAATGCTCTGAGTTTTGCACAAATTGCAAACTGACAATAAATAGGTGATTTAGGGCCTGTTTCACCGCTTCCTGATAAGGTGCCGGATAGGCTTATTTGACAGATTCTCCATACTTACTCCATCTGTCAAGTTAAGTGGTGGATAGCCTTATCAGGAAGCGGTGAAACAGGCCCTCAATGAAATTAATGTTCAAGTTAACGAAATTAATAGGCTGTTCCTAAATTACGTAAATACTCTGTTAAGTCAGAATAAATTTTCAAACAGTTAATCCGATGATAGAGTCCCAACTCCCAATCATATCTTACGCAAAACAGAAACAAAAGCAATCCAATCTGAAACATACAATAAGACATATAAGAGGTTTTACATATTGATATTAGAAGCGTGTTGTATATTACATAAGTAATTTTATAACAACTTAACAAGGTCTTCGCACATTGTTCGTCCTGAGAAGAACGCTATGTTAGCCGACTCTCAAGGGAAATTCGTTTTTAATTATTCCACAAATTGTATATCTTACAATAGCAACATGTTTGATATTTTAAACTTGAGTGATAGATGATATATAAGAACAGTAATCGAAAAAATGACCTACATTAAATAATTATTGTTAAATAATCTTTATATTTGTAGTATAGTAATCTTTATTTTTACAGACTTTTTATAGCCTTAGATGTATGGTAAGTAACCAAATTAATCTATCACTATAATCTGAATAAGGCTGGCCTCACACAGCCGGAATTTCATAATCGGAAATTCATATTCTTACAGATCGATCTATGAAATTCATAATCTGAAAAAATTAGTATGTGTGTGGAGCGTACTGATATTGTATGGTATTCCGGTCTTTCTGAATTAATAATATGAATTTCCGATTATAAAATTCCGGCTGTATGAGGCCGGCCTAATATATGCATAAATCTGACTGTACTCAAACAGATAAACGTTAATTTTCTGCGATCACAATAGATTATAACATCTTCGTAAATAACAAAATAAAATGCTTTCCGAGATATTTGTATTTGAATGTCATTTGTCACTTGAATACTGTATGGATAATGATGGTGCAATGAGCTGGATGTATATCTGCAGGCTTGGCATGGTCATCATAGAAACGGTTTCTTCTACGAAAGAATAGACAGTGACAGATTGACAAAGGAAATTCGCCATTATGTCACTAAAATCTGTCAGTATGTCCATTCTTTCCCGTTTCTAATGTTGTTATACTAAGCCTGCAGCCAGCTGCCAGACAAGTCAGGACAGCTGCAGCTGTAGATCTGGAACGAAAGGAAAATAAGACCTCAGGGCAGTATGCCCAGAGATCCGAAATATGTACAGAAATAAATCCAGTTCAGAATATCAAATTAGGTGAATTCTGCTCGTGTGCCGTCTTGTTATGATATCCACTTTGACAAAGTTTCACCGACCAACAAATTATAGAAAGTATTACGTTATTAATTATAGAAAGCGCACATTACACTCGCATTTGAGCTAGTTTGAATAATATTTTACAAATTATCATAATAATATGAAATTAAGTAACAGTTTGTAATGTATTTTACGAAACATTACGTTTCTAAAGTGTATTTCCTGTACAAGAGATCATGTATGAATGTCAAGATAATTTGATTAAATTAAGTGTTGATTGTTGGGCGGAGGACAGGAGGAAAACATATTATGAAAAAGATACAGGTGATCATAATATATTTTCAAAGGCCCTTGTCGTTGGGCCTTGATGCATAACCATGATCGTAAAGCTGTTTATAAAAGACACAATCGACGTTGATGGTCAATGGTCATGGATCAACCGAATATTCGGTTTAAGGATTTTATAAACAGCTTTACAGGCCATTTAGCCGAAACTTTTTCGTTTTCGCTCCGTTATACATAGAATCGCCGATCAAAATGTATGGAATTGACATAAGACGAGACGAACGTCAACGTCATATTAACGAACGCTTATGTCAATTCCATACATTTTCATCGGCGATTCTATAACGAAGCGAAATCGAAATATTTTGGCACACCCCCCAGTGCTCCCAAAGTGATAATGCGCATAGAAGTTTTCGAAATTTTTCGGCTACGGTCGTATTTGAAGAGCGATGGTAGACGATATTGCATTTTCTAATTGCATTGCGTTTTAGTTGTATTATTCAAAGTTTGTCGTGATATTCCTGTAGCTTTTGTAACACAGTCATTATTCACGGTCATTCATGTGCATTATTAATTTTGGAGTACTGTACGATCGTTATGATGCGATGTGCGTTGCTGACCCAATACAAGCGATTATGACAATACAAGTGCCGAGCATAGTAATTAGTAGCGTAATCCGAAACTACCCGTTCCATGAAAAGTTGTCCATTCTCCATATTTCACAAAGCTGGCAGCCCTATCCAGTTTTAAACAGCAAATTAACGGCTATTGTCTATGGGACAAAAGGTAATTTGTGAATGCGCATAACAAAATACATTAAACCGTGCAAATGGATAAGCTCGAGGCCCGTACGTTCATAATGACCACTTTTGTTGTACTCGATAATTGCTTCTCAGTGCTTATGTCTTTAAGATTTCTTCGGCGTGGACTATGGGTAGGAGAGCTAAAAGAGAAAGAGTCTATGTAGCGTTGGCTTATTGGCTTACTGCACGAGACTGAATTGATAACTTTAGAATGTAGGAAAACCGCGAATGAAATAATATAAAAGACAGTAAGGGCCGGGACACAAAAACACGGCACGACGTCGTACGACATCGTACGGCGCCGTGTCGTGGGAATCCACGACGCGCGTCGTAAAAAACCACGGCACGGCGTCGTACGACGTCGCCTCATCTTGAATTTCTACGTGAGAGCCGGGATACGAAAACACGGCACGACGTCGTACGGCGTCGTACGGCGCCGTGCGGACGCGCGTCGTAAATAACTCACGGCACGGCGCCGTACGGCATCGTACGACGTCGTGCCGTAGAAATTCAAAATGAGTTTCTACGGCTACGTGGGTTTCTTACGACGCGCGCCCGCACGGCGCCGTACGACGCTGTACGACGTCGTACCGTGTTTTTGTGTCCCGGCCCTGTGTTTCTACGACGCGACGTCGTGCCGTGTTTTTGTGTCCCGGCCCTAAGAGTCTCTCAGTGCGTGTCACTCGGGCACGGTGTGCACTTGTGCAGTGTGCAGTTTCTACGCACAATTCACATGAAATGATTAAACATAGTAATATGAACATCGATATTGGAATAAAATCTTATTTAATAATTGTTATCGCAACATAATACCGTTTAAATTACAAATTACTGAGAGAGCTTAACACGCGGTTAGAAGGTAATAATATGAGCGACCTGCGAAATGTGGGTCGCGCCTGTGGTCCAAGTTGTGAAATATCGCGAGTTGGCACTTCACCGGCTCAGGAGTCAGGTTTCACCGCCCTTGGCAGTGTGGACTGTTGCATAATGCAAGTTATGAGTTGCAGGTTGCATCATTTTTTTTATGAAATTCGCGAGCTTGTACACGCATACTGTATACATACTGGGTCAGTCAGGTTTTCAGAAATAAATAATGGAAATATTTTTCGCACAGAACACGCTATAAGTTTAAGGCTGCGTTTCCACCAGAGATGTGCGATGGAAATGTGTCGTGCGAGGATGTCTAGCTCATGCTGTGAAAATTTGTAGGTGTCCCCACCAAAGCTGTGCGATGAAATGTGCCTACGAAGATGTGTAGCGGAGCTGTAAAAATGCGCTGGTACAGTATGCACAACCCTAGCAACACATCCATCTTAACACACATTTCTCGCAACACATCCCTCGTACACATTCCTCGCAAAACATATCTCGCACACATTCCTCGCTTGTTTTGTATACCCATAAATCTAGCTCCGCTAAGCCGTTTCCACCAGAGCTGTGCTGACCGAGGCGAAGTAAATGAAGCGATTGTATTTGTTCTTTACAAACACATCCCTCGCTACGCATCCACGCACATCTCTGGTGGAAATGCAGCATTAGAGCTTGTTAAATTTTGAGTACAATAGAGCTACAAGTAAGCTCTACATTTCATGTCTTTCCAGATTAGGAATTAAGGGGAGTCCCACTTTGTTACGTTTGTTCTGACAATAATGAAATGATATTAATTAATTTGTCTATGACTTAGACCACACCGTGGCAACAATGTAGTATGAGCTTTACAACTTGCACGCTGTTCTGTCATACATGACAGTTCATCATGATTTCAACTAAAATATACTAATGCAAATGATACAAATGCAAAGGTGTCTTTCTGTTTACTGTCAATTTGTATGTCTGTTTGTTACCTCTTCACGCTTAAGCTGCTGAACCCATTTGTAACCTAAATGCATGGCCTTACATATGTATTATAACTATAGAACGTCACAATATGGTAAACATCTATTCTGCAAGATTTGGCTTCTTTAGAAAAAACAAAATTATGCATACTATAAAATGTTATTATTTTTCGAGGAACAACCTTCATTTTGTTCGCAACTATTAAATACATTGCAGAGGAAAATTATTTATAGCGTAAAATAACATGGCGCTACACTCTACAGTTCATAGTAACGAGATTGTTGCAAACTTGTAAGTTTGACGGGCGGGAAACATCTGGTATAGTTTATAGGCGGCCCCTAATGAGCGGCTCGCGTGATTAAAGTCTGGAACTTCTGTCTTTAGTTTAACAATTTAAATGTTACGCTTTACAATCTCTAAGTGATTTAGTTTTGATGTTACTTATTGGCGCTTATAACTTTGAAATTAGGTTCTCATTAATTCATCTTAATCTTTCTTTAGAAACCAAACTACGGGGCTAAAATGGTCGCTTTGGGGAATCATATTTATTTGTGATCGTTGTTGGCAACGATGTTGAGATCGATACGGCATGGGGAATTGTGAATCATAATATAATTCATTTATAAATTGACATGCTGCTTGCAATTCAGATGTCTAAATTCGTACTAATTTGACATTCGTGAGTTTGACACATTTTGTGAATTGATTGAGAGGAATTGCTAAATGTGACCATTTTAGCCCCGCTGTGCAACAGCTTACATAAACAATACAGGATTAGGAATATTATATTTCCAATAAAACTCTCACAGTCGCGGTATAAAGTCCACATACGGTGTAAACGGTTTGTTTATAATTAGCTGATGCGCCGCGCGCCGTCCCACTTACACCGCGCCGTCATCGATACAGACCGTGTCGGACAATTAGTGTGTCACTCGCACTACCGTGACTACCGAGATAGAAGAGTGCTAGTGCGAGAATAAGGGCTCCCGCACACGGGCCACCGGCCACAACCACAAAACGCCGCCACTGGCATATTTCCTGTAGTGTTCATACAATTTAGACGCACCACCATTTTACGACCAATAGTCTTGCTTAAAACGGCGTTTGTGGCTGTTGCAGGCCCGTGTGCGGCAACACTTACTCAACTTAGTCCCCCTCAACATAGTACATATATACTAGGAACAACTCTTTACATTTCTGTTTGTATTTATTACGTTTATCGCGCGGGAACCGTACATTTTTCCAGGATAAAAAGTATCCTATGTCCTTTCCTGGGACACAAAGTATCTCCATACCAAATTTCAGCAAAATCGGTTCAGCGATTGAGGCGTGAAGAGATAATAGACACACTCTCGCATTTCTATAGTATTAAATAATGGATTTTCTGTTTAATTTAATTAACATCTCTATCTTGGTCGCACTCTATCGCATAGTATTTTCTTAGTATTTAATTGTTTGAACTTTTTACCCAGCTGCGGGCTGCCTAAGAAGAAATGATTATTTAGGCGCGTTTAATATCATACAGTATTAATTTCATTTGATAATTTAAATCTAATTAAAAACAAAAAACTTAATTCCTATGGTATCCATTACACGCTCATGCAAGCGACAGTCAATTCCGTCAATCATGAATTATGTTTGACTGATGGTGACTGATGGACTGACGAATGGTATTAGACGGTCACTCAATTCTCTTCAGTTTTATGTCAGTCAAAGCCAAACTTTTCAATGGTATACGTTTCTAATTTTTTTCCAATTTTGTCAGATGTGACAACACTCACTCAAAATTCGTGACTGATGGTTGCATGATGCAATATCCAGATTTTCGTCAATCAGCTTCATGCAACCGTCTGTCACGCTCTTACACTGTAGGTTATTCATCAGTCACAACTCACAGCCATGACTGTGGTAAAACTGACAGCAAAACCAACCGTGTAATGGATGCCTATGTTATTCATTTATTCTTATACATATTTTGGGTAAGATAATTGAAGACGATGACTTAAGTGGGCCTTAATTTATTAAGTGTGGAATTAATAAACATGAGTTGAGCCCTCATGTGCAAGTAATTACCAAGTAATTAAAGCTTGATTGCGTTCTGCGGGCTGCTGTTTGTATGTTCGTTGCCGCTTATGTGTATACTGTAGAGATATTTACAGAATATACCTACACTCTTTTCAAACAGGACTTTTTTTGGCTAGTTTTATTAATTGGGCTCTATGTGTTTTTTTTTTATTTTTTATTTAGGGCTTATCACTAAAGAAGAGCGTTCCTTTACGATGGATCGTTTTGATCCGTCGTATATAAGTTGCCATGAACTGGTTTCATTAAAAAATGAGAAATAAAAATAAAAAAAGTAAAATTCGTTCAATTACCAGTTCACTTGATACGGATCAACACGATTCATCGCACAAAATAGCGCCCTTATGTATGATACTACACTGGTATTCATTTGCAACGTGTGGTATCAATGGTCGGTCCGCGTTGAGATTTCAGCGGGAAAATTGACGCACATTGGCGGAACCGTTCCGATCTCTTGTTCCACCTCGTGTCCGATTGGGTCAATACTTTCCAAAATTGAATGGGATGATGGATGAACTTCAAAATCACATCAATGTGAGGGAACAAAAACTTGGTAGGCACGTCCTTGCTTTTTGCGTCAGAGAAAAGCAAGTTCTTTCTATACAGAGCCTTTAGTAAAGTTGTATTCGATAATTTCGACATCATTAGCAAATACATCGGATTTAACGTAAGGCATCGCAAGCGTTATGTTACGTCAATCCTGTGGTCAATCCCACATTTTTTATTTTTGGCCTTTCTGTCGAATTTATCGACACAGCTTGACCAAAAGTACCCGCAATACAAAGGCGAATTTGGCGATCGTTGGGGCGAGACTTTTACTTCATTATGTCCATTGTTAGTGTGCGCTACTAAAGTGAATCTCCGCGCTCCGATAACCATCAATTACTTCACCGCACTCTCACCTAATAAGCGGTATCAACCCGCGGAGAGTATCGCCATTCGCCACTTGTGCCGGTTCCATTTTTATTTTTTGGAGATCATTTGGAAGATTTCTAGACAAAAACTGGATGAGTAGAGCTCGTTTGGAGGAACAAGAACATGGTAAACCGACAATATAAAAAAATGCAAGTGTAATAATACATTAATAATCAAAAAATTGTCTAGACTCTAGGTTTTCAACCTAGAGTAGGTACCTATTCTACAGTGGAATACGGAATAAACTGTTTTCACCGAAAAGGACATTATGGATTCGCTTATAAACTTTATCTATGGGTTAATGAGAGATGTTTTGACACTCCTTAGCAATTGTAAATCCTATTAGTTAGTTATCTTGATTAGGTTCTGCCATTCTGATATTCGAATGTATGTACAAGTCTCGTTGTAAAACACACTGTAGAGATCAACTACTATAACATGGCGCGCCCCTCCAAAATTCAAAACGTTTGAAGTGCGTTGTCTTGCGCGGTAGGCTAGTTATGATTAGTTGACCAACAATTCTTGGTAATAAGTGACATTAACTGAAATATTACGTGTACTGTGATTGGTTGAATACTTACTACATACAAACTCTTTCATAAGGATGTGACTACACACATTGAAACAGTCATTTGGAGGGGCGCGCCATGTTGTTATCCATCGTAGTTGATCTCTAGCAATATTCAGCTTTACCCATGTTTATATCGCCCGTTATCTCTTTAATTAACCCCTGAACCTTTTTGTTTAACGATACAAAAAGGTTTAATCTCTACAATATTGATAAACCCTAACTGCCCTAAGGGCTCTGGGTTACATTGCATTGGTGTCCCGATTTAATGATTCATTCATGTTTTACGCGCCGACCCACAAAACATGACTGACTGATTAAAGTGAAGCTGGCTGCCGGGTGATGATTTTGAAAGTCATACATACATACCTACTTTATAATATTATGTATATTTGTTCCAACGTAGCCCCTAAAAGACTGCGGGGCTAAAATACTCACATAGCAATTCCTCTCAATCAATTCACAAAATGAATTGTCAAAACTGTCAAAGTCACGAATGACAAATTAGTACGAATTTAGACCAATTGAATTGGTCAAACTCACGAATGTCAAATTAGTACGAATTTAGACCAATTGAATTGGTCTAATTTTGAATTGATTGAGAGGAATTGCTATACGACCATTTTAGCCCCGCAGATCTGATCTGAAGAAAAAGTCATTATTAATAGGTTCGTTATAATAGAGTGTTAACAGAGTGTACTTCAGTCGGCAGAAATTACATCACGTGTCTTTGTTATACTGCCAATCAGAAGCTACAGCAACTTTAGGGACTTCTTATTTCATGGTACGAGCTCGGCCGTTTGATCGATTTTGAAGGAAAAGTTCCAATTGGCAATCCTATTCTGGGTTGCTTCCAAACGCAGACAATGCGTCATGGTGTTGAATACGCTGATTGTTCTCAGCATCTCGGTAAATCTGATGACCTTACTACCTTAGTGCTTCGCGCCCGATGGTTTAAAAAACTATTAATTGTGCAATGTGCAAGGTGCACACTGCCGTGTGTTGTGTCTTGCTTTTTAGGGTTCTGTAGTTATTTCTTGGCATATACTCCTAAGTCATAACCTTAACTACTGCTAGAGATTCTCTTGTAAAATTAATAAATTGATTAATTACTGTTTTCCTTTCTTTAATAATCTTACCAATGCCCAAGCATTTACAAAGTTGGACACCATCTAATCTTAGAAAGTAAAACATCTTTCAATACTGTTTACAATTTAAACTGTTTATTTTAAATGTCTAAAAGTTTGGAAATTGTTGGAGCCTAACCTGTGTAACTGGTTTTAAAAGACAACATTTAAGAGAGCAAATAATAACCGCTTTTGCTGCAATATTTGAACGTTATACCTAATCTTCAATGTTAACATTCTTAAAAGAACGTACAATTATAATAGGCAATACGCTCAGAAAAAAATCGTGTTAAACGTAATAATTTGTTTTTAAATGCCTGCGTTTTGCTATGTACCACAGTAAATATTTTTTAATCGTCTATTTAATTTGAAATTGTACGTGGTAATTGCGATTAAGTTGTGAAGATTTCGCATACCGTTAGACGCTCGGTCATCGACTTTACGTTTTTGGACAGGCCGGTGTTAATCTCCAGTGTAACAGCCGCCTAACACGCCACTGACATAACTGTGTGAATCATACCGTAGAAGGTCGTTTGCATGTGAAGATTTTTCGTTCGTTTTCGGCGTTCCTCGGTGGACCGACTGAAGCATCCAGACCAGTTTGCTTATGTCGCTCCCGCGCGACCGGTCGATTTTAAATTACAACTAACACGCTCGCTAGTTTTAAATTTAAAAAATACGTTATCAGTAATTATCAGTGTTTGTGTGCTACTAACAGTGTCTTGTCCTAGTGTCTGCAATAAGCCGGATCACAGTTCATAGGCTAAAAATAATATTATGTTTGTACGTGAGTGTTCATACGGAGTGTGTATTATTAAACCTATCAAAGTCAAATTACGGTGGCATTTCGTGAAGATAATGTGTGTTATTTTTAGCTTGAAATTGTTTGCTTTTTGTATGTTAGGATTGCTAGGTATTTACTGTTAGTTTTTGCTGCAATAGGTCGTTGCTAGGTTAGCTTGTGGTTTGGTATGATGCGCGTTTATCGCTTGTTTTTTGTTGCTGCTTCTTGTGACTATGAAGAAGTAACATCCCGGATAAAATTGTTCGTTATTTCCCGAATATTTTAGTGGCTAGTGAAGGCGTAAGTTTAAACCCTCTTACTAAAAAATTATATGCTCAGTGAATTACAAGTTATGCAAGTTATTCGCTCGTACACATTCTTTTTGCACTTTGGAAAAGTCACATGACAGATAAAAACGGAAAAGCTTGAATACCGCAACGTGTAAAATATCTTCATTAGTAAGGGGTAAAATGTTTAATTTTATCTGTAAACCAGTATTAAATGTGGTGCCTAATCGTTTAAAAGTTTAATAAAACCCTTTGGTTTTTTCAACATCCTTTAAATCTAATTGTATTCCCAGAGCGGAAGACGTAGTAACAAGTGAGCCTACCTCTACATTGGTACGTGAACATTCGATTTTATTGCAAAGGCATCCTTTGTCCGTTTCCTATCATAAATCCCTATCATAAAATTTATTACTTATGGAAGGATTTAATTTGCGTATCGTAATTAGGTGTAGTAGAAAGTGCTATTTTGTATACAGTTGCTCTCAATGTCACTTATTCTTTAGTGTAGAGACTCATTTTTAACCGACTTCAAAAAAAGGAGGTTATCAATTCGACGCGTATGTATGTAATATTTCCAGAACTGCCCAGTTTTTGTATATGTTAATCTATAACAGCTTCTGAACAAATGTGCCAAATTTCAAAAGTGTATGTATGTATGTTTTTATGTTTGTGCACGCATATCTCCGGAACTACTAGTCCGATCTAAATGATTCTTTTTTTATTATACTAGGTATTGTTCAACTTAGGGAATACTGCAAGTTTCATCAAAATCGGTTTAGTAGTTTTTGAGATAGGGAATTTTAATTCTCAATTACGTACAATTTTGAAGTCGGTTTTATCTTTTTATTAAAATATATCAGCCAAATGACTTCGAATGATGATTGTGTATTCACAAAATTCTTTGGGCATAATATTTTCTCCCTGGTGTTATTTTCAATTAAAAACCGGTATACATTTGAAATTTCTCAGATGTTGGGGTACCGAGTGTCCTTGAGCAGCGGCAGTCAGTTACCTATAATAGTCTTGTCACTTTTAATTTAAAAGTCAAAAGATCTAAAGACATGACCAATGGCTACAGAAGCACTGCTTAAAGCTTAGCTCATCAATCATAATATTATTGGAAGAAAGCTGTATGATTTGAATAGATAGGGGACAGCACGTAGGCATACAAAATGACAGTAACTTACTTCATCTTGTTTCTGACGATAGGATATTGGACATCAATAACTTACGTCTTACATGATCATTTGTATTCAATTTTATGGTCGTCGTCGTAGAATTGAATAAATTATCCCGCTGTTTGTATGACAAATTGCCTACACTATTCTCTGCTACTGTCTTATTTAAACTGGGTTGTAGTATTTTCATGTCGTTTAATTTTCTGGATTGTGTCAAATGTCAAACTGGCCAACTTAATTTTGATTTGTGTTCTAATATTTTAGGCAACACAGTGCTTGACAGGAAAGCAGAAATCTCTAGTCGGGCATAGGTAGAGACTAGAGCTGTTTAACTCTGGTACGGATTCGTAAAGAGGGTTCCGCTAAACCCTTGGGTTTAAAATTATTTTGCTCTAAATAAAAGAGAAGAAAGTAGAGCTAGAATACATAATCATACTCTACCTCTTCTTTCTACTCTTCACTCTGGGAATTCTCCGACTCTTCCGCATTGGAAGCTCCTAAACATATTGGGCGTAATCGGAAGCGACTATCGTATGTTTGATGTAATTAGTTTGATTACGAACAATTAGATATTACCAAGTCATGCCGTAATACACACTTTTGAAGCCTTTTGAATCTTATTCCTATAGTAGTAAAGTCGAAGTGGTGCACCAGGTTTGGCGTAGACTAGTCGCTATGAATAGCCTGTTGTTTTCTCCTTATCACGGAGTCTCGTCTGCTTCGTGACTCATGACCGTCGTGGAGTCGGAAAATTATAGAAGCGTCGTCGGTGCATGATTGATCATTTGTAGCTGATGCTCATAGTTTGAGTTATCGGTGACTCTACATTGGATTTATGAATATTATTGATCCTATGGAGTCTATCTAAGTTGGCACATGTAGATCAAAACAAACGATTAAGACCATTCAGAGGAGCATAATTGTCCATGATAATTGATAACCCACCATTGACATCCCTTGTGCACTCTGTAGACAGCTCTATCAGCTGTGCAATCATGGCCCAGCGTAAAGTCTTAAAAGGCCTTTATGCTGGGGACTATTAGGGCTTTTCGCACTGGCTTTTTGCGAGCGAGGCGTTATTGTCGTCATGCACCATTTCGGCGGTATGATTCGCGAATCGCCAGCGTTGCCATCCTATATTATGTTGTCGACAAACCTTGTGTTACTTACGTACCACTTTAGACCGTGTTTTTTTTTTTACTTCCTTGAATTGTTTTCGTAGATTAATTATATTTTAGGCCGGCACAAAATGGAGGATTAGCATTTAGTGAAAACGCGTATCCGGGCACACCGTAATAGCTTTAATCCGCTGTCCTGTTTAATGCAATAGGATGCCCGATTGCCCACAATTCGACAGCAGGAAACTACACTGCACCGGCTTATTGATATTATAATTGTTGCTCGCTTAGTTTATTGTTGTCTTTCGTAACATATGGTTCGAGTTGTTGCTTGTATAGATGAGTAGACTGTAGTGAAGTGCTGTGCTAAAATGACCAAAATCAGAGACAGACGACGGAAGTGTAACAAAAAGTCGCACAAGATTCTCCATTATTTTGGGTAAGTTTAATACCAGTATGTAACATATATTGTTTAGTGACATTATGTAGGTTTTTATTGGGTAAGTATGTTATAACTTTTCTTGAAGAAAAATAATGTGTTCTTAAAATAAGTCTATCCCTGATTTCTATCCTTGACTGGATTGTCAAGAATTCTCGTCTATTAATAGCTTTGTTTAAGTTGTAAAACATTATTGGTTTCAATTCATTTTGATATAAAGTGAACAAAGCTTATCTATATCTGTAATGCTACCAATAACCAAAGAAATACAAAGACATTATTTTGATTTTAAATATTTTGTTGACATTAATATCAAAATTATTAAAACGAAGTTTTAATAAAGTATTATCTTAGTTTTTCCTTTCCAGTCTAAAAATAGTATGTACTATGTACATATTGATGTATTAAACTTTATATTAGTCATAGGTCGTTATTATAATACCTCAATCGTAGGCAAACCAGACACAACAGCTATTCAATTGTTATCGCGGCCCGGCCGCTTGGGACTTGGAATTTGAAGCGTTAATCTCCTTTAAATAAAAAAAAGCTAACAAACATCTAATTCTAAAACATAATATAATAACATACATCCGTATATCTTACTGCATAACGTATTACGCCATATCCTATAAAAAGGTTAAAATATGAGTCAGAAATCTGCTTATAATAATACTAGCTGTCCCGGCAAACGTTTCTTTGCCATATTATATTAGGTATATCGCCCGTTTTATTTTATTGAATTAGTGACTAAAATATAAGTATGTCACCATGGTAACGTCCATCGCTATCTCGTGACCCGCGTCGCATAAACAATGGTCGCTCTTTATAGACAAATAATTTGCAATAAAATAAAATTGCGACTATTATTAAAGATCTAAGCTATCCTATCTCTCAAGTTGGAAAAAAGCACACATTAAAAAACAAAAAACATTAAAATCGGTTAAGTGGTTTAGGAGTCCATTGAGGACAAACATTGTGACACGAGATTTATATATATTAAGATATTATGTTTATGACATACTGATGATAATTAGAAACTATACATAACTGCATATTGTATGATTTGTAAGTCATTATATAGTTTGTTCGTTCTAAGATGATATGGGTGACAGTTCTCATATTCCTTGCTACGGATTTTTTTTACAAGAAAACAAAAAAAATCAGTATGTAATAAATTATATTCCATCTACAAAAATAAATGTTTCCTGTAATTGTAAATGAATAAAAATGAAAAGTTGCTAAATGCTAACTTATTGATATAAAATTATAAATATTAACTTTGAAATAGGAGTATAAAATTATTGTTACGAAAATATTTGGAAATGTCAGATGCATGAAACGGAACTTATGTCAATAGAGATTGACACAGTTGAATCGAAATCAAATCGATAAAAAAGGGCGGCCATCTTAAATCGCCGGCGTCACTCTGAAACATCAGTACGAAATCGATAATTTCGATTGCAATTCCTTTACGAGGTGATTCGATATTTTTAAATTATTCGATTAATTTTTTTAGGTAACTTCCCTACTATTGTCAATTATAATGTGTCACGCATATCATCATAAAACGAACAAACTATAGTTTGTAAACAACGACAGTCATTATCTCCAGACTACACGGAAACGTTATCAAAGTAAGGCTATTATTAATATAATCAAAGTTTAAAGATCGACTTGTGAATTTTGATTATTATCTGTGACTGTAATCTTTTCTTGTTATCAGTACCGTTTTTCCTATCAAACCTAATGTTAAGCTTTTCCCTTGCTACTTCGTATTTATTATCGTTAATTAATGTTCCCTAAATTATGTATTTTTTCTTGATAATAAAACATTATTTTACCGATAGAGATCACGTGGCTCTCTATCGGTAAAATAATTTTTAAAATCGTTTCAGTAGATCCAAAGATTACCCTCTACAAACTAACAAACTTTATTTTTTATATTATTAGTATCTAGATAATATAATAGAAAACTGTAGAAGAAAAGAGGGTAGGCCTTTGCCCAGCAGAGGTATAATGCAGGCTATTAATAATCAATAATCATGATTATCGGATGTAAATACCGGCTTAGAAACTTCAGTTAAATGATATGGTTCATTAGAGGCAATTTAAATGGATTTGTATAAAGCGCATCCCGCGTTAAGAGGGATTAGTGCTCAATGAGGCACGCAAATCCCCAGGGAATTGGTGCTATGTTACATAACAGTGTTTGGTAGAGAACAAACTTTCTACATAATAATACCTTAATATATCCTTATTATATTATATATATCCTTAGTATATTTTACCGTGGTGGACCAATTAGCGCCACAGTCTTAAATCGCCCTATTAAAGTTTTCTGAGAATGTGTTATACCTCAGCGGATCATGGGCCAAGGCTCAAGCTTGTTGGCTTGGGCCTGGGACACTGCAACTCAGCTCATTTGGCTGGGCCATTGCCTTGGGTCTAATTTAAGCCGATTTATGCTTGGACTTCGGTCTGAGTCCTGACAGAGGTCTCGCTTGGTTGGTATTCCTTCAGGGCTTCCACTCATTCTACACTACATGCAGCTTAGTTTGTAAGGATATAAAGCGCGAATATGGTTAACTAAATGAAGAACTAAAAGTTATTCGGTGTAATAAACTAAGAGGTAAAATAAATCTGTGCTATAAATTGCAATGTATTGAGTCTGAATTATATTAATTTAACATGGCGTGATGTTAGCGCTTATTAATAAACTTGTTAACATCATTGATATAATAATGATTGTGATAAGTTATGTAACGTGTGGGTATTAGGTATACAACAACACCTCTATTAACATTAATAACTAGTAGAGCTTGTCTTATTTGAAATGACGCGCCCCACCACTACAAAGGACAAACCTAAAAAAACCAGAGCGAACAGATACAAGATGTAGCTCATAATTTCAGTGATATTAAATGAAATTATTCTGTATATATTTCAACTTAAGATTTGATGGCTAAATAGAAGATATTGCTATTAACATTTCGTCAGGGGTCGTATTTTTTACTTTATTTAATGTTATGTTTTTTAATGTTTTTTGCAGTACTTAGCAGCTGAATTGTTGTTAGAATGCGGTTCATCTTTTATTGTTTTATTACAATAATTATAAATCTCCGTAATTAAAGCGGTCCATAAAAATAGGTAACTATTTTAGGTTGTGTGATGAAAAACATCGTTTATAGGTAACACAGAATATATTTTTAAACAGTTTACATATTATCTACAACTAATGTGACATTTTCTAACATTAGATCGGGGTGTAAATATCGGACTGATGTCTGGCCCACCCCAAAAAGACGAAGAATGATGAAGAAAAACATTACACTTATTATATGGGCACAACTTCCCAAAGTTCTTCTGCCATGTATGCAGGAGCAGTAATGCTCAAGTATGGCTCGTTGGCCATAAAATGTATGTATCGTCTTGCTCCTGACATGCCTGATTGTATTCTACATCTAATCAGTATAATATTATTTTCTTGAGGCTCTTGTAGTTGAACGCGCTCCGGATGTCTAAAAACTCCAATTTTATATACACCCGTTCTCTTAATATGCTCGCTGCAATAGTAACGGACGATTTTGACATGTTACGTTCCCAATGCAAAGAAAATCAAATCCGCATGAGTTAGCCGAGGGAATAAAATAAGAAGAAAATAAAATCGAGTGCGTATAGATAATGTCACATTAGATGTAGAAGGTTGGTAATGCGTAATTATTAATTAAACTATTTGAAATATATTTTGTGTTACTTTAAACGATGTTATTATCACGCAATAATACCTAGTTGCCCATTAATAGATCGTTTTTATAACGGAGATTCGTAATCATTATAAAACGATGATAAATGCACTGCATTCTGTATGACGACCTCTGTGGCTCAGTGGATGAGTGCGTAGGTAGCTCAAGCCAGGGGTTGCGGGTTCCCGCCGACGGAACAAAAGGTTTTCAAAGTTCCTGGGTCATGGATGTGTGTTACAATGTGTATCATAATATAATAAAAATCTTAAATATACTTAGGCGGACTTGCGCAGATCTGAGCTAAAGTTAACTCTAGGTCAAACATCATGTCATCTCTATCACTCACTTGGTGAGTGACAGATATGACATGATGTTTAACTCAGAGTTAACTTTAACTCAGATCTACGCAAGTGGGCCTTATCTATATTAATAATTTCGTTCAGGGGTACGATAGACTCGATCGAAACCTGGGCGTCAATAGATGGCGTTTTTAATAATATTTTTGAGTGTATAATATGTAAACAGGTTTTTTGAACATAAGAAATATACTTAACTTCGTTCCATTCGGGTGTCCCTTGGCACCTCTCAAGTTTTTTTATTTATTTCAAAGATAAAACCGGTTTCAAAGAAGCTGATATTATATACGAAAACGAGGCAATTCTGGAAATTTTACATACATACGTTTCGAAATTCGAATTGATAACCCTTTTTTTAAGTCGGTTAAAAATGTACTATGCCTACCTAAAAGGGTCCATTCACTATCCTGCATAAGCCGCCGTGCAGTCCACCGGCTTATGCAGGATAGTGTATGGTGTTGCAGGCCTGCACGGCGGACTGCAATGCAGGATAGTAAATGGACCGTTTTAGTACCTACTATTATTGTTTTCATAAATTAGTAAGTAGGTACTTACCTATCTGCCAATGTAGAGAAAAAGACTGAATGCAAGATAAATTATTAACCTTAGATAATGTTGATTTGAAATAAAAATGTTTAAGTATGTAAAACTTTTGCAATTTAATTTACTTTTTTAAAATATAATGAACTAAGCTATACGAATCTTTACGAGTCTTGCTTTCCTTTAATATTTCTTGAGAAAAGAAGACTACACAAATATTTACCTACATTTTGTACATAGATGTGTAAGTATTGAGTTACAAGTTTACCCGAGCGAAGCCGGGTTTTCATCTAGTTATAGTATAAAAAGTATTAAATATATTTCCGTTGTCTGTTATAACACAAGTCCTTCAGGTATTATTATTCTATTATTATTATTATTCTAACTACAATTCAGCTCCAAAATGTCGCAAAATAACAAATAAAAAATTTAATCATCACTCCTTACGAAAAGTTAATAGCAATATCTCCCATTTAGCCATCAAATCTTACAATGATATATATACAGAATTATTTCATTTAATATCACTGAAATTCTGAGCTACATCCTGTATCTGTTCGCTCTGGGTTTTTTTCATACATGTGATAGCATTGTCTTTTGATGTAAATGAAAACTTTTGTACTGTGAATACGAGGGAGGGGCGCGTCATTTTAAGTTAGACAAGCTCTACTAAATTATTATTATGTCATTATATCAACACTTTTAAGACCGGGTTATCAAAACAACAAACTGTGTCAGATTCGACATTTTCTGCACAGCAAAATCAGTGGTTTGGACGTGAACAGGTGACAGACAGACAGACACAGTTTCGCATTTATGATATTAGTGAGTATGGATTCTGATGCTGTCTTGCCCTCCCACAATGACCCAATCCCAATCATCTAGAATCAACTAAACATAATATTCTCTTGTTACAGAGGGGCGGTGTGCGAGTGCCGCGCCGCCATGTCGCACCACAGCGACGAGCAGGCGCTGCTCACGGTGACGTCGGACTCGTTCTGGGAGCCCGGCAACTACAAACGCACCACACGTCGAATCGACGAGGGCCACCGCCTGTGCGGCGAGCTCCAGGCGCTGGTGCAGGAGAGAGCGGACATAGAGAAGGCGTACGCGAAGAGTCTGAGAGGATGGGCGAAGAAGTGGAACGACCTTATAGAGAAAGGTAATTTTTCTGGGGTTTCTGGATGGCGGTGTGGGGAGATACGTCTAGTTTGCAGCCCTACCTAAATGTACATTGTACTATCAGAGAAGTTGATTCATAGGTACATGTATCTCCAAAAATATTAACATCTCAATAGGGATGATGACAAGGTCCAAGATTAGCGAATTTTGTTAATAAAATAAAGAAATCGTGGTAAAAAATAAGTGTTCCCAAAATTTCAGCTTGATAGCATTTATATTTTTTTTTGTTATGCGCCTTCAAAGTTGGATAATGAAGTCGATTTTTTTTTTCAATTAAATTTCTTAATATTTGTATACCATTCGATAACTTATGCAATTAAAAGCAACTTTTGTTATAAAACCACTTTCATAAACGCAATATTTAATATACCTACCGAACAAAATTCTCTCCCGATCCGTACAAACTACGAAAAAGTGACGTCAGTCTTTCGTAGCACTTTATATGGAGCGTTTCGGGCAGGTCTATTTTATGAGATATTTGAAATTGTCATATCTTGGTGAATTTTTAAGCTATCAGAGTCATTCTTTCAGCGATCTTTCTATTTTTAAGGGTCTTTCAATTACCAATGAGAAAAAAAAAGTCATCATGCCTATTCTCAAGTCATACATTCATCAAAGAATAAGTGGTAAATGGAAATAGCACCCAAAGCGGGACGTTACCTCGAACAAATACATTTTGTCGTCTCAGGCCTATGAGACGACAAACAACCTTATTTTAAGTCTAGGGTTAGGTAAGGACTTAAAATTAGTGGGGTCCCTTGTAAACAGGTTTCTTAGTAATCGTAATTAAAATCTATCCCAAATATGTTTACCTTTCTAGGGTTCCGTACCCAAAGCGTAAATTCATTTTGAATATTTCGTACAGGCGCCACTTTTTTGAGCGTTACTTATTTCGGTTCGTAGGGCATATAAGTAATATGTAACTTAAACATTGACACTTGGTTAATTCTTTCCAATGATTCAACAGATTCTCAACTTCACACGTAACAAATAAAATATGATTTGTGTGCACGGTGTAAAGGCACGCGTGCTGTCATTGATTTGATGTGTTCTTTGTGCGTGGAATTGGATATAAATTCGTAATCAATAGTTATTGACCATCAGATACAGTTATTACGTTGGGAGCTGCCATTAAATGTTCTTATTAGATGAGACACGGTTTTATGAAATACCTTCTACACCGGTAAACCGCCTGACTTTCTTTGCGTTATTGCTGAAGCTTACTGCAACTTTAGTTTTTTTTTTACGTGCAATTGTCCCACCACACATTCCCACCACTGCAACTCCTGTGTCGCCAGGATCAAAATTGGTGGTAACCAAACACTAAAACCCTTTGTTATCATCTCAGGGGTGCCCGCGGGACAAGCTAAATCTGTCTTGGGACCCGTAACGAAATAAGAAATGTAGGAGGAGTAGGAGATAGGGAGGGGAGGGATGGGGAGTGACAAATGTAACACTTCCTACTCCTATTTTCTTCTGATTCGTTTCTTTGCGCTTCCCAAGGTAGATTCAGTATGTTACTCGGACTCCCTGAAATCGTTTTGTAGGATTTTCGTGGTTGGATAGTGAATACTATTATCGATCCTGGAGACACGGGATGCAGTAGTTGGGAATTTGTGTTAGGGCAATGTCAGAAGTATCAATAAACTCAATATTTCATAATTTTTAGATTTCAGGAATCAATAATCATATTACTAGTGTGTGAATTATAAACAGAAGAACTGTTGTACGTAGACGTCCTAATGAGTAGTTTGTGGTATCACGATGCGAAGGACCTATTGGTTTCCTTAAATATGTATGAAATCAACACTTGCAAATAAACTTTTCTTCACTAGGTAAATCAATAACAAATAAAATATTTACTAAGCTGTGCCGTGTAATATGTACCAGGTAACAGGTACTTTATTATTTACTAGAAGAGAAACTTAGTTTCTAAAGAAAGATAAATAGCATTATAATATTCAATGAGAGGAGTAACTTATGACCTCCTCCAGGCTCCAGTAGACAGCAAAATTACTCTTTGATTTATTTTCAAGACTTAAAAGTTGTGACCTATTTTCTTTTCCTAAAAAGACCTAACTAATATTATAAAGCGGAAGAGTTTGTTAGTTTGTTTGTTTGTTTGTTAGAACGCGCTAATCGCTGGAACTACTGATCCGATTTGAAAAATTCTTTCAGTGTTAGATAGCCCATTTATCGAGGAAGGCTATAGGCTATATTCTATTACGCTAAGACTTATAAAAGCGAAGAAATAGAGGAAAATGTGGAAAAATGGGGGAAATTACATGAAATTGCTTATTATCTGGAGAATTTTTATGTTATTTGGCAAACATGTCGAATAGACCACGTGAAGGGACATAGGCTATTTTTGCGGAAAAATGTACGGTTGCGTGAAATTGAATTGAAATTTTTTTACAATAATACTTGGGACGTGATCTACTATGCTAACGCGGACGAGGTCGCGGGCAACAGCTAGTAATTTATTAATTTGTTAAAAATTGTCGTCAAAGATTCATTGATATGGTGGGATTAAGAGCCCGGGTTACCCTCGAAATTCTCATACATACGTAATACCAAAATCATTTTGTCATACGAAAATATTTAACATGTTTCAGTTATTTTTCAGCTTAAAATAGTAATTACCTAGGTTCCTGTTCAAAAATTAACTTCAATATATTTAAACACTAAAAAAAATTTTTTTGTGTATACATTTTTTTTACTAAATTTACTACTAAATATTTAAACACAAAAAAATAGAGTAAAACACTAAAAAATATATAAATAAATAGTAAATTTACTACAAAATATTTAAATACTAAAAAATATTTTTTAGATAAGATGCGTCTGTATGAGAATTTCGAGGGTAACCCGGGCTCTTAAGTTTATTTACTGGATAAGCACTTTCTCCATGTTTCAATCTAGTCCTGCATCCAGTATAGAAAATGTTTGCGCTTACACAGTTCAGTGATGATTATGGATAGCTAGGATATTGAAAACGGCCGTAAAGCGAGTGTTTCTTTGTACCGTGTAAATGGACAACAAAACAAATTTCTATGCTACGGCTTGTTACTAATATGTATTCTGTGCTACTACGTCGGTTTTAATGAAGTTTATAATGTGCTAATGATTGGATATAATTAAAGAGTTTCCCAAGAATATTAACAGTTCCATTGTAATCGCACAGCTGATTGTGGGACGCCAGCTCAGTTACTGTTACAGATAGTAGCGCTTATCTGATGTGCGCATCACGATTTTTGTGCAAAACAATACTCTGATTCTACTACTAGGGTTTTTTTAATAAAAACTTTTTTGGAATTACTACAAATCGACAAAATATTACTTAAAATAACAAGTAGAACGCAGTCCACTTGGTCAAATCTCCAAAAATCAGACCTTATCTTGACTTATGAGAATACTCTTGCTGCTATTATCCAGACCGCATCTAGGAACGAATGAAAATATATTTAAAATGCATTATAATAGCAAAATCTTTTGACAGTTGAGCAGTAGAAGGCCGCAAAAAGTGTCAGTTTCATCTCATTATGCGGCTTGAGAAGGGTCTCCCAAAATATATTATGTAAGGTCTAAATTAAAGAGATACCTTCGTGTCAAGCTTGGGAACATAAATTTCCGAGCTTCACAAACATCGATCCGAAAACGGCGAGGTAATCGTTGAACATACGAAAAATCTATAGCCTAACATAACAACACGTCCTTGATAACAGTTAAAAAGTTGTTTAAAATACGAAAAGTAGAAGCTAAAGATAATTATTAGTCTTATAATTAACTAGATGACTCCAGTTTATCGCGCTGAAACTGTGCATTTTTTCGAGGCAAAAAATGCACAGTTTTCTTTCCCCGGGACTCAAAGTATCTCCATGCTAAATTTCAGCAAAATCAGTTCAGCGGTTTGGGCGTGAAGAGGTAAGGTAGAGAGGTAGGGAACAGACAGACAGACACACTTTCGCATTTATAATATTTATTATTAGTATGGATATACTGTATGGATGTAATTGAGCCACAGAATCAGATGTTTAATGTTCTAGTCACTAGTAGAATATAATAACGGAAACGTCATATTAGTCATGAATACACCTTAAAGTTGTTTATTATGTTTGGGCAGAGGTCATGGGAATTACATGGAGTTTACACCGATGCGGAATCGAGTGACGAGGAAGTGGATTTGGCCTCTGCCCGCGACACTGACGCAATGGCGGTATACAATAAGGCGTAATTCAAGACGTGAGTGGAAGAATAAGATAAGTAACATGAAAAAACTTCCCGCTTTTTTGCTTAAATGGAGGCTTTAGGGCCGGAAAAATTATTTGAAATAGAAAAACTATGGATTATATGTGTAGCCAGATATATTAGCTAGGCTATGAAGTAGATAAGTTACAAGTTTAATTAAAATAAATAAGGAAAAAAATAGTTATTGTCCGGATATTACGAAATGTTACTTGTTCGATTCTTCCACTCACGTTTTCATTATTGTTAGGTAAACTTCGTCTCCGAACGTGTCTGTGAGGGTTATTTATAATTTATGTACAGTACAACCATTATGAAAAGATGCTCAGCCATATTTAAGCATAGAAGTGTGTGAAAAGCGATGATTGCTGAGTCCTGATAAAAAAATCGTCTTGCTTTGCTTGCCTGCGTTCGGCCGTAAGTTCAAGTATTAAACTTGCCTTTAAGGCTGAACAGTGAAGATATACTTAACATTAATAAAACTTTTGAATTTGGAATTCTGAAAAGGTGAAAACTTAATATAGACCTCGTCTGCTTTAAGTTTTCGAAACCTTCTCACATCTGATGAGATAATCATGTGGTTAAATCAAACAAAATGTATTTTCGATTTAACACGTTTTAAAGACTAACAAAATATTAAACAATTTAATACTTACTGTACAGAAAGTGAAATTGTTATTAATCGTTAGTAGTCTATAATAATTCAATAGTCATTAAAACAAATAGTTGTTTAATAGGTTACTTGCACCTTAATACTTAATTACAAATGTAGAGTACCAATTAAGGAACGTTCAGGTAATCAAATGGTTTCTAGAGCACGTTTTTATGGTGCTACCACACCCACTGTCAATGGGATTGACGGTTTGACTGTTTAATAATAATTATTATTATCAATGCTAGTTTTTTTATGTATTGTTAATTTGTAATTTTGTTATATATCTGTGAATTTATACTAAAGGAACTTAATAGTCGAAAAGGGATTTGGTAATGGGAAAACTGCTGCTTTGGCTGACTGTCCAGCTAATGAAAGGAATTTTCAAGAGAATACTTCTTTACTAATTTAAAGGATCGAATTTGTATTTAATGTTAGATTGAAGTAGTAGATTCGATATACTGCCTTCTGGACCGCAAAAGGGTAAAAAATCCAAACCCCGCTTAATTACGAAATGGTGTTTTGCAATATTATATCACCGAACGAAAGAAAAATGTTCACGTTCCATTGAGTAACGAGATGCGTTACGAATACAACATTGACATCGAAATGGAAAGTTATTAGTGAATCGATCGGTTATTCCACGCACGCCCGAAATTTCGATTAACTTACGAATCACTGGGCGTTTCGAGTTTCGACCTGTTTTGCACACGCCTTGCAACATGCATGCCTGTTTGTGAGCTGCAAGTGGTGCATCTGGCCAATTTTAAGTAGTTTTGCAATGAGTTGTTGATATGTTTGGTAACATAAACTTTCGATACACTGAATTGTACTTAGGGAATGCAAATCTCGCGAGATTGGGGCTCAGGCGAGATCCCGCGAGTTTATGAATACAATACCGCGAGATCTCGCCAATTTCGAGATCTCGCGAGATTAGCAGTTTGGCGGTTTATTTGAAGTGAAAACTTCTTTAGCGGCGTTGAGCACTTTTGTGGGATGGGTAAAAACTGTGAAACTCGCGTCAGATTCTCGTGCTGATCGAAAAACCTTGGAAAAACCGTAAGACGGTTGGAGAGTAGTATTTTGTGTCGAACTCGAATTGATTGTAAGGGTTTCGATTGATTAAAAAATCGATTTTCATATAAAATGGGTTAAAAATTTAGTCGATTGTAAGGGTTTAGATTAATTAAAAAAGACGATTTTTTAATAATCGATTTTCATAAAAAATGGGTTAAAAAATGCACAACGTTAATAATCAAGTTTTCACTTCTGCCGGCACTCCCGGAGTGCAACCCGTCTTTTTTTTTGCAAATTATCACGATATTTGAATAAATTAGGAAAAAAAATTAAAATATTATAACTAATAAGTATTATTTATAATACTAAGCATTTTTAGTATTATAAGTATTATTTAAATAGTACTAAGTATTATTTATAACATTATAAGTAAGTATTATTTAAAATAATTATGTTTATCTTAAAAGATTAGGAGAAGATTATAGATAGATAAGGATAAAGAGAAGATTCTGTTTATCTTAAAAGATAAACATTTATTTTCACGAATTTTTTTCAATAGACTTTTATGCATCAAACATTGCTTGAAATATCCATACTAATATTATACATGCGAAAGTGTGTCTGTCTGTCTGTTTGTTACCTCTTCACGCCCAAAGCGCTGAACTGATTTTCTAGAAAATTCAGGACCTTGTTGAAAATCACAGTACACAGCTGTAATTGCTTAGGCCAGCTCCTGTTTGTTTTTACTCCGTGATCGCAGTTCTGTCCGTGTCAGTCCGCGCTTCGAATAAGACGTTTTTATGCTCAAGTGCAATCTCGTCAAACTCGCGAGATCTCGCCTTTTTTTCGTCCGAGATCAGTCTCGCTAAAAAGGCCGAGATCTCGCGAGAACGAGATTGCATTCCTTTTTTTCGTCCGAGATCAGTCTCGCTAAAAAGGCCGAGATCTCGCGAGAACGAGATTGCATTCCCTAATTGTACACTTACTTGCAGCCATCTTCTGTCTTTCTTCTTGCACATTTCTAACAATACTGTATAAACACTACAGTCACACGATTATGCACATTGGTAATTCGACACCTCAAATAACAATGTGCGGGTTCTTTTATCACAGGTATGCGAATGGCTAGGTGCACCCAACAGTTGCGAGAGGCTGTTATGAAAGCTGCACTGACGTCTGACGGACGACGGTAACCTTCGCCCTCCCTCTGTCGATTGATGAGACGCTGATTAACTCTTGTGCCCTCGGATGTATATATTTTTTTATGAAATAAGGGGGCAAACGTGCATACGGGTCACCTGATGGAAAGCAACTTCCGTCGCCCATGGAAGCGCTGTTTCACGCCGGTTTTCTGTGAGAACGTGGTATTTCTCCGGTCGAGCCGGCCCATTCGTGCCGAAGCATGGCTCTCCCACGTAATACGTATAGGACCAATAACTTTACTTCTGTGTACTGGATCCTGAAATAAGTGCAACCTGGTCATAAAAAGTGTTAAGACTCGCCCGCGTAACGTAATGACGTCCCTAAATCAGTACTCCAAATCTCAGGTAATCAATTCAAATTGTTGGTTTAGCTTTGTAATTAGGTACTAAATGGACAGTATCAAACAATGAACCAAGCTGCCATCATACATAATATTATGGTAGAATCGATGTATGGGTCTACAGACATTTTGACCGGACAGAAGCTGTGAATACTAATAGGGCAAAGTTTAGATTTTAGTGTTGCAATTGTATTGGCCTGTTGCATACCTAAGTCCTAAAGGGTCACGTGGAGATTGAAGACGTTGTCACATTAGCACATTGCATATTAGCATTGCTAAAGTGCTTGACGTAATCGTTGCCAATATGCATAGGAAGAGACTATTGCGTGGAGTGTAAACGCTTAGATCACAGTAAAGAGAGTTTATACGGTACCATACAGTATACGGTACTCGGAGAAACATGGCGGTAGCGGTCATTGACACCCTCTCAAAAACTGGTCATTTTCTACACAAAGCCGCGATTGACAATATCTGACACATCATTGTCAGTCGCGGTTTATATAGAAAATAACAAGTTTTTGACAGGGAGTTCATAACCGCTACCGCCATGTTTCGCCGAGTACAGTATAGATGCTGCTTCAAACTTTGAGAGACCCAAAATTCTCTCAAAGATTCTCAAAATATTGCCAAATTTTAAAAGCGTTATATGCGCGAAGAGGTATAATACATACATACATAATGTTACCTTTGTTTTAATAATAATTTTAGTACATATAATTTTAGTGCTCTGCTTGAAAATTACTCTTAGAATATTTCAAATCTAAATTATAAAAGTTTTACAACATTCCTAAAAGATAAACTCGGTCTACCAAGTACAATTACTGTACCGTGTACAGGTTACCGGAGATAACAGATTTTTAAGATTTAAGATTTTGACGTGGGAGAGCCATGCTTCGGCACGAATGGGCCGGCTCGACCGGAGAAATACCACGTCCTCACATAAAACCGGCGTGAAACAGCGCTTGCGCTGTGTTTCGCCGAATGAGTGAGTTTACCGGAGGCCCAATCCCCTACCCTTTTCCCTTCCCTACCCTTCCCTATTTCCTTCCCTACCCTCCCCTATTACCCCTTAAAAGGCCGGCAACGCACCTGCAGCTCTTCTGATGCTGCGAGTGTCCATGGGCGACGGAAGTTGCTTTCCATCAGGTGACCCGTTTGCTCGTTTGCCCCCTTATTGCATAAAAAAAAGAACATTCCGTATTTGTGCTTTGAGAAAACCCCATAGACGTAGAGGATTTCCAGAAAACACAAGAACATGGACTTTTAATATTTAAAACGTTAACATGTAAACATTAATAAATTCATGGAAAGTGTTTTCATAACATTTCGTATTTGAAAGTGAAAGAGAATTTAATGAATTCCGCCCGACGACATGAAAGGCGCTCGTAAGGCGTATTTTTTTATTTCCTTGCGAGTGGCCATTAAAATAATTATAATGTAATAATATTATATCCGACTGAGATTTGTAATTTTTTATGTATCATTTCATTAGAAACAGATGACTTCCGCGGTACAAAAATCTAGCCATCGAACGGTCCAAATTTTTGTAGCCTGAACGATCCAAATGAACAATATAATATTATCTCAAGATAGTAGAATAACTTAAAGATAGAATCAGCTTCAATGTATTTCTGTTTAAATCAGCTTTTGCAGAATTCATTACTAATTATTGTTTGAAGATGTAAATTTTAGTTTGTGTTGAGGAAATGAATTATTGACATCGATTTTACGATGCTGCACTTGGTTGATTAATATCGGTGTTGTTCATACAAAATGATCTCATACGATTACGGACATACCATACCTAATTATAGTTATCACGATGTACATACAATATCAACATAGCGGCCGTGTTCTACTGAGTCCTGAGATCATCATTTCATGTAAACAACGTGTGTTTGAGAAGTATAAAATCATGAGTTTTTAATTTACTAATGAGGTATGAAACAATTTCGTACTTCGTCAAAATCTAGAGATAATGTATTCATTGATTAGAGGCTATCTTATTCTCTTATAAAAAAACGAAATAAATATTATATACCAACAACGCATAAGAAATCGAAAAATTTCGCAATTTATTTTTTGCTCTTTTTTGTGAATATTCTCTTTATTTCCAGTCAGAATCAATTTTAGTAAGCCTTCAACCCACAACAGATTTAGCATGATGGGCATACACGGAGACAAGATATTTAGCAAGTTAAATTATTTTAAAAGTAAAAAATTCAATAGGAATAAAGGATTTACCTATGTACGATAGAGTTCGGTGCCGATAGCTCTAATATTATGTACATCGTCCCCTGAATCCATGATTGCTGCCTGATAGCTTACGCTTATGCTTAGCTATAAAATTAACTCCTCTCTTCTCTTCTCCAGGTCCGGAGTACGGCACAATGGAGGCCGCGTGGAAAGGCGGCATGGAGGAGGCGGAGCGGCTCTCCGACCTGCACCTCAGCGTGAGGGACCGTCTCGTCAATGACGTCATAGCACAGATCAAGAACTGGCAGAAGGACACCTATCACAAGGTAGGTTTGTTTTTATAAAATAAGAGGGCAAACGAGTAACTTGATGGAAAGCAACTACAGTTGCTCATGGACACTCGCAACATTAGAAGAGCTGCAGGCTTGCAGCAGGTACGTTGCCGGCCTTTAGGTGTAGTAGAAAACATGATAGATGTAGATACTCCTCAACAGAGAAAGTCTACTCGCAACTCCACGAGTCTGATTAAGTAAAGGTTTTTGAGAGTAAATCGGGTGGCTGGGCGGGATAATCCTGTATTAGAAAATCTTTAGATAGAGACAAAATACGCACAGAGCTGTAAAGAAATGTTAAGGTAGAGTCAGCAGTTAGCAAACAGCCATTAGAAATTGTTTAGTTCCACCTTACTCTGACTCTTCAGTACACTGCTTTTAGATTATGATTTAGGCAGAGTCTGCGCTCAACACACAGCTGTTGGTCTATGATTAGAATCTTTAAACTATTTGAAATGTATACTACTCTACTACAACACAAACTTAAAATTAAAATCCTGATGATAATATAAAATCCCTAGAATAAAATTTATTATTTGTAATGAAATGATTTCTCATTTTTAAAAATACTACGACAAATTGTACTGGAGTCTATAATACGCGTTTTACAATTTATTGCAATAAACGTGACATTAAATCTTATGTTTGATGATAATGAATGCGTCCATTGAAGCAATAAATATAAAACAAGCTGTCGTACAAACAGACTGACATATTAGTCTCACTATTGTGTTGTGAGAACGAAGACATGAGTATTGCGGTGATGGTAGAGACTTGAATAAGTTTGGTTAGCTGAAGTTATTATAATTTGAAGATATTATAATGGGAAATTTCTTTTGTACCAATTTCATTGAGGCCCATTTAAGTCGATAGTCTAATAATTATCTCGTCATCTCTTTCGCTCTTAGTTTCGATTGAAGAATTATCTAGGCAATTATTATAAAGGCATGATGATTTTAAGCCTTGTCAACACTGTGCCTTTTTTTTTTGTTCTTCAAGGGCATGCGTTATAGCGCAGTCAACAGCGAACGTGAGCCAATCCCGCGGCGCATGCCCTCTGACCGTATCCAAAACTTAAAAAATGACAATGTTGGCGTTGCGTTCGTTGACGCATTTAATTATTGAATGCGCCAAAATGAAAGTTGAATGACAGAAGATGGCGAAAATTGAAGACGATAGCGCCTTGTGTGAACATAGCTTAACACTTTGGTGAAATCTAAAAAAAGTCAATTTAATTAACTTTTCTCATCTAAAATGAAATACTATTCACCAATTTTATCATTGTAAGTTATTAGGTTAGGTCAACTTAAAATATTTTCGACTTCTATCTTTGAGACTTGATGACTACTTTTCTTAATGAGGATTGACCTGTTTTTAAATAGCTGATGATTCTTCTTTGTTTCGACCATGCCGTAATATCTTTAGTATATTTGAGGAATTTCAGCTGTTCAAAAATTGATCTTCCTGAATATTCGAAATAAATGTAGGTAAGAAGAAATTAGAGTAAAAAAAGTTTAAAAACAATAATTCGAGATACATCAGCCAACGAACATAATTTACTAGGAAGTGTTAGAGTACATACAGCTATCTATATTTTGTTTATATATAGTCGGCATGCAGCTGTTAGAATGTTTTAGGTAGAGTTTTTTCGAACATACTCGTTAACCGCGTTTAAAAAATTCCAAAAATGTAATGCAATTTTCTTATTTACCTCTACTTACTTTTACGTAATTATTATTTAACTAAGAAAAGTAAAAGTGGATGAAATTGTCCGTAACTCTCGTAAACACGGGCTGAATGTGAATAGACTTTCCGATCGTCGTAATGGGTACAATTACGCGGCGTGGACTTAAGAGCCCGGGTAACCCTCGAAATTCTCATACATACGTAATACCAAAATCATTTTGTCATACGAAAATATTTAACATGTTTGAATTATTTTTCAGCTTAAAATAGTAATTATCTAGGTTCCTGAACAAAAATTAACTTCAAAATATTTAAACACTAAAAAAATTTTTTTTGTGTATAAATTTTTTTTACTAACTTTACTACTAAATGTTTAAACACTAAAAAATAGAGTAAAACACTAAAAAATATATAAATAAATATTAAATTTACTACAAAATATTTCAACTCTAAAAAATATTTTTTAGTATTTAAATATTTTGTAGTAAATTTACTATTTATTTATATATTTTTTAGTGTTTTACTCTATTTTTTAGTGTTTAAACATTTAGTAGTAAATTTAGTAAAAAAAATTTATACACAAAAAAATTTTTTTTAGTGTTTAAATATTTTGAGGTTAATTTTTGTTCAGGAACCTAGATAATTACTATTTTAAGCTGAAAAATAACTCAAACATGTTAAATATTTTCGTATGACAAAATGATTTTGGTATTACGTATGTATGAGAATTTCGAGGGTTACCCGGGCTCTTAACGCTGCGCAGACGCATAAAATATCAATTTAATTGGTAATAATCGCTTTTCGTTTAATCTACTACACTCGCCGCGTACTGCATAGTTTTGTGTTTGAGATCAACTACGATAACATGGCGCGCCCCTCCAAAATTCAAAACGTTTGAAATGCGTTGTCAAAACGTTTGAAGTGCGTTGTCTTGCGCGGTCGGCTAGTTATGATTAGTTGACCAACTACGAATAAT
The DNA here is from genome assembly GCA_905333045.1 of Lysandra bellargus. Taxonomy (NCBI): domain Eukaryota; kingdom Metazoa; phylum Arthropoda; class Insecta; order Lepidoptera; family Lycaenidae; genus Lysandra; species Lysandra bellargus. The sequence continues at coordinate 6,740,141 of HG995340.1, read as the reverse complement.
AAAAACTAAACAAATCTTGGTAATAACTAATAAGTGACATTAAGTGAAATATTATGTGTACTGTGATTGGTTGAATACTTCTATATCTATACTTATTATAAAACAAAGTCGCTTTTTTCCCTCATGTCCCTTTGTTCCCTTTAATCTTTAAAAGTACGCAACATATTTTGATGATTCTTTCAGTGTTAGATAGCCCATTTATCGAGGATGGCTATAGGCTATATTTTATCACGCTAAGGCTAATAGGAGCGAAGAAATAGAGGAAAATGTGGAAAAAACGGGGAAAATTATTTGAAAGGGCTAACTTGAACGCGCTAATCTCAGGAACTACTCATCCGATTTGAAAAATTCTTTCAGTGCTAGATAGCCCATTTATTAGGGAAGGCTATAGGCTATATTTGATCACGCTAAGACTAATAGGAAAATGTGAAAAAACGGGGGAAATTATTTGAAAGCGCTCATCTCGCGAACTACCGGAGCAATTTTCATGTTATTTGGCACAGATAGGAAGTAGACCACGTGAAGGATCATAAGCTATCGATTTTAATCATTTTTTCAGTGGCTATATATTTTATACCCGTGCGACGCCGGGGCGGGTCGCTAGTACTACATACAAACTTTTCATAAGGATGTGACTACACACATTGAAACAGTCATTTGGAGGGGCGCGCCATGTTATCGTAGTTGATCTCTACAGAAACACTTTCGATGTGATCAATCTTGTCTTCTATGCATTTAGATGAGATTTGATAGGATATGCTACTGCAATGTTTTCACGCTGGAGACAGCATCTGCATAGACAGTAAATAAAAAGTTTTGTTCGACCTTTGATAACCTTCATGTCAATATTTTGATATGACGTTTGCAACAAGTCGGATTATTTACTGCACGTGCTTGTAGCGTCCTATGCTCCGAACTTTACGTAATAATATTCCCTATACATAAGGACTTTTCTCTTATCTTAGTCATTCTCTGGACATTTGGAAAACTTCATCCTGAATTAGTTATATGTAACACATACGACTCACAGGGGGCAACTCTACATTTTAAATTCGTATAGCTCTTAAAAGCCAAAGTGATCTCCCCCTAGAGATTAACGAATCTTAACTATTACCAAAAACTTCTATTTAATTTATATAGAAGTCTTTGGCTATTACCAATTTAGAATGTAGAGCTGTCCTCTGTGAGTCGTCCTTTTACTTTTACTAACTTTACTAAATATCTGTATTCTGTATCAGTAGGTACTAATAATCCATACTAATATTATAAATGCGAAAGTGTGTCTGTCTGTCTATTACCTCTTCACGCCCAAACCGCTGATCCGATTTTGCGAAATTTTGGTATGGAGATACTTTGAGTCCCGAGAAAGGACATCGGATGCTTTTTATCCCGGAAAAATGTGCGGTTTTCGCGCATCACGGGTGTCATCTAGTACTCTATATTTGCTCGGGTTAAAGATACCATTATTTTATTGGAATGGGTTGTAAAACCGCTTACACGTATTCGATTTCACAATGTTATCACTGTAATTTGATATTGTTTTGCTGCTGGATTTATTCACAAATTAACTATCTGGAAATTACAACACGAGAACTTCCTAGCCCCGGGCTATAATTACAGCATTTCTTTTTATACCGTTATTCTAACTCAGCGGCTCTTAAATTTTTTTGGTTGCCCCAAAAAAAGAATGTTTTGTTTTTGATCGAAATATCTCTGCCGGTATCTGCTGGTGTCTTAGAAACGTCTAAAACAATTTGTATCGCTCGCAGAGCCCCAGGGCCAGTGGCGGGGCAAGACCTAAATTTGATGTGGGCAAAATGTATCTTGCGAGGTCTTCGCCCATGTCGCCTACGCCTTACTCCGGCTCTGCCCAGGGCTCTGTGGAGCTCACTTTGAGAATGGCTGTTCTAACTATACTTTTTCGATATAAGTAGAACATGACTATTTTAAGCGTTAGGCAAGATTTTTACGACTTCGCTTGCATGTGTTCAGTTGGGTATGTAAAAACTTATGCTCTGTGTAGCTGCAACCAATAATAATATACCTATTGCGATAAAACTCTGCTACTTGCGTAGTGTTGCGTAAAGAATGACGCGGATCGTGGATTACCAATAAGTTATCTAGTGCTATTCCTATTAAAATCAGTATCCATACTAATATTATAAATGCGAAAGTGTGTCTGTCTGTCTGTCTGTCTGTCCGTCTGTCTGTCTGTCTGTCCGTCTGTCTGTCTGTCTGTCTGTCTGTCTGTCTGTCTGTCTGTCTGTCTGTCTGTTACCTCTTCACACCCTAACCGCTGAACCGATTTTGCTGAAATTTGGCATGGAGATACTGTGAGTCCGGGGAAAGGACATAGGATACTTTTTATCCCGGTAAAATGTACGGTTCTCGCGCGATAAACGAATTTTGGCGCAACGGAGTTGCGGGCGTCATCTAGTTAAGTATAGTTTAAAGATTTTGCCACTCAGATTATTAAGCTTTTCTAAGAAGAAATGACGAGAAAAATGTACAGAAATAGTGGCAGTGGTAATCTTTAAAATTGCGATATTTCCAAAAATACTTATCGACTCCTTAACCAGTAAAGAAATTGTTTCGTTTCTCAAGTTTTTGGCAGGAACTTGTCTATTCACTAGCGATGTTAATAATTGCCAAATTTCAAAACGCAGACAGACGGACAGAGTTTGAAGTCTTGGTAATAGTGTACCATTGTTACTCTGAACTCTAAAAACTTCTGTAAAAAACCTTAGAATCCGAGAAAGAATGAACAAGCAACGATGCCAGATCCAACCAGTCTTAAAACAAAGTATACTAGTTGCTATTCGTGACAGTCTTCAGCCAATTTAGATGATAATTAACTGAGGAATACAATTAGTAACCACAGACGCAAAAGCCAGTAACAAATATAATAAGGACGAACACGCCACAGCGTTCCAAGGACTGCGATTAATATTTACACCTTGTACTTGCATTGTTTAGTCCAAGATAGACTGGAATTGCGTGGCAGTTGAATTATTAAAGATGACAAATGAAGTCATCACTGAATAATTTTTGAGTAATTTTTGGTTATAAGTACAGGTTATCCAATTTTGAGTGTCAAGAACATTATAATATGTAATCAACCATGAACATTCCTAATTCCTATCCGACTGGTCTAACGCCTCCGTGGTCCAGTGGTTCAGAGCTCGGCTCTTGACTCGGAGGTCGTGGGTTCGATTCCCGCGTTGGAAACATGTTATTTCCAAGTTTGGTTAGGATAATGCAGGCTGATCACCTGATTCTCTGACAAGTAAGATGATTCATGCGTCGGATGGGCATGTAAAAAGTCGGTCCTGCGCCTGACCTCTTCTCAGTCGTGTCGGTCTGCCGTCCCACTGCACACACTTGGACACTATAAAATTACTCCTGCGTAGCTGGCCTGGTTTCAATGAAACCGGCCACCGTCACCGAAACCGGTGTGGGAGCTATTATTATTATTATTATCCGACTGTGTTATGCAACAGAAGTGATCTACATTTCCTCACTTGCTGGAGCAATCTTTGCATAAAGAAAAACGGAGAAAATTCAAAAGAAGAACTAAAGGCCTGTATTCACTTTGATTAGTGCAAGTGCAAGTGACTAGTAATTGAGGCAGTGGAGTGCAGGTGTGTAGTGCAAGTAGTGTCCAATTCTTGTTTAGTGGCTCTTTAGTAATTTAATTTAGTAAATTGAGTAGTAGCTGTCAACACGAGCGTCTTAGTTTCAAAAATAAAACTGCCATTTTGACATGTCCTTCATTTTAAATATTGGTTTTATTAAAAACGAGCTTTTGCCCGCGGCTTTGCTCGCGTTAAGAAGTATTGTTATATACAAACTTTGATCCCCTATTTTCACCCCTTGGAGGTAGAATTGATCAAAATCCTTTCTTAGCGGATGCTTACGTCATAACATCTACCTGCATGCCAAATTTCAGCCCGATCGGTCCAGTGGTTTGGGCTGTGCGTTGATATAAAATTCAAAGGTGACTGACTGACATGTTGATCTAACATGTCAGTCAGTCACCTTTGAGTTTTATATGTAAAGACCACGAAGTATTTTTATATGTCCTTTCCCAGGACTCAAAGTATCTCCATGCCAAATTTCAGCAAAATCGGTTCTGACTTCTGAGGTATAAACGTGAAGAGGTAACAGACAGACAGACACACATTCGCATTTATAATATTATTAGTATATTAGTAAGTAATAAGTATGGATTGGTATGGAAGTAATTGAAAGGGTGTCTTTTTGTACTTTTAATAGGTATATTATTTAATAATGATATACTATATCTATGGACGCTTCACACGGCACACCACGTCAGTCTTGCCCATAAAGTTATATACCTAGCGGAATAATAGTAACAATCTTGAGCTGTCAAACGAAACCAAAATTGGTTTTCATCTGTCACGCACTTGCACTCGCAAAAAATAGAACACGCTTTTAATCACGTTACTACGCAGCCGACTAGTCACTTGCACTAATCAGTCGCTGTCCACACTTACTTTCTACTAATCACTCATCACCTGTACTAGTCACCTGCACTTAATCACTAATCAAAGTGAATACAGAACTAATCATGTTACTACGCAGCCGGCTAATCACTTGCACTAAACAGTCGCTGTCCACACTTACTTTTTCCTAATAACTAATCACTTGCCCTAATCACTTGCACATATGGCCCGTATTCACTTTCATTAGTAATAAGTGCAAGTGATTAGGGCAAGTGATTAGTTATTAGGAAAAAGTAAGTGTGGACAGCGACTGTTTAGTGCAAGTGATTAGCCGGCTGCGTAGTAACGTGATTAGTTCTGTATTCACTTTGATTAGTGATTAAGTGCAGGTGACTAGTACAGGTGATGAGTAATTAGTAGAAAGTAAGTGTGGACAGCGACTGATTAGTGCAAGTGACTAGTCGGCTGCGTAGTAACGTGATTAAAAGCGTGTTCTATTTTTTGCGAGTGCAAGTGCGTGACAGATGAAAACCAATTTTGGTTTCGTTTGACAGCTCGAGATTGATACTATTATTCCGCTAGGTTCTAACTTTATGGGCCAGACTGACGTGGTGTGCCATGTGAAGCGTCCATAGATATAGTATATCATTATTATATATACCTATTAAAAGTACAAAAGGACACCCCTTCAATTACTTCCATACTAATCCATACTTATTACTTACTAATATACTAATAATATTATAAATGCGAATGTGTGTCTGTCTGTCTGTTACCTCTTCACGTTTATACCTCAGAAGTCAGAACCGATTTTGCTGAAATTTGGCATGGAGATACTTTGAGTCCTGGGAAAGGACATATAAAAATACTTCGTGGTCTTTATATATAAAACTCAAAGGTGACTGACTGACATGTTGATCTATCAACGCACAGCCCAAACCACTGGACCGATCGGGCTGAAATTTGGCATGCAGGTAGATGTTATGACGTAGGCATCCGCTAAGAAAGGATTTTCATCAATTCTACCTCCAAGGGGTGAAAATAGGGGATCAAAGTTTGTATATAACAATACTTCTTAACGCGAGCGAAGCCGCGGGCAAAAGCTCGTTTTTAATAAAACCGATATTTAAAATGAAGGACATGTCAAAATGGCAGTTTTATTTTTGAAATTAAGACGCTCGTGTTGACAGCTACTACTCAATTTACTAAATTAAATTACTAAAGAGCCACTAAACAAGAATTGGACACTACTTGCACTACACACCTGCACTCCACTGCCTCAATTACTAGTCACTTGCACTTGCACTAATCAAAGTGAATACAGGCCTTTATTACTAATGAAAGTGAATACGGGCCATAATGACAAGTAAGCACATTCTGGCGCTTACGTCGTGATTGTAAATAAGTGGACAAGAGCGACACTCAGTACTCTTGTAGAGTCACTCATTTGCTTACTGAATCATAATAATAATTGAATAATGATAAGCTGCTGTGCCATTTAGTATAATATTTCGTGCGCCATGACACAATATGAATACAATGATACCTCGGGACCGCCCATTGTTTGCCACAATCGTACTACAGTAACGCTAACCGATTTTATGTACAGACAGTACAGCTAAACAGCTATGTGGACACCAGTCATTGCTCCCTTAAGGCGAGTTTATGCTGCTGCTGCAGGACTTGTTCACATAACTTCGAGACACATTTTTAATTGAACGGTGATTCTGATAAATCATCAGACAATACAAAAAAATCGGCCAAGTGCGAGTCAAACTCGCGCACGAAGGGTTCCGTACTATTGTAGAGCAAAATTAGGCCAAAATTGTGTTTTTTGTATGAGAGCCCCCCTTAATTTTTTATTTTATTTTAATATTATTATTAAATACACATAACTAAGTAGTTTGAGAAAAATTCAAGTAGGTACCTGCCTGTTGCCTTTATTGATATAGAGTAAAGCGGCAACACATATACATAATCTGTAAAAATTTTAACTCTAGCTATTACCGTTCTTGAGTTGCATCCTGGAGACAGACAGACAGACAGACAACGAAGTCTTAGTAATAGGGCGGGACCCTTATTACCCTTTGGGTAGGAACCCTAAAAATGAAACCAATTTCATAAAAAGTTGGAAAATATATTAAATATGATTTTGTGTATTCTTTTACATGAGCCATGAGGTTTAGACTTTAGTGGTGGGCCTGTGTTGGTAGGAGCTGTAGTGTATGTTTTAAAGGTTATGTAAATTTCCTGAGCCTGACAAAATATGATTTTGGTCCGGAAATTAAATAGGAAATTACCTATCGAATTTATTGACATTTTATCTTCGCATTTTATATTGTGTTTAGACTCGCTATTTATTATTAAATACTAAATAGCGTTTATGTTAAACTAGGAATATCTAATTTGTAGAAGGGCACTTTAGTTTGTAATTTTCAATACAGATTTCGATTGTGCAAACTATATACAGCTTCTCAATCACAGAGGCAATCATATTTATCCATCATAGCCCAACAAGAGTGACCATTTTGTAAATTGCAACTAATCGTCTTGTTTACTTAGCTAATTCAATGTCAAACTTAAAAGTACAGGTGTAGAGATCAACTACGATAACATGGCGCGCCCCTCCAAATGACTGTTTCAATGTGTGTAGTCACATCCTTATGAAAGAGTTTGTATGTAGTAAGTATTCAACCAATCACAGTACACGTAATATTTCAGTTAATGTCAATTATTATCAAGATTTGTTGGTCAACTAATCATAACTAGCCTACCGCGCAAGACAACGCACTTCAAATGTTTTGACAACGCACTTCAAACGTTTTGAATTTTGGGGGGCGCGCCATGTTATCGTAGTTGATCTCTACCGTGTATCCATTACAAAATGACACTCGTAAAGATAAGTGTGTAGAAGTGTCAATGCCAATGTCAAATGTGGCATGCACACGCCAAAAGTGGTTAGTTAGTGTGAACGCGCCGCGCTCTGGTTCGCGGTAACTAGGGTTGTTAATAGCAAAGATATTTTATTAAATAGTTACTATATTGTAACTAATAGTTTGTTTTTATACAAATTATAAGGGGCCTCGTTTATACCCCTTAATAATTATTTATCTTTACAATTTACATTACACAATAGCCAATATTGTATTGGCTCTACATTACGCAATCGTTTTACTTTGTTTCAAATATTTTCAATAGATTTCAGTCCGATTTTTTCGGTTTAGATTAAATTGCAAATGAAGTATGCTGTTAAAGATGTAACACATTATGCGAGACTAAATTCACAAATTAACCCATCCACGATCGAAGGATTAATGAATACTAGATGCTGCCCTTTTAAGAGTCCGTATACGAAATTTTGCCGATTTCGCTCATTTAACAGATGTGATTTAACAGTAACAGTATTTCTATAAGTTTTAATGCACAACATGTAAGATTATTTCAATTATAATATAGTGTTGGAGCTAGATTTTTTATTTTTTTTAAGTATCTTTAAATAATCCAACTCAAACCCGCGACAGTTTTGTGATTTTTGCTGTAAAAGGTTTAGAATATCACCTTTTTATGGATTGTATTGACGTCTTAACGGTATGAAAAAAATACAATGTACTGTTGAGAAAGTCGTCTATAAAGTGTTGGAATTACTTTTTACCACTTCAATATAAAAAACCCTTTAAAAACAGAAAACCGCTATCTGCCCGCTAACTTGGCGATCGTCCTTTTTCACCTGGCATATGAAAGACGGGCGTGAGTGTGAACAGAGCAGTAGAAAAGAGAGGACGGGCTCTTAACCTTTAACCTAAATATTTTCGGGTAAAACAGTTTTTTACCCGAAAATATTTAGGTTAAAGATTAAAAGGGCAGCATCTAGTATTCATTTATGTTATCTCCCGGCACTCATAGACCAAATTTTCACCGTTTTAGCTGCATTTCGGCTCAGCAGTTTTAGCTTGTAGGGGCAACAGACACATATTTTAGCATTTATACTATGTTTTCACATAAGGCTCAGATGTTGTCAGCCCTACCGCTGACCTCTCTACGTGAGGGCCGGGACACAAAAACATGGCACGGCGCCGTACGGTGCCGCGCCGTGAGAATTCACGGCACGCGTCGTAAAAAACTACGGCACGGCGCCGTGCAGCGTCGTACGACGTCGTGCCGTAGAAACTCACATAGAAATTCAAGATGATAGAGTTTCTACGGCACGACGTCGCACGACGCCGCACGGCGCCGTGCCGTTGTTTTTTACGACGCGTGCCGTGAATTCTCACGGCGCGGCACTGTACGGCGCCGTACGACGCCGTACGGCGCCGTGCCGTGTTTTTGAGTCGGGCGATCGGTGGTGAATTGGAATGCGGCGTCAAATTACTATTTATGTAACCGCGATATGCGAATCATGCGATGCAATACTAACTGCTTTTTAATTAATAATATTAATTAGTAACTTGTGCAGAAATGCAGATGCAAATGGATTGAATCGGAATTTCGGGATTTCCTAAAAAAATTGCCTAGTAATGACTGGTAAAAATTAGCCATAATAGGAAAAGTACAAAATTTTACCTTGTATTTCTCTCATACGAGTAAGAAAATATTGGTGTCCAACTCAAATAACGCGTACATGAAATATGTGGAGAAAAGATATACTTAACAAAACCGGCCAAGTGCGAGTTGGACTCGCCCATGAAGGGTTCCGCAGCAGCAATAAGAATTATTTCTATGAAATTATAAGGTTTTTGATTTATTTTAATATTTCATTTTTGATATAATGAAAGTTGAATTAAGGTTTATCATTTATGACGTATAAAAAAACTACTGGCTAGATCTCGTTCAAACCAATTTTCGTTGGTAAATTTTATAGTAATGTACATCATATATTTTTTTTAGAATTATTATGCCCCTACTTTAGAAGTTAGAGGGGGACATTTTGCCACTTTGGAAGAGTCTCTCTCGCAAACTATTCAGGTTAGAAAAAAATGATATTAGAAACCTCAATATGATTTTTGAAGACCTATCCATAGATACCCCACACGCATAGGCCATATGAAAAAAAAAATTTTTCTTCAGTTGTACCTATGGGGACCCCTAAAATATTCAAAATCTTAATGCGGTTCACAGACTACATCTACTTACCAAGTTTCAATAGTATAGCTCTTATAGTTTCGGAGAAAAGTGGCTGTGACATACGGACAGACAGACAGACAGACAGACATGACGAATCTACAAGGGTTCCGGTTTTTTGCCATTTTGGCTACGGAACCCTAAAAAATACGTGTGGTACCTATTCGGGGAATGCCGAATGTTGGGTGTTTTTCGTTACGGAATTTCTTGATTCGGTCACCGCACTCAAAGCTCGCGATAAAAGCTATGCAATAGCTCAATAATATTTCGTGTGCCAGTAATAGTTTTTTTCCGCCCTCCGACTACTCTGTCGTACAGATCAACTACGATAACATGGCGCGCCCCTCCAAAATTCAAAACGTTTGAAGTGCGTTGTCAAAACGTTTGAAGTGCGTTGTCTTGCGCGCAGCCTACCGCTGCGCGGTAGTTATGATTAGTTGACCAACAAATCTTGGTAATAACTAATAAGTGACATTCACTGAAATATTACGTGTACTGTGATTGGTTGAATACTTACTACATATACAAACTTTTCATAAGGATGTGACTACACACATTGAAACAGTCATTTGGAGGGGCGCGCCATGTTATCGTAGTTGATCTCTAATAGTTTTTTTCCCCTCCGACTACTCTGTAATATTTTTCTACAATTTTTATGTAAATTCTTCAAGTGAGATACAATATAGCAATTTCACGTTTATCTTATCATCGTAGATATGGTGAATATCGCAATAAGCTACGATGAGGCTTTATCTACTTTTAAAGAGGCCACTACAGATAGTCCACCTTGTAATGCACGTACACGATGTAAAGATGATTACTTACTTTTATTACTAGATGTTGCTCGCTAGTTCGTTGTCTATAAAATTCGTTTATGGCGCATAACCTGTACATTTTTGCTTCACAAAATGATTTAGTATGGACTTTCTTCTGTGTAGTAAGCATAATGAATGATGAGCAAAATCTGTCTTGCAGCCTTAGTCTTGGTCTTGCAAAAAGCAATGCCGAGGCCAAGACTATCCTAAAAGTAAAAAAACCAAACCCGAGACCGAGATCAGGCATATTTGACTAGAAATACCAAAACCCAAGATTGTCCGAGTCTTGTTTTGCTCATCAAGTCATCACCGTGCATGGTCGTTACACAGTGTGATACATTTAGATCCATAATCTGAAGTGAAAAAAATTAAGTAAACGTGGTGTATGATTAAAATAAGTTTCTCATTTCTTCGAAAATAAAAAATCCATAGAATATTTATAAATCATTTTACATCGTTCACAATTCTCGCGTATTCAAGTCCATAATGATAAGACCGCTCAAGATGTCCGTGATAAGAATGCGGATTGATAAGATATTAGCAGTATTTACACTGAAAATATCTAAAAAAAACATTTTTTTTTATAAATATAATAAATCTAGTTTCATTCATGTATGTGAAAGTCTGATAGGATTTTAATTATGGTACCGATAAAGACTATAGTCTATACATATAGATGTTAGTTTGCTATTTCAATTTTCAATGCCTTTTTCCCTTTCAATTTTATGTACCTTATTATGGTCTATGTTTACGTACAGAGAAAATATAGATCAAACAACCGAGAGAAACGGGCCTGTAAAATTTTAATGCCAGCTGTAGAAAGAATAGATAAAAATTTCACGTATACATAAAGAAACATGATGATGCTTGCGCTCAGCCCGCTTGCCAACACGTACAGCGTATATCGTTTATTTAGTATAATTTTATTTCTATACTATTTTTGGCTTCGGCTTACTATAAACTGAAGTAACGGCGTGTACAATACCCGGCAATAAATATTGCACATCGACCTTTGGAAAGAGACATTCGGCTAAATTCGGTTTCATAGAGCGTTATCTTTGTAGCACACACCTATTTGACATTATGTCAGTCGTTGTTCAAATTCAATAGAGTGCAGTCGCGTCCAGTTCAAAATATATATCTAGAGTTGTTAACACCCCTAAATTTGCTACAGCTGTAATTTTCCAAAAGAATTTTAAATACGTAAACATAATTTGAACACCCTTTTTTATTTTATTTTACCCGAATATAAAGCCATAACTTATAGAAAATTTGGTGTATTTTATACAAAGAATAATAAAATTGACAAAAGAAGCAAACCTTAATTGTTTTAACAGCTCCTAATATATACCGGACTTTTTGTATTTCGTGCGTAAGAGATAACGCTCTAACAAAACCGAAATTAGCCGACTGTCACTTTCCAAAGGTCGATGTGCAATATTTATTGCCGGGTACTGTACGTGGTCCTCAAATGAAGACGGCTGTTGCTGTGTTACCATTTAAACTAGTGGCTGTTTTGACTTTTGTAGCTTTTTATCCAACATTAATACAACTTCGACAAAATTTTAATATGCTTTTCGGAAAAAAACAACATGGTATTTTCATAAAACGTCAAACTGTCGTTAAAACCCCTCCGAATACTGATTGCCCTAAAATCTAAAATCAGTCTTTTGACGTTTATTGAACTTTGAGAATACTATTTTACTCTTTTATATTATGCAGACTGGGTTAAAACGGAGTACAGTAGTAAGAATTCATTTTTGAATGAATTCTTAAGTATCTAAACTAAGTAAGAATTTTCACTTTTAAATGCTCACTCTCTGAATTATTTTAATTAACATTCTTTGGTAACTAATGTTACTAAAATCTCTTATTAAAATCTCTGTAGATATTTTATACATATTTTACTTAATTACAAATTAGTCTCTATATTAATTAACTTTACAATGAAATAGTGAAAATTCTGTATTTCAGAGAACGATGTTGAATATTTTGAACCCTAAAGATAATCTGCTCTGCAAAGATAATAATTTATTTAGAAGATAGTAAAATTATGCTTAGTGTAGAGTAGAGCTTAGAATTCTGTCATCCTATAAGAACTGCAAGGTATACTTTATCTCAAATATCAAGTGCATATTATTCGTTCTCGTGAAATCGTGTAATATTATGTTCCTGTGCGCTGTAATGTAGTTTTCCACACGAGCTTTTCCCCTCGGCTGTCAATAGCGGAGCTTTCAACACTGCTCACTTGAATGCACCGCTGAAATACGCGAGCTTTCATGTCGGGTAGGTGTAGTTTGTAGATATCCTGCTGTTATGTAGCGCAGACCGTAGCAGGAAGATACATGACAATCTGACTTTTAGATTTAACGTAAACTTCGTATGAAAATATTTACGAGTACATGGTTATTTCATCTTATATACCTGAAACTAGCGATGATTTTGAAATGGGATATCACTTTCCCTACTATTTATTTGCTATTTGTTACCAATTCATACTTAAACCCCCGAACGGATTTGGATGGGTAGGTATATTTATTTGGCATACGATACTTTGCAAGAGATACTTTGAGTCTCAAAATACTTCATTTAGACGCAAAGAAGTTGCACGTAACAGCCAAAGAACTGCTACCAGCTAAAGAGGTCACTCGGATTAACTATACGTGATTAAAATTTAATTATTAATTAAAATATACGAGTGATAAAATATCATATGGGCTATAACTTTTAACAGAGCTCTTTAATTTAGCACGATTGGCGGTGTGCCAGCGAGTTTGGTGGAAAGTGTTAAAATACCGCGACCTCGACAGATAACCTTTGCGGAGATCGTCTGCCGTATTGATTAACCGCCTACGTCATGAGTACCGTGGTTTATGAGAAAGTTATGCTTCGACGTGTGAGTCCGAAATCCGAATTAGCGCCTAATATGGTGATGGCTGAACAGCGAATACATAGAAGAAACTGTAGGAGGAATCGTCGATCAAACTTTACGTTGCATAAAGAAAATATAGAGCTACCCAATCATAGTATCAGCAGGAATATCAGATTTTTGGCGTGGTCCGTCGTATTAGCAGAAATATCGTATTCGTTTATCAGGACCCACAGTATCTCCTTAAAATCGGTTCAGTAATTTAAGCGTACCTATATCTGACATACAGATCTCTTTTGCATTTGGATTTACCTTTGTTAATAGTTAATACATATATTTTCTTATCATATACATAGTTTCACGCCGACAAACTTGTATTTATCGCGTTTTTCAGTAATGATAGCATAAGATCAAACATGCGGAACTGACGAACAGCTCATGAGTTCGACAAACAACCATATACAGCATGCTCTAATGTATGATGCTAACTCGACATCAAATAGGTTTCACTATTACATGGGTGTTACAAGCTTTCGATATCGTTGTTTGGTTAAAGCGTAAATAAGTGGATAAAGTCTAAAGTTTTTTAATTAAAAAAAAATAGTTCCCGAACCGGTGGTAGGCACCGTAGTATCAACATTCTGAAAGCATTTTCTTAAAATCTGTTCAGAAATAAAACGATTTTTATTTTATTTTTATTTATAAGTGTGAGAGTTGCAGCTTGCACTGGAGTTTGGACGTTTTCAGGAGCGTTTCCGTCGGTAGAGAGTGCTTGTATTAATTACTTTGACTTGTTGACTGTATAGTGTATATTGATGTTAGATGCAAAATATAAAATTAATAAGGTTATTACGTTTATAGAAGAAAAGATATTGCGTCCTAGACCCAGGACGGATGTGAAGTGAAGTCACGTTGAGGTTCCAGTCTTGACAGATGACACGACCGGAAGACATGGCTTAACGTAGGCTGGATTCCTTGTGTTGTTTAATTATTACATTAAAAATGTAATAACCGTGTATGGTTACTGTAAAGACGCGAAATCGCGTACAGAGAGTACTGGGTAGTCGGTACACATTTTACAGATATCTTACGGCAGAGTTTTGCTCGGGAGCCTAGATATACTTTGACAGGCCATACCTCCCCGTGGTAGAATGACGAGGAAAGAACATTCTTTATTCATAATTATTATTTCAGAGCTTTTCACTTTTAGGATTTAATTCGAATGTTTTAGCTGTTTCCAGCTCTAACTTTTTCTTAACACAAAAACAAGTAAGCGTCACAATTCTTTATAAGTCTAGAAGGTCTATCAGAAGAATCTTATCATCGTACTTAAACTTATCTCCAAAGATTGTGATGACGTGCTTGATACGGTTTGGTATGTGTTTCAGTAGAGATCAACTACGATAATATGGCGCGCCCCTCCAAAATTCAAAACGTTTGAAGAGCGTTGTCAAAATATTTGAAGTGCGTTGTCTTGCGCGGTAGGCTAGTTATGATTAGTTGACCAACAAATCTTGGTAATAAGTGATATTAAGTGAAATATTACGTGTACTGTGACTGGTTGAATATTTACTACATACAAACTCTTTCATAAGGATGTGACTACACACACTGAAACAGTCATTTGGAGGGGCGCGCCAAGTTATCGTAGTTGATCTCTACATGTATAAGTAAAGTAAAATAATTTACATAGGATTTTAGAATAGTAGAAATTAGTTAGGTATCTCGTTGTAGGAATACTCTACGGACGCCTTCGCACTACTGGCGACGTAAAGGCGTCCTGAGGAAGCAGATGCCAGTTGATTTTTGAAACTGTTACAGTAATAATTGTAATTAAAACAAAAAAGTCATTCAGGTCGACAAGCGAATGGCGATTAAAAGTTAATTGTTAATTAAAATATATGATCCATTAAGGGCCTCTCACGAGGCCTTTCTCGTGAAGTAATTTTATAATATCTTCATAAGATGTAGAGCGATATAATATTGTCATTATCACAAGTCCTGCAGGGCGGGGCAGACTTTAGCATAATTGATAAAACGATTAGATATCCATTAGTAGCGGATGTCAGTTATTATCTGCAAAATGTAATACAGGATTCCGATTACGTCCTATCGCCTTTTACGTGAATATCGTTTAGAGTAGATTTGTAGATTCAGAAGCATGGAAATTACGTATTAGGTACCTACGCATATTTCTTTATAAAGTGCCAAAAATTATTCCCACATTAATTCAGACCTATAAAAACATTTGCCATGCCATGTCCGAGAATCGAGTTATCAGAGAAAAGAATAGGAAATATTATGCAAAGATCGGAACAGAGGGTGCTACTAGCACATACAGTAAATAATCCGGCCAAAATCCGACACGTTTCCAGGGCCCCCTTAAGGGCTACTGGCGCCTGTGTGCAAAAAAAGGATTTTGGCGCCCCTTTAGGCAAGTTTTTTGGTTCCTTGGTTTTGGCGCCCCTAAAGATGGCGAATTGGCGTCCCTAGAGGATGGCGTCCGTGTGCATTGCACACATTGCACATATGGTAGCGGGGACCCTGCATGTTTCACACGCTTTATCAGAATATCGACAGAAACGTTGACAAACGTCGAACAAAACTTTTGTTTACTGTCTGTGTGTCTGTGCTGGCGCTATCATCTAGCATCAAAACATTGCAGTAAATCTTATTGATTCTGACATAGACTAATCTTGATACAATGACGGCGTGAGTTTCTGCTATAACATCCTTATTATCCTCTAGGTACTACATCAATTATATGGCAGAGCGCAGTAGCGGAGAGGAAGGATTGAATTGCGATATGAATGTGGACGAATGACGATTGACGGGGTATGGGGTTACAGCGACAAGGTCGGCTTATGCAACCGCCTGCAGCCGGCAGCGGGTACGGTCGGCAGAAATAAAATGGCTGATATAATATAATGTGTATTCAGTTTTCAATTCATCACATTAATCTATAATTATAAAGGTGAAAGATTACAAGTGCACGCCTTGTCCACGCAAAAACTGCGTTATGGTTTATGCCTTGTATTAATCAAGAGCATAAAATTAGGCTACGTATCACTCTCGTAGACAATACGATGTAAAATAGAATATTAACTATTAACTAAACGACAATCATTTTATTAGTTTGGTGTAAGGTGTCCTAATAATGGTATAATTTTAGTTTTTCGGGTATGTTAAGTATGTTCTGAATCCGAATTTCGATGTTCTGAATTCGATTCTGAATAAAAAAAAAATTAAAATCCCAAAAATATTAAGATTATCATGAACTTTCGGTAAAAGTTATTTTACTCTCTAAGATAGCCTGTTCATCATGCTGCTGCCGTTGCCATCTCTCTTGGCAGTGTGAGTGCGCTTACGGCTTAAATCATCAATTATAAAGAATGATCATGGGCTTTTGTTGCTGGCTGTAAGTTGTAACCCTTCATACACACGTGCTAGCTAAGTAACGCTTGTGTTTCGCTCGTATTATCACTATAAATAATTATTATGTGGTTTTCATAGAACAGTTACCTACGATAATAATCGAGGATTCAGTGGAAAGCAATCAGTGAGTTAATTGAAAATTGTATAATGAATTGATGACTACAAAATTACATAGTGCTAACTCCTATAAGAGCTCTACACTTAGATTAAACTACTAGAACTAGATGGTGCAGGTTGTACCAGAAAAGCTCGTTTAGACAGCAATTGCCTAAGAAATGCTAATATGAAACAATAAATAAACAGCTATGGTATTAACTATTACATAAAGGCAGTAAAGGTGCATATTGAAAGCATAAACACAGGCCCGGGTGTGATCATGCATAACGGCCCTGGGGGGTTATAGAATCGCCGATGAAAATGTATGGAATTGACATAAGCGTTCGTTAAGAGCCCGGGTTACCCTCGAAATTCTCATACATACGTAATACCAAAATCATTTTCTCATACGAAAATATTTAACATGTTTGAGTTATTTTTCAGCTTAAAATAGTAATTACCTAGGTTCCTGTACAAAAATTAATTTCAAAATATTTAAACACTAAAAAAATTTTTTTTGTGTATAATTTTTTCTTACTAAATTTACTACTAAATATTTAAACACTAAAAAATATATACATAAATATTAAATTTACTACAAAATATTTCAACTCTAAAAAATATTTTTTAGTATTTGAATATTTTGTAGTAAATTTACTATTTATTTATATATTTTTTAGTGTTTTACTCTATTTTTAGTGTTTAAATATTTAGTAGTAAATTTAGTAAAAAAAATTTATACACAAAAAAAATTTTTTTAGTGTTTAAATATTTTGAAGTTAATTTTTGTTCAGGAACCTAGGTAATTACTATTTTAAGCTGAAAAATAACTCAAACATGTTAAATACTTTCGTATGACAAAATGATTTTGGTATTACGTATGTATGAGAATTTCGAGGGTAACCCGGGCTCTTAATATGACGTTGACGTTCGACTCGTCTTATGTCAATTCCATACATTTTGATCGGCGATTCTATAACGAAGCGAAAACGAAAAAGTTTCGGCTAAATGGCCAGAGCTAACTCTCATATCGTTTTCATAAAGTGCATTATACACAGACATTTCCTTAAACTCGGTTTATGAAATGAATTAGCTGAAAACGTATTCATTAGTCATTACGTTTTACATAGACGTAAGATTTTAAAAGACCTGAAATCAATTATAGACTAAAGATACGCATCCTATAGGCCGAGAAAAAAATGTATTTTCCTAGTAAATACACGTAATATACAATGTGTTTCAATAAAATACCAATATAACTCAACTCGCTGAGTGCAAAGCTCTAAACTTGATCCTTGAGAACTTTGTGTTTAGCAAACAGGTATATAGTTAGCAACAAAGTTGCAACGTTGAACGCACCAAGAAAACGTCTCATCAGATATCAAGTACCTATTATAGGATTCCGATACATTCCATGATTTTTTAAGAGCCAGTTAATAGGAGACATACAATTTAATGCGACGCTCCGCCACGTGAGCTCTCGAGCACGCCCGTCGCCGACTTTGCATAATGGCGTCGATCCAGAAGCCTGTAGCTAAGAGGTTTTCTTTGTCGCTTCTTTATAGAATCGCCGATGAAAATGTATGGAACTGACATTGGACGAGTCGAACGTCAACGTCATATTAACGAATGTTTATGTCTATTCCATAAGCTATGTCCACATTATGCGCTTTCGTCTTCAATTTTCGTCATCTTTCATTCAACTTTCGATTTGGCGCAGTCAATAATTGAATACGTCAAAGAACGCAATGCCAACTGTACATTTAACAAAGCGAAAGTTTTGGACGGTCAGAGGCCATGCGTCGCGGGCATGCCTCACGTTCGCTATTGACTGCGCTATAACGCATGCCTTTGACGAACAGAAAAAGGCACAGTGTGGACAAAGCTCTACATTTTTATCGGCGATTCTATAAAGAAGCGATAAAGAAAAAATATTGGCTAAAGGGCCAGATCCCGGACAAAAACACGACGCCGTGGAACGTACCAGAACATCCCTTATTGAGAAAATGAGATTCAAATGCGTGGCTTGCAAGTTGCAACGAATGTTTGAATGCTACTTTCGATATAATATTTGCTGAGTTATTTCGTTTTTCTTTTACGTAAGATTAGTTTTTCATCGGTGGAGACAAGAATGATAGAGATAGATTCAACTGGACAATTGCAGGTAATCGGGTGTTAAATTGAGAGCTCTCCGTCCTTCGCGTATCGGCTTTTTGTAAACACTGCCGAAAATAGAGACAAGAAGTCAAGACAAGTGTTAAACAGTTCTAGACTTCTTATCCAAGTAGCAAGTGTGTCTATTCATTCGTAGTAAGTATAGATTACGGCTTCAACTGCCAAGTAGCTGAGTTGCATATTGATTAAGCGCTTCTGCATTTGTTAGCTGACGGTTCACCTTTAATCATGTAACCCGACCTCGCAACAAAACTCAGGCATCCAGAATCGATATAGACTAGAAATGTTGGTATTCCAATGACGGCTCGACGCTCGTCCCTCTATCGTTTCCATCTCGATTTGTGGAGGTATGCGAGAATTCCTTGTATGGATCGTATCTTCGAACTGCTTACAAAATACATAAACTGTAATAGTGAAGTTAACAGAGAAATGTGTAGGAAAGCTTAATATGGCAAAGAAATAGAAATTTATTATGATAGGTGATTCACAAAAGTCATATTTATTAACTACTCGGTACTTCTCATGATTTTTTGCTAAAGTCCTTGGTAAATTCATCGTACCTATATGCAAAAGAAGTTACTTTTTTGGCAATTCAATTAGTG
Organism: Lysandra bellargus; assembly: GCA_905333045.1. NCBI lineage: Eukaryota > Metazoa > Arthropoda > Insecta > Lepidoptera > Lycaenidae > Lysandra > Lysandra bellargus. The sequence continues at coordinate 6,720,565 of HG995340.1, read as the reverse complement.
GCGTCATTGTTTCTTTAACATCTTTTATCCATGAGATTAACGCGCCTTTGAACAGTTACGTACGATCGTTTTATCTCGTTAGATATACAGTAAAATACTTATACCTATATTGCGATTTGCGAACCATTGTTGCTAACTGGCACTATGGGCACTATGAACCATAAACTATAAAACTACTTCTACAATCTGTTTAGAAATAAAAAGTTAATCAATGCCAATTACATCTTGTGATTCTTATCGTAACCTAAAGCTTATAGCTCCTTTCGTTGCAATTTTGAATCCTGACAGACTTGAACATAGTATCTTAATCAGTATTGAAGGGCTATTAAGTTTATCAATACTTTTAAAATAAACTTCTCAGAAGCTTTATATAATTCTCATATTCTTGCGTTTCCCGTCTCGATAACACTCACGGGAAGTCGAAAGCTCTCAGCATTTGCGAGCTTTCGCTGCGGTAATTACGAAGCTCGGCGACTCGATTAATATGTGGAAATTACAAAAGTTTTTACAAAGCTCGTACGGCGGATACGTAATATGACTTCTGTGTTTCAAACAAATGTGTAACATTAATAGCGTTTTAAACAAAACCACCAGCCGCCCACGCTTTATCTAGATTGTGATTGCGCTAATTTATTAACATTTAAGGCTGCTCTTTCGAAAAAAGCGTGCAGATGATACAACTTTTCATCGGCATTAACAGAGAAATTATATCTGAAAAAAATAATTAGTAATCTACATGATATGATACGTAATTTGGTTCTGCCACATTTTTTCTATGGGTATCACATAATAAAGAAATAAAAAACCAAATCACCTCCAAATCGTTGAATGAAACCACTTTACTCCTTCATTATTTATCAAAAGAATACATAAAAAATATCTACTGCTTTGCAATACATAAGTTTATAATTTGGTTTTTTTACATTTTTGGAATATGTATTATATTAAGCCTTAAAAAGGTTTTTTCTCCTATTTCGCCCTATCATGGACGCGGCGAGCGTCGTAACCGCCACCGTACAAGGCGCGCTGTTATGAATGTTATTTTAATGTCATTTACGTCGATATTCGCACTGACAGACAATCGATCTGCTAATTTAGGGAGAGAGGGCCCTTAAAGCACATATCTCAAATAACTCAATAACTTCTATTTTTGTATTTGGGCCCCAAGTAACATCAACTTCTATACTTTAAACAAGAAGTGTTTAAGCACCAAGTAATGTCTACGATGAGTACGGCAATCTCAATCAATGTGTGAATGTTTACATGTTTGTAGAGGACCGTTTCCAGGTATCGATTTCATCCATTGTTTGCAGCAAACACTCTGTACGCCTTAAGGCAGGGAACAATCTCAATCCAAAACGATAACCTTGCACACAACCAAAGACCAAGCGTATACGCATGGCAATAAGATTCATTTTAGCTTAGCATAAAACTGTAGTTACTAGGGGCGGATCTTCTCTATTTTTCATGTTTTTTAAATATCTTTGGAAATAAATATTAAGAAATTATTTTTAACAAAAAATTAAAACCGACTTCCAAGGTAAAACAATAATAACATCCTTATAATATGAACTAAAAAGTATTAAATAATTATTCCTAATAGTGCCTTTTTCCGAATTCGGCTAAAACTCAACTATTTCTGTACTCAATCTTCATCATTTTGAAGTCGGTACCAGATGAATCTTCTGTTCTCTGACAGAATATTTGAAACTTTTGGAACTGGCACCGACTTCAAAATGATGAAGATTGAGTACAGAAATAGTTGAGTTTTAGCCGAATTCGGAAAAAGGCACTATTAGATAGGAATAATTATTTAATACTTTTTAGTTCATATTATAAGGATGTTATTATTGTTTTACCTTGGAAGTCGGTTTTAATTTTTTGTTAAAAATAATAATTTCACTCTTTTTAGTTACCAGAGTAAACCATCGCGTACTATAAGTAGAATAATACACCTGTATAATATTATTCTGCGTATCTTATTACAGTCACACTTACAAAATATAATATCAGCTGCAGCCTGCAGATAATTTTAAACAATACATTTAAAAAAAATCGAAGTGAACACGTGACGTGACATGCTAAGTAGCCGGTCACCGGACTAGTTTCAACTTTCAATAGTACTGGCACTCGCTCGACTTGCCGCACGTGACGCGGACGCAGCGCACATAGTCCCTACCCGGCCCGCGCCGCCGCGCCGCCCGCGCCCGCTTGACAGCCCTGCGGCCCTGGCAGATTGAAGTGAGACTGCAGAGAGTGTTATTGTATTATGAACGCTAAACGCAATGCAAAAGGTTGAAATTAGGTTATTTTCCAGAATATCTCGGCGAAGTGAGACAGAATGTTACATTATCGAAGCAGCTTTAACTTCTTAGAAGCAATGTCAAATGTGTGCCTTATGCTCTGGAGATAAGGTTGAATTTGGTGACATTGGTGACCCTGACATGGTAATGATGATGATGATGATAAATGTAATTTGCATAGTAGCATATGCTTTCAGTTCTTAAAACAGCGCCTAAACTCCCAAACTTGTATCTATAAGGAATCCAGAGTTCTCTTAGTAGCTTCGGAACCATAGTATACCTCGGTGCAAAATCTTGCGTTTTGGTAGCATATGCTTAGGATACTTCTCATAAAACCAAAATCACCATATGTTTCCATATAGATTTCGAGGAGTTCCCTCGATTACTCATGGATCCCATCATCAGGTCACCACTTTTGTGAACATGGTACCAAATTGGAGTGAAACCTAATACAACACAAGAAAAATTTCGAAAATCGGTTCACAAACGGCGGAGTAATCGTTGAACATACAAAAAAAAAATAATAATAAAAAAAAAATATCCACAGCCGAACATATAACCTCCTCGTTTTTTGGAAGTCGGTTAATAAAATTGTTCGGTTAAGGATATTTTAATATAGATTTACTAACAATTTATTCAAATAAAATGTATAATTATCCTAGTTAATACTTATATTTCGATGAATTAGATTTTTGTCGGAGGTAAGTTTGTAAATTAATTACATCCAAAGTATTACGTTTTATAAAAATGTTTATGGTTTAAAGTCTTTTAAATATTGTGCTTTATATCTCATATTTTTTACATTTCGTTATTATATTGGAACTAGGTAAACCGGGAGTCACGGAATAACAAATTGGGGTTTATGCCTGCCTTAATACCTAAATTCTGCTTTTACACTTAGTACTTCATAGATGATAACTGATAACGCATAGTTCGCCTTCGTTCTTCTTCCTTTAGCCTCCCATTAATTTTTCACCAAATCTTTTGGATCAATTACGTTTGATTTGTGTCTGATGATATTCATTTGTTTACTCTATATTGCCAATAGCATTTTTTATCCCCAGTCAATGAGCTAATGTTATTTTTTGTCCACAGTCAATGATCCAACTAAAAGAGCGGAAGGAGATGGACGAGGCGTTCAAAAAGGCTCAGAAGCCGTGGGCGAAGTTCCTGCAGAAGGTGGAGCGCACGCGGCTGGAGTACCACACGGCGTGCAAGCAGGAGCGGACCGCGCAGAACCAGGAGCGCAACGCCAGCGGGGACAGCTCGCTCAGTCCCGACCAGGTGAGACATTGAGTTTTGGGTGCATCATCAGCACAGTGACCAGTACCGCTTAGGCCATGGTTATGCAAATTCCAAGGAATCAATCGGTGAACATTACCATGCGTCACTGGTCATATTCGTTCACCGATTGGTTCCTTGGCTTTTTTAAATGATGTTGATTGTGCCATTCTTAATGCTAATAGCTAATTCGATAAGTATTAGTGGATCGTGGTATTAGCAATTATCACCGGCGACAACAGATAGCTTATGCTAGTGAGCTCAAACAGCACAGCGAGGCTGATGGAAAGAGATCAGCTTAGATTAGGTAGTAATGGATCAACGACTGGATCATAATCGTAATTGATTTCATTAGATTAGAATTAATGCATTAATGCACATCGACTTGCTAGTTGCTAGTAATTTAGTTATCAAATTACTTGCCGTGTACGCTATATGTATTGGACACCCAGTAAACTACTAACGGTTTCTTCAGAGTCAAAGCAAAAGTAATTCGCATTTTTTTACTTAGGAAAAAATGAAACTTTCTTAAGCCTGATGATTCTCATTTCCAACATTTATTATGATTGTGGATTTTTGGTCCCTCGTCCAAAATTTGTTGTTGTTTACGTCTGATGCGGAAGTTTCCTTTCGAGGTTCACAATTTGCTATTTTCGGGGGTTCTTTAATCCCGCAAGTCATGAGTCACGGCTCCGCCCGGATTTTGACTGGTATGAGGATTAAATTAATGTTGTTGTGGGGAAACTCTGATTGAATCAGAAAAATATGATATTTTAATTAAAAAGCCCACAGAAACTAATAAATATCTGAAAGTCATCATGGTGGTTATTAAAATTTTGATTATTTATCGAGAAAGTTGTGGCTGGGTGCTATTGAAGTTTCCAATCTGGGTCGGTCGATCGTGAATAAGATATTAGTATATGTGGCTAATGTCTATTTCACTTTGAATCAATATGGGTAATTCCCAGCGGCAATGGGACAACACGACCCGGCTTCATACAGTAGCTTTGTACATTCAAGATCTATTATCAAAACCATTAATAAAGTAAATTTTAAGTACAATACGATTAATAATAGCAAATAAATATTAATACTCCAGTCGGAATTTCCAGGAATTGCTATTGTATTCTATTGTTGTCGCGATCACCGGTGCTCGCGCGGGGCCTGAAGGATTAAATAACAATGGAGTCGGTTGGAGAAGATTTTAACCGTGCCAAGCTTGCTACTTATTTATGATGATCTATATGATAAATGTTAAAGTTCCGGCTCCAGGAGTTAGGGACGGAAGATAGAGCAATTTTTCACTTATCCAAAATTTAACTTACTTATTCATTATGAACACTAATAAAACACACTTTTCCTTGCACTTTATCCACTATATTAAGATATTATTATAACTTTTTAACAAATTACACGACCGGTTTCGAAATTATTCATCATCAGGTGTAGGTTTAACCTGTTAAACTTACCTGTTAAACCTACACCTGATGATGAATAATTTCGAAACCGGTCGTGTAATTTGTTAAAAAGTTATAATAATATCTTAATATAGTGGATAAAGTGCAAGAAAAAGTGTGTTTTATTAGTGTTCAACATGAATTTCCAGCAAGAACCGTCAGTACAATCAATTACATATATTATTCATTATGACCTTTTTATACTTATTTATTTATTTTATCGTTGGGGGAATGCATTTACGCTTCCCCGGGGTCTGGGGAGGACCGAGGTATGTAGGGCACCCGGGACTACCCACTAAAACCCCAACGGTGTTCCTGCTCCTGAAGGTGGGAAGCGCGTGATACACGACCGCAGCCCCACCACCTCTGCCTCTTTGAGTATTATGACCTGATAAATGGTAGCGGGTCAAAAACTAGTTCTATTTTTAATCCTATACTTATTTTGTCCTTATAAGTACCTAAACTATTATCTCAACAAACGAACGACCGTTGTCCTTCGGTAAACAGACAACGACCAAGTATCGATCCAAAAACCTAAGAGTTCCTTGACCACTTAACCTAATTCCATGGTTCACCTTAAACGCGGCTTAGCGGAGAATATTAAACTAAACAGCAAACAGGGGGTAAAAGTAGGTAATTACCTGATGGCTGCTACCTATCATTAAGTACTTTTATACTAACTTTACGGCCAACCCTGTGATTAGGTAGGTTATTGACAGCATCGGCGTATGTTGTTGTTACTGTACTCGCCTGAAAATTTTATTGGGAGCGGATTATTCAGGGTTGGAACTTGGATCAATGGTATTTTAAGGGTGTGCAATTTTTATCGATTTAAATATTTTATGGTCATCATCCCGCAGTCGGAGCACAGCGACCATCTAAAAAGGCTTCAGCGCGAGTGGTCGTTGCAGAAGCTCAAGAACGAATCATTTGCGAATTTTTCATATCATTCGACACTTGAGAACCTGCCACGGTTTTCATCGGTCAATGAAAATTGTAAATTGTGGAAACTATTATTATATACAATCTGCAGACGACATTGCTTCGTGGCGGTTAAGAACAAATATTTTCCGCAGAATTTAGTGTGTAGAGCCATTGACTCTGCAAGTTTTTCAATGACCCATGCATTTTTACTATTTTAGTTAGAATGCATACCTATTTTTGTAAATTTTTACATAGAGACCCGAATAAATCGATCCTTAATATATTATCAGCCACGTTATCAGTGATGATGGTAATCAATTGTTACACATTTCGTTATAATAATTATTCTGATAGTGTTATCAGTTATTGCTAATTTATATATAAAACACTCTTATCTATTGAATGTTACTGATATTGCTTGACCTAGATTTTCCCTATAGGTAAATTTAGGCTGCAGTTTGAGTACTTGAATACGACAAGTAATTAGTATCTCTAATCATACTTGGTTTACGATTTGCTTCTAAGACATGATGCCTGCAATGGTATCGTGACAAAATTCAATGATCGCGCGGGATCCGTACATTTTTTTGGGGTTAAAACTATCCTATGTCCTTTCCCTGCCTTTCCTTTTGTTCTGCCGTTTAGGCGTGAAGAGGTAACAGACATACAGACACACTTTCGCATTTAAAATATTAAGTATGGATATTTCAGTTATGTTGAGTGCGAGTATAATGTTGAGTTACTAGCTAATTAGTTCTTAGGTAAGTACTAAGTATTAATATTTTTAAACTAACATATTTTGTAAAGTATAAGATCAATGGCGTTAAAATTAGTCTTTAGATGTTATCGAGTAGGTATAGAACGAACTAAAATCAATTTAGTCCATGACGTCGGCACTCAACAGTCAGCGTCTGAATGTAAGTGTTTTCAATTCAAAATTACATTTGGCTCAGAGCGTGGGATGAACAAAATATGGCCGGCTTCCATTTACTCGACAAACGAGGGTTTTCGTTTATTATAACTTCGTAACATTGTACATAACAAGTATTTATAAAAATAACATCAGCGGCAAGGACAATATGTAAGGAAAGTACCATAAGTGTACTAATATGTATTCTGTGCCATAAGTACGAACTGTTATAGGTAACTTCACTTTCGTTTATATAATTACAAATACTGTAAACAGGCAGTAACGACCATGGCATAGTACACAAGGTTGCGTGATGCTGCAGCGCATACAACTGCAAATGTCATCGTTACTAGTCAATAATAATCATCAACACAAATGGGCTAATGACGATACATTAATATTCATTGCACGCTTCACGCTATTCTCTACGTTTAAGTGAATCTTCATAAAAACAGTGTTAAATGATATAAGAAGTTGTTTATGACATTTTAAATACAAAACTAAGGTAACTGTATTGTAAACTTGTGTAAATTTCGATGTCGCGAAACATTATTGTGCAATCTGCATAATCTTGTGGACTCGCTCGATGCTCATTAAGATATCTCCAACGATTGACACTGATGGATGATAGCATATTGCTGCAATACAAAATCAATGGCTACAAATAATGGTTCAGCACAAACGTATCTGTCGGCTCAATCGTGAATGTACACTCTCACGCCTGGCCGCATCTCGAAGTTTCAGTATTGTGCCTATAATTGGCTAACTAAATGCACGCCACGCAGAGAATATAGTCACCATGCGTTGGTGGCTGGCTCTCAAGTCTCAGCCTAACAATATTCTGTTACTAGTTCCTAAGTTATGAAAATAAAGTATGTTTTTATTTTTTGTAACGGTTGAAGCATATTTTCCCATTCTTCCAATACCCAATTAAATCGGTCACGACATTGTTGGCATTCCAATTGTATGAACCACAACATGACCGATGTAGTCCAATAAAATTACGGCTCAAAATGGGTTAAATAAACATGAACGAACACAGTTTGGGGATTTTAAGGATCGATAGGGGGGTGTATTCTGAGCATAAATTCCAATTTGAGGGGTTATACTGAGGTCAGCTCAAGGTCATTTCGCTAGAAACGCGTTTAATTCGATATCTCGAGAATGATCAGTGTTAGGCAAAAAATTGTAGAGACATTTTCTCTTCCAAATTAAATTTGCTTTTTTTTATCTGAAACTTTTTTAACATTCATATTTTTCAACTTATTACTCCCGCAAGGCAAAAATTTTTTTTTTCTATTTTTCGTCGTTTTCTCCCCAACCATTCAATTTTATTTACCGATCATCAAAGTCTAGATATTTTAATTATGAATAATTTTTTTCTTAAACTTTTTTCTGTAATGCCAATACCTTCGGAGTTATATGGGTGATTTTACAAAAATTGGGTAACTCGCTGTCACCAGTCAATATTTATTAAATTACATTGTATTTTAAAGATTTTATACTTAATTTTAAAAGTATGTAATCTCCTTTAATTGGTCACTCAATTTTAGATACTTAATTTAATTAGAAATTGGCCTGTCACAAACCCAAAAACGTTCAATCAAGAGACTGTACATCAGATTTTACGATTAATTTCAGAAAACTCGGTATATAATTACAATATTTAATGTACGTATTAATAAATGTCAGGACTTTCATAATGTAAAAATATTTACAATGTATTTAAAAAAAGAGGAAACTTTGTCATAGGTTTCATTCATCGGTCCTTTGTGTAACTTTCAAATGCGAAAATTTTCACCAAAAAACACGTATACGTGGTCAAATAACTATTAATTTTGTTTAGTTGGTAATATTGTCAGCTAATAACTGCAGCATTTCTTTGGCCACTATTATATTATGAGCGCTAGCTCGTCGGATATGACATAATCTTGCGCAGGGCCAGTCAAAAACTCAGTACTGTGGGTAAGTCGTTAATTCCTCATAAATCTGAATTTTATTTTGATTTCTAAATTGTTTACTATGATTTTTAAAAATGTAATATATTGATATTAGAAAATACGAAAAGAAACAATAATTTTAATGATAACCTTAAATTTATGTCAATACCATCAGTCCCTTGGCATCAGTCCTTCGCCTTAAATCGTGCCAACGGACTGACATGTTGCCAGAGTACTGACGTTTTTTCCCTTGTGATCACTTTTATCGCAACAAATAAGGTGTGTTAACTATTTGTTTAATTATTTTATTGTAAAACATAAATGTCGCCTACCACAAAAGACAAATTTGACCTGGAAAAATAATATATTAAATGAGAAAACAGAAGCTGAAAAGACTTGCCGAGAATCAAACTACCCCTACAAAAAAGCTGCATTAGAAAAGAATATGTTTTTCTTTTCAAATGCAGGTACAAAATGTACTAAAAAATAAGAAAGGGCAATGAAAAAATGTTAAAGAACCTCAAAAGCAATGGTTATCTTGAAAAATTGTTCAAGTGCGAGTCAGACTCCAGCAAGAGACACATCGTGCCATAAAATGGCTATTTTCGAATGCAAGCCCCAATTAAGTGTTTATTTTAATTTTACTATTAAAGAAGAAAAAAAAGTATTTCGTGAAAATTTCAAATGCCGACCTTGTGCCATTGTTGATATTGAGTTAAAAGGACAAAAAAGTATATTTTTTTGTATAGGAGACCCCTAAAATATTTATTTTGCTATCATTTTATTATTTATTATTCAAGTAAGAACGAAATTGGGTACTTCCAGAGTAGTTAAAATTACCTGGTTGCATTATTGACATTGAGCAAAAACATCACGTTTCTAGTATGGGAGCCCCCTTAAGTATTTATTTTATTTATTATATTATTATATTATTTTTGTATTTTCGTAATAGCTGCAACACAACTATACGTTTTTGTGAAAATAAAAATTATGTAGCCATCGCTATCTATATATATAAAAGAAAGTGGTGTTAGTTACACTACTTATAACTCAAGAACGAATGAACCGAATTGGCTGAAAACTGGTGGAGAGATACTTTGAGTCCCGGAAAAGAACATAGGATACATTTTGTCCCGGAAAAATGTACGGTTACTGCACAATATACTTTTGTGATTTGCGCGTAAGCTATTCAATAGATTTTGATAAAATTTGGTATGGAGATACTTTGAGTCTCGGGAAAGGACGGGATACTTTTTGTCCCGGAAAATATACGGTTGCCGCGAAATAAACTTTTATGATTTTCGCCTAAGCTATTCAATATATTTGGATGAAATTTGGTATAGAGATACTTTGAGTCTATGGAAAGAACAAGGGATACTTTTTGTCCCGGACACTTCCCGCACAATAAACTTTTGCGATTTTCGCCTAAACTATTCTCGGAAAAGGACAAGGGAAACCAAACTAAACTATTCAGTCTATTTTTATGAAATTTGGTATGGAGATAGGTAGTCTCGGGAAAGGACAAGGTATACTTTTTGTCCCGGAAAATGTACGGTTCCAGCACAATAAACTCATTTTCGCTTAAACTATTTAATCTATTTTGATGAAAGGCATGGAGATACTACATTTTAATCTATTGTTCTCTTAATTATACCAATTCGAATTTAATAATCATCGCAAGATAGGACAACGTCTGTCGGGTCAGCTAGTTATTGAGATATAGCCTAGTGACAGACAAATAAATAGACAGATGGACGTACTGACAAACAGATGGACAAAAAGCGAAACCTTTAATTCTATTGTTGGTTGACTTTAATTATGAATGTATACTGATGAGTAAAAGTACTTAAGAATAAAAAAAATACGTATTACAATTGTTAAAACTATTATAGAGGTTGTGATAGTGTTTTCCCCATCTTTTTATCAAATATTTTCTGATATTTAACTTACTAAGAACTTGATACATGAAAATAATTAAAGTCCTATAATTTTAATTTATAAGAGTTTAATAAATGCCTTATATGTCATATATTTCTAATAAGTTTGCATTATCTATCAGTACTGTGTGACCCTCGTCAGTCCTCTGGCAGTCAAATTCAGAAAAATCTAAATATTTTAAAAACTACTCAATAAAGTGACTGGCCCGTTTTGCAACAACATATTCATTATATTACCTATCTTATCAACCAATACTTGTTAAAATTTACCATAAAAACTACAGTAAACAAAATATCCCTAAAAGTTACCCAATTTTTGTAGAACCACCCATATATATTACTTTTCCTAATATAAGCTACATATAGCCCATACTGCCTCAAACCGATATATGGGCCGAATGCCGCAAAAAACCTTTTATTTTTGCACGCGGTTAGTGGTTGCGACACAACTTCGGTTCCTTTCAACCTAGGCAAGATCAAAACAATGACCGTATTGAAAAAATCTCCGTATTTGGTTTCTTTATCTGCAGTTTTTCTACAAGACAAAGTAGATAAAACAACGCTCGCTTCAAACGGCGAACAATTCATTTTGAATTTGTATCGCAAGGCAGGTGACACGAATTGCACGAATCTCAACGAGCTCCGATATAAGGGATATAAAGAAATGGCCGGCAGTAGGAGGGTTAAATTAGAATCCCTTCCTCCTACCTCTGATGCGGCATTTTTTCACTCGTTGAGGTGTTTCTACCAAGTTTAATACTGGCTGGAAAATCATCTGGAACCCAAGGAGTGGGGCTGGCGTCGCACCCCCGTGGATTGGAGCCGATAACAATGTCATTGAAACCAGCTCCGGATAATAATTTACTGAGATCGATTTCTTGCAATTATGCAAAACCAACTGCGGCAAAGCGTGCGGGTGCAGAAAGGCTGGCCTCTTTTGCTCAGTGATTTGCACTAATTGCCAAGAGAACTATTGTTCTAATATCGCCAATGTTGTCGACGATGATTTTTTGACGCAATGGACGATAACAACGTATGCCCAGATACCGTCAGGGCCTTTAATATTGAGGAATCACTTCCATCGACCTCGGGTGCTTAACTTGAAGAATTGTATAACCTATTTTTTTATCAATAAACGTATGAAACAGTTATAATTATTCATTTACTTCTTTTTGTAATCCTCATTCACATTATTATCCCATTGAATAGAAAAAATTATCCAAATTAATACTTCAGTCGGAACTTCCAGGAATTGCTATTGTATTCTATTGTTGTCGCGATCACCGGTGCTCGCGCGGGGCCTGAAGGATTAAAGAAGTACCTACAATATTTGAATGATTGCAATATTTAATATTTGAATGAAGTACAATTTTTAAATAGTTTTATCGATTGACCTTTTTATATTGCGACAATGGCGCGGATTTCGCTCGGTAAAGTAATGTATAACTCCGAAGGTATTGGCATTACAGAAAAAAGTTTAAGAAAAAAATTGTTCATAATTAAAATATCTACACTTTTATGATCGGTAAAATTTAATAAAATTGAATGGTTGGGGGAGAAAACGACGAAAAATAGAAAAAAAGTAAAATTTTTGCCTTGCTGGAGTAATAAGTTGAAAATTATTAATGTTAAAAAAAAGTTTCAGATAAAAAAGTTAGTAAAAATTTGGAAGAGAAAAATTTTTTGCCTAGCACTGATCATTCTCGAGATATCGAATTAAACGCGTTTCTATCGAAATGACCTTCAGCTGACCTCAGTATAACCCCTCAAATTGGAATTTATGCTCAGAATACGGGGTGTATTCTATCGATCCTTAAAATCCCCAAAGTGTGTTCGTTCATGTTTATTTATTTCGTAATTTGATTGGACTAATGAGTGTGACTCCGAGAACGAACGTCTGATAAGGTTTTTATCGTCGTCATAAAAAATGTCTGAAATACCGTAAGCCACTCGGTAAATTGCTTTTTAATAAACACGTTCCCGGGTTTCGGTGTCGTGTGGCGACAGTAATGGCGTGCGCGGTGCGTGCTCACGTACGGACGCATACGCACGGTGCGGGCACGCACGCCCGCTACTCGTTTATTGATAAGTCACTGAACTGATGATTACTATACGAATGTCATTTATTGGTGTGATAGCCGGTTTACACGTATTAAGTAGATAAGTAGTAACTAAATCCTAATTGTCATCTAGTTTAGTACTTACTAAATTTTAACTTGCTACTTGCTACAATTTTTTTACATGCAACATGCAATTGACAACTTAAAATTAAGTTTTTTTTTTAGATAAAAAAAACTTAATTTTAGATAAAAAAAACTTAATTTTAAGTTGTCAATTGCATGTTGCATGTAAAAAAATTGTAGCAAGTTAAAATGTAGTTAGCTACTTATCAACTTAAACGTGTAAACCAGCCATTACACATGTGAGGGATATAAAAGTTCTTGTAATTAATAAACGCTAACTCACAATCTGACAGCGTTACTGTTGTGAATGTTTCAAAACTATTTAGAAATGCAATTGGAATTTTAATTGTATAAGATTATTAGAGATAAAATCGATTAATATCTAAAGGTATTTAATTGATTAATTATTGTGATTAATCATGTAAAGGGCAGTTCCGCGATCGAGGAATGTAGTATACTTGTGCGAAGTGCTAGTTCTAGTTACAGATACATCATAGTCCCGCGCCGCGTGTGATAACTGATAAGGCGCTTTGAGCTGCGCCGCCCCAGTCAGTTAACTAGCTTACCTGTCTCGATAAACGTTAATTATAACTAAATAACTTTGTACCCGTCGAGACTGAGGTCGCGTGAAAATTAGATTTCTTGATTAACAGCTGTTCCAGTTCGTTCAGATCCGTTTAGCTGTTCTACACATTGATATTACATTTACCTGACTATATCAAGCGACAGTCGCACAGTGTACGGAGGAGACGAAAAATCGAAAATTTTCTTTTTTCTTCAATTTTGAATGGGCATTAGTATTACGAATGCGAGAGTAGAACAACCGCGTGTCAATTCGCAATAGTTTTTATTCTACGAGCTACCAAAGTTTAACGATTTTTTGCGGCCCGGAAGCGAAAAATCTATTTATCTCCAAAATGTTTACGAAATAAATAAAATTTTTTATTCCACCTGAAAGCCTATTAAATAATGTATATTTCCAGCTTTTTTCTGACCCGCCGCGCGTTGTTATACACTGTTATTACTGAGGGCGTGGATTATAGCATATTCTCAATATTAAATTAGATCAATATTTATTTACCAAACACCTAAAATGAAATAAAATAATTTTAAAGAGCAAAGTTCTATATTTTTTTTGTTCTTGGATATTATCATTTTGATGAAATGGTGAGACTTACATTTAGTCAGTTTTTTTCATCTAATAACTTCAAATCCTGAGATTAATACATTTCTGTCTTATCACGTTCGTTCTTGCAATCTGTCGTAAAGTTAGTTAGAATTTGGGATCCAGACAAATCGTTAAAGTCATGTCTAAGTCTAATTTAAACGTCTGGGAGTGTAAACGAGTTATCAGCTCCGTCTCAGACAACCTCTAACAATTTAATACTAGATCGTGTTGTATCTCTCCATCGTAAAGTGTTTTGTTATCGGCCTTTTGAGTTTGCGTTATTCAAATCTCACTTATCATATCTGCTGTCCGCCACGTTTCTAGCTGAAAGGGTCCAAACACACTAGGCTGAATTACGCCGGCGTAATTTACGCGGCCGAAATTACGTTCAGCCGCTTACGTCTGATGCGACACACTATAAATTACGCGAAGAGCCGAAATTTCGCGGCGTAATTTCTGTTGCGGAACGCGCGCATAAGTATTTAAAAATTCTCAGATGTAATGTGGTGCGTTAATGCTTTGGAGTAAGGTTGGATTTGCTATGTTCGGTTTTGATAATTCCGTCGCGTATAGTGTGTTGCTATACAAAACATTACCGCCGAATCGCTGCCGAACTTTACGCTCGACTCGGCTCGACGGAAATTCGGCTCGCGACGGAATTTCGGCATAGTGTGTCGTCTGTCGCGTTCCGTCCGTATTTTGTATGCGTTTGATACGCGGCGTAAACGCGGCGGAATTTACGTCGGCGTAATTCAGCCTAGTGTGCTTAGACACAAATAGGTTTCCAATATTATGTTAGTGTATTTAATACTACTGCTTTATCTCTGTTGTTATTCTTCGCCTCGTCTATCTTCTAATTCTTCTTATAATAATCTAGATTACGTTGTGTAAGATACTTAATAAGCCTATTAATTCAGGTTTGACAAAACCTCTATCGCGTATTACGTATTTATGTCTGTTCCGTTTTTGCGCGACCATGTTCCCATGGCACGACAGTTTTCTGCCTAGATATTACATTCTAGGGTTGGTACTTACTCTATTTTTTTTTTAATTCTTTTTTTTTTTTTTAATTAGTCGAGACTGGACACCAGTTTTTTTATACCATAAACAATTTTGTTTAATTTAGTTTTACTGATTCTTCCCATATAGGAGAAACACGGTATATTTATAAATATACCATAAATAGAAAGTCTTCACTCTTCAAGTTTGACGACCTCTGTGGCTCAGTGGGTAAACACGCGGGTTCGTATCCCGCCGACGGAACAAAAAGTTTTCAAAGTTCCTGGGTCATGAGTGTGTATTAAGAGCCCGGGTTACCCTCGAAATTCTCATACATACGTAATACCAAAATCATTTTCTCATACGAAAATATTTAACATGTTTGAGTTATTTTTCAGCTTAAAATAGTAATTACCTAGGTTTCTGTACAAAAATTAACTTCAAAATATTTGAAAACTAAAAAAAATTTTTTTGTGTAAAATTTTTTTTTACTAAATTTACTACTAATTATTTTAATACTAAAAAATATTTTTTAGAGTTGAAATATTTTGTAGTAAATTTAATATTTATTTATATATTTTTTAGTGTTTTACTCTATTTTTTAGTGTTTAAATATTTAGTAGTAAATTTAGTAAAAAAAAATTTATACACAAAAAAATTTTTTTTAGTGTTTAAATATTTTGAAGTTAATTTTTGTTAAGGAACCTAGGTAATTACTATTTTAAGCTGAAAAATAACTCAAACATGTTAAATATTTTCGTATGACAAAATGATTTTGGTATTACGTATGTATGAGAATTTCGAGGGTAGCCCGGCCCCTTAAATATGTGTATCATATATAATAAAAATCTTAAATGTATATTATAAAAGTATTAAATATTATATTTCCGTCGTCTGGTACCCGTAACACAAGTCCTTCAGGTACTTAGCACGGGGCCAAATGACGTGGTGTGAAGCGTCCATAGATATATTAAATAATCGGCCAAGTGTGAGTCGGACTCGCGCACGAAGGGTTCCGTACCGTTCGTTATAGAGCAAACATAGATAAAAAATTGTGTTTTTTGTATGGGAGCCCCCCTTAATTTTTTGTTATATTTAAATATTATTATGAATTATTAAATAACACATATATTTTAGGCCTTCGTGAAAGTTTCAAGTGCCTACCTCTTATCATTATTGATTACGAGCAAAAAAGGCCAAAAAAATCACGTTTGTTGTATGGGACCCCCTCTTAAATATTAATTTTATTTTTATTTTAGTATTCGTTGTTATAGCGGCACCGGAAATACTCAATCTGTGAAAATTTCAGAACTCTAGCTATAGCGGTTCTTGAGATACAGCCTGGAGACAGACAGACAGACGGACAGACAAACGGACAGACATCGAAGTCTCATGAATAGGGTCCTGTTTTAGTGTTTTCACCCTTTGGGTACGGAACCCTAAAAAAAGTATCGATGTTTTGTCCGATGAAACCATAAAGTAACTACGTCGTTATACTTTTTCTTACATTTTATACATTCAACTTAGACGAAACTGCAACAAAATAAGATTGCTAGCAAATATTAGCTTCATTTTGGTACTAAACAAGTGACAACCCTGGGAATTTCTTTCCCGGTCATTGGTAGAGCGCGGCGTTTGCTCTCTGCGGTCTATCGCGACCACGACCGGTGTGCACAGCTAAAACGCCATCCAGACTCAAGGTGCGAGAGAGAGAGAAAAAGGTGTAAGTAAGTGTGTAAGAGAAAGAGAATTATGAGCCATCGCAAACAGGGCGACTTGTCGTCGCGTCTAGTCGAAGCGTCAGACGCGGCGTTGTCGTTTGCATCTAGCATCTTGTCGTCGCGACTAGACGCCGAGCTGTCGCTGTCGCGTGTCTCCTAGTGTGTGCCTACACTAACAAAGACGTGCACCTTCCTAGCGCTCACAGCGAGACTGACGATGCACTGACAGCGCTGTGAGCTGTCACGCGACTGTCGTCGTGTGTGCGCGTGCATAGCGCTACCAGACGCAGCGACTAGTAGTCAGCGCACGTGACTCCCCTAGCTTGTCGTCGCGACTCCGCGACTCTGACGCCAAGTCTGCAGAGCTTCGAACACAATATAAGAAAAAAAAGAGATAAAGTCTATATTCTTATAATTGAAAGCCTCAAAAGTTGTATTGCAGTCTGCACAGCTTCTCAGTAGGAGATTCCAAGACGGCTTTTAAATGTCGCTTGCTCTAATGTTTCCATGCATATTAAAGAAAACATCCATGATATTCGTCCATGTCGGTAATGCCTTAATAATAAGCGATCATGATCCTGTTAATTCTGCAGCCATTATAATGCTACTTAAACCTAACTATTTAGAAAAGAAGTTTTCTCTTGATTATGATAAGAAATTCCCGAGAAATACTTGGGATGGATTATATAACTGGTTTAAAATGTTATACGCCTTACTATATGATGGCAATAAATGTGTCTGGCAGAGCAATAAATATAGTGGCTGTTAACATCGCAAGCGGCGACAGACGACGTAAATAGAGTTATCCTATCAGACCTGTTGCTGCAATTTAACTGCGTCGCACTTGCATAACGACGTCCCTGGCTTTACGCCCGCTGTTTACTATTTACTTAACTTACTACATACGTACTGCATAGTGCGAAGTGCCTTTAATCAACAATGTATATTTATTACTCTTGTGCTTGCTCAGTAAAAGGAGTTTTTAAAGCATTTTATTGCTTTTTAACAGCGTTTGCCTTTTCTAGTGTGTAACTCTATCTTGTAAAAACCCACGCCATGTCAATGCAAGCAATTATAGTAGGAGCATACTGATTTATAGGCTATAGCTATGTCCACATTATGCGCTTTCTTCTTAAATTTTCGTCATCTTCTTTCATTCAACTTTCGTTTTGGCGCATTCAATAATTGAATGCGTCAAAGAACGCAACGCCAACTGTCATTTTTAATAACAAAACGAAAGTTATGGATGGTCAGAGGGAATGCGTCGCGGGCATGCCTCACGTTCGCTGTTGACTGCGCTATAACGCATGCCCTTGACGATTCTGTTCGTCACAGGCATAATTATATATTATTGTTTGTAATCTTCGTGTTACTCAGCTTAACTTATTTTAATACTTTTCTGAATTTTATCACCGTGTGCGAATCAGTTCATGATTCTAGGACGAGGAATGAAAACTCGTTTCATTATAATTGCGCGTTATAAGGTGCATCAACTCGAGATCTTTGCCCTGTGGGGGAATACTTGAGACCTTTGTGGTAGATGTAATTGCAGATAATAATGCAATTACACTACACGTGCCACACTCGCTTGTCATGACTTTACTAGTATAGTGTCCGTGACTGAATTTAAAAAAAAGGTAGCTATTGGTAGATAAGGTGTTTAATGTAGAACCTGGGGCTCTGTGGTGTTTAGTAGTGCATAACATACTCTAAGCGAGTTACTGGCCAACTATACGTTAGATTCCCTTCTTAAAATCTTTTTATTCCTTTGGCTCCTTATTTCTTCTGATTTTGTTTATTACGGGATACAAGAAGCTCGTTGGCCATACAAGATCGTTTAAGATTTGCGTTGTCGGTTTTCCCGTGTCTTATTGGCACCTTGGAGATTTCACAACAGCAAATTTCCAAGAAGTGATGGTAAATTTCAAAAGAATTTTCCATCGAATAGATAACATTTACTCAGATACCCGCACCTACGTCAATTTTGCTCACATTGACCCAGAAATGGCCGCTGGCGTGTCTCAGGAAGTAGGAAATTGAATGTCAACCGTGCGCCGTGCCTCGTGCAGTGACTGGCACGAAGCGAAGTGGATTTTCTTTTTGTATCTAATAATTTGAACTTGGATGAGCTCATTCCCGTACCCTTGAGGATTGCAGGATCCGGGTCGATTTTTGGTCGGAAGCATCAATTCATTGCATAATAATAAATCGTAAAAAGAAGCTAATTTAGCTTAAAATAACTGCACCAATCGTTTCAGGTAAAGATCAAAGATGATATTTTTATACTTGGACAAAAATATTAACTGTGGTCACTATAGGTGCGAAAAAATAACGCGGGCCTGTATAACTAAAAAGTCAATAGTAATAATAAGACAACAGAATACTCAAACTCTACATCATGAGTCATGACGCTCATGAGAGGTCATCTTTTATTAAGTATTACTTAAGTATTTTTTTGAGAATTCCAAAACAAAAGCCCAATAAAGCTTAATATGGAAAACTTTCTAACTGATATAAAGTTGAGAGGTCGAATCACGTGGGGCGCTGAGAGTTGAGACACGATTCCCTTAACTGATTGTATTAAAGGGCCGGCTGAGGCGTCCTTGAGTTGCCTTAGGGCTTGGAACAGGTTTCCATGGTACTGTGATACTGCTAACTGCTATATGCAAATAGGTATACAAATTTGCATAACTTTTATGCGATGCTATAAGAGGACTAGGAATATTTTGTATGGTGTATTTAAATTTGTTGCTTGCAGCCTTACTACCTACGGCAGCAAAAATTCTCCGCCGAGAAAAAAGTGCAAAAAAAATTTGTTTAGACAAAAAATACTTTCTTATTTCAACAATATAAAATGTTTTCTCTAAAATGTGGCATAAAGTACTCTCTTTGTCTCGGGAGGGCGAAGGGCCTCTGTGGGCTGTGGCCCCGGGCGTGACGCAAGATAGATGACGCTTCAGTGGAGAGGGTCGCGAGTTCCCTCCCCCCGTGGGCCGAGTCCGAGTCCGACAAAAAATATTGTGGCTGGCTCATCATCGGTGTCTCGACTCTCGTGTGAAAAATAGGGCTACTCAATATTTATGCGTATCAAACTTATTAAATGTACGATAACATTTAGACTAGCTTTTCCTGCGGCTTTGCTCGCAAAAATCACCTATTTTACTCTCTTAGGGGGAATTTTGAAAAAATAATTTCTTAGTCATAAGTGAGTTTGGCCTTGAAGTAAATTTTAATTACTTAGTTGAACTCTTATTCAATCAGTTTTGTTTTATCTAACAATAAATCTAAAATCATGACTAATATCAGCGCAGTATTTAACCTATTTGGACTTAAAGACCCCAAATTATCAAAGCGATAGGGCATAACGAATCGGATTGAAATTGTTCTTAAAATATAAGTGTAGACTGGTCGACTAATTTCGTATCATTAAGGTCAACGATTTCGTACGGCTAAGGCAATAAGCCTAATCATACCTCCGGGAAACGCGAATTTAGTAATTGAAAGCACTAAAAAGTATTTGCGCTATAGTTTACGTAAATATTTTACGGGCCGACTCGCTGACGGTTTGCTGACGGAGATTTCCCCAGAGCTAAACATTGTAACGGTTCTGCGAAATGTTTATTTTACAATAATATAAAGAATTACGTGCTACAAGTTTTTACTGCTAAGAACCTGCTCATGGAATTACCTAAAACTAAATTAGACGTTAATATCCGCATTTAAGGATGATATTATAATCTTGATGTTTATATTCGTAACCCTGTTCCTCTACTTTTTGTTATGAACGTTTCATAACTAAAATATGAGTGATGCCTGAGGGATGAGGAAAACTTTCAGCTAATGCTTTTTATCTGTCGTATGTTCATTTCTTATGTCTTGAACGATGATACATTTCTTTGTGTTTATATTTGATGTATGGCAAAATATGCTATCTCCTTATTTGTTAGCCCTGGATTTATGTACACTGTACAGGCAGTATAGGTCATGGGCTATGGGCAACGTCCTATGGCGCCCTAAGTGGGGCCGTAGCCGCGCAGCGTCCTAGGATGGCGGCAGAGTTCTTACATAGGGGCGGAAAAATTAAAGTGGCCTATTTGGCAGATTTAAAAAATGCTCACGGTTTATCATTATCGTTTCAGGTTAAGAAAATGGCAGACCGAGTGTCGAAATGTCGAGACGACGTATCGAAGAACCGAGAGAAGTACCAGGCGGCGCTCGCGGAGATCACGGCGTATAACCCGCGGTACATCGAGGACATGACCGGCGTGTTCGAGCGCTGCCAGCAGATGGAGGCGCAGAGGCTGATATTCTTCAAGGATGTGCTCTTCAGTTTTCACAAATGCTTGGACATCAGCAAGGAGCCTACGTGAGTTCTTTTTAAGAATAAAGGTGCCGGCAGCGGGCGACACGACGCAACCGCAGACGACGTGTCGCAGCGACACAATAGTCTCGCTGAGACATAGAAATACATACAAACCAGTAGGTTTGTACTGGTTTGTATGTATTTCTATAAAATACCCTCCGCAGCTAGCAACACGAAGCTAGCGACACTTTTTCATAGAAATGATATAGAATCTAGTAGTAGTAATAAATAACATAGAATCTAGTAGTGTCGCGACGACTTCGTCTGCTGCCGCTTCATGTAGCCGGCTTCCAACTTGTACCTTAATAATAATAATTAATCCCACACCGGTTTCGGTGACGGTGGCCGGTTGTATTGAAACCAGACCAGTTATTAAGTAATTTTATAGTGCTCAAGTGTGAACGCAGTACAAAAGAGCACTCTCTATTCCTTTACTCCCATAACCAAGTGGGACGGAAGACCGACACGACTGGCGAGAGATCAGGCCCAGGGCCGACTTTTTACATGCCCATCCGACGCATGGATCATCTTACTTGTCAGAGAATCAGGTGATCAGCCTGCATTGTCTTAACCAAACTTGGAAATAACGAGAATACCCTTAAAGTGAGAGCATGAATGATGCTGATCATCCAAAAGTCCGAAACACTATAAAGTATATTTTATAATAATTAGAATCAGGATTTAATTTGCCCAGTCGCGTATTTTATAAAGTTGGACAATTTCAATGACTGTTAACAACTGAATACTGTTGAGAATCCAGGTCAGGGTGTGCGAAGAACGGTTAAAATTGATGGCCGCATACGCTTCAGTATGAAATGTCAACCAGAATTTTCGGTACACTAATACCATATACAGCGATGATATTTCTACCCAAAGTTCAAACGGCGTCCACTTAAAAAGCTAATTTACTTTTATAGCTCGCGTTTGCCCGCTGAGGTTTATAAAGGCTATAAAAATAACTATAAAGCTGTAGTTCTTGTTATCATGCTTGTTCATAAAATTTTCAGATTACCGCAAATATACGAGGAATTCCACCACACTATCAACAACGCCGACCACCAGAAGGACCTGAAGTGGTGGGCGAACAACCACGGCGTCAACATGGCCATGGCGTGGCCGCAGTTCGAGGTACCCATTTGCCCCCATCCCTTACCACCTTTGCTACCGAAGTCGCCTCCCGAGATGTACTGGCGTCAGCAAAGACATCAGAGTGCTCAGTCAAAATGCATTCGCTAGGTTCAATAGCTAAGTTAGATACTTTGCTATCGAAACTAGCAAATGCATTTTGACTAAGTCCTCTAGTGTGTGATAAACTTGCTGACGCTAGACATCTCCTCGTTACTTCGGCGTGCTAGGCAGACAAATCTATATAGCGATCTATATTGTTATGTATGCATTAACAGAATGCTTACCTGTTTAGTGGAGGTACTAGGCCTCGAATTGAGCATGAATTAGACATCTTCCTCCGATTGGTTTCTAGGAGTTGGTCAGCCTGCTTTGACCGTGAAGTTCTAACACTAGTAACGCTTTTGTTGTTCCCCCTTTGAGAGTTCGAACGAAGTGTATTAATAGGAATGGAACTACAGCTGTGGTATATTGTAGAAGTAAGATACCTATTATTGTTATCTGTGGATTTAAATACTTTGAAGGCGTAGTGTAGAAGTGGCTACAATCTGAAATAATTTCAGTAGAGTTACGATTACTCGGTGGATGATTGGATTATCATGTGTAGCCAGGATTGACCAGAATTCTTAATCTGATAATAACATTTATAATTTCTTTTCTTTTTTCTAACATGCTCATCTTTATTTTATGTTTTGTTCTGTTTTCCATATCTATTATTTACTAATCGCTTTACTACCATTGATCGTTTTATGTTTAACTTCTCAAAGACTTATCAGTTATAACATCGCTTAACCATGCCCATCTATAAAGTTTTAACATTTTCTGCATTGATTGCCTAATATTTTGAATAGGTAGGGCCTGAAAACCCGTTTCCTACGACAACAAAATGTGAGGGCTCCTAATAAAGAATGAGTAGTTGACGGTACATATTGACGTGCTAAGGACGAACCGCCTGAGACCACGGAACGCCGTTTCAAATACCTCCCGGCCGGCGCGTCCGCGGCGCTCGCCCGCGTGATCACGTCCGTCCGGCGCCCACGGCGGGCGCGGCTGGCCCGCGTGGGCGCGCACGTGGGCGAGCTGTGGGCGCGCGCGCGCCGCAGCCTGCGACTACCTCTCGCTCTCCCCGCCTGGAGGAATTGCTTCGGAGAAGACAGGGTCGCGCCCTCCGAGACCGACACGGCGGACGTCCGCTGCTATAACATCTCGTCGGTACGCCCCCTGGAGATACTCGACGCGGTCGCCCGACTCGTCGGCCGACTGGTCGCCTACAACATACTGGCCCTGCTCGCGGCAGGAGACTGGCTCCTCGCGCAGGACGCCGCCACTATATTCGTCTATTCATTCGTCTTAGCGATATTCTCGCACCGAATCATCTACCTGGTATTTTTACTGCTGTGAACTTGGTATTTCCAAATAATGACATTTCAGATAATTATAATTGTACGATTAAATTGCTATCATTACGATTTATTTTCCTAAATGATCACTAAATTGAGTTTTAATTGCTAAATCGATTAATGGTCGAACGTAGATAAAGTTTCTGGCCGCGACTGCGTCGGTTATCTCCGGGCCTGTATGTTAGATTGCACAAGAGCGACGCAACACCGCACAGTGTGATAAAAACCTCGGTTTTGTTTCACCGCGTTTTTCTTTCAAAATACTATAGTTGATAGCTATATAAACATTAGAGTAAAACTCCGAGATCGATATTCTTAGTAGTTATTTTTTTAAAGAGTGTCAAAGTTGGCGTTTTTCCGGGTCAAAAATTTGCATAAAAATTAATTTAAAAAAACTAATCAAGTAACATTAATTTTGTTTATACCAATTTAACAAGCACTTAATACTTTACTTTTTCTCCAAATTTGGTTAACCTACTGTGATCAAGTAGGGAGATATTCGCGATTAGATCGAATAAGAAAAAGTTTTAAGCAAGAAACGATAGTGTGAGTAATCCTTTATCAATGTTATTAAAAATCACACTCTAATAACCTCTGTATCAGAAGTTATATCCAATTTAAAAAATATTTAATAAAATTCGTTTTTTTGTACCTAGGGTTTAAACTGTACCTTTTAAAAAAATAACTACTAAGAATATCGATCTCGGAGTTTTAGTCTAATGTTTATATAACTATCAACTATAATATTTTGAAAAAAACGCAGTGAAACAAAATCGAGGTTTTTATCACACTGTGCACCGACCACCGATTTTGGTTTTGTCGACGACATGGGCACTAGTCGTGTGCGTACAAGACAAAAAAACGAGGATTACGGCTTTTGCTGAACCAAAGATTTCCTTTGGTAGGATTGATCTTTATATCCCTAAGATGGGTTTACGATGTGGAGCCACCTGAATATCTCATGCAGGTGGGGGAGGGTTTTTTTTAGCTTTAACAAGGTATGAGGTCAATAACTGCGTGGGATTTAGGTATATAGTCGAGTTTGGTATCATTTTCGATTGAATCGAATGTTTAAATGCCAATTTTGGAATAGTATTTAGATAAAAGATAGTAAAAATAAAATAAAATAAAAAATTTAGAATATATGATTTTCAACCAACGTAAACGCTGTTGACAGGGCTTAATTAATATAAGGAGGCTGATAGCCGCATTATTCTGCATGCCAAAGACATGGTGATGAATGGATCAATAAATATATTAATAATACTAGACGTTCCGCGCGGCTTCGTCCGCGTAAATCTGAAATTTCACGGAAACCGTATATTTTTCACAAATAAATAACCCATGTCTTTATAAAAAAAAGCGTCCATAGATATTATGTCTCACGTAGTCTACTATATATTCGTGTCAAATAACAGAAAAATTGCTTTGTAGTAGTAGTAGTCAGTGAGATATTAGCCCTTTCAAATAATTTTCCCCGTTTTATTACATTTTCCTCTGTAGTTTTGCTTTTATTGGTCTTAGCGTGATAAAATATAGCTTATAGCCTTCCTTGATAAACAGGCATATCAAACACTGAAATATTGTTTCAAATCGGACCAGTAGTTCTTGAGATTAGTGCGTTCAAACAAACGAACTAACCAACAAACTCTTCAGCTTTATTTTCACATTTTCCTCTGTGTCTTTGCTCCTATTGGTCTTAGCGTAATAAAATATAGGCTATTGCCTTCCTCGATAAATAGGCTATCAAACACTGAAAGATTCTTTCAAATCGTATGAGTAGCTCCTAAGATTAGCGCGTTCAAACTCTTCAGCTTTATAATATTACTAGACGTTGCGTGCTGCTTCGCCCGCGTAAATTAGATATTTCACAGACAAAGTCCACAATAAATAGCCTATGATCCTTCACGTTCCTACTTTTTATCTGTGCCAAATAACAGAAAAAATACTCCAGTAGTTCGTGAAATAAGCCCTTTCAAATAATTTCCTCCGTTTTTTCCACATTTTCCTCTATTTTTTCGCTTATATTAGTCTTAGCGTGATAAAATATTGCCTATAGCCTTCCTTGATAAATGGGCTATCTAACACTGAAAGAATTTTTCAAATCGGACAAGTAATTACTGACTCACGCTAAGATTAGCGCGTTTAAATAATATTATTCTTCTTCTTCTTTTTATGTTGTTTAACATCTTTATTCTGCAAATATGAGTCCTAAAATGAATTAAGCATTCTTAAGTCATCCGAATATGGTACCGAACTTGGAATAGTACCATAATTAATGCCTCTATACAGATTGAGACTCTATTTTCCTCCAGAACAGAAGCTGCTAAAATTTAAAAAAATTAACATCAAAAATCGCGGTGGCTCCACATCTTAAATCCATCCTTGGGCCATAAGGACCAATCCTACCAAAGCAAATCTTTGGTTCAGCAATAGCCGTATAATTTACCGTACACACGCAACTACACGGCACTCGGGCTGACTTTTGAATTTATGAGAGATGACCCCCTCAAAATTGACGAGGAGAAACGGGGGGCCTTTTCCCTCTCGAGAGATTGGCCACAAGGGATTGGGCGCAAATGGAAAATTTGCAATGGGAGTGAATGCGGTTACGATGCAATTCTTATTGGATCTGGTGGGACTTTTGTTTTGAATTTGGAATAATCATAAATTTCAATAGTAGTTTCAGACAATATGATCGTTGATTGTCCAGATCATGTTGAAGTCGTTCACTTGTTTAAGTGCACTCTCATGCGGTTTTCACCTCATTGTCATGACTCATGAGTCATCATAAAATCATTTCATTGTGTCCTCAGCTCACGATTACCATAATACAATAGACAAGACGTAATAATTATTGTCATTTAGTTTGTTCCTTTTACTCATTTATATAATATTTTAACATTTACATTCTGAAACTAATGTTTTTGTGTTAATATTTCATTTATTTATTTTTCCATTGCTACATAATATTTATAAAATTACTTTACCTAACTTTACAAATCTAAGCGTAGGCGTCAATTCTTGCTACACTACAAATTAAAGAGGTAAAACTTAAAACATTGGCTAAGACCAGCAAAACATGCAATTTATAATACTCTTACAGAAATTACAAAATTATATCTTGTATCGTGAAGTTGAACCCACAATTTTTTTCAGCAAACCACCTTAAAAAAATCATCGAAAACAATTTGTAATATACAACCATATATGGGTAAAATGCCCAAAACGCCCGGGCAAGATGGATAAACGTCCAAATGCCCGGGCGTTCTGTAACCACGTATCATCCCACGAGAATGTCCGTCATTACCACAGCGAAGTTCACGTCTCACGAGCAACCGGCTTGATGTCGCCATTTTAATACACTGGCTTTGAATGGATTTCACTGATTTTTTTTTCTTTTTAATTTTTGATTAATTTTCTTTTATTTTGAGTTCGCTACACGCACGCTGAGACGTTGGGATCGATTAAAGCTCTGAACACTCGTACAAGATAGTAAATGGTGGGTGCAAACTTATTGTGCCCCATAAAAAATAGATGCAAACATATTACCTACTGTGATTTGTGTCCCATAACAAAGTGAGTGCAAACGTACTTTGTCCCATTAACCAAAAACGGGTGCAAATATATTTTTCCCGATAAACAAAATGGGCGCGAACATTTTGCCCCATAACTAAAATGGGTGTAAGCGTATCATCCCGTACGAGTGGGCGTATCCCAGCGTGTCGCGTGCGTGGGCCGCTTGTGACGCGCGTCGCCCACACAGGAGTACACGGAGGAGTTCCGAGACATCGCGAAGGGCAAATCCAAGGAGAGCCTCCCCACCGGCCCCATCACGCTGCTCAACCAGCGGCCCGTCAGCGAGGACGTACGTCACACACACACGCTCCCGCCACGAACGCACACGCGCATTAACCTTGAGCTGTCTCTTTCACGCGCGCGCTCTTGCATATTTGTGTAAACGAGATAGCATTCGCGTACGAGTGAATGGGATAAGTAGCGATTTTTTCCTTTACTCGATCACGAAAATATTGCGCTACTGCGTTCGTGTAAAAACGATACCAATTGACTGCGAGTAAATGAGAAGAGTAGCGATAGGTCAATGTACGTGCTTCGTGACCGGACTATAGTACTGTTCTCACTCGACATACACCACACAGAAATAATTAATATAACAGTTTTGAATGCAAACTTAAGTGTTAATAATACCTACCATAAAATATTTAATATCTATAGTATCTATTTATTATAATATAAATTATTATATTTTATTTAATATAACAGATTATAACCAATTCTTTTTTTTATTATTATTTAGAAGCTTTGTCAAACATGACGATGTCGCTTCATTGGACTAATATCTAAATATAACGAAAAAGTCCACCAGAAAAAATGATTAAATAATAAATTTTAAAGTATGTAGTGTTAACACGAGTGAGAACAGATTAGGATTTTAATAAAATTAAGGAAGCAGCGTATAAAATTGTCAAGTTAATTTATACAAAATATCTCATTTGTAATGTTACAGTAATGTTTTGTATTATGTGTAATACGCTGCTTCTAAATAATAGACTTCACATTTTTGTGTAAGTTTAATTGTAGGATTTAAATGAGAATGAGTGTCGACTTTTAGTCGCTAGAATCGCTGACGAATTTTGCATGATTTAGTAATTTTAGTATTGAATATAATAGACATTTGTTTAGTTGGTGAGCGGGTCATTCTCATTTTGATCTCTATTGGCTTTTCCCTTTTTTCTTATCGATGTTGCATGTTGGATGTTGCTTCGATATGCATATTGGCACGATATTATTAACACTCTAAAGTATTTAAAATTATGTTTATCATATTGATAAAGCCGCTGATATAAGTTTAAAAAATAAATGATATATTATTATAGTTATATCTAAAACTTACCTATACCATCAAAGTGGGATTTTAAACAGCCTACTATATGATTGTTTATCGTTTAGGAGTTGCCGCCTATCACCAACAACAAATCCAACAACAAGACGAATCACACGGAGCCCGCGCCAGTCAACACCGCGAGCATGAACAACACCAGCGCCAACAACACCATAGACAAGAAGTCCATCAGCGCGCCAATTGCTGTCACGTGAGTCTTGTTTTGTCTATAGTCTGGACGCTGAGCGTGCAGAAATGCGTTCAATGACTCATCTGTTTGTTTTTTCAGTCGCGCAATACGTAACTATTTTCCAAACCGCGAGGCAAGTCACAAAACTTCGTATTAAATTCATGCCCGTAGAATTACTGTGACTTGGCTCATTGAACTTTGAACTTGGTGGACTTCGAACAATACAATATTGTTTTCTCGATTTTGCATATAGACGTAGGTCAATGTACGTACTTCTACGTGCTCAACGAACTGACTCTAGAATAAATATATTTGCGTTGACAATTTTATGATAATATTTAAAATAATGTAACAAATACAGCATAGAACGTCTTGAAATATACACGTCTACGGCGTCGACGATACACATGCCCCTGCAGGTCGCTCTGGGAGCGGCCCGAGTTGACCAATACTCGTACAGTAATTACATACAGTTAGTACCTTCGTTACAGTAACGGAAAGTTTGTAATATTCGAAAGCAAAATATTTTGTAGATAAATGGGTACCTACTCACCTAGATACAGATGTGTGTTTAAACGTTTTTAAGATGTAATTTGTAGTTTAGTTTTTAATTCTAGTTTTGTTTCCGTCAGTCACTACTTAAAGTTGACTATCATTAAGTAGATTTGTGGCACCGTGTGCCACAAGAGGCGTATGCACTATGCGGCGTTTTTTTTCTTTTTACTAATTTTAGATTTTGTTTCCATTACAGGAACGGCACAGCGTCAGCACCGAAGTCGGCGAAATCGTCGCCGGCGAAGGAGTCGCGGCAGGAGAACCCGTTCGACGAGGAGGAGTGGGACGAGGAGTCCGCCGGCGCGCTCACCGACACCGGCGAGCCCGGCGTGCCCGTGCGCGCGCTCTATGACTACACCGGCGCCGAAAGCGACGAGCTCAGCTTTCGACAAGGTAAGTGTGATGTGTCTCCCGGACTATAGAACGATGTATCTCCCGGACTATAGAGCGATGTGTCCCCCGGACTATAGAGCAATGTGTCTCTCGGACTATAAAGCGATGTGTTTCTCAGACTATAGAGCGACGTGTCTCCCGGACTATAGAGCGATGTATCTCCGACTATAACGCGATGTATAGTCTCTCAGACTATTCGAATTTGTGGTCACTCAGACTATAAATCGCGGTATGACGTGGTCTCTCAGACGATGTGGCTCTCCTGGATTTTTACACACAATTTGCCGTCCCCCATACAATAATATAACTCCCAGACTTTACTCGATGCAGCCAACTCTTGGCCTATAACTCTCTTGCGTCGCGAGACTTTGCGCCGAAGCAACTGTCCATATTTCGTCCTATAACCCGATATCTTTGAGTTAACTCGCGTTCTTGGTTAAGATCTGATTTAACATAACTTCAAAGTTATGTTTTATTTTGTAATGATGTTACATACAAGTACAAGTAATATATTTAGCGTTTAACATTATCAAAAATAAAACGAGTCTAACATCCACATATCTAATTTCAGGTGACCTATTCGAGAAACTAGAGGACGAGGACGAGCAGGGCTGGTGTAAGGGACGCAAGGACGGTCGGGTCGGCCTCTACCCCGCCAACTACGTCGAACCCGTCGGACACTAGCCCCCACACACACGCTCCGACACCGACTAAACGATCAAACTGCACAGTTCGGCCTTAGTATACACAAGCCCCTTATAAAAAAAGTTTCAAAATGGATAGTTGGCAATACACAGCTGTACTTTTTCAAGGACAAATCATTGTATTTATCCTTGAAAAAGTAGCTTGACAGACAAGAACAAAATATTCATTGTGTAACTCTTTTTACTATCTAAGGGGGGAGGAGTTAAGACTTCATAATAGGCTGCCCAAATCGGAGTTCACATATTTTACGTGGCCACTAATTCTAAGAGAAAAACTTCAAGTTACTCAAGAAGCCATGTAAGAAACAATAATTATGTGTGGGTGCGCCTAACAAGCGGTCTATTGTGAAGATGATCTACCGTTTGTAACTTTTATGTCTACTTACGTGTGTAGCAGGACTAAAAGGGATACATAAGTAATATAAAAAAGACATACAAACTGAAAGCGTCGACGATATGGCGAGAATATCTATAAACATTTCTCACTGCTGAATGTTACGAAAATCTATGTATGTCGATGATTTTACCCTATGATTTTGTCATTTTCAACCAAAGTGTAGCGACATTTAAAACCCAAGTCGCTGTCGGAGCGGTGTTATTTAAACTCGGAGCAGCTCGGTAGTTTTACTAGGAAATGTGTATAGATATGGCAATCTTTCTTGTCTGATTTAGAACAATTTCAGTATTTACACTCTCGAGATACACCATTAGTATGGTGATAAGCGTACGGGCGCGGAACATGTAGAAATTATATCACGTGTCTCTTTCATCTCTTTTATAACATATTGCTGTCGCATTCCTATCGCGTACCTGTATAAACGTGATAACAATATATTAGTGAGTGAAGGAGACAAGTATATCAATGAGTCAATGTACGATTTTTACGTATTTTTAAAGTTGTACCAAAAAAGAAAAAACTCGTAATGCCCACAACAATATTAAAATTGATAACAATTTCCACAAGTTCTATAATTACTTTGTTTTGCTTTGACTTGTTATCTTTTTAAAACGAAAAATTTGACTTTGAACGTGAGACTAAAATTTTATTAAAAAAAACGAAGGTATTCTATTTGTACTTATAAAGATCTATTATTAATTGTAAAGAGCTTTAACGAACTGGATTTCTATCTTTTCATTTATATGGGATAGAAGACAATATTTCGAACATTGAGTGTTGTGAAGCGAGACGTCTTGATTTGCAACGAAACCGAGAACCGCAACATTTTTGACGCTTTTTTTATTTCGGCCCAATTTTACTATTGACCGAGCTATTTTTATAATGCACTTACAAAAACACAAAAATTTTGAAGGTACTTTATCTGACGTACGTTTGGATCGTATTTACAATCACGTCGGCCTAGATTTAGTAGCCTACGGTTACTCGCATATGCGACATACGTCGCCCCAATACTAGCTATGCCAAAAACTAAACGTCTACCCGAGAACGGCCGCTACATAGTGATAGCTAAACTTTGTAATATATTAGCGGACCTAGGCGTTAATTTCTGTACATACACGGTTATATTAACGTGCATACAAAATATTTATTTTCCGTTGTATATAATGTATAATTATAAATGTCGAACGGGGCGGCGCTAAGCTTATCTAGAATTAATAACCATGATTTTTGTAGTCGACGTACCGATAGCTAAACGTTTAGCTTCGAACAGTGTTATGTTTCGATAACTTTATTACTTACGACACTCTTCATAGTACGTAGAACATATTAGCTGGATATTACACACTGACCTCCATTATACAAGTACGCTTGACCTATGATACACTTTGAAATGGCAGCTGTTTTTTGTGCCTATTTGAAGCGGAATCAGCGCCCCAATGCGGGGGAAGAGAACTAAATCTGACGTAAACATGACGTTTAAAAGTCGCCATATTGGCGCTGATAGCAGTAGTGGGAGTACTTGGAACTAATACTAGTTTCTACCACCGTAGTGACTATATTCTCTTTGGTTTCTACAACCAATAGCGATTGAGCGGCCATTTGCAAGTTACGTCAGATTTAGTTCTCTAATCTCTTCCCCCGCATTGGGGGCGCTGATTCCGCTTCAAATAGGCACAAAAAACAGCTGGGTATCTTATGTCCAGCGTACTTGTATAATGGAGGTCAGTGATAACTGATATTACACGATGTGACGTCACTAGGATTCCCGCGCGACGCTAGCGCCGCTCCGTTGACTGTTTAGTATTAAATTAGTACTTAGTATTGATAATATAATGAAAGTGTTTATCTTATTTTCTTTCATTTCTTTTGTACCTCGTTTATGTCGTATGGGAGTCCAGCGAGGCTGATGTTTTATAGTTTGACTCGAGTCGTTGTTCACTTAGTAGTAGCGATGTTTGTTTTCTTTGTTATGGGCTGCGATGTCTCGTGGAAATTCATTGTATTATATAATTATTATCAGAGGGTCGTCACGGACCACATATGTTAATATATTAATAATATTGGTAAAATAAAATTGTTACATATGATTCAGTTGGTTTTTATTGCCTTTGGGCGTGCGTAAAATCTATACTAATATTATAAAGCGGAAGAGTTTGTTAGTTTGTTTGTTTGAACGCGCTAATCTCAGAAACTACTGGTCCGATTTGAAAAATTCTTTCAGTGTTAGATAGCCCATTTATCGATGAAGGCTATAGGCTATATTTTATCACGCTGAAACTTATAAGAGCGAAGAAATAGAGGAAAATGTGGAAAAGACGGAAATTATGTGAAAGGGCTTATTTGAACGCGCTAATCTCAGGAACTACTGGTCCGATTTGAAAAAATCTTTCAGTGTTAGATAGCCCATGTATCGAGAAAGGCTATAGGCTATATTTTATCACGCTAAAACTAATAGGGACGAAGAAATAGAGGAAAGTGTAGAAAAAATGGAGGAAATTATTTGAAAGGGCTTATTTGAACGCGTTAATCTCAGGAACTACTGGTCCGATTTAAAAAATTCTTTCAGTGTTACATAGCCCATTTATCAAGGAAGGCTTATAGGCTATATTTTATCACGCTAAGACTTATAGGAGCAAAGAAATAGAGGAAAATGTGGAAAAGAACGGAGGAAATTATTTAAGAATATTATATGTATAGATTATTTAAGAAATTATTTATGAGTAAGAAACTACTAAAGCAGTTCTTATATTATTCGGCACACATGAAGAATAGACCACGTAAAAGGACATAGGTTTCTTTACGGGAACAACTATAAACTATAGTCCACGCGGACGAAGTCGCGGACAACAGCTAGTCTATACTAATATTATAAAGCGGAAGAGTTTGTTAGTTCTGGAATAAACGGGGAAGGTATTTGAAAGGGCTTATCTTACGAACTACTAGAACAATTTTTCTGTTATATTTTGGGTCAGATAGGAAGTACACGTGAAGGATCATAGGCTATTTTTTGACCGACTTCCAAAAAGGAGGGGGTAATATCTCTGGCCCCGGGCAATAAAGTGGTAAACGCCGGTTACGCCCTTTTTAATGTTATTCAATTTTTGGCTTCTCTGAGTATCGGTCTATCACCCCAATTTTTTTCATATTTTTAAATTAATATTTAGTTATA
Source organism: Lysandra bellargus (assembly GCA_905333045.1). NCBI lineage: Eukaryota > Metazoa > Arthropoda > Insecta > Lepidoptera > Lycaenidae > Lysandra > Lysandra bellargus. The sequence continues at coordinate 6,686,540 of HG995340.1, read as the reverse complement.
ATAAATGACAATGACAGCTTTATTGCACGGAAAATTCTCTTAAAACTAAAAATGTATGAACATTACTCTATGAAACATAACACAAAAAACCGGTGAATATCTTAACACTACGTATCTTAGCAAACAATAAGAGTATTGAATTTAACCACGTTTTAGGTAATAAACATATTACAACATATTACGCCGTACTAGCTATTACGCCTTTCTTCCCGGATTTTGTTTGTAATCCCGGCGCCGTACGGTCATGTTACGCTGAACGCCTGCATCCCTTTGACTCCTACGCATATTTTCTAGTATCGTTTACGTAAACTTATTAGCACAGGAAATGCAAGCTTTCGACCTAGGAATAATTCGCATAGATCTGAAAATTTGTGGTGATGTTAAGTATACCATTATAAATAAAACCTCAAAAGTCCCCGGCAATCCCCTTGTTCTAAAAAAATATTTAATGTCAAATGTACAAAAATGTAGTTTTATTCTGTTTTTTTTTTAAAAGGTAAATCGTATAAAAAAATAATGTACGACAAGATTGTAGATCATTAAAGACTCTATTAAAAATTATATCACTTCTATTTAAACGACTTACCATTCATTATAAATAGTGGGTCAAAGTTTGGGAAAATCATATAAATCATCTTGTTATGAAGTAGAAAAATTTGTTTATGTTTCTTGCTCGAAAAATCAAAAAATTATTTCTGCGTTGGATAGTCTCTTTATTGAGGAAGGCTTGAGGCTATATAAAATTACGCTGCGACCTATCAGAGCGAGGAATCTGAGGAAAATGTGGAAAAAATTGGGAAAAATATTTGAAAGTGCTTATCTCACGAACTACTGGATGATTTTTCATTATATTTGGCACAGATATAGAGTAGACCACGATGAGAGACATAGGAAATTTTATTTGCAGGAAAACGTACGGTACCTGTTAATTCCTAATTTACGTGGGCTCCCACATGGAACGTCTACTATATCGCTTGTTTGCGACAACGTAGTCATAACTCAAAAAACCCAAATTTTTAGTTAATAATACAGATAAAATCTGCGAAAAGAGTAGAATAGTAGAATTTGCTTCAAAAACGACATTTCTCGCGAACGTTCATGGAAGAGCGAGACATAAGTTGTGACGATATATCGCTATCTCACTCGTTTTGGTCCTTTGCTACGACATCGTCACTATTCAGTTGCGCCGCGGCAGTGTCAGTGTGTGGTTGTGCGTGTTTTCGTCAAGACCGAAATATTTCGAATTGAAACGTTGTTGATGATAAAGGTAAGTTGAGTTTTCATTCTTACTTTTTTCTTGTAATGTCTTATTGCAAAATGTGACGATGTTGCTTAAAAAATGTCGAAGTGAAGATATGTAAATATTTCGAGTTATTACTATATCGTAGAAAAAAGCTGATCTTATTGAAGTCAAACTTTGAATAAAGACAATATTGATGTTAAGCTACGTGTCAAACTTTGATTGCCTAAAATTTAATTTTTGCTTATGCCATTTTAATACTTCAGTCGGAATTTCCAGGAATTGCTATTGTATTCTATTGTTGTCGCGATCACCGGTGCTCGCGCGGGGCCTGAAGGATTAAAAGTAAAGAGTGACAATAATTATTTACTTTATTTTTCAACAAGTTGTTTTAGAACGTTATGTATGATAAAAATCAACTAATTTGTTATATTTTCAGGTCACGTAATGATGGAGTCCAGGGATAGGAAGATGCTAGCCTTATTAGAACGGAATAAAAATGATACTGTGGGCACCAGCGAGGAACAATGTACTTCGGCTGATAGCAGTACGTATTAGTAGTACTGACCTACCTACCTTTTGTGTAAGATGCTTAATATTGTTGTTTTAATTTTATGTGTTATCTTTCAGGTTCGAAAGGAGTTACCCAGACACCCAAAGAAAACAGCGAAGAAACAGATGTAACAAGACCTTCATTGAATGAAACCGGTATAATATCAGTGCCATTATTGTTGTTTTGCTAACCTTGTTTGCTAATTTAACTTAATTTATAATTTTATTATTGCAGGCTATGGTAATTCTACTATTCTAGTAGCAGTTCTAGCAACTCATCAACTGATTCTTCAGACTCATCATCATCTGATTCGAAATCCTTTTGTGAAGGTAAGCTTTATTTACCTATTACGTACCTGTTGAATAATTAAATGTAATGTAACTTAGGTAAATGCCAAATTTTTTTTCAGATAGCGACGACTCTGTTAAGGATCCAATGTATATACCGCCCGAAAACCCAAGTCAAAACAACCACGATGAGTTACCTGCCGACGAAGAAAACGAAATGTTGTCTGTCTTTGATAGCTCTATACAAAATTTGACCTCGACCTCGGCTCCAAATACGACTAATGCAAGGCCGTCTACTTCCAGAGAAGGAAGAATCCCAACGAGTCCTGCTGTGAGTCCTGAAAAAAAGAGAGGAAGAAAACGCAAGCGTGATGAAGCACAATGGAAGAAAAATATTGCCAAAAGATTACGAAACACAGGAAAAGCTTATCAGACTACAAAAAAGAAGATCAGAGAGGAGAGAAAAATTAAAGAACCTTGTGGAGAAAAATGTAGACTGAAATGTGGGTCTAAATTCACGGAAGAAGAAAGAAAAACATTGTTTGAAAACTTTTGGGCAAAAACAATGGGAATATATTTCAAGGAGCATGACTGTTATTACTCCAAAATACCGATACGTCCGTGAAGGTGGAACGAGAAAACCTCGACAAAAAAATAGTGCATTCCATGTGAGATTACCCAACAAAACAATAATTGTGTGCAAAATGTTCTTTAAAAACACCCTATGCATCAATGACCGTCCAATTCGAACTGTTTTGGAGAAACAAGAAAAAGTTGCCAATTGTTTGTTAGCTGAGGATAAGCGCGGCAAACATGACAACCACGCACACGTCGATGAAGCCATAAAAAAAGGAATAAGGGAGCACATAGAATCTATTCCCAAGATAGAATCCCATTACACTCGTGCTAATACTAGCAAAGTTTATATAGATGGCAACAAAAGCATCGCAGACATACACAAAGATTATGTTGAAAGCAAACAAAAGCAAAATCTTCCTTTTGGCAATTATATTCTGTTTTACAGAATATTTACACAGGAATATAATATCTCTTTTTTCACGCCGAAAAAAGATTTGTGTGATGTCTGTACCGCGTTTGAAAACTCGGACGATAAAGAAAATAAAAAAGAAGAACATGACAAACACTTGAAAGAAAAACAACTATGCCGATTAGAAAAAGCCAGAGATAAAGAAGATAGTGATGCTGTAGTGGCTGTATACGACCTCCAAGCCGTGTTTCAATGTCCAAAAGGAGATGTTTCAGTCTTCTACTATAAGTGCAAGTTAAATGTGCTGAATTTCACAATCAATGACCTAAAAAATAACGCCGTAGAGTGCTACGTGTGGGACGAGTCGAATGAAAATAGAGGCGTCAACGATTTAGGAACTTGCGTCTATAAGTCTCGATCAGATTTCATTGAACAGTGCAAATAAAAACGTTAAAGTTATATTTTATTCTGATAATTGCACTGGTCAGCAGAAAAACAAAGCAATGGTTGCAATGTATTTATGCGCAGTGCAAAAGTTTTCAGCCATTGAATCAATCACGCATAAATTCCTCATTAAGGGTCACACTCAGAACGAGGGTGACGCAGCGCACTCTCTTATAGGGAGACAAGTAAAACGAACACTCAAAGGTGGGCTACTCTCTACTCTACTCTCCAGAATCCTTCATCGGTGCAATCAAGTCAGCAAGAAAGAATCCCACGCCATTTCATGTGAACGAGATGTGTACGGAAGATTTCTATGACTGGAAAGATGCGTGCACGCAGATGGGTGTTAACATCACAAAAGATGAAGATGGGAACCAACTCAAAATTGCAGATATAAAAATTTTAGGAATTGAAAAGGACAAACCCAGAACAATGTTCTTCAAGACATCTTATGGTGATGCAGAGTTCAAAAAAGCTGAAGTTATAAGAAAGAAGAGAATTTTGGGTGTGGAAGTTAAGAAAGCTTATGACCAGAAACCCGGTATATCCAAAAGAAAGAAGGCTGATTTGTTAGATTTACTAAATAAAAACCTGATTCCGAGATTCTACGCTCCATTTTATAATTCTCTTTAAGTATTCTACAAGATATCTACATTTACTTATTTTTTCTAGAAAGTTTATAAAGATATGATATTAAAACAAAAGGCTGTATTTCTAAAGTTGATCTCGTTTCTAGTTCCTAAACTAAAATTAAGACTATGTGCCTTAACAATACTGACTGTAGATTAAGTTGTTGATTGGTTTTAATTTAGATTGTTTTCGTGATGAGAGTAAGTATTGAATAATGACTGTATTAGTTTTATGTTTTATTGTTGTTCAAGTTTTGTTTCAGTAACAAGAAACAAGATCAACTTGCTTATTTAGGTACAGGACCTAAGTAAGCAAGTTTATTTCGTTTCTAGTTAACTAAGTAAATAAGTTGATCTCGTTTCTAGTTCCTAAATTAAACTTAAGACTATGTGCCATATCAATACTAACTGTGTACTAAGATTGTGCATCACATAAGTTTTGCGTTTTTTGATTTGTTTTATTTTAGATTTTTTTTTTTGTAATGAGAAAAAGCAGTTGTCTATTTTGGTTTACATAATTATTTTATTTTATTTTAATAAAAGTTTTGTTTCAGTAATGACTTTTCTTGTTTTATTTATTCAAAGTATGAAAAAAATTTCTCATACAACGACATAAGTCAGAATAGTAGCAAAATATATTAAATTCTAACAGCAACAACGTCATAAGTGATTCCTCGTCACATTTACTTGTCAATAAGTTATTATAGGTATATAGTAGCTAAAAAAACTTAGGGAATAACATTTATTTACGAATCAGGCAACATTTCTTGCAAACTAATGTTCTTCAATAGCTGATAGTTACCAAGTTACGTACATCTGAAACTTTTAAATGGATTTTCTGCAAATTCGTCTTTTTTTAGTAACTTGTCGCAAACAAGCGATATACGAGGGCTGTTTGAAAAGTACTCCCTGACATACTTCTGCGTGACTTATAAGCGTGTAACTTATACCACATATGGAACCATTCCTAACTATCCTAAAACCCACGCTTTTTGTAGATTGCTTTGTTAGAAAAAAAAATTTGAACACCCTTCTACGCCAAGTCAGAAGAAATCTGAAGACGCGCGTATTCAAGCATTTGGATTTGGAAAATTGGACTTTAACACGAAATCTGTCATTCTAAATAAGTCTTGTTTATCTTTATAGATGTGTACAATGATTTTAAAAAGCAATTTAACAGTGTAAATAGCAAAGATAGGTCATTTAAAATACCTACCCTAAGCCTAACCCAGTAGCCAAAAATAGGTAATTTGTGAAGAAAACGCCTAAAATTTCTAAAATTGTTATAATTTCGGAGTGAATAAAATGATAACAGTGAGCAAGATAAAGTTGCTGTTTTAAAATATTTGTTTATAACAATATTATAAAGATACAAAAAAGGAATTTGCGAAACCGGTGCTGCGATTGCCGACAAAAATCAAAGCGCCAATATTTTGTACTAAAGAGATTCAAATTATATTTATTTTAAATAGTTGAGTTATTTATTAGTATAATTTTATAATCGTTAAGCCAAATAATATTATCCTACTATTTTAATGAGGATTGAAGATTGGGCCATAGAGAAATCTTCTTGATAAAGTTGGTGTTACAAATTAGGCCATTATTTTTGTTAAGGAGTAAATGCTACTAAATTATTCTTATTTTCTATAACTTCAGTAAATTTAAAAATGATAATAATAGTAATTTTTTAGGTTTCTTCCATACAAAATATATTGTGCAGTAGAGCACTATTCGTTGTTGGCAACGCAGATGCTGGGCGCCCTTTACAAGGCTTTCAGTAAAAATAAATTGATGTGTAAAATTAATTTCATTTTTAGTTTAGACTTGGTAGCAGTAATATTATATTTCTTTTTTAAAAGTCAATTACATAATATGATTATAAGGAAAAGAAATATTCACATTACTACGAGATAAGACGTAGTTGAACTCAGGGATTGTGTGGTTTCCCAAATTTTAATATTTAATAAAAAGTATGTAATTTCATAGGTTTTTTTAAGTGATTATCATATAAAATTTAATTAATTAAAAAATTGGTAAAAACACATAAAGATACGTATTAATTTCATAGACTTCCGTCCAAAATCGTTAAAGATCACATTATAAACTCAGTCCATTACAATGATTACATAAAAATATGATTCATTGATAGGATTCTAAAATAGCGATTAGAGGATAATACAGCTAAGCTTTGGTTGTAAGATTTCCCAGAAGGTGGTAATCGGCTGGTACGCTCGAAATCTAAAGCGAAAAATACGTCGTATTATATTCTTACAGTCGTGAAACTCAGAGGTTTGGTGTGTCAATAAAGTCATTATCTTGTTGCAATTGAAATAATATCGATTATTATTTGTATTATACATTTTGTCAATTATTTCAATGAATATTTACACTATTACAATTATTTTTATATGGTTAGATTGGTAAAAAAATTAGCTTCCATATAACACTTCAAACGCTTGTTTTGGGCCACTGTACGCTGCACTATAAACAAATTAGCTTATTTTGTCTCTCCTGAACAAAACGATTTTTGATATTACGCCTTTATTGCCCGGGGCCAGCGATATGTTCGGTTGTATGTATCTTTTTTTTTATGTTCCACGATTACTCAGCCGTTTGTGGTCCGATTTTCAAAATTCTTTTTGTGTTGTATAGGGTTTAACTCGAATTTGGTACCATGTTCACAAAAGTGGTGATCTGATGATGGGATCCTTGAGGAATCGAGGGGACTTCTTGAAATTTGTATAGAAACATATAGTGATTTTGATTTTTTCTGAAGCATTCGAGGTAAATGCTACCAAAAAATAAAACTTCGCACCAGGTTATACCCTGGATCCGAAGGTACCGAACAGAACTTTTGAATGCTTATAGGTACAGGTTCGGGGATTTCGGCGTTGTTTAAACAACTGAAAGCATAAGCTAATACATCAATTTGATTAATCATCATCATCACAACCATAATTATACCATGGGTCATCACACTATGACCCAATTATTGGTACTTTTCGTGATATTTTGCATCGTAGCAGACGTTTTTGATAAAGATTTCGCTGTTTGTGGACCGATTTTCAAAATTCTCGTTTTGTTGTATAGGATATAATCTTAATTTTGAATAACAATTACGAAAGTGGTGAGCTGATGATGGGATCATAGATCCCATCATCTATCGGTACCAGTCCCAAAAGTTTCAGATAATCTGACATTACTGAACTCACGATTAAATTAGCTGGTACCGACTTCAAAATAATGAAGACTGTCGTCGTATACAGTACAGAAATAGTTGAGATTTAGACGAATTCTGAAAAAGGCACTATTAAAGAGTAAGAGTTATTTAATACTTTTTACCCGACTGCCAGGAGGGTTATGTGTTTAGCGCGTATCTTCTATGTATGTAATATTCTTTATTACCTCGTATCTACAGAACGGCTAAACGGATTTTCACATTTGAGGTATCGTTAGATTTGTCTTAATAGCCCGAGTGTTCTTAGATAGGTTTTTCATTAAGAAAAAACCAAAATGGCGGATGTTTGACGCCATATCGTGAGGTAAACAAAAATAAAAATTTACCAAGCATATCGAGTGGGGTATCAAAATAAAGAATTTTAAACACTGATTCTAAATATGTATATAACTTGCAGTTTTAATATTAAAGCGAACGATAAATCTACACTAATAGTACAAAGAGGAAAGATTTGATTTTTTGTTTGTTGGGCTCGGAAACTACTGGACCGATTTGAAAAATTATTTTACCGTTGGAATTCACATTATTTTTGGTGAACATAGGCTGAATTTTATTTTGGAAAAAAATAGGGTACCGTAAGATATTTGGGTTTTTCGGACGCAAGGTGTAAAAAATCAACCAGAAAAGTTACTTATTTTACGTACGCTGCCTAAACTATAAAAGATAGAACCATAAAATTCTAAGTAATTGTAGAACTTACAAATATCTACAAAAAAGTCCGCGACACACTATACCTATCTATGTCGAGTGAGGCACAATAACCATTTTTTAATTTAAAAATCTTGAAATTTTTTGGGACTACATTTAAACACGTTTATTTTACTAATTCTTTTAATCCTTATCAAAATAAATTATTCCATTACTAAGTACAGTTTATGTAGATAATATTTGGTCTTTGAATGAATAAAATTGGACATTTGGTTTAGAAATTATGGCGAAATTAAAATATGTATTGCGATAGTAATTGGCGTCACCAAGGCGGGTGCGCGACGCGCGTGCGAGAGGAAGACAATCTGTGCAGGGTGCAGCCTGCGTATGACTGCGTCGTCGATGTTATAGTGTCGGAGTCTGTGAATTGACCTTTTCTTTTTGGAGTTTATTGGAGTTTACTCCTTAAGAATCGATTTTCATATATAAGGCGCCCGGTATGAGAAAAATCCGAGGGGTAAAACCTACTAACAAGTAAAGAAAAAATGTGTCACGTTTTTGGTGCGCACCTTTAGTGTGCAACTTTCTAATTTGGCTGTGAGTGTATTAAGACCATAAAGGTAATATATAATTATTATATTCCGATAAGTATATTAACTTTATGATTAAGACGTACATAATATCGCTCATTTGGTACAACAACGTCGTAATTACCTATTTTTTCAAAAGTGAGTTATTTATGTCATTATGTTCCAAAAGTATATTTACACCCGGAGAATCATCGACCGTAATGTTTTTATGTGTATTTTCCGCGATGGAGCGTGATTGTCATTGTGGAATTGACTGAAATGGCGACATTTCTGATGCTACAACTTCCGGATAGCCAGTTGCGTCGGGCGCCCTGCTGATTGTGGTTATATTTAGGAGCTACAGCGTCGTAAAGGTACATATGACATTCAATTCGATAATTTTTGGTGAAACTACGACATAATTGTGTAAATTATGTCATTGTAGCTCCAAATTTAATTTTAATTGATTTTATAAATGACTTTTCTTATGTATTACAGGTATAAAAGAAGACCAAAACTTATTGTTACTTTTGGCATGAAGCTACGGGGGGTGGAGGGGCAATGGAAATTGTTCCTGTATTTAGTTTTTTTATAATCACAGATACAAATACAAAAATCACAGATTATTTGGCTATTATTTGAACGTGCTGATCTCAGGAACTACTGGTCTGATTTGAAAAATTATTTCAGTGTTAGATAGCTCATTTATCGAGAAAGGCTATTATTACTATTATATATATTAGTTATATTTTATCACGCTAAGACTATTAGGAGCGAAGAAATAGAGGAAATTGTGAAAAAAAACAGGGGAAATTATTTGAAAGGACTTATCTCACGAACTACTGGAGCAATTTTTCTGTTATTTGGCACTGATAAGAAGTAGATAACGTGAAGGATTATAGGCTATTTTTTGTGAACTAATTTATCTGTAAAATATCTAAATTACGAGGGCGAAGCCGACGTCTAGTTATTTAGAATTTAGTTTCTGTTACTAAAATGTATATTTTATAATATTTAATTAAGTAACCGGTAAAATAGAAATGCCCTCCTGGTTTTGAACTGGTTTAAAACTTACATAATTAAATGGCGAAGCTGATTTATTAATCTACTTAGTTTTATTTTGTCACAAATGCAAAATCCCCTATCGTATGCATTATTCCTTAAATTTAATTCTGAAGAAATAATGACGTATTTACATACACATCCTTATAAGAATGCCTATAATTTAGGTAATGTATGATGTATCGAAAAGTCTTGAACTCTAATAGAAACAACACAAATAAACCTTACTTTTAAATTGAGTCGGTATATAATAAGTCTTCCCAAAAAGTCATATATTGGATTCAAATCTTTGATTGTGTCTCTTGTAAAATTTGTTAAAGTGTAATTACGACATTGTTGTACCAAATGAGCGATATGGTATGCTGTATAGGCGACTATACCTATATACTATATGTTATTGGGCTTGTTTGTTTCTATCAGTGTCGATGTATTTATATTGCTATTTTTGTTATAAATATCAATAATTAATATTGTTATTGTGAAGTTATAATTTTTATCATTATACTGGCTAAAGTGAACTAAAAGTATTTTGAAATAACTATGGCAGAAAGGGGTGTAGATAATATTGCCGGAACATCTGATTTCATATGATATTAATCTTTTTTCAGTTGAATAAACTCTTTTTGCGGTGCGTCGTAGCTGACACACTTTTTTTTTTGTTGACCGAGTCTTTCCTGGGTATGCTTTTTGCAGAGCTCACCGACATCCACGCGGGCGGAGCCGCGGCCGACCGCTAGAAATAAAATAAGAAAATACCAAAATCCGCCTGCATGGATAAATCCAATATTAATTAAAAATTAACTGACATTACTTAAACAAGATGAAAATTCAATGACAAAGTATAAAAAAAACAATGATTTGGTACTTAAGGCGGGCATAAACTCCAATTTGTTATTCCGTGACTCCCGGTTTACCTAGTTCCAATATAATAACGAAATGTAAAAAATACGAGATATAAAGCACAATATTTAAAAGACTTTAAACCATAAACATTTTTATAAAACGTAATACTTTGGCTGTAATTAATTTACAAACTCACCTCCCACAAAAATCTAATTCATCGAAATATAAGTATTAACTAGGATAATTATACATTTTATTTGAATAAATTGTTAGTAAATCTATATTAAAATATCCTGAACCGAACAATTTTGTTTCTTAATATTTATTTCCAAAGATATTTTAAAAAAACATGAAAAATAGAGAAGATCCGCCCCTACGTAACTACAGTTTTATGCTAAGCTAAAATGAATCTTATTGCGATGCATATACGCTTGGTCTTTGGTTGTGTGCAAGGTAATCGTTTTGGATTGAGATTGATCCCTGCCTTAAAACTAGAAACATACATTGAAACAGTACCAAACCTATGTACCTATTATAACGTATTGTAGGTACACTTTTCTAAGTGTACGTCCTACGATATATGGTTATATCTGCACGGTAGTTTTTCAATTTATTATTAGATTGATTGTCGAAATGGTTAGATGACTACAACTAAAAAGTCGCAAATAAAATAAATTAATTCAAAATCAAAAAACCCGACTGCAAAAAATGTTAACTAAAAAGATCGAAACAAGACCTAATTCTGCCGGAGGCATCGAGTCCTTGTTTTAATTGATACGACTCTCGCTTACGAGTTTCATGCCAGGATAAATAGAAGGTTACATAGAAAAATTTAGAAGAAGAAAGTGGATAATAAAATGCAGTCGGAGGCATAATATTTTATGATTTATGAATTAATGTTAAACTTGGTGCGACATGCCTCCGACTGCATTTTATAATCCACTTTCTTCTTCTACATTTTTCTATGTAACCTTGTATTTATCCTGGCATGAAACTCGTAAGCAAGAGTCGTATCAATTAAAACATGGACTCGATGCCTCCGGCAGAATTAGGTCTTGTTTCGTTCTTTTTAGTTAACATTTTTTGGAGTCGGGTTTTTTGATTTTTAATTAATTTATTAGTTCATATTACTATTGTTTTTACCTTGGAAGTCGGTTTTAATTTTTTGTTAAAAATAATAATTGTGGACTAATTAGTAATTTGTCTGTGAAATATATATAAAATGAATGTAAGTATAATAAAAATTAATCCATAATATATTTCCCTCGGTTACGACATCACGCGTAAACAGCTGGACCGATTTTTCTGGGTATATATAGATATATGTACTTTGAGTCCCGGAAAAGGACATAGGATACTTTTTGTCCCAATAAATGTACGGTTCCCGCACAATAAACTTTTATGATTTTCGCCTAAACTATTCAATCTATTTTGATGAAATTTAGATAGAGATACTTTGAGTCCCGGGAAAGAAGAACACAGGATATATTTTGTCGCGGAAAAATGTACGGTTCCCACAAAATGTACCTTTGTGGTTTGCGCGTAAACTATTCAATCGATGTACGGGAATAACTATAAACTGAAGTCCAACCGTACGAAGTCGCGGGCAACAGCTAGTTAATTTATACATGGCAACGCTTCCAAATAAGTATTCAGGATTCTAAGAAATAAAATAAGTAACTGTATTACCGTCAAATATATTGAAGCAATTAAATACAATGATAAGTTTAGTCGGATCCGCTCTTCCTGGAGGAGGCGCTCGACGCGGACCCGCTACGGGACCCCTGCGGAACAACGTAAAAATTTTATTCGAGCTCTAATAATTGTATTCACTGCATCTAGATCAGTGGTGCTCAACCTTTTTTTATACGGGCAATGATATTATATAAAAAACTCAAAGCAGATATGTTACTACCGCGCGCGTTGTGAAGCCTCAAATACGGGCCAATTGGCTCGTCTTTTATTTAGTATGTCTCTTTTATGTAAATGGCATTTCGTATCTTTTGTTTCACTTGTCTGTCAAATTTGACAATTGAATTTGAAAATTGTTCGGAAGCAATTTAAGCCGGAAAATAGTATGAACGTAACAGATCTGTATTTAGTAGAATATCATTGTATACGGGTCACAAACACATTTTTATCTTCGTGTCGCAGGCCGCAACCAAAATATTTTAAGATTCAAAAATTTGCGTTTTTCATTCCAGAAAGAGTTATGTTGTAACCTATTTGAAAATAAAACATCATTATACATACCTGTCGCGAGCCACTCGCGGAGCGACTGCGGGCACGCGAGGCTCGCGTGCTAGCGCGCGACGACTGCCGCGAGCGCGACGACGCGCGCGACGATCGCCGGCTGCCAGACGAGCGACGCGACGCGTGAGACGACGCGCGGGAACTCGCCCGGGAGGACGCCTTGGAGCCCTGGACGAGTCAAAATTTTGCCATTTAAAGTATTTCGTCCATATTATTTTATTGAAGTGACTAAATAAGTATGTCACCACGCAACTTCCATCGTTATCCCGTCACACAAACAATGGTTGCCGTCAGTCTCGAGTTGCAATAATTTACTATTATTTATTCAACAAATGCACTTATCAATATAAAAAGTAGATATCCGATTCTCAACCCTAGCCGATATGCTCGTTAAGATTCACGAAAATCGGTCGAGCTGTTTCAGAGGAGTTCAACCACGCACACCGTGACACGAGAATTTTATATATTACATGTTGTTCATCACACAACAAACAGGCCCTTCAACACAAACTAATATCGTGTGGGAATAAGCGTGGAGGCCAAAGGAAGATCTTCCGACCGAGCGAGGTGGTATGCCCGGTCAGGCCGAAGCCCACGTGATACATTTCAGCTGTCGTATATATACCGACGCACTTAGAAAACTTCGATAGCGCGATGCAGGAATGTTAGGCGAATTGTGGGTACCGCCACATCACTCCCCCCCGAAGACCGGAGGTCGAATCTTGAAGTCTTGTCGCTTGAGTCGCCAGTGCCAGTGAGTTCCAGTGAGTCGGAACTGTTGCAGTGAGTCCCAGTGAGTCGGAACTATAAGCTGCTTGCACGGGATCCAGTGAGTCGGATAAGCTGCCGTGCGGGGCCGATGCTACGTGCTGACCAGGAGAGATGTGCTCTGCTTGCTGACCGGTCGGTGTAGTGAGAAAGCCCGATGATGCCGATGCGGAGTCGCCCAGGCCGCGGTACGTTGCGGCTAGTGGACGATGTACCCGATGAGGCGATGCTGGCTGGCGCGGTGCGGAGGGGCGGGGAGTGATGATGATGAAGGAGGCGTGTTCTGTCGAGGGTCACCAATGTGGGATATATGTCTGGCGGCCAAAGGAAGATCTTCCGACCGAGCGAGGTGGTATGCCCGGTCAGGCCGAAGCCCACGTGATACATTTCAGCTGTCGTATATATACCGACGCACTTAGAAAACTTCGATAGCGCGATGCAGGAATGTTAGGCGAATTGTGGGTACCGCCACAATCGCATGACCATACATGCTTACACTCTACACCTGTAAAGGGAGGTCCATGCACCTGCCCCGAAATTGAAGTCGTTAGAACCTTTAAATACCTGGGCCTAATCATCGATGATCGTTTAAAGAGGACTGACCATATTAACAGCGTTTGTATGAAGTTTAAAGTCAAGAGAAATCCTAGCCAAATTTTCCATAATTAGATGGAATATCGCTTACAAAAACCTATTAACCTTTAATAACGCACTAGTGTAGGCACTAGGTGAGTCTATTATTATTGATTATGACCTAAGCTCCCACGGTTTAACTTCACATTCTCATCTTAATACTGTTTATCAGCTACAACTAAGAATACTAAAAAAATTGTTCCATTCAAAATTCGATCAATATTTTATAATAATAATGGTGGTCTGTTTAATTATTTTAAAATTATTTCTATACATTACAAAATAAAATATCGGCTACTAGTTGAACAATTCTTTAACACATTCAATGTCACCACGATTTTCTAAAAGTTCCTAGCGATGCCGCCATACAAAAAACGCAAACTATGCTAGGTGTGCTCTCGGCATTGCAGGATAAAATTACATGGCACACTAGGTGTGTTCACTGGCACTGTAAAGAGGTAAAATCATAAAAAGCGTTATTTCGACTTCAAACGTGCTTATTCATTAGTTCTTCTTGATATACTGAAGATATATTTTGTTTTCCGAAGTGTTTGTGGTTTTGAAGGTTTAATTATGGCAATAAATAGATTTCGAGGTAAGTATTTATCGTAATTTGACCAGTGACTGTCAACCTTTGGTTACTTATTTATGATTTTTTTAGAGAATAGATAATATGAGCCAGAAACCAGAAACCAGATAGTCAGCACCTTTGCAACAATGGTATACCTTGATGCAAAATCTCACTTTTTGGTAGTATATACTTAGTATACAGTATACTTCACATAAAACCAAAATCACCATAATATGTTTTCATATAAATTTTGAGGAGTTCCCTCGATTACTCGTGGATTCCATCATCAGGTCACCACTTTTGTGAACATGTTCGTTAGAGCAAATACGAGTTAGACCCTATACAACAAAAAAAGAATTTTGAAAATCGGACCACAAACGGCTGAGTAATCGTTGAACATACAAAAAAAATATACAGCTGAACGCATAACCTCCTCCTTTTTGGAAGTCGGTTAAAAATAACTTTTTTTAACCCACCACGTGAGAAATCTAATTTCTATACCATGATAACTTGTCGGAACTTGTGTCCGACACATGTCGGAAGCCTATACAAGCTTAATCTGACACGCTCGAGCTTGTCGCGAAATTCCCTCTTCCCCTCCTTCTCCTATTAAAGATTTTTCGTCAAACAATAAAATGTTCAACTTTTCAAGCCCATTCATTTGGTATATTATGTCTGTAGTGCTACATAAGTGGGTATGACATGCCCCTCTTTCTTAAAGTAAATTGACCAAACAATATAGATACCGTGCACCCAGATATAAAAGGTTGAGAACTCGTGTAGATGAACACACCTGGCATGTTCGCGACATTACATAATAAATTATTTTCGATAACATAAAAAAATATCAGATCATGGAACCACTTAAGAATTCATTAGCTTACGGCACAAAGTTTATGCTCTGAGAGTTTCGGTGAAAAAAACTGTCTTATTTTTGAGATATTGATGAAAAACAGAGAGCACGCCCGGCGTGCTCGCGGCATGGCGATAAAGATTAGTGTGGACACACATGGTGTGTTAAAGGCACTGAATGTGTTAACAGTGATATTCAAGTTTTGAAACAAAATAGGTACATATAACATACAATACTCGCAGCGCCAACTCTGCAAAGTTAGATGTCCTCAGTTTACAAACTTATACGGTAAAAATTGTCTCGAGTATGTTATACCTAAGCTAATCAATAACCTAAATACAGAAATAAAAAGTAGTTTAACCCCATGGAATATTAAATCAAAATTAAAAATGTATATGTTACCGTTAGAATGCAGAATACGTTAACGTGCACATTACCTAGGTAATCTGCAGATTCCCTGATACTGAAATTGAAATGAAGTGAAATTTTTGAATAAACAAAGCTTATTTTTACACTTTACCTAGTTAGTTTGCATTCCCTTCCTTTGTAAAAGGACTAAAAACTTTGACGTAAGCTTGACAACTTAAGACTATTGTTGTTTTGATTGGTTTTATTCTAGATGGTACGATCTATCATATTTTATTAGTGGAGGAACATTTTACTTACAATTTAATAATTTATTCCTTTGTTTATGTCCAAAAAATTATATTTAATAATTCTCTACAACTAAATAGCATGTTTTACTCAAACAAGAACCTGTTTTATGTAATTTAATACTTCAGTCGGAATTTCCAGGAATTGCTATTGTATTCTATTGTTGTCGCGATCACCGGTGCTCGCGCGGGGCCTGAAGGATTAATGAGAATAGAATAAACTTTTTGACTTTAACTGAATCACCCAGGTAATCTGCAGAATACCTTGTTAATCTGCAGTCTAACTGGTTTACGCACATTAACGGTAACATGTTTATTAAGTAACTTAGCATCTCAATGTGAGTAATTAATATTTACCTTTAACAAGATGTGTTTTGTTTTAAAATTAGTGTCTAACTACTAACTGCTAACCGGTTGTGAATGTATTGAACGGGGCGGGCGGTGGGCTGCGTCGTGCGCGTCAGTCGCTGCGCGGCCCGGAGTGCGCGCGCACTTTTAGTATGATCATGACACACTACGCTTATACTACACACGATAATAGATGATCAATGTAAGTTACTTACTTACATTGACATTATAAATAATTATATTACTTATAAGTAATATAATGATTTATAATATCATTATAAATAATGATTTCAATTTATTTTAATATGTGAAACAACGACTGGACGGCGCATGGTAAAACTTGTATAATTTAATATATAAGCTTATATTGCGCCGTATAACATCGACTATGTAACATTTTATTGATAAATAAATGATTTTAAAAAATCCAGAACCACATATTATTCGAAAGTAGAAAAATACTCATGATATTTCGTACCCATATTTTAAACTAGACGATGCCCGTAACTCCGTTACGCCAAAATTCGTTACGCGGGAACCGTACTTTTTTCCGGGATAAAAAGTATCTTTTGTCCTTTCCTGGGACTCACAGTTTCATTTATATATGTCACCGTAAGATTGTAAACACCGCGAGATTGTAATATGACGAAATGATGGATTGTAAACAAACAGTTTTCCGGTGATTTGAAATTAATTATTTCGTATTTAAAATAACTTCAATGCCAAATGGTATGAGATGTATAAGATAAAATAAAATTTAGATATATTTAAAGTGCTGTTTGAATGTTCATTTATTACAATTAACCTAATTTATAATTCAAAGTGCACTTTAAATATTTATAAATTTTATTCAATGTTATACATCAAATATTCAGGCAATTGAAGTTATTTTAAATACGAAATAATTAATTTAAAATCACAGGAATACTGTTTGTTTACAATCCATCACTTCGTCATATTACAATCTCGCGGTGTTTACAATCTTACGGTGACATATACATACCAAATTTCGGCAAAATCAGATCAGCGGTTTGGGCGTGAAGAGGTAACAGACAACAGATTAAGTATAGTATGGATTTTTGTCAAAGACAAAATTTGTGCGGCAAAGTTGATCAACTACTGTACCTTATTAGATCCCTTAGAGCTGGCGCGACTGGCGCGGCTGGCGGAGCTCGCCCGCGACGACGCGCGAGACCCAGACCGCGAGCGTGCCGAACCAGATCTGAAATTACATTATTGTAGTAAAGCGTACAAGATCATAAACTCATAACCTTTTTAGAAGGGTGTTACCGTATTGACACTTCGTTTAGTCACTTTAGACAATAATCTGATTTTAGAAGTATTATTATAATAATAATATTGCTGGTCTTACTGTTTCAAAGCAATAAAACTAACAAGAACAAACCTAATTAAGAACTAAACATTTGGCTTCGAACAGTTCTTTGTTTCCTTAAGAGTCCGTATACGAAATTTTGCCGATGAATGCGAAATTGCAAAGGTTCGCTACAGAAATATTATTAGGTTTTTTCCCCTTATTAGACTTAAAAATATATATATTAATTATTAGATTTAAAATATATTTAAGCGCGGAAAGCCGACTCGAACCTTGCGGCGAGTAATATAATATGATATTTAGATTGTTTTGAATCGTGTTTTTTGACACAATTTGTTTTTTTTTTTCTCGAATTGGATAGAATTTTATCTATAGATTATTTCTGTCGTTTTCTTTTTATGAATTACAGCTCCAAGTTGCCGAAATTAACAGCAATTCTTTGCCCATTTTCTCTAAAATTTTGCCGAGTTACATATTTTTTTACTCAACTATTTCATATTAAAGTGGTAAAAACTAAAAAGTAATTCCAACATTGTATAGACGACTTTCTCAACAGCACATTGTATTTTTTTCATACCGTTAAGACGTCAATACAATCCATAAACAGGTGATATTCTAAACCATTTACAGCAAAAATCACAAAACTGTCGTGGGTTTGAGTTGGATTATTTAAAAACACTTAAAAAAAGAAAAATATAGCTCCAACATTAGATTATAATTGAAATTATCTTACATGTTGTGCATTAAAACTTATAGAAATACTGTATTTTAACTGTTAAATCACGTCTGTTAAATCAGCGAAATCGGCAAATTTCGTATACGGACCCTTAACTTATTACAACACTCTTATAATATGTAAGTGTTGCGGTCTGAATTGACCCTTATAACACACCTGGCTGAACCGGACTGTGCGGAGCCAGACCTCGAGCGAGATTTCCTCGAGCCGGAGGCGGATCGCGAGCGACTGCGCGACCGCGACTTGGAGCGCGATCGCGACCGCGACTTGGAACGCGACCCCGACCGCGACTTGGAACGAGACCCCGACCGCGAGCGCGAACCCTTGTCCGAGCCCGCAGGAGACTTCGATCCTGACTTCGACCGGGAACGGGATCTGCAAAACATTAAACAGACTTTTGTTACTTACAAAGTAAATGTAACGAAATGGTCAAGTCATAATATTATGTGAGTAGACATAATAATTATAGTGTGGTTAGATAATAATATTATGTCCTGTAAAAGGGGTACGAAGATTTTGGCCGACCTACTTGTCCGCCATTTTGCTTTTTTTTTTAAATCGCGTTCACGAATAATTCTTTGAAAAATGGATAGCTAACATCAATACGAACAAAAAATAATCTTGGACAAAACCGCGTAAAGTGTCACATTTCGAAGATATGAGCTGCCAAAGTTTTACCATTGGAAATATTTAAGATAATTATTGCAACTCTGGCCCATGTTTAAGCGCCGCCAGACAGACGGACAGACGGACAAACAGACGGACAGACGGACAAACGGACAGACGGATAGACGGACAGAGGGACAGACGGACGGACAGACCGAAACTATAAAGGTTCCCTGTTGACTACGGAACCTTAAAAAGAGGTCGGACTTACAAAAATACCGTATTTCTCATAATATTTATAATTATATTTATTTTCTCAACGTAAAGTATGTTAACTTAACAGAGAAGTGTACCATAGATTTTGTTTTGTTATAAAAATATTGGAAAAGCACTGAATCGTCAAAACTGAGACTTTGCAGTAGTAGTTTCTCATTAGGGGCCATCCATTAATCACGTGATGTTTTTTTTGGTATTTTTTGACCCCCCCCCTCCCTCTCCCTTGGTGATACGTGGTAAGGTTTAAGACTACCCCTCCCCCTCCCCTCCTTTATCACGGGTTTTTTTTCGTACCTGCAAAGAATCTATTTTTTATTTATAAAAAAATACTGGTATAAGTATCATCTAATTTTATTATAGAAAATTAAAGACTACTATAATAAACGTTCAGAGGTAGACAGAAAGGTTGCAGTTTGTTTTTGACTGACATAAAAATAATGAAAGAAGCTTTTCTTTTTGAGCCACACTAGGTTTTTTGCCTTTCTTATACTCGGCTAATAGGTCTTTATACATATTATCTCCTAGTTTAGACATTGTTTTAATTCAAAACGTGCGAGGTTAAACAATTTACGCATGTGTATACAGTGTTAAAATAACAGAATAACTGACACAGACAAGCTAAGTCCGGCGGACAATTGTCGCGGCTCGCGGGAACTTCACTTCGTTCGTTGCCTGGCAACGGCAAATCAAGGTCACACTACAAAGCCGTTTTTGATTTTGTACGCGTTTGACTAAAAATAAAAAGCGGCGTTACATGTAACGCCGCTTTTCGGTTGAGTATCGCGCGCTTGCCGAAAAAATAAGTGATATATTACTTTACCCCCCCTCCTCCCTTGTGATATTTCGTGATTTTTTATGGACGATTCAAAGAATTATTCATAAACGCGATTAAAAAAAAGGAAAATGGCGGTCAGTAGGTCGGCCAGGTTCCATACAAAAATCTTCATACCCCATAGAATAGAATTCATAGAATCTTGTCTAAGCGGTCACCTAGACAAACAATAATTGTATTGTGCAATATCACGCTTCAATTTTATTCAACAGTTTATTTGACAATTAGATTGAAGACGCGCGATCTTCAATATCAACCCTAGACGTTCAATATATTGTAATATTACGCAATACGTGATATTGCGCAATAAAATCGCTCGTTTAGAGACTCGCTTATATAAAATTTGTCAATTTTTAGACAGCCAGCATTCTCGTCTTGGTGTTACATGAATTTATTTTTATTATGCCGCTGCTCCATCTGCGTGTTCAGGCGTTAATTAGCACGTTAATCAGGATGGCACGCAAATGTAGCCAACGTTTCAACGTGTTAACGTGCTAGCGTCACTACTAATGCCAGCGATAGCTCGGGTGTCTGTTTTTTTTAACACATCAAAGAGAATTCTCGCGCAGTGTAATGCGCTAGACTCTAGAGGATATTGGCTACATTAATGACGGCTCATTCCGCTTAACACATGCGAAGATGTCTCAGTCTGTTGATGCTGGTGTCCCTCAGGGCTGTGTGCTATCGCCTACTCTATTCTTACTGCATATCAATGACATGTTGCAGACCAGCGGCATTCATTGCTATGCGGATGACAGTACAGGTGATGCTGTATATACCGGCTCCCTCAATATTTCTAGGCAAAATGTCACTGAGAGTCGAAACGAACTTGTGTCTAAGGTGTAGAATTCATTGGAGAAGGTCTCTGAATGGGGTAGACGTAACTTGGTCCAATTCAACCCCGCCAAGACACAAGTCTGCGCGTTCACCATTAAAAAGTCACCAATGGTCGTATATCCTCGTTTCGAGGGCACATCTTTAACGATCTCCCCTAGCATTGAGATACTTGGCGTCAACATTTCGAGCGAAGTCCAGTTCCGATATCATCTAGAGGGTAAGGCCAAATTAGCCTCGAAGAAGCTTGGTGTTCTTAACAGAGCGAGACAGTACTTCAGTCCGGACCAACGCCTACAACTCTACAAGGCGCAGGTTCGGCCTCATATGGAATATTGTTCTCATCTCTGGGCAGGGGCGCCAAAATACCAACTGCTCCCTCTGGGTCGTATCCAACGAAGGGCCGCTCGAGTTGTTGACTGCCACAGTGTTTCAAACAGCTTGGACCCCTTGGAATTACGCCGAGATGTATCATCACTCTGCATCTCTCTATCGGTTGTATCACGGGAGTGCTCTGAGGAGTTGTTCGGAATCATACCACCTGCAACTTTTCGCCATCGTCCCACGCGAAAAGCATACCATCCTCATGCCAACGCACTGTGGCAGACTGCCACTCATCACCTTGATGAGTGGCAGTCTTCCATAGTGCGTTTTTCGCGTAACTTTCTGCCGCGCACTGTAAAACTCTGGAACGAACTGTCACCAGCAGTATTTCCGGACCTATACGACCTGCAAACCTTCAAGATAAGAGCGTATTCCCTCTTAAAAGGCCGGCAACGCACCTGCAGCTCTTCTGATGTTGCGAGTGTCCATGAGCGACGGTAGTTGCTTACCCTCAGGTGACCCGTTTGCTCGTTTGCCCCCTTATTTAATAAAAAAAAAAAAGAAGAAGAACGACGTGTTCTCTTTGTTTTGACGCGAAAGAAATAGAAAGAAAAGCATTGGAATTTTTAGAATTGCCTCAATTATTAGAACCATACCTTTGGAATGTTAATGCCTAAATTTTTGTAGTGTTGATGCCTAAATGTAGCCAACGCGTTTAACTAGTTTAAGAAATATACTATATAAGCTGTTAATTGGTCCCTCAATAAATAAATAAACGCGCAATGTTAATGCATTAAGCGACGCGCAGTTTGAAATGAAGTTAACGTTAACACTAACGTAGATTGAGCAGGAGCATTAGGATATAGCCATAACATACCTTTCTTTATCTTCGGTCTGCTCCTGTTTGTCCTCCTCTTCCTCTTCGTCTTCCTCCTCGTCTTCTTCTTCTTCCTCCTTAAATACAAAATATATCCTCCTGAATGTCATTTACATTTAAGTTTTAGACTGTAACCAGTTTGCAAAAGTTTTTATCAAAAGAGTTGAAAGATGCAAATGAACGCTATTGATAGGGAAACATACAGAAGACATCTTAACAGCATTTTTGCATAGCCCAGCGTACAAGTAAACTGACCTGTGCAGGCTCCAGCTGTTTCTCTCTCAGCCTCAGCATGCGGTGTTCTGCAGCGCTGAGCGGGCGGTGCGTGACCACCAGCCTCGTGAGCGCCTGCGCCGCCACCCCTGCCCGCGCGCGCCGCTTCGACAGCCGCACGCGAGTCTCCAACTCGTTGTAGTAGATGCAGTGGTTACGAACCACCTGAAATTGTTTATAATACATACAGAATACAGAAAGCAAGGATGCTTCATCATGTTCTTACAAATATTCGAAGTAAGTATTGATTATTTAATTTATGTTGTGTTTGTCTGCTGACATTAAAGATTTTACAAATATTATTGCTAAAAAAGGAAAGGCATGTTTCAGAAGAGTGGCAACATCTATATTCTATGCTCTATGATTGCGGCAATAAGATTAAAGTTACCAATCATTAAACCACTTACCAAGAAGTAATTCTCCTCGTAGCCTTTAGAGGCTTTACTCTTTACATTCCAGTTGTATTCTCTAGCCATCTTGTACTCATAAGTGTCGCCATCCATGTATGGAATATTCTCAGCGATATCTCTGCGTCGTTTTTGTATTGTATCCTCGGTTGGTAAGCAGTAGGCGACAAATTGTTCACCACTTTCATCCATCACACCTCTGTGGACAAACAAAACTGTCACATAAAATAAAATACAACCACATTAATTAAGAAACTTTTAGTTAAAGTATTGAATTAAAACTCTAACACGCCACAAGCTTTTACATGACAAGACAAAAATGTTAAGATATAGTTGTGCAATTTAATGTTATGAATATACCTGATCATAGCTTGAGACATAGCTTCAATCTGTCCCGCCACATTCTTGTCTGCCGGTGCGGGGTCAGAATCAAATATGACCTGCGCACATGGATACTTCCACATCTCAAAGTCTGGGAATACTGGCATAATCTCAACCGGAGTCACGCCTGGCTTGCTGTAATGTTTCTCAATAGGCTTCTTATTGTCTTCAAAGGTCTTTTCAATAGCCTTAATTTGACTGTCCCTGTCCATATACAGAGTTTCTTCACTAAATATTTTCTTGACATTGTAACCCACTTTGGCTTCAACCTGAAATACAATTTTATAGTAATACCTAGTAATACATGATGAAAGATGTATTAATTCATCAAGCCCCAAGCATCACATCCATCCGCAATAACAATGAAAAAGCTATTGTGTCTCGTTTTGACACGATCAATGGTTTAATTATAAGAAAAGCAAAATATATAGTATTCATTGTCATAATAAAAACTTAAAACAACATGATTGCGTTGCAATTTTAACAAGTACCTTTTCCATTGATTGTGGTTGAAACCTAGTCTGTTCTGTAGAAATATATTCGGAGCGCCGCAACCAAGAAACATTTTTAGCGTGGTGACGTGATCGTTTCGAGTCCTGTGGAGTGAGTACATCGTCTTCTAGAAGCTTCTCATCTGCTGGGTCCAAAACTGCATTCCCATCACCCTGATATATATCGCGGTTTATCAAGTCGATGTGCACACCTAGATCGTGCTCAGTCAAAACTTCATATCTGTAGTTTTTCTCAAGGGATGTCGGATTATATTGAATGAATCTTGTCGATGGAAATGGGTATGTGATAAATTTTAAATCAAAGGGTATATCGGGTAGAGTGTTACAATATTTGACGCGTGTCACTAGTTCAGACCTGAAAAGGATTAAATTGGTCATTGAAATGCACAAACATAAGTTTCACAAACAATAAATTTACAAAAATATGTTTTTAACCTCCTTTCCCCAGTCCGAACTGGTCGTTTCTCCCGCTCTTGTTCATTTGTTTGGACAGTTGGCGGCATCTTCACTATTTATTGAATATTTTTTTTTACATCACAATTATTTTTCCACAATTTACATAATACTCAGAAGCAATGTAGATTTCCTACAAAAGCTGAAACGTAAATAATAAAAAACGAGAATGATTTTATTCTTCTTCTACTTGTCTGTTGTCACTTGTCATTTATATTTTTTTTATTTGTTAGCAGACAGGCTATTTGCCAGTGTTTGAATATCTAGACTCTATACCAGGGGTCACCAATTAGTTTCGCTCGGGGTCCATTTTAAGACATAAAATGACCTTCGCGGGCCACACATTTTAGTAAAAAAATTTATTAGGTAAACAAAGAGGAGTGAGCAGGGATAAATAAAGGGGGATAATAATAATAATAATACCATGTTGTATAATCAAACGCCAGCTCGTTGACAACTGATCTTTATTTCTTTTAAATCAATTAAGAACTCCTTACATAACATCTTCCCTATATAGAAAATAAAGCTAATTACAATACTCATACAAACAACATAATAATTTTCCCAATACCTATATAAACTAAATAAAATAAACCGCTTATAAACTTCTACGGATTACATGACTTGCGTATGAGAAGGCGAATAACATGATTCAACTTTCTTTTTCAGGGCTTCAAATAACGTTATTTTTTCATAACGTTACTGCTTCAAGGGCATAGATAACGTTATGAAAATTTACCCGATACTAAAAATAACGTTCAAAATTGATATTAATAACGGTTAATGTTATAACGTTATACAGGATTTATAACGGTAAATATATGTTCTTTGATAACGTTATATTCCGTCAAGAAAGTCATGACAGGCGGGAAAATTTTCTAAACGTAATCACGCTTATAAGGTGTATTTTTTCTTTGTATTTTCACACAAATCTCGCAAAAAAAGTGGGCTGCGAGTGAGATTTAGTGCACCGTGCACGATCGCATACCTGATACCAGAAAACGTTATATTTACCGTTATTATTATAACGATATTTGTTCGTTTATACATAACGAAAAAATATCGTTATAATAATAACGGCAAATATAACGTTATTTTGCTAAATATCGTTAAAAAAATAACGTTATCTGGCTACCATTATGAAAATAACGGTACGTAACGATATTTTTTTTGTTATTCGATAACGTATGAAACCCTGTATGAAATATCCGATTCCATAATTTTTATAGCAATATTTTTTCCACAAAAATGTGCGATTAGCGAAATTATTTGACGTGTTTTTTCTCTAAATATTAAAAAAATAAACGTTAATAATTTTGAATTCCGCGGTGTTTCCGCGACTGTGGCGACCCGCGGGCCGCGACCCGCGGTGCGATTTTTCGACAATCGCGAAACGACGTTCGTTTTTGCTTCATCTCGGCGGCGCCATTTTTCTTTTCTCTCGGAACTTGTCGGCAAGCTGGTAAGATTTGTGTTTTATTTTATACAATAATTAAATAGTCAATAAAACTACGTGGATTTCACAAAAGGGTAATTGTAGCTTTTGTGAGTGTGATAAATATGAGCACGTTTTTGTAATAAAATCCTGGCACGACCATGTGGTCGGCGACCGTAGAGAAACATGAACTGCGCATTATAATATTTAGTCTTCATTGCATGATTGTTCCTACGATTTATTGATTTAAGTAATATTTATCGGTAAAAATTGGTTCATTATAGGATCGTCTGATTGACGTAAATTTTTTTTCGTGTTCGGTGCGCCGGTGCGCGATCAACGTGGCGTGAATTCTTTGTTATATTTTTCTATATTTTTTAGATAAAATGGGTACCGTAGAGCGCCCTGGTGATGCTACATCCGAGGTTGAGTCCGGAGAAGAGGAGGAGATCGTCGGCGGCGAAGACCTGGCCGCGCAGTTGATGAAGAGGTACGTAGCTAGGTTATGCGGAGTGCATTGATTTATTAATAGATAAACACGTAAAATACGTATCCGCCAACTGTAAGACGAAGAAAAACACGTGCTCTATAAAATCCTCGGTCTAATTACGACAAAATTAATGTTGGCGCGATGTTGGGCTCCATGACGTTCCCCATAGAATTCCTTATTCTTCGAACTCCTCGTGCGTAGTCCTTTAATGAATCATTCATTAATTCATCACATGATTCGAAAATCTAATTCCTCCAGAGTCCAGACTCACCATAACAAATTTTGTAATATAGCTCATGGTAGGACGTAGTAAGATATGAGAGCCCTTTGAAAAATATATAGTATGTACTTAATTAATAAATTGAATGTAAATTCAATTTATTAATTACACAAGCTAACTGGCACTATATCTTCATTATAACATTCTGTAATGTTTCTCCTCATGCTATACTTATAAAATACCATGAATTGAGTATAATTCTAAAATTAGAATAATTTTGTCTCTGAAATAAATCATTTCATGTGACCTTGAGTCAGTTAGACAGTTTTTATGTCTACAGTCTACGGTCCTTGAGATACAGTGATGTAGAGATTACTGGTCACTGACCTATGAGTCATGCTCTACTTAGCAATAAGATGGTCCGAGCACTGCTTCAATAGATATTTGCTTTAAATTACTTTCGTAAAAAAAGCAGTGAATATAACTATGTATGATGATGGACTTTAATGAGCGTTTGACTTAATAGAGTACTATTAAAAAAGCAAACGTTAATTTAGAATTCTTTTAAGTCACAACTAACTAATTCCATGTTTTTTACAGTGGCATCACAAGAAATGAAATGTTGGCTGCCATCACAAACCGCATTCACGCAGAGGCTATTGCAGCTCTACCACCAAACGTTCGTCGTCGCATCAAAGCTCTCCGCTCCCTGCAAAAAGAATTTGTAGACATTGAGGCTAAATTCTACTCTGAAGTTCATGCCTTGGAGTGCAAATATGAGAAACTGTACAAACCCCTGTTTGAAAAGGTAACTGGTACTACTTAAACTGTATTATAGGAGTAAAATAAACTATAAAGTAATATAGATCTAAAAGAAATTCTTTGGTATTTATATAAGTAATATTTGGTTCTCTTTAGCGTGCTCAAATTGTAAATGGAGTATACGAACCAAAAGATGAGGAGTGCCAGAACCCTTGGAGGGATGAAGCCGAGGAGGAGGAACTGGCACAAGCTGTCCAGAAGGCTGCCATCACCGACGGTGAGGACAAAACTGGCGAGAATAAACCAGAAGAGTAAGTTGTCTTATTTTTATTGCGCATGGTCTTATCAGCCAAATTGTCTGTAATATTATCTGCTTTTAAACTTTGTAAAGTTACCAACGAAATGAACCACATCTGTACTAATGATAAGATATCACATATTATATTATTATATATTATATTATTATAATAGTGTTGGTAACTGAACATACAAATGTTAACATGATGACAAACTTACACCAATTTCTGAAATTCATGATTGATTTATTTAACATGCATCACCAACTGAGGATACGAAAGCAAACTGTTGCTTGCATAAGACTTGTATATTTGTAATAAGCATGGAGTTGTTTTGCAGACCACCAATGGATCCTAATGTGAAAGGAATCCCAGACTTCTGGTACACCATCTTCAAGAATGTCTCGATGCTGTGTGAAATGATGCAGGAACATGACGAGCCTATTATCAAAAGTTTGCAGGACATTAAAGGTTAGTAGCTTGAAAAGAACTCAAGACACACAGAAATTAACTTGGCACCTATTTACATAGACTTTTCTAAGAAAAAGGTGACTATTTATCTTTTGCATGTTATAATGACAGCTTAACACCTAATATATTTGAGTATTTAATGCTCCTTTGCATGTTATAATGACACTTTAACACCTAATGTATTTGAGCATTTAATGCTCCTTGGCTTTTTAACAAGGCCCAGATTGTCTATTTTTTCATAATAATATTATTATGGATACATATTTTCAATGACTATAAATGACCAATCTATTTTGTCCACAGTGCAAATGCATGAGGATCCTATTGGTTTCACGTTGGAGTTCCACTTTGCTCCCAATGATTACTTCACCGATACAATCTTAACAAAGGAATACTCGATGAAATGCAAACCTGATGAGGATAACCCTCTAGAGTTTGAGGGTCCAGAGATCTACTCATGCAAGGTGATTAATTTTATGTTACTCTATTTTTATTAAAAAGTTTAGAAACTTTAATCGTATGATATTTTTTACATGATGACAAACTTACACCAATTTCTGAGAATCATGATTGATTTCTTTAACATGCATCACCAACTGAGGATTTATCATTAGGATTCTTACAAATCTAGAAATATCTTTATGATCACTAATTTTATGGTTTCCACTAGGGTTGCGAGATCAACTGGAAGAAAGGCAAGAATGTAACAGTAAAGACGATAAAGAAGAAACAAAAGCACAAGTCTCGCGGCTCCGTCCGCACCATCACAAAGTCCGTGCAGGCAGACTCCTTCTTTAACTTCTTTGCCCCACCCGCCATGCCCGAAGACCCCAACTCAACTCTGGCCTCAGACATTCAGGTAAATATACTTTTAAAATTTTATGTCAAACAATGTTTTGCTGTTTGCTAAGATAAAAAGTTTTCCGCAAGTTTACTTGATGTCTGGAAAACACTCACATCTGTTAGGGCCAACGCTTAAAAACTCGTGCGGGCGCGTGCTTGCGTGTGTATAAATGAAAAATAGAATGGGCCGCGTCGTCACCCGCGTCCGCGCTCCGTCGCACGCGTCGGCGCTGCCCGTACTATTTTTCATTATACGCACGCGAGCGCGCGCCCGCGCGAGTTTTAGCGTTGGCCCTTAATTTTTTTTATACAGTAAAACCATTCTCTGTTCTGCATAACAAGTAGAATATGTGTAGCACTCCTACAGACAGGCCATAGTCTCAAACTATGTCGTAATTCTTTGCTGTATAGAAAATTAAAAATCGTAATTGATTGTACTGTCGGTTCTTGGTGGAAATTCATGTTGACCACTAATAAAACACACTTTTTTCTTGGACTTTTCCCACTATATTTAGATATTATTATAACTTTTAACAATTTACACGACCGGTTTCGAAATAAATCATGACACCTGATGATGATTTATTTCGAAACCGGTTGTGTAAATTGTTAAAAGTTATAATAATATCTAAATATAGTGGAAAAAGTGCAAGAAAAGTGTGTTTTATTAGTATTCAATTAAAAATCGGCCAAGTGCGAGTCGGACTCGCGCATGAAGGGTTCCGTACCATTATGGAGCAAAAATTGTGTTTTTTGTATGGGAGCCCCCCTTAAATATTAGTTTTTAGTATTTGTTATAGTGGCGACAGAAATACATTATCTGTCAAAATTACAACTCTCTAGCTATTACTGTTCTTCAGTTACAGCCTGGAGACAGACAGACATCGAAGTCTTAGTAATAGGGTCCCGTTTTTCCCCTTTGGGTACAACCCTAAAAAGACAGAACTAGAGATAGACGACAAACTCAAACTATTTGTGGTGCGCAGGCGCTGCTGACGGCGGACTTCGAGGTCGGCCACTACATCCGGGAGCGCGTGGTCTCTCGCGCCGTGCTGCTCTACACCGGCGAGGGGCTGGACGATGACGATGATGATGACTACGAGGAGGAGGTAAGCGCTGACCACATACCGGGGGGCAAGTTTTGTAACGAAACTCAAGTGTGAGAAGTGAGGGCCTGTCCACATGTCAATGATACGACGTCGTCAACGTGGAACAGTGCGGTAACGTGGCACGGTACGTAGACGTGACGTGAAAATTTACGTCAATGTAACGTGAAAATGCATGTCACAGTGTAGCAACATTGTACCGTGTACGTCACCATGCCTTGTAAAACTGCTACATTCTTCACTACTTATCTAGATATGATCCGCACAATACGTATTCTGCTTCTGCTATTGTTAAGACGGAGAGAGAGAGATTTAAGAAAAAGACGTAAAATGTTGCTACACCGTGACGTGCATTTTCACGTTATGTTGACGTAAATTTTCACGTGATGTCAACGTTGACGACGTCGTGACGTGGAGATGTGGACAGGCTGTTAGGCGACGCGGGTGCGAGCGCGGATTTCGATTGCGGACGTGGCGTGTATGAGCATCCGCGGAAAACCTATTCAACAGGATCATTCCTGTTTGTCTTAGGCTCGAAAACTTACCACGCGGTTGTTGGTCAACGCTAGACGCGGCACGCGTTCAATCGGCTGTCGCTTATGAATATTGTCTTTGCATTGTGAATCAGACATGTGGCCTCGTACATTTCACGTTTGCAACGGACGGTCCGAGCTCGCATCTTCGTCGCATTACGGGCGTAACTGTCACTATCGCTTTTGTTTGTATAGGACATAGGTGGTAGCGTTTCATACTTAGATTTGCCACTGAAAACCTGTATAAATAAAGGAAAACAAAAATCAAGTGGATCTCAAATTTTTTATGCCTATCCATTGTTGGCCAACTTTTTCTATGAAGTCTAAGCATGCAACACTAACCTATTAAAATATACCTTATTGTTGCAGCATAAACTTGCCCTTCTCTTTCATATTTTACAGTCGCCATCTTTAATGTAATTTAGACTTAAGAAATAGTTAATGATGCTTTGAGCGCATGGACTCAATGAATAGTGAATTTTTCATCCATCTGCGAATTTTTGTACCTAGTGCATGGTAGAGTATTTTGCTTGGCAAATGCTTCTTAGGTATTACGTTGTTACCTAGTTATCTACAACTCATATCATTAACTGCTCCTCTTCCGTGTACATAGTCTCGGACTAGGCATCTATCTCTGGTCGGATTCATGACATCACCACCAAAAGCGACGTTTTGATTTCAGGAGGATTCGTACTCCGATGAAGACTCCGGTACTGAGGAGGTTTCCGATGAGGAGGAGTGATGCGGAGTTGTATCTAACCGTCCCTTAGCTTTACATCTTAGGCATCGCCGGCCCGATGGGCGCGCCCTATCGCTTTAGCCTCGAATCGTATCTATTTTGTAATCGAATTTTTGTATATGTACCAAAAAAAAATTATAAAATTTAACGTCGCCCGGCGGCGAGTGATATATAATACTCCCAGTGGTATGCGTCAGCGGAGAGGTCGCATCTTATATTTTTGTAATGACCGCACGAAATTGACAGATGGGTCCGTGATAAAACCGGTGGCTATAGTCATATTATTGTTAGTTAACGACGCTAGGTATTTATTATGATGAACTTCTCGCTCGGTCCCGATCTATGCATGGTTTATCCGTAGAGTAGATAAATATGTCGAGAGAGCCGCGCGACGCGACGAGAAGTGTGAGGTGCCTTATTATTGTAATGCATGCTGGGACTACATCGTCTTACGATACCTGTATTGCATTTCTAGTATAGATATACAATTTCTTATTCTATGTTTTATTTTAGTCGATGGTGTGTATTATGATGTTTACGCATTTTACGTATTTGTTTGTAATATTAAATTTAATGTGATACAATTACTCTCATAAGGCTATTTTACAATGATGTTTCCTACTAAGATGCACCATTCCAATCTATCGTGTCGTTCGAGAAACGAGAATCTCCGGTGCCAAAAGCATTTATCTAGCACGAGACAAGAACAGAAGTTTCGTGTATGTGGATGTAGATTATTATAATATATTTTTTTATTTATGTAACTTTTTATCGAAGTCGTAGTCGAGAACCGTTAACGCTTGTATGTTTTGGCATGTCGGCAACGATGACATTAAAATTTTAAGCTTTTTTATTTATGTGTTTCATTTGTTTCGATCCTCTTGCATGCGCGACCGACCCGCAGATGGTTGCAAAATTCACTACGAGTAGCCATGGGCGTAGCCAGGATTCTATATAGGGAGGGGCAGATTATGAAAATCCTATTTTTAACATAAATGTACTCACAATCCTATTAAAGGTGAGGTAAAAATTAAATCAAAATATGAGCGAGCGAACTGAGATTGAATGCCTCAACTCTCTGCTCCATGTTTAGGTATGAATACTCACTATGAAACTCGTGAGCATTAGCGACCGATCGCTCTTGTAGGCTGTTGCCTCCCCTGCCCGTACCTCGCTACGCCCATGCGAGTAACGCTCGGCGGTCGGCTGAGCGGTGTGTTTGTGTGCCAGGAGGAGGAGGAGTGCTCGTCGGAGGAGAGCGAGGAGGACTCTGGCGCGCCGCGGCGCCGCGGCAAAAAGCCGGCTAAGGGCGCGCACGCCAAGCCCGCCGAGTGCAACCAGCAATAGCGCCAGCCCCCTGACGCCGCCGCAGCCGCCGCCGCAGCAGCCGACCTCGACAGCGACCAAATACTGGTGCTCCACGTCTTCACTCATCCCAACTGACTTGCAAATGAGGCTCCCGTGACGTCACAATTGTGTATTTTCCTGTAGCGCGGCGCCGGTTTTTCATTGGCTGACTAGGTCAATCTGCCGGAGAGGGCGGGGCACCCCCGCAACCGACTCGTTCTGTTTCGTTCGAACCGTACGTTCCGATCGTGAGATTCTTTTCTCCGTCCCGCTATCGTGTTGTAAAAAGTCGAAACGCCTAATACGTTGATTATTGGATTCTCTGTATCATAAATGTTGTATGTTGCGAGTTAGACATTCCTGTTTGTTTGGTTCCGCTTCGAGCCTTAAAAGTCTTAAAATATTGTCGCGTAGATTACGAATTGAGGTGTTAATTGTATGACAATTGTTTAAACATTTTATGGGAAGTCTATTTATTACATATTAGTAGGTAACATCGTCTATAAGACTGTACTAGTGTGTAAAATATGCGCGTCGGTCTGATCGAACGCTAAAAGTTCAGAAGTATCGGATACCGCAGGCTGCTAGATTATTTGTACACATTTTTAAATAAAATAGTTCATAAGACTTTGCATTTTATTCGAGCATCATCCACATAGACTCGCTTACCTAAAATTGAGTAGGAATAAAACATCTAGTTTATTTTTGGTATATTTATTTAAGTAACAAGGTGTTTTATCACGTTTTGTCTTTTTATAAAACTCAGATCTCGGGGTTTACAAACTGACGTGAGTCGCAGGACTCCTATGCTAGTGTTTTGTGACAAATATTAACAAAACAATCTAATTTTAAGTTACTGGCCAACATTTTGAATCGGATTGTACAAAATATATAGCCATTTTTTGCAGAAATTGCAAGACCAGTTACAGCCACGGTTCAGATAGGTAGTTGAGACTCTTGCATATGAATAGGGCCGGTATAAATAGCACTCAAGATGCATCTCTCGCGGTTCGGCTCTGTGATTGGTCCAAATTTTGACAGCCAACCAATCACAGAGCCTGAACCGTGTCTTGAGACCGAGATGCATCTTGAGTACTGACTATTTATACGGGCCTAAATCTCAGGCAACTTACCAAGACTCATTACAACGTTCACACTGAACCGCGCGATTTTTGCTGTGTCTTAATTAGCTCTAAAGCCTGGCTTTACAGGAGTTTATATCCAATCAAAAGCTCTAGTGCAGTGGTCCCCAGCCTTTGTTTCATGCGGGCCACAAGTTTTGGTCGTGGTGTGTAAAAAATAACATTCTTCAAAATTAACGACTTAAAAGTGGAAAAATTTTAACGATTATCACGTAGACCTTACGTTATTTTGCCGGTGGGCGTGAATTTCAAAATTGTTTAACATCACGCGGGCCGTGGGTTGGGGATAGAGAGCTCTAGTGAATAAATAAACTCCTGTCAAAAAATCTCAGTCAACCCAGCAATATTTCATTGCATTAGCTATTTTCGCACTTGCGAACTCACCGAATTGCCATGTAACAGTAACAACCGATTTTCGGTGTGGGCTTTTCGGAATGGTAATTCAACAAAATACTAATTATGCTGATTTCTTGCATCGACAAACTTAAAAACCTGTTCCTTGAATAATAATCCTTAATAAAATAAAGTGTCAAAACACAATTTGAACATGGCCAATTTAGCAATTCACTTACGGCCCGGCCGGTCTATCGTCCGAAGCTTCATGCTATGAGACGATACTATTGGACGATACACGCAGATCGTCCAATAGTATAGGTTTAGCGCGTATGCGGCCGCGTCATTAGAATAATACCTATTTGAACTAGAGTTCGCGCCACCAAAAAAGTCCAGCGGAAAAATTAAGAACTAATTTAATTGATCAGATTTATAGTGCCGAAATTAAAATAAGTCTGTAAAATTAATAATGAACGATGCTACAGATATTAAACAACGCGATTGCAGCGCCGCGTTTGCGGGACTTATTTTGTGGCGCGGATTCTATATTGTTTACAGCCGAGCAGTGTAGTTTGTAATACTACACAAACCAAATAGGCGTAAGTATTTTCCCACAAAATAAATTATTGATGAATGATGTACTATGTAATGATTGATTCCTATGCAGTTGATAGATCAACGTTATTTGGTCGAATATGTTCAATGTTAATTGTGATCTGTCGGGCGTCGGCTGGGTTTGACGTAACGCAACCAAACTACGTAGGTCCCCGATCGGCATAGGAATCAACTTCTCTGATAGTACATACCAATATTCTACACTCCTACCCAGTTTTTTTACAATCATAGATATAAATATTATGTCAAGAGATCTTCCAACGTAAGTATGATTATCAATAAGTACAATTAGTTAAAAATAGTACTCAACTGAATGGTGTCGCTATAATCTATATCTTCGTTGAAGTTCTAAGTTCTAACCACGTAAATCGTAATATAACAGGGTAATATCGGATTATTAAGATGGATAATTACAAAAAGTTTTGGAACCCTGGCTAGAGTTTTACAAGTACGGTTAGTCGGTACTTTATGTAATACTTAGGCTGTGTAAAAAGTACCTATTCACATATAAAACGCGAATTACAAAGATTCAGTCATATTTAGCACCTGAATTCACCTAAAATTATTTAAGTGAGCATAACAAAAACTATCTAGATATATGCACAACGATAGTTCCTGCTCGACCAGTCCCAAATTTTTTGGAATTATTCGTGGTAGAATTAGGCATTACCACTTACGGCGCATCCACGATTTAACTGAGCTGCTTTTTTTATCGTATCCTTGACCACGCGTCAACTAAACACCAATGATTGGCAATCGGTTTCCTGTTTACTTTCTTATCTAAACTATACTTTTACAAAATATTATTTTATAGGCCTTCCAGACATCTTAACCGTTCAAAACAGCAGTCGGCAAACGGCGGCCCGCGAATGTTTTGCAAATAAGTTATAATTTTAAAACAAATTCAGTTTTAAGGGTTTATATCTCATGTGCAGCCTCCTTGTTTGCCGACCATTGTTTGGTTTAAATCCATGTTTTACAGCTAGGTGCAACTTCTAAACATTGTAGTTTACGATATAAAATCTATAAATCCTTTTATTTATTATTTACAAAGTTATTATTAGGTTTTGCCATACCAATGCACTATGCACATAACCTATAAATTGAACTAGGACCTAGTCATTTATACAAATATTTAACATTTTAAGATACAGGCAATGTCGAAAAGATGACAATTATTATAGTGTTTGTTGTACATTGGGATAGTTAATATTTTCATTTAACAAACAATTACATTCTGGTGGTCAAATCAAGATAAACCAACTAAGAAAGATGTTACTGTATGCCAAAAAATTAAAAGAAAATGATTACGCAGTACTTATCCCCTCGTAGTAATAAAAATATTTATCACGCGCTTACACTAATCCATCCATCCAATACAACATGTATTAGCGTAACTGTAAAGTTAGCATTTTTAGGTACGAGAGAATAAATTCTTTAATTCATTTTTACGTAGGTTCTAAAACGCAACGGCTCCATTACAATTTACATCAGTTAATAACGTCACAGTCTACGGCCAGTAGCTTTACCATGAGTTTAAAGCTATAGTTTTTATCGATACTCTATAGTCTATACATACTATAGTCTGTAAAGTGTAAAGAAAGTCATGATAGGCGGGAATTTTTTTAAATGAAATAAAAAAAATATAAGAACTTTATTAATTCGAGATAAAAATGTGCAAGGTGACACTATTTAAAATGTAATAAGCGTTCTCTGTGAAAATACAAAGAAAAAAATACACCTTTTAAGCGTGATTACGTTTAGAAAAATTTCCCGCCTGTCATGACATTCTTGACGGACTATCGTAAATTTTTAGTACTTATGGCAAATTTTACAGCGTTTCTAGCGGTCACTTGGCGGAACTAAAATCGCCATACCTACTAAAATTTTACGTAGTCGGTAACGAGTATCGACAAAAACTATAACTTTCAAACTCATGGTAGAGCTATTGTTCACATTGTACTCGTAAAGGTCAGACCGCATTGCGCGGCA
This sequence comes from Lysandra bellargus, assembly GCA_905333045.1. Classification (NCBI taxonomy): domain Eukaryota; kingdom Metazoa; phylum Arthropoda; class Insecta; order Lepidoptera; family Lycaenidae; genus Lysandra; species Lysandra bellargus. Next base: position 6,649,792 of record HG995340.1, on the reverse strand, counting down.
CGGCACGACGCTACACTTCAGAAGTTTCCCGTTGTTTCGTGTCGCTTTAGTGCGGTTTCGCCTTAACACGTGTTCATAATACTATGTTTAAAGGAACTTTTTCACCAAACATTAAATTAACAATATTTGTTGGCATCCCCTAATCGTCTATTTATTGCTCTTCAGATCTTAATTTTATAATGGAAGCATAATAATTCTCAAGTCCAAAATATCGCTATACAATATACATATAAAATAAAATCAACAATCCTATCTACCATGAAACTTTTTATGCGAAAAATCTTGCAAAATTATTTACTTAGTCAAACAATCCCACCACTAAAAGTCATAATATAAAAATATGTAAAAGGTTTTTTTAAATTTAAAATAAATAAATTGGAATTGTTATACTATTTACAATAGGTAAAATTAGCGGTAATTGCATTTATATCGATGAGATTATATACAGGGTGTTACAAAACTAAGTGATAATACTTATGGGAGTGTATGTAACAAGGGACACATTCTAAAGTAGCATCACTTAGTTATGTTACAACCTGTAAACAATTAGCTTCAGAAGGAAAAATGTCTACGTTTCCGCATTTCAGTTTTAAATAAATACAGTGAATGTCAAAATCAAACGTGCAAAATAAAATATATCAGTGAATAAACGGGCAAATCATACGAATTACGATACACAATCAATCAACCAATACGGTCTCATACAGGTGAGTCGGAATCTAAGTAAAAAATATATACTGACGGAAAAAAATGTACAAAAAGTATTTTCTGGATCGTACTGGCAAGATAGTTGTACGATAAAAATGTTATACTAATTCCTGCTTTTAAGCAATACTCTCTGTAGGATGGTACTCCTGAAATTTAATTGCTCTAATATTCTACATTGTAACAAAACCCTAGTACGTGTACATTGCGTCGCGTGTGCGGCGCGCGCGGGCGCGTGCGGTCACGCCGGCGTCTTGGCCTTTTTGCCAAACGGCAGCTGCAGGCGGCGGCGGCGCGGCTTGGCCTCGTCCTCTACCAGCGACGAGTCAGTGGACTCCTCCTCCTGCGGGGGGGTCTCGACCCCCTCGGCGAGGGTGCGCTGGCGCGGGGCGGCGTGGCGGGGTGGGGGGCGGGGCTCCTCCCCCAGGACGTCGGAGGAGCGCGAACGCGCGATGGGGTAGTTGGCGAAGGGCCGGCGCGGCGGCGGCAGCGGGCGCGCGCGTAACTGTGGCTGGGACTGCGACTGCGACGGCCGCGGCAGGTCCTCGCCCGTCCAGTTTACACTGAAAATGTAACAAATGAGTTAAGCATGCACTGTTATAGGCAACCATTGGACTTTCTTTCTACATAATGGAGAAAGTGATAGGTGACATATTATTGCCAAAACATTCAGCCAGTATCTATTCTATTCTTGCGCATTTCTACTGTTATCAAACTTCTGCTGGGGGACAATTACAGGCACTGTGCGATGCTTGTGCCAGTGACAGCGTGCCTTCACCTCTGTTTACAATGCTTTAGATTGCGTGCGTGTGTCGTGAGTCGTGATGCTACAATTTTGATTTTGTGTCACCCTTAATTCTCAGGGACCTACCAGACAGCGGTCAGTTTTGCGTTCTTTGTGTTGTATTAGTTTTATAGAGATACACAGGGGCGTTCTGACCGCGCCAGAATTCCTCCTGTGTGACTTGACCGCTCGAATGCAGAATGCAAACGCAGAACGCTTGAATGCGTGACCGTTCTTTGTATGATAGGTCCCTCAAGGTGAGACCGCACTAAGCGCGAATATTAGACCGCACACTACACTGCCGCTGCAGTGTAGTGTGCGGTCTAATATTCATTGTATAAGATAAGCCGCAGCCCGTACTACGCGGCAGGGAATAGAACGAGGAAGTGTCGCGTCGCTTCGCTGCAGCGTGGTGTCGCTTAGGGTCAATTTATACTAGCGTAGAGTCTACGCGCATCGACGCGAATTACCAAAACATAGCAAATTCAACCTTAACTCCAAAGCGTAACGCACACATTACTTTTGAGATTAAAAAAAAACTCGCGAATTCGCGCGTCTGTGCGTGACCAACGCTGAAAAAAATCTCAGAAGTAATGTGTGCGTTACGCTCTGGAGTTAAGGTTGAATTTGTTATGTTCAGTTTTTGTATTTTGCTTTGATGCACTTTGACTCTGCGCTAGTATAAATTATTGACCCTTAGTGCATCCTCGCTTTAAATGGAAGGCTGATGAACATCATCAACAGCTGTGTCCACATTATACGCTTTCGTCTTAAATTTTAACAGTTGGCGTTGCGTTCTTTGACGCATTCAATTATTGAATGCGCCAAAACGAAAGTTGAAAGAAAGAAGATGACGAAAATTGAAGATGAAAGCGCATAATGTGGACATAGCTAAATGTACTCACTTGTCGCCGCCCAGCACGAAGCTGACGGGCGTGTCGGGCGACTTGCGCACGTCGGTCTGCGAGCCGCGCGCGCGCTCCTCCACCCTGCGGTCGCGCGCCTCCGCCGCCAGACGCTCCTCTAGCTGAAGCCTGGAAACAGAAAACATTGTATCTGTTGCACATTGATAAATAACATTTATTCCTACTCTCCTAAATATACAGTTCTAGCAGGCCTGTCCCACATAAGCGAGCGGTGACGCACGCGCAAGATTTTTTCGTCGTATACCTACGTACTGATTTAACCGCTGTGACAGAATCGTTATTAATCTGATAAATATGAACAATTGAAAAAAAAGTCAAAGAAATATTTCAATAAGGTAAAATACAAAAAAAAAAAAAAGATAAAAAATACACAAACATAGCAAATAAACCAATTTGTTACAAACAAACCGCATACTAGACAGAAATAAACACAAGTTACTGTGTTTAAGTTGTAAAAAATTCCTGACCAGCTCCTGCACTATAATCGAATATAAAACTATTAATTAAAATATACGTTGGGTTACCAAAATTTGATTATTTTATTTTCTAAAAGGTGACAATCTTGATTTCGTCAGAAAGGGTACCTCTTACGACTTACGCGATAGAAAGAGAGGGCATATGTATAGTCTGATTAACAAGTGCCATTTTCGTCAACACCTGATCTCATGCACCGAAAATTACAATTTTGGTCTCATTCGATTCGAAATACCATCTAGAACATTCTATCAAAATTCCAAGAGGGGCTGAAAAAAATTGCAATAGTTATAAACAATTAAGTAAACATAAAAAGAAGGGTTTAGTTTTTTTAATTTTTTTTTATATTTTGAAAACTATTTGAGATAATCAAAATTTGAAAATAGATCCTTAAAGAGCAGGAAATTTCCTGAAAGAAGTCCTAGATCCTGGAACCTTATCAACAATCCTTATAGCTTTAATTGAGCGGCGAAAGTAACGGTAAAAACGCGTAGTTCGGGTTTCGCGTGAATTGCCGCAATCTGCCACGTGAACTAAAAATATATTTTAACTGATTAAATATTAATATAAAGAATTTTTTTTTTGTATCTGCAGAAAATTAATTTCATGAGATGGGGTGAGATCGAGGGATCTTTTTCTCAAAAGATCATCTACAAGGTTGGTCGAAGGTATTTTTTTTTGTAAAATGTATTAAACAAAGTTAAAGAACTATAATAAACATTTTAAATTTTTTTATCACTTTATTGCTTATAACTTTTAAAATTTTTAATTTAGGGTAAAAAGTTATAGAAACGTATTTGTAGGCAAAATAATTTGCAACAAATTATGTTCTTACAAATTTTTTGTAAGACTTATAGTTTCCGAGATATCACGAAAATACTGTTGTCACCCCTTTTTTAAAAAGGCGGCCGGGGGACAAGAGCGGCGACCCCACAAACTTGAGGTTAAGCTTCTATTGACCCCCTCCCCCCCAACATATCCCAAAAATAAAATTGTGTCCTCTAATAAATGCAATATTCGGTCCTAAAATTGTAAGATTTCAATGGACTAATTCATTTTTATTGGTTTTGATAAATGTATGCCAGACAGAGACACTTCTTATTGAGAATGTAACTTGTTTCAATGAGTTATGACTAATTTCCCCAATGTTATGACGGTTTTTAAAATGCGTTACCTAGCTCATTATAGTTTAAGTAACATGATTGTATTCAAATGTAATGTGAGCAATAAAGAATCGATCTATCTATCTATCTATCTCATACTACGTGGAGTAACGATTTTTGTATGAAATAAAAAACCGGCCAGCAGCAGCAATAAGGTTTATTTATATAAAATTAAAAGGTTTTTGATTTATTTTTATATTTTAGTCGATTTAAAGAAAGTTAAATTAAGGTTTACCATTTATGACGTATAAAAAAACTACTTGTTAGATCTCGTTCAAACCAATTTTCGTTGGTAGTTTATATAATAATGTATACCACATATTTATTTTAGAATTATCATCCCCTACTTAAGAAGTTAGAGGGGGGGACACATTTTTTATCACTTTGGAAGAGTCTCTCTCGCAAACTATTCAGATTAGAAAAAAATTATATTATAAACCTCAATATGATTTTTGATGACCTATCCATAGATACCCCACACGCATAGGTTAGACGAAAAAAAATTTTTTTTTGTTTCTGTTGTACCTATGGGGACCCCTAAAATTTTTAATATTTTTTTCCATTTTTGTATCAAAATCTTAATGCGGTTCACAGACTACATCTACTTACCAAGTTTCAATAGTATAGCTCTTATAGTTTCGGAGAAAAGTGGCTGTGACATACGGACGGACGGACGGACGGACGGACAGACAGACAGACAGACAGATAGACAGACAGACATGACGAATCTATAAGGATACCGTTTTTTGCCATTTTGGCTACGGAACCCTAAAAAGAAAGTTTAGTTTTCAACTCTCATATTTTAATAAAAAAATATACAATTTAAATTGAGATCTAAATAGATGTATATAATATTTACTAAACACATTTTATCAAAACTCATGAAAATAAATAATTTCTAGTTTTTAATAATTATAGTTAAAAAGTCCGAAATAGACTAAAATTCGATATTTTTGAAACTTTCTAATAAAATATCTTAAAAACCTGAGCTGATAGTAAGAAAATTTCTTAGAAACATGTGATCAGGGCACAAAGTTCTTACAGAAACAGCTTTTAGTTTTCAGGCAACAAAACTACTGTTGACCAGAATTAACGGGTTTCTGTAAAAACGAAATAGCAATCCTTGCGCCTGAGTAACAAGATGAGTAGGGATTGGTCAGTTTTCGCTTTGCAACCGTACTTTATTGTTGTGGTATGTCTGCGGAACATTCAGCAAGTAAAGTCCCCGTGGTTATTATGCGAGTCTTTCGATTTCTGTACACTACTACTTATTTAACCGTTAGCGACGAACCTTGCAAGTTGCACAGATAATATAGCTTTTCAAGAAAACTACAAGGGCACAAATTACATACAATAAGGACACATTTTTTGAAGTCTCCGCTCTAATTAGGGGTAGGAACAAAGTTTAAGAAATCGACAACATCTGGCTGGGATAAGAGCCGGGACACAAAAACACGGCACGACGTCTTACGGGCCGGGACACAAAAATACGGCACGGCGCCGTACGACGTCATACGGCGCCGTGCCGTGGTTTTTTAAGACGTGCGCCGTGAATTCCCACACAAACTACATACAATAAGGCACAAATTACATACAATAAGGACACATTTTTTGAAGCCTCCGCTCTAATTAGGGGTAGGAACAAAGTTTAAGAAATCGACAACATCTGGCTGGGATAAGAGCCGGGACACAAAAACACGGCACGACGTCTTACGGGCCGGGACACAAAAATACGGCACGTACGCCGTGCCGTGGTTTTTTAAGACGCGCGCCGTGAATTCCCACGACACGGCGCCGTACGACGTCGTGCCGTGTTTTTGTGTCCCGGCCCTAACGCACATTTCCTTATCCTAAATAATACAAAATGATGGTTTACCTGGCCTCAGCGAGTCTCAGGTCTAGCGGATAGTGCGGGGTGTCGCTCGCCTCGCTGCCGCTAGAGTCCTCGCGCCACAGCAAGTTGTCCGCGACTGTACACAACATTATATGTAATACACACTCTCACAAAAAAATATTTACGCGTGTAGCTTACACGTTTTGTCATTGTCCATCGAGCTGTAAGGATAAGGACAAAAATTGTAAGTTAGTGTGTAAATATTTGGCGAATCGTCACCGCCACCGTAGGCATAACGTTCTTACAATTTACAAAATATTATATTAAATATCACAACATGTATATAAAACATTAGGATGATTCGATATTGAGAAAGTGATTTATTTTATATTTTTTATTATAACAACATGAAAAATTCTTTGTTAAATCGTAAATTACATCAGTTTCTTTTTGTTAAAGGCATGTATGAAAGTCAAGACAAGTAAGCGTCCCGAGGCAAGCATAATAAAAGAGTTTCTTACCTGATAATGTTGCCACACTACATAGGAGGCTACAAGCTGAAGTTTGGGCAAAAATAAAACAAAATCACAATCGTCAAAAGCTTTCAAACGTGCAAATATTATGTATGGGTATAGAATAGTGTTGTATACTGATGTTAATATTTTAATGTAAAAATATGATAACTCCGAACAACCTCCTTAACTTTAAAACATTTCTAAGTAATAAAAATTATTGTAAAATGGAATTAAATATGTAATACTTTTCTTACATAATATTATCATTAATAATTAAAATTATTACACAAAGATAAATATATGTATAAGACTTGCGTTGTTGAATATTAAATGAATGAATGACGTATTTACAAAAAGGAAAAAGCGAATTGAAGCACAATGTGAGTGGTTAATGTACCATAAGATATGCCCAAAGTTGCAATTAGGTACTTAAAATTGCATGTGGGTGACAATTTGATTCAAATTCAAACATGTGGTGCTTTTATTGATAAAATGTTGTAAAATATTGTTGAAAAAGTAGAATATTGTTCTATCTATAGGATACCATCACCAGTTTATTGTGCTGAAAGTTATTTTTCAACTACGGTATGTAGACAAAAATAAGTCAATTTCTACTATCTGCTAAAATCAATTGCTTTCGACTCTCAATAGCAGATACTATATATTTTATTGTCTGTGTCTCCAACACAGTGTTTTTCAAACTAGGTCGCGTAATGAGAAACATTGAAAAGCACTGAAAATTCATTGATTGTATTATACAAATTACAGATGCTTAGCGTTTACTACATATATATTTTCTTTCTCACTTCACTTTGGAGAGAGAGACAGACGATAACTAGCATAACATTAAAGAGTAAAACTCTCGTTTACCAGGTAGGTGTAGGTATCAAAGGGTCAACATAGACGCCGTCCGAGCCGTCGGTACAGACGGTCTTGAGTCAAACTTGCTAGTATTTTTGCGTTGCATCAACCATGCATGACAGAGAAGGACAGATGCCTTATATCGCGCTCTCTGTCTATATCGGTCGTTTTGACGGGACCTTCTTCTCGTCCGAACGTTTTGTGTGGATCCTGCAATCGTGTGTTCGCGTATGATCGGATGGTCATGCAAGCAAACCCTCACCACTCAATACAAAACTGCTGTACAATATTTCATACATGCTTTTAACGTAGCCCATGAGAAAGCTTGAAAGCTCCTTCACGATTGTGACGGAAGTGTCGTATTCAAAATATATTTATTCAATAAAAAAGTTACAGTTACAAAAATAAATTATGTCATTTAGTTCTAACAACGTAACTATGAGATTAACAAGTCGGCTTCTAACATTTATGGTAATATTAAATATACAAATATCTTTCAATACAAATGTTTATAAACATCTTTGCAATTTAATTGCTAGATTTTGACACATATTATAATTTTTAATAATATTGAACTTTTAGATGCATTTTATGCTACTATGTAATATTCAATTTTGTATGATATGTGATCACGTAATAATTATAAAAATATTTAGCTAACTTTCTATTAAGTACATCTATTCTAAAACTTAAACTTACGTCTAGCGAATATTATAGTCTAATGGAGATTTGAGCACAAAGCTGCGAGTTTTAGTTTATGTTAAAATAGTTGCGTCTGTAGCAGTCATTAGCGATATCTACCAAAAAAAAAAAAGATAGGAAACATTATAATATCGGCGTTTTTATAAATACATAGCATATTATTAAATATCTTTATCTAATAATACCATTTTTCATAGCCATGACATGGTAACAAGTTTTGTGCACTTCTTTGATCAGCTTTTACTTTGTATTTTTTGTTAATGTTTTTTATTTATTTTATTATGCCCAACATTATTTTCAATATGTTTTATAGCTTTATAAACAGTCAAACTAACCTCAAGCAATTTTAAATAGATTTATCAATGTTTTACAAGACATAAGGCACAAATTGTATTTCAATATAACATTAGAAAAACATAGTTTTGTAAAATGGTAATATAATTTCATACATATAAAATAAAGAGTTAAATAGCATTCAAAGATCTAGGTCGACAAAGCGAGTCACTAACGCAAACAATTCGTTGAAGGCACTTGAAGGTTCTATCGAAATATTGTGATTTGCATACGGCACGCAAACTTACGTGCGATGCGGTTTGAGTACTGCTGGCCAACTTTTATGTGTAGCGCAAACTTGCGTATAGTACGCAATTTAGCGTAAGCATGTAAACTTGCGTATAGCACAAAAATTGCGTACAGCACGCAAAACACGCACGAAATGCGTCGCTAATTGGAAGTTTACTTGCGTTAGTGACCGCGTTAACACGGTGCGGATGCGATCACTCGACGTGATCGTGGTGCGACATTTCGTCCATCTTACCTGAGCCGCACAGGGATGTGTCGTCGCCCATACTCAAGTCGTCTTGCGAGCTGCGCACTAAAATTTTAATTGACACGTGTTAGCCGATACGTTTCTATGGTTTCTTAAATAACCTACGAATAGTAAAGACTAAGGAAGAGTAACTGTGTCAAAAAATTTGTTCCGATTCTACAAAATGTGACCCGAATACATGAATGCTTCATGCAAAAAGAGACCCGAATTTTGTGTAGGCACTGGCATCTATAATACACTGGACAGACTATGCCGTACAAAATGACAGCTATTTTTTGTACCGATTTGAAGCACCACGGTGAGCGTACTGTGAACTAATTACATAGAAAATTGCAACCGCCATTTGCAAAATAGTAGTTCCAAGTATACTCACTACTGCTTTCACATAGCAATCAGCGCCAATACGGGGACTTTCAAATAGGAACATTTTATTGATAACGATCGCCGGTCCAGTGTATTATAGAGGTCAGTGTGTGTAGGTAATTATAGAAGTGACAATTATTGTCAACGGCTTTGTTTTGTCAATTTGAATGTGGTGTTTCGTAGCTATTGCCATATTATTTTAAGTGTGCGAAAAGAACCTTGAGAACCAAATTCAAAACGATTGAAGTATGGAAGTTACGTTTCCTTAGTTTTATTTGTATAGCTGACAGAAAAAATTGTTTACTGCAAAAATTTTTGGTGTGGTGTAGTTGAATTTTACAACATATCTACACACCATACTAAAAAAATAGTATGGTGTAGAGATCAACTACGATAGCATGGCGCGCCCCTCCAAATGACTATTTCAATGTGTGTAGTCACATCCTTGTGAAAGAGTTTGTATGTAGTAAGTATTCAATCAATCACAGTACACGGAATATTTCACTTAATGTCACTTATTACCAAGATTTGTTGGTCAACTAATCATAACTAGCCTACCGCGCAAGACAACGCACTTCAGACGTTTTGAATTTTGGAGGGGCGCGCCATTTTATCGTAGTTGATCTCTAGTTGAATATAGCAAAGTTTGTAGTAGAGAATAAAGTTACCTCTTGCTTGTCGTCCATTGGCGTTTCTGTACAGCGTGTTCTCTAGGTACTGTAGGCCGTTGTTGTTGATGATATTGAACCCGCACAGCCTCTCGATCTGCTTCCACCTGTGCATTCGCTCCTGAAACACAATCGTTAAATGCTATCTCTATCGTTCCTCGTATTTGTGAAAGAGAAAGCATAATATAAACGAAAACCCAGACTGAAAGACGAAGTTACGGCCACACTTAAGAGATATTTAATGCTTCCTTTAATTAAACTATTCTAATTAACTTATAATTTAATAAACATCTTGACATAAACTACCCATTTTCTGTCAAAATGTTCCTTTAATTAAATAGTATGTATAAGTAATAATTTAAACATTTCTCTGAGTGCGGCCGTCAGACGATACTGTAATTTACCTGTAACTCTTGAGTGACTTCGTTGAGCGCAGTCCGCGCCTCCACGATAGATCTGTCGACGTCGTCGATGGACTTGCCGTGCGTCGACACGAACGCGCCGACCAGGCTCGACCGCTTCTTGCGTAGCTTCTCGCACTGAAATGAGAAGGCTTATAGTGAAAAAGAGATAAGCGATAGTAGTGATAACGGTTAACATCGAGACGAACTATTCCCCTGTTGTAGCTGGAAGAGCTTGATTTCAGTAACTAGTAACGTTTTCTTAGTCTCTGCGGACAAACCATATAACATTAAATCTGCTCCGTCAGCGAGTCAGAGGCGGAGTACTATAATATCGCCTACTTATCGTCTTTCTGCTACTGAATGTCTGCCAGATCTCCCTTCCGCAGGTCCTGGAAAGAGATAGAGGATATGGCCCGCTGCAGCTGCATGTCCGCCTGCTGTTTCTTCCGCAGGTAGGAGCGGTTCTCAATCTCACGGGAGACAGAAAGAGACGGAGTATATCGTCTACTCACCGCTTCCCTAGCCTGCTGCAGCTGCATGTCCGCCTGCTGCTTCTTCCGCAGGTAGGAGCGGTTCTCGACCTCGCGCGAGATAGAAAGAGACGGAGCATGTTGTCTACTCACCGCTTCCCTGGCCTGCTGCAGCTGCATGTCCGCCTGCTGCTTCTTCCGCAGGTAGGAGCGGTTCTCGACCTCGTGTGTGAGCTGCAGCCACTGCTGGAGGCCGGCGGGCGGCGCCCAGCACCGGTCCTCCAGCTCGCCCTCCGCCCTCCGCAGTTCGCCGCGTAGCATCTGGCGACACGAGTAAAAAAATATCAGCAAATGAACAAAAGATTTATGAAGAATTCAGCATTTTATTATTAAAGTGTTGTCACATATGGAACTTCCCACTGCAACGCACACTAAGCAGAACCGCCATGGGCGCGGGCAGAAATAATTTCCTAGGGGTGCAGATTTTAGTTTTCTTTCTTTTCTCTTCTTCTTACTTTTTACGAACAACAGTGACTATCTATTTACGTCAACAGAATACATTTAGTGCCAAAACATTACGAACTATCCTTGTACGGCATGGTAATAGGGTTACAAAATCTTTTAATTTCAATAATTCCTGTTGATCCCGAGATTCCTAAGGGTTGCAAGTGCACCCCCTGGTACCCCCCTGCCGGCGCCCATGGGAACCGTATTACGTTATACTATAACGTAATCGCCTCGCCTCGGAACAGGTTCCGAACCGGGATGCGACGCGTAGTCAACACGCTACTGATACGCTTTGGTTACGTGCATACGTTAGGTTGACGCCTGGCTGACGGCGAGGCGAAAGGCGATACGGTGACGATCCCTTTTCGAGTTGATATGTGTGCTGTGACCTTTAGTCCGTTTTCACGGTATGTGAGGTATTTAATACGGTACGTATGCATCATTGGTAAATTTTTGCCCTTCGCTGTTTACTCATGACGTCACTTTATTCTAAGCCGGCCCCTAGACGATCAATTGTATTGTGCAATATCACGCTTCAATTTTATTGTACAGTTTATTTGACAATTACATTGAAGGTACGCGATGTTCAATATCAACCCTAGACGGTCAATAATATTACGCAATACGTGATATTGCCCATTAAAATTGCTCGTCTAGGGGCCCGCTTAGACGTATAGAAGGGAATTTCACTCATATCAACATTATAGCTCGTCTTCTACGAAAAGTTTATGAAACTCCTCCTGTTGCAAAACTTTGCAGGGCGTAAAATCCATCTAGAAAAAAAAACATTTAGATTTTAGATGAAGTATCTTTGACCGTTGGTACCTCAATTTCTGCCTTAAGCTGCGACACCTCGAGGTCGGAGGAGGTGGAGTTGAGCAGGGGCGTGTCGCCCGCCTCTCGCAGCTTCTTCTCCAGGTTCATCTTCTCTGTATTTACATTCTCCTAGAATATTATACATAGTAGTAAGTAGCCCGAAAGTGCACATAATATTTTAATAGTAAAGAAGAAAGAAGGATATAGCTATCACGTTTCAACAAGTATAGAAAGGCCACAGTAATAATAACGCGAGTTAAAAACATATATACAAGTAGTGGTGTCAACGTACTACCAGAGATATTGACTCATGATAGGCAGATAGCAGACTTATGATATTTGCTGGGGTCATATGTCAAGTTAATGTCATGATTTGTCAGCTAACAGCTTGGCTTGACATAGCCCGACTAAATAAACATACACTAAGTAAACCCATATGTTAAATATTGTTACTTTCAATGCTGGTGTAGTTGGACCTCATCTAAAATATGCTGTGTGTTGTTAATGTTATGTTACTGTATGTTGTTATGTAATAAATAAATAATATTGGTCGGTCATCTGCCTACAAAATTATTTTTTGTACAGTATGGTACCAACTTCTGCTTCGCGACCGTACATTCGTGTCAGGTCTGTTCTATGACGGCCATATCAGCTCAACCCACCTGCTCCAGCCTGGCCTTCTCCAGCTCCTTCTGCATGTCGTCCAGCGCCATCTCCGCCTTCCGCAGGTGCTCCATGTCCCTGAGCATTCTCTGCACCTGGGTCCTGCTGGCGCGGCCCGCCCTCAGCGCCGCCCAGCCGCCCACCGCTGCGCCCAGCAGCAGCGAAGCCAGCAGCCAGTCCTTCCATCTACTGCCTTCTGCAACAAGCGGCCACGGGCAAACATCTCAACGGGGTTCGACACACGGGGGGAGGGCCATGCTCTAGACGATACTGAGGTTCTTACACAAGCAAGTTTTTGCCCGGGCAGTAAAAGTCGGGGCAGTTAAAAGGTAAGATTGACCATATGAGGTAAAAGGACAATGGCAAAGTTTTGTATGGAGCGTTCTTCTATATCTTACCTTAAGATGTCAGTAAGGTAATTTTATAGAATACTAGCTGTCCCGGCAAACGTTGCTTTGCCCTCAGACCAATAAAAAAAGATAGACAGAGCCATCCATGCTACGCGGTGAGGCAGGCAATAGGAAGCCGATACGGCCATAGGAAGCCGGCCGCCCGCCATTCCGGTTTCAACGAGTGACGGCGCATGTCGTTTTCATCTGTGTCAAGAAATATCAAAATATGCCGTCTTGCATCGTTAAATGGTGCAAAAACAATTCCTGTGCTCAAAAGAAACCTTGTGGGATTACGTTTCACAAGTAATTAGTTGAATATTTATGTATTACCACCGAAATAACGAATTTAATTTATTAGTTTTAAAAATTGTCTCGGGAGTCTCGGAACACAGAACCTCAACCAGTGCTGCATGCTGGTCGCAAGATATTTTTTCCCATAATTGGGGAAAAATATTATTACGTGCTGTATTATCCTGACAAATGTTTATTTTTAACCTAAAATTCGTTATTCATTTAAAATCTATTAATATAAATAAAATTGGAGTGTCTGTTTGTAGTATTGAAAGATTTTTTTTACTATTTGCATATTAATCTGTATACGATACATACTGCATACACCAAACAACATTCTTTACAATTTTTGTCTGTATGTATGTCTGTCTGTCTGTCTGTCTGTTCTTAGTTGAAACACATAATTTAATAGATATAATTACTAATGAATTATGATTAACAATCCAGTTTGATAGCAACTTTTGTAGTCATTACTTAGTAGTTTAATGAGACTGCAACAGGATGGGAGTTTGACAATCTGAAACCCTGAGTTGGCAACATTATTTTTTTGCACACAAGCGCAAGCCTAGCGTATTTATGCTAGGCGTGACGCACACATTGATCGACAGCGACTTCACGCTATTAACTGTAAATACTCCGTCTTTCTTTTTTTATTGGTCTGAGGCTTTGCCATAGTATAAAGTATTTCGCCCATATTATTATTTTACTGAAGTGACTTAATAAGTATGTCGCCATGGCAACGTCGATCGCTATCCCGTCGCACAAACAATGGTCGCCGTCAGTCTCAGTTTGTAATAATTTACTATTATTTATTCAACAAATGCACTTATCAATATATAAAGTACCCAGTAGCCGATTCTCAGACCTACTGAATATGCATATAAAATTTGGTAAAAATCAATAAAGCCAAGAATTTTATATATAAGATAGACCTTAGAACGTTTCATAGTCATCGTTTGTGACGTCACATTGCTTGTGTGAGGCTCTCTATATTATTGTGATACATACTGAATACCAAGTTCCTAGAGGTATTTTGTTTATTATTTTACAACACACTCACATGATGAATATTTACAACAGATGCTATACAACACTAAAAATATGTAGTATCCTTACCGATAGATTGTTGTACCTGTGCTTAGCTAAGAGCAAACAGACATCCTATTAAATATTAATTAAATAATATCACGACCGTGCTGTCTTACCACTAAACTGTAACTAAACCACACAATTAGATAATTAATAGCCATTTAATAAACAGGTTGACAACCAACTGTGTTGTGCAGATATAATTATTATAGCATAATATAATGTGTTTAAAGCATTCCTGAGAGCATCGCACCACATCTTAGGCCCGTATAAATAGAACTTAAGATGCGACCCGGTCTCAAGACGCGTTTCAGCTCTGTGATTGGTCCAAATTTTGACAGCCAACCAATAGAGCCTAAACCAATGATATTCTATGTTACTAACGTAACTAGATTGTATACGGCAGCAACGCGTTGCCACTTCGAAGATGCCTGCAGGCATATTTGACTTTACATACCTAATGACATAATAACATTATGAATTGACATTGTCTTTTGAGCTATCAAGTGGTTACGCATTTCTGAGAATCTTTTGTAAGACGTTGCGACTCTAGTATTTTAGAAACTCATTGGCCCTGAATCGTGTCTTGAGACAGAGATGCATCTTGAGTACTATTTATACGGGCCTTAATCATCATCTTAAGAAAATGAGAAAAATCTTAAAGCTGTCGTCTGTGGTCTGTAGAAGTAGAGAGAAACTTACACACACTGAGACATTACTCAACTTTAATTTAATGAAAGCTTTAACAGAAAATACATCGAATCCTTCATTAAAATAGTTGATATTATACAATTAGTTTCTAAAATACATACAGCATACTAGAGTAGCAACGTCTTACAAAAGATTCTCAAAAGTGCGTAACCACTTAAGGGGAAGACAGCTGCCAATTCGACATCTTTGTGCAGTGTCCTAGACGTATATGTATTTTATTGATTGGCACAAAAAATATATTTGATTTTTGATTATATTTAGAAAAGCTTGTCGAATTTAAATAATAAAAAAATGTACTCCTACTGGATGAAAAAAATACCAAAATCTTTCAGGAACTTTAAACAGTTCTAACTAAAGTAATAATACAATCTATGCTTTAAAAATTTGTTTATTTGATACCCTTTACAAAAATCCAAAGATTGCCAGATTTAATTTTCGGTTCTGACATCTAGATTTCCCATAATATTTATTTTTTCCTCTAACAAACGAAAAATATATCCACGCTACCGAGTGAACACTTCACATCTCTGTCTCTTTGGCATGAAAATCGACAGTGGTGCGAGAGTGATGCGAGATCAAGGTCATTGGCAGTTGTCAGCGTCTTAATAGATCAAAAGATAATGTCAATTCATAATGTTATTATGTCATTATGTAAGTCAGAAAAATATGCCTGCAGGCATCTTCGAAGTGGCAACGCGTTGTTCCGTAAAGTACCAATCTAGTTACGTTAGTAACATTATCATTGATATTATAAGTGTTAAATATGTAGTTTAAAAATATCCGTCAACAAAAATCCTGTTCAAGACAGAAGCAGAGATCTTACTGATAAGAGGTAAATCACGAAATCATTACTGGTATTAATGAATAGAATAACCAAAACAGCGATGTGTTAAGCAATTTAAAACTTCAATTTTTACTTTTTATTGCCAGGTGTAGTACTAGTGATATCATAGTAAACTTTTTGCAATTTTTATCAACAAATCGGGACTTCCCAGATGTTGTGTGAATTAACTACTGAGGACCTTGAATTTTTTGTTATTTTGCTCTATTCGTCAAAATTAATGAATGGTTAAACATATAGGTAGAAATCGCCGGAAATGAGCAATCTACATTTTAGAAGACACTAAAACGGTAAAGAAATATTGTGAGAAAACCTGTATATCTGAGAAGACGGCTTGCTGAAAACTCTTCCGCCATCTCTTAATAAAATTAAAAATTATATTGTTATTATTATTAATTAATAATGTAACGGATACGGACACGTGGTGCCATCTAGCGTCGGATCAGCGAACTTACCAAGGGAACACAGGCAACGTAAATACTACCTACTCGATACTAGGTGGCGCTAGGTGTACCTACGAGTAATTTCTAGAAATATCTCATACTTGTTTACGCATATCGGGTTAATTCTGGGATGTTCCGGAATATTCTGAGATTCGATCCGGCCCGTATAAATAGTCGCAGACAGTCCAGCCAGCTACTCAGTTTGATACAAGCGATCATCAAGGCGACTTCGAAGTGAGAACAAGTGATCAATAGTGAGTGACAGTGATAGTGCTCAGTGATTTGGATCTAGTGCTTAGTGTTTGGACTTAGTGATTTGTGTGAGCTAGTGTTAGTGAATAAAGTCTTCAAGAGAGTCACCAGGTCTTTCTCTCCGAATCCTCGAACCCTAGCACGTAACAATAATTATTATAGAAATAGGGGTGTCGACCTGTGTCCTGCTAATATATGACGGTGGCCAGTTTCATTGAAACCGGGCCAGTTACGCACGAGTAATTTTACAGTGCCCAAGTGTGTGCGCAGTACACAAGAGCACTCTCGATATTCCTTTTACTCTCACGGGACGGAAGACCGACACGACTGGCGAGAGATAAGGCGCAGGACCGAATTTTTACATGCCCATGGATCATCTTAGTTATCAGACAATCAGGTGATCAGCCTGCATTGTCCTAACCAAACTTGAAAATAATATGTTTCCAACGCGGGAATCGAAGCCACGACCTCCGGAGTCGAGGGCCACGCTCTAACCACTAGACCACGGAGGCATTACACGGATTAGGAAAATTTTCTGTGCGGTCATCGGTCAATGCCTAGCGCAGCGAGCGTTTATAGGATGTCGGGCGATGAAGTTTCCGAATCCGAGTCGAATCACGCATTGTGAATCAGGGCCTAGATCCTAGTCAGTGAAGGGAGAAAGACAGAGTCACTTATATTATAACATGAGATTTGACTATTTTCATCGAGAATATAAAGTCGTAATGCAGGCAACATTTGTTCAGAGCGGTAGAGGAAGTTATTGTAACAACTTTGGAATTATAAAACGATTATCTTGACACTGTTTGTGCTTGTTTATGGTTAAACAGTTTAACTGTCCGAAACAATCTATCGGTTGTAGTTTTACGGGTGAATTTTCCTCTTGCAACGCTTCTCCCAAAATGTATTAATAATGCTATTCTTTGTTTTCCTCTTTCAATTATGTTCTTTAAAAAAAATTATTAAATTCCTATGTTAAGCTATATGTACTTACTTAATTCATTTTATCACAACAGTTGAGCAGTATCACCTAGGTACATATTTCATGTCCGAGGATGGACGATTCAGGTTCTAAGATTTTATGGATTTAGCATTCATTTGCTAATGAAAATTGACGAATGAGATTTCACGCTGTCCATTTACTGTGGTAACACGTTTGTGGTATATTCCCAGCACTATGCAATTTATGACCATTGGTAAATACTAGCGGGTGGCAACAATGCCCTTGACTGATACCATCTAATTTTTAGACTCAAAATAACTATTCACTAGATGCAATTCATTATTCAACGATTCAAGATTATAGCGGAACTAATTCGCCAGGAAAATCTAGGAAAAATACAAAGACAGGTTTCGTAGTTATCGAATTCTTCAAATAATTCAATAGAAGTTAAAACGAGATGTTTATTATCGTCTACATAGTTGAGATAATTAATAGGGAGATCGCAGACGGCAGACTTTTTGTGTGATCGAGTCTGCGGCGCACATACATTCTGCACGGCCGCGCCCTGAAGGTATGTGCGCCGCAGACTCGATCACACAAAAAGTGTGCCGTCTGCGATCTCCCATATGCAAACAGGTTATATGTATAAGTTTTTACGATTTTTAGTATAAATAAAATATTGGCTAGTTACTTTATTGTATTTCAAATTGTACCAGTTCCTCAGTCTCGCAGGCTGTATTAAGGAATTTTTAAAAACGATTCAAAACAACGAGCCAAATTCTCGTTTGTCAAAAGAAATGATTAAAAATATACTTCTCTACTAGCTGGGTAAATCAGTTCTTTTTTTCGCCAGGCTAGAAAATTAACCAATCAAAAAAATGACAATCAGAATAGCCGACTTATCTCTGAAGTGGAAATATAAGGTGTGGCACACTTCTACTGCTTGTTGTCTAACCTAAACCTCTTCAGGAATAGGCTGTATGGTACAAAATATAACAAAATGTTCTACTTAATTAAATGCACTTGCAATCACTTTTCTTAGCACGCATGTTCTAAATCAGGTCACAGTTAACATCAGCGTATTTTAAGCAAGAATTAAAATAATGATTTTAAATCTTTAAATTTACTAAACCAAAGTAAAATATGTATCACACACGAATTAATGAACAAAATTGAAAAAAATATTATGAAACAATGCTAGTAAATTAAGCATCGGTTTCATTTATTGTTTTATTTACTTGAGTTTGTTAAAGCGTGGAAGAATAAATGGTATAATATAAACCTTACATTGTATACATATGTTTTATGTACCTTGGAATGATTTGAAGTTTTGCGGTTAACTTCGATATTAAATCTGCAGAAACTAGAAAATGCTTGAAATATCAAATAGGAGGAAGCTTACATGTTGATAGTCAGATATCTAGTTAGTAGTTACTAGTAGATTAATTAGCTTGTAGCAGTACCTACACGTTCGTTCGAGAAAATCGAGTTTTACTCTTTACTCCTCCGATCTCTAGTGAACTCTTAGAGAGACCAACCGGTCCTCTAAAAGCTAATTAATCTTAGAAGTTAAAAAAGTTTCTAACTTCCATGGAATAATTTATAGTTTGGCAAGATTGTGTAACAAAAAGTACAGATTTCGCTTTAATTTTTAAGCTCTACACCTTAAAAATTAAAACAAAATATTCAGTACTTTACGTCGACGTTTTTCTTTATCGTTCTACCTCGTTGTATATTTTCGAATTATTATGAAAACAGCTCTCTGACTTGAAAATTGCTGCAAAAATTTTTGTTTACAAAATTCCCTCGCATCACATAAAATTTACATTTCATTACACATTCCCACGTTTTTATAAAATACTACCACAATAACTAAAATTTAGAACTACCTACAACACACTACATAGCAAAACAAATTAATATTTGCCTTCATTCACCGATTCATAGTCGAGGAACATCCGACTCATCACGACACATCACAGGAACAACAACGTCATATACAACACCATCACAGGAGCAACAGAATCATTTACAACATTATCACACTCACAACAGAGTCATGTACACATTACAACACTATCACAGCCATCGTCGCGGACTCATTGAAGACAGACCACTTAGCTTCGCGCTCTGTGATATAACTGTAGTGTCGCCACACTGTCGCTAATTGCCAGGACACGCTTCCGCTATGCAACATCGTTGTTTGTCAAGGAAAATCTTAACTGATTGTTTTTCTAGGCTATTGTTTAAATGTAAGTTGCAATTTTTAATCTGTGGATTTTTTAAATATTGATCTATTGCAGTCAGATTTCATTAATATTAGACGCGATTGACACTATTAAGGTCATAATATAAAATACCCTCAACCTCACCGAAATAAATTTAATTATTATTATAGGTTACCTATAGGTACGGTATACTTTTTTTTCGGTATTGTTCATTTAAAAGCGATTTAAATTAATGAACCCAGCGATTGGTAATTTCGTTGAGGTCGAGGGTTTTTTATATTTATGATCATAAACTATTTAGTATTTAATGTTTTTCTTATATTTTGATTGAGTGATGATTTCTTCTATTTTACACATTTACATAAAACTAGATGACACCCGCAACTCCGTTGCGCCAAAATTCGTTTATCGCGCGGGAACCGTACATTTTTCCGGGATAGAAACTATCCTATGTCCTTTCCCGGGACTCAAAGTATGTCCATACCAAATTTCAGCAAAATCGGTTCAGCGGTTTGAGCGTGAAGAGGTGACAGACAGACAGACAGACAGACATACTTTCGCATTCATAATATTAGTGTGGAAGTATGGACATAATTATGCATTTCGTTGAATTATTGTCTTATTGTAATTGCGACACCGGTCCTCAACTTATTAAGACTAATCGTCTCGTTAGTCGCATAGTGGCTGACATATTTTATAATCTTTCGCTAGAGGGCTCGTACGCAGAACTACGATGCGACGTCGCATTGAAAATATCGGTGTCAAAAACATTCTAATCTCATAGAACACTTTTAATTCGCGAATATTTGCGGTGCGACGTCGCGTGTGTAACGAGCCTGTAGTCTCCATTTATCACCGATTTGTGGTCACAATGGGAATTCAGTTTAATAACACAGCGCGTGGTGACATCACATAACGCGCCCACGCCGCCACATTGTACGAAGCCTCACACGCCACCACATTGTAATAGATGGCGGCCGCCAACACGTGAGAATGGTGACCGCGAACTTGATGGCTACATTTTTTGCGAATATTCGCTCGCAATATTCGACACAGGTTGCCGCTCTTCTGCAGGCTTAGCATAACAACAAGGAAAGAATGAGCTTGATGTACTGACAGATTTTAGTGACAAAATGGAGGATTTCCTTTGTCTGTCACTTTGTCTATTCTTCCGTCGAAAGAAACCGCTTCTATGGTGACCATGCTAAGCCTGCTGGTGTGGCATAGCAGGTGGACTGCGTTTTGTGCTCCTGTATCCTTCGTTACCAAATTATGATTTCTTGGATTAAATTATCAGAATAACCACTTGAGTAATTTTGGAGAAATTTCATATTATGACGACCGTAGAAATGATAAAAGAAACGGTAGTTAGTTCCTACTTACTACGACTACTCTGTTTATACGTACATTTCTATTCTTGTGTAGACAAAAAATTTATTCATGATCAATGATTCGAGTAGGTGCCCTTAAAATGATAACAATTAACACCCATAGATAGCCTTGAAGGCACAGCTTCCACACAATAGTTTTTAAATCGGTTTTGTTTTTTTGACAAAACGAGCTATTACAATAGTTCGCGTTTAAAATCATTGTGGAATGTGGACTCATAATGATTTAGCGTAAATCACTTTAGCTTGATGGCGTTTTTTGTTGCGACACTTGCCAAACTTGGACCTACGTCATAGAGCAGGGCTTCCCAAATTGATTGTCCAGTCGTCGCTAAGCGACCAACATAAGTGGATTATATTAAAGCAAAGAAGAAACACATCACACACTTTGCAATAAAAAAAAGTCTGGGAAGCCCTGTCCTAGAGAGTAGAGAGTAATCTTATTCAAGCTTCCAGTAGTAAAATCCATTGCAACAGGACTTACCTTTAGGTGGGCCGAAGAGTACGACGTCCATCGCCTTAAGCGCGAGTTTTTGCTTGTGGATGGGGTCTTTTATGCCCAGAACATTGCTCAGGTACTGCATGTTGCTCACTGCCAACCTGAAACGATGTGGTGCTGTTAGCATCTTCTTTAAAGCGAGACAATCCATACTCAATATTATAAATATCCATACTAAATTTCAGCAAAATCGGTTCAGCGGTTTGGGCGTGGAGAGGTGACAGACAGACAGACAGACAGACATGAGACACACTTTCGCATTCCTAATATTAGTATGGTTGCTACAGTAGCATCCAATAATAATTAACCAAATAAAATAATCAAATCATTTAATTTAGAGAAGATATAATCTTCATCAGCCAATTCATTGCACATAAAATAAGCAGCCTCATTCATTTAGATAAAAAAACATTAAAAAAAAAAGAGTTCAGGAAATCTGCATTTTGTTACAGTGGCACCTTTGCTGTTGGCAACATATTTTTAAAGCACCTGTGAAACGCATTTAGTTTGCAGTACAAATAAACAGCTGCCTGAGCTACGATATACAATTATTGTTGTAAAAACTTTATTATAAACAAAGTCTATTTCACGGCTTTTCACTAATTTTATGTCTCTCATTTTAGCGGGTTTAAGCCGTAAGGTTGCCAATCTGACGGCACAGCAATGCCCCCGCCATCGAGCAAAAAATTACTCTTATGTAAAATAAAATAAAAATAATTTCAAAAACATTTAATTATATACTTACTTAATAGTTAATATTATAAAATATGCGAAAGTGTGTCTGTCTGTTACCTCTTCACGCCCAAACCACTCACCCGATTTTGATAAAATTTGTTGTTGAGATAGCTCGAGTCTCTTGAAAGGACAATAGGATACTTTTTTTCCCGATAAAAGTACGGTTCTCGCGCGATAAAAAAAATCTGCACAGCGGATTTGCGGGTGTGATCTAGTCGTAATACCCCAGTAGGGTTAGATTTTTTTTAAATTAATTATAGTCAGAATTTTTTTTGCACCAGTGATTAGAGTTCACATATAGCTTAAATTCGAAAACTCGACCAACCACGACGTTTGCGTTAGCCGCCATATTGGTTTGAATGTCCCATGAATGTCCAATCTTTTTTATCTATATAAGGGAAAAGCACTAATAGTAGACACTATAAGGAAAAATAAAACATTTGAATGTAATAAAATGTATATTTATGAAAATAAAAGATTGATAACTTATTTTATGTTTTCTGTAACTTTAACAAATTAAAACTATTATAGTTATTCACTGATAAATCAATAAAAAAATATATATTTTTTATTTTACCATTTATTTCAGGCATCTAGGCCCATAATACCTTACAAACTAACATACATATTATTATTATATATTTAAAACTACACTTTGTCACATGTTGACGGCGACGTGACTCGACGCTTCGTTCCGGAGTCTCCCCCGGAACCTCCGGTAGACCACATCCATCGGCCAGAACTCCGGCGCCTCGAATGTCGAAAGAAGATTCGTCGGTACTCTTACCACAAAGGAGCTAAAGTTAACTTTGTGGCGAGACTGCAGACGCTCGACCTTCAGGCGCATTGTCGTCTTCTTCTGGATGTAGTCCACGACGTCCTCGACCTCCATTGACCAGTGCAGGCGGGATATGTACAGGGGCGTCGCGGGGACCTCGCTCCGCAGACGCAGCTCAGGTACATATGTCGCGGTGCCGCGATGGTTGCGGGCGGCGGGCTTCTTCCTCCTTCTCTCCACCAGTATGAAGCCCTCCTCATCGCACTTCCTGCTCACGTCCTTGCTAGGTCGAGAATATTCCACCTTACGGCTCTCCTTGGTCTTGCGACTCTCCGGAACCTTGCGGCTCACATTCGCCCCATTTGTCTTCGCCCGCGGGGGAGGCGCGGGGCAAAAAAATATATTATTGGTATTTTTTAAGCTTAGTCATAAGCCCTAATGAATGACATCACAAAAAACGAACATCACTAATAGTAGACACCAATATGAACTAATAGTTGACATAGAACATTACATAACATTTTACATTTTTCCTATTATTTAGGTCTTTATTTGCCGTTTTTCAAAAGATTTCATTTACTTCATCATAGTAACTACATGCATCAGAAATATTATCCACGTTGTCTCTAGATTCTATCCATTCTTCTTTCATGCTGAAACTATCTTTCCTCTTATTTTTATTTTTCATATTTTTTTCCTAGCAAATTTATTTTCAGCCTTTAATGCTTCTCTTGCCTCTTCATTTTTCTTCTTTCTTTTCTCAGATCTCCTTTTTCTTCTTTTTACTGCTGAAAAACCAAAGCAATCGATTTTTAGATCAGTACAAGGTCTAATATTTGACACCATTTTTCGGTACAGTAGTTCTAAGTTGTTAGTTTGTTAACAGAATTATATTTTCAGAGAATAGTGATGATATTTGCAGTAGAATAAACTACAAAATAACTTTAGTATCTCATCTTTTAGTTTTGCAATAGCAAAACTAAAAGATGAGATCCATGTCATCTATTAAGTTTTTTTACATTTTCAAGAACTAATCGTAGACACCTTTTATATTGTTAGAGAAAATTGATAAAAAAATCATAAATAAACATTAATTAGTGTTTACAACATGACCATTAATCCAATGAAATCAATAGAAATCACAAAAAATCAAATAAATGTATTCAAAACTTACGTGCAAAATTTCGCCTTACCTAACCTATTTGCTAAGAAATTGCCGAGCGCGTGTCGACGCGGTCTCATTGTTTATGAAAACTGATCCCATTTTAAAATTTTGTTCCCGAAGGCGTCCCTAATATATTTTGTCACATCAACAGATAGCTTGAGAAGCTTATAAAATTTACAGTGTTGAGAAATAAGTAGAGTAATTCTTATTTTTATGGTATTTTTTTCGTAAGTGTCATCTATAAGTTCCGTGTCTAGCATTAGGTCTTTTCCCTTATGTCTAAAAAAGATTTGATCTTCAAACCAATATGGCGGCTAACGCACACGTCGGGGTTGGTCGTGTTTTTGAATTTAAGCTATTCATGATCGCCCCTAAACACAGGTGCAAAAAAAAAATCTGACTATAATTAATTTCAGATTCCCATACAAGGCTGAACTAACCTACTGGGCTATAAAATACACATATTGAATGTTGTAATACTCTCCGGTATCCCAATATAATAAATATAAATAGTATGTTCTAGTTATTAGTATTATTATTTTATAAGTTGTAATGTCGTCGACACCGATGAAGTAGTTTATAAGGTCAAACGTGTATAAGCCATCAGGTGGGTTATATTTAGAACTTAAGCCTTTTATGTAACGTGAAAGATAAAAATCGGCCAAGTGCGAGTCGGACTCGCGCACGAAGGCTTCCGTACCGGTATAGAGTGAAAGTAGACAAAAAATTGTGTTTTTTACCCGACTGCCAGGAGGGTTATTGTATGAGGTGGCCTTAAATATTTACTTTATTCATAATTGTATTCAATATAATTGTATTGAATATTGAACGTGAACAATATTGAAAAATATTGTTCACGTTTATTCGCCACCTCCCACAGGTATGGCATTATCAGACTTTTATTTATGATCATACAGAGAACTCTTAAAAAAGTTTCAGGGTGGTACAAATCATTTTTTTTATTAGCCTATAGTGTCCCACTGCTGGGCAAAGGCCTCCCCCAGGATCTTCCACTGTTCTCGCTCCTGCGCCACCGATAGCCAGCTTGGCTGGTATGCATCCAGCTCGTCACGCCACCGTTTTTTTGGCCGGCCTCGGCGGCGGCGTCCATCTTCGGGTGCCCACTCTGTTGAGACCCTTGCCCAGCGGTCGGAAACTCGGGATGCATGCGGCTAACGTGATCCGCCCACTCCCACTTCAGCTTGGCCGCCTTGACACCTACGTCCTTGATGCCCGTTTGGGAGCGCAGTATGGTGATTCTTATTTTATCGAGAAGCTTTACTCCTAACATACTGCGCTCTATTGCTCTTTGGCATACCTCGAGTTGAGGCCTTTGCGAATCGGTCAATGACCATGTTTGCGCACCGTAGGTTAGGACGGGCAGAATGCACATGTCGACGAGTCTTCGCTTCAGGGAGATTGGTAAATCCCCCTTTATCAGCGTATTCATGGACCACTAGCTCTTCCAGGCGTTCTCGATTCTGTGATCGACTTCCTCGCCTTGTCTATTTTCAAAAGAAACTATCTGGCCCAAGTAGATGTACTCGTCGACATATTGCATTACTTGCTGGTCTACCTCGACCCCACGCTTCGTGCTATTGGTCATTATTTTGGTTTTGGACCTATTCATAACCTCGAGGCTTGCCGTGCTCAGGTCTTGGAGCATTTTTTGTAGTTCTGAGGCTGTGGGAGCAAACAGGACAATGTCGTCAGCAAAACAAATCATTTGGCGGAAGAAAAAAAAATCACATTTTTTTTCGACTATCTGAAAATACAAGCATTTTTGTGGGACAAATTGTTCGACACTCGTTATTTATCCGACGCGTTCAGTTAACGCCCGCGCGTTTGGGCCGCCAGTGCGAGCGCTATGACCATCATTTTCCTTTTTGCTTTTGCCTTTACGTAATTATACCCCTGATGAACCGCCATACTGGTACAAATGACCAAGAATTTTGTGTTACCATCTCCCGGTCTATTATCACGAAGAAATTGAGTTTGATAGTAACAATCTGAAACGGCTATTTCTGAGCTGATATATTTAAGCCCGTCACAGACCTAGCTATAATATATATTAATATGTTTATAGCTAGGCATATTAATATATATTTTCTATACCAATTTTCGCGTGACCACACACTCAGCTATAATATATTGTTACGTGCTAGGGTTCGTAGATTCGGAGAGAAAGACCCGGTGACTCTCTTGAAGACTTTATTCACAAACACTAGCTCACACAAATCACTAAGTCCAAACAGTAAGCACTAGATCCAAATCACTGAGCACTATCACTGTCCTAGGTCGTAGCCGATTCGTAGGTTTCTATCACAATCACTAACTATTGATCACTTGTTCTCACTTCGAAGTCGCCTTGATGATCGCTTGTATCAAACTGAACTGATTGCCGGCTTGTTTACCTTATATATGGCCCGCCATACTTTCTGGAACGTTCCATTCTGGATTGTTTACGTAAACACGCAATTCACATAAACAAGGGTTGGACTTTTCTAGAAAGTACGCGCAACTGTCGCGCGCAGGTAAACAACTGCCCGTATCCGTAACAATATATTTCTGTGACATGTGGATTTAGTATAGAATAATATGCCTTGCTATAAATATATTAATATATATTATAGCTAAGTCTGTGACGGGCTTTATGTTGTTCAAGATTAAAGTTGTCAGTTTTTTATTGTGCTATAACGCTACATCACGATAGTTAATAGTTTAATTAATTATTGTTAATGCCCACGTGTACGTCTGAAACGCACAATTTACATTCTTAAATACCATTATGAAGGATGTATTTTATTGTTTTAGTTTTTTTTGAAGCTTAGGATGAATAATATATTGAAGGAATAATTAAAAAAATGTCTTAAACCTAACCCAACCTAAGACTGAGAACGACCCTATAGTCATTTCATGGTTTTCTTATCTCTTTTTACGAGATGAAAAATTTTTGTTCATATGATATTATGATTTTTTAAAAATATTTTTGATGTTTGTTGTAGTAAACAGGAATATTGTTATTAAATCTGGTTTAACTTTAAACTTGTAGGTAATGCAATTTTTTGCAACATTTACTACCTCTATTTAGGTATTAATTGTCGTCTATCTGCCCGAATTATATTGTGAAGATCATTATAATTTTATAGCTCCAATAAAAATTAAAATATGAAATTAAAATGATTTCATAACAATTTTTGGTGTCCTTAATTCGATCATGGAGATTAATAAATCATAAAGATCACCATGAATCATGATATTGATTAATTTGATAATTGATAATGACTAATGAGCATTGATTTTGTACTATTAGTAATATTTACTGCCGGTTTCCGCATTTAGAAATTGCATTGAGATTTCATTGGTGGATTCGGTGTTCATTGAAGTATTTAGAGCAGCTGCTATACTCAACCTGCGGACTTCGTCAGTGGCCCGCGAGAAGTTATACCACTTTGAAATTCACGCCCACTGCACCGGCAAAATAGTGCAAGGTTGTGAAAATTTGACCGTGACACCAAGACCAAGACGTTTGTGGCCCGTATAAAAAAAGGTTGAGTACCACTGATTTTGAGGGACGAAGTGGTTTCAGTACTACGGATAGTAACCAACCCTCCTTAACTGGTCACGTGGTTTTGGTATCATCAACATAATATTTTCATTAACGACTGTTAGTTAATGGTCAAATTAGTATCACGTTTCCTCTTTCATTTTTCATATGAATGAAAGAGCAGATATGACATTTTAACAAGGTGTTAACACTAATAGACGTTTGTGAAATTGGGCATAGGTCTCAGATTCCTCACACCTCACTGCTCACCTGGGTAGCGTGGCTCCTGTGACCCGGTGCTGCAGAAACTGAGCCCTGTACTGGGGCAGCTCCACGGAGTCCGACAGCCACTCCACCGTCTGCTCCACCGTCCAGTTGTGCACCTGGAAGTAAACACGTACCAGCATTACCAGCTGTACTTGATAGCTTTAATTATCACCGGCTTTTAAGGTTTTTTAATAAGAGTTTAATGACCGGCTTCTTAGTTTACCTATTTATTTATTTATTACACTAGAGAATTTGATTGGCCAAATCTTAATTAAAGAACCTCAGAAATTGGGAAATTAATGACAGGACGGGAAATAAGAACTGTAGCAGGTCTAGAGTAGGTCCACGCTCGGAGGAACAAAAAGTAAAAAAAAAAGTATTATTCCTTTCTTTTTAGGTATTTTGAACGGCGACAAATTCATTGAACGTTACAGTAGAATTTACACAGAGCCAGTACTGGCTGCCAATAAGACTGTTTGGCCTGGCTTGAAAAACTGTTCACACGCGGCATATACCAAGCCAATACTGGTTGCCAGTCTTATTGGCAGCCAGTACTGGCTCTATGTAAATTATACTTACCAGAATAAATGCAACTCAAATATTGCAATTTTAGAAATTTCCAAGAAGACGTCACCAAATCCTATACCCCCTCAGAGACCAAACCAAGTTTTTTAAGCCAAGGTCACGTACGTGCAGTAAGTGTTACTTCCCACAACCAACCACCGTCATTTACTCAGATCTAAGGGCTCCTACACATTACTGCGATTTCGCATCGCATCGCAAATATCTGCGACAAAATTCTTAATAAAAGAACCGGCCAAGTGCGTGTCGAGCCACGCGCAATATAGGGTTCCGTAGTACCGCTAGTTTAAAAAAAAAATTGTATGGTCAATGAATGTACATTTAATATTTATAACGTGTTTTACACTACTAACAACATCATCCCAGTTACTTCCAAAGGAATTTGAACAAAAAGTTCCTTAATACTTCGCCGAATACATCTTTTTAGTTGATCGACTATTACTCAATAACTTATGAAGTCTTCTTGGCTGTGATAGTTTTCCTTTTAAATTCAGCATTTTTCCTACTGCCCTGAATTTTTTCACATTTCCAGAAGCAATTGTTTAGCTGACAGAAGGGGGAGACACTGGACTAACGATTTTACTTAATATTACTTAAAACTTAATATTTCACAAATCCCTAAATCAGAAAGTGATCTATGAATACTCATCATATTTTAAAAAAATCATCCCCGTTTCATGTGTAGGGAAGGTACCATAAAAATATATATATTTTTTAAATTTCATGTACCATTTTGTCGGCATCATTAATATGTGCATTCATGACATATTACAGCTTTGTAGGTCCTATAGTCTTCGAGCAAAACCGCGGACAGACAGACAGACAGACGGATAGACAGACGGACGGACAGACGGACAGACAGACGGACGGACAGACCGAAACTATAAGGGTTCCTTGTTGACTACGGAACCCTAAAAATGACATTACGATGCGATGCGCAGCGAATTCGCAGTTTTGTGTGGGAGCCCTAAGCCACTCCTGAGTTGCTTCCCTCACCCAACCAGCGTCATTACCTCAGATCTAAGCCTAGCCTGAGTTACTTCTCTCACCCAACCAGCGTCATTACCTCAGACCTGAGCCACGCCTGCCACAGCTCCTTGACGGAGATGTGCATGTCGTCGTTGTGGTGGAACGCGCGCTGCCGCTTCTCGTACCCGCTGTCGTACTGCAACTCCTCCCGTAGGAACTGGAACACGGGACATCACTTTAGTTTCTAGGGCTACCATGCACCTTGAATATTATGAACTTTCAACCTGGTAGCAGTTCTGCATTTATATATTTTATCATTTATGAGTGTAGGCTACTTGATTTCCGCCGCCCCATGTACGAAATGTGTCCCTATGATATGTCGCATGGTGAATGTAAAACAAGAACATAGGTTACGTCAGCTTTTACACGACAAGAAGCATCATCGCTTGATTCGTTTGGGACCAAAATCTTAACTCAACGTACATTTCATCAGGGGTTAAAATGTAGCAGTTTATTCCGTTTTATTCACGTCTTGTTTCTAATTCTATCAGGAACAATCTCTTCCTATCTATTAGGAACAAGCGCATATAAGTATAGCTGTTTTAATGAATGGCAATAAGGGGAAATAAATCTGTCAGCAGTGAGTCACTTCATCCATAAGTTGTACAGGTTCCTAAACTCACATACAGTAACTGAAGCTGTCCAACAAATCAAAATGCCTTCAACTAGCAAGCGAATTATAGAATAAACTTAAGCAGAAGATTTCATGCACAGCATAGAGTAAACCTTTGTGAAAATAATAGAAACGTGTGCTTCAAGACCGTCAACGATTAACGCACCCGCAACTGCTTATTGTTACTGAAACGTTTGCCTGTATTACTTAGAAATGTTGTAGTATATGAATATGACGTACATTATTATTATGTAGAGTATCTATATTCAATAGATATTCAATAATATTTTTACATCACGTCATATTGTTGAACCATCCTTTCTAAGGTAGGATATTAAATACAGATAATTACGAGATAATAATACCATCATGCGAATCAGGTTTTTTATAAGACGATTCGAAATCGTTATTGCAAGTTGAGAAGTACCAAATGAATGAGGATTAGAAGGTCCGCTTACAGTGCAATCACTATCGGAATTTCCAGGAATTGCTATTGTATTCTATTGTTGTCGCGATCACCGGTGCTCGCGCGGGGCCTGAAGGTTTAATATGATGTTAGAAGTGCCCGAGGAACATGCTTAAACAGTCTGGGAGTGGGGACCTGCAAATAAATTTATTAGAAGAAAAAGGGGTTAGGAAGGTAGGGACAGAACAAAGTTGCAAGATAAACTATGTAGGTTTTGTATCTAAGTAAACTTGAACTACAAAATCGTAACATCTGTTCGACGAATAAATAGAAAATCGGAGTTATTGAGAAACAGCCTTATCATTGCCCTTGGCTATATGTAGCCATGTTATCATTACGGTTGCATATGGTCACAATTTGTTCATGGCTCGTACTGGTTTGTAAGCATCAGCATCACTAGGAACAAAAATTCATACTGATATTAAATGCCTGTGTATAGTCTGCAAACTTAAGAGCCCGGGTTACCCTCGAAATTCTCATACATACGTAATACCAAAATCATTTTGTCATACGAAAGTATTTAACATGTTTGAGTTATTTTTCAACTTAAAATAGTAATTACCTAGGTTCCTGAACAAAAATTAACTTTAAAATATTTGAACACAAAAAATTTTTTTTTGTGTATAAATTTTTTTTACTTAATTTACTACTAAATATTTAAACACTAAAAAATAGAGTAAAACACTAAAAATATATAAATCAATAGTAAATTTACTACAAAATATTTAAATACTAAAAAATATTTTTTAGTTGAAATATTTTGTAGTAAATTTAATATTTATGTATATATTTTTTAGTGTTTTACTCTATTTCTTAGTGTTTAAATATTTTGAAATTAATTTTTGTACAGGAACCTAAGTATTATAACTATTTTAAGCTGAAAAATAACTCAAACATGTTAAATATTTTCGTACGAGAAAATGATTTTGGTATTACGCATGTATGAGAATTTCGAGGGTAACCCGGGCTCCTAAACCACTGTACCGATCAAGACGAAATTCGGTCTGGACATTTTGAGTCATAAGAAAATACTAGTCTATAGTGTTAGCACAGAAAATGTTGCACATGAACTGACAACATCTAGGCTGGTATATCGGTCTCAAGACGCGGATTTTGATAGCCAACCAATCACAGAGCCTGAATCGTGTCTTGAGATCGAGATGCATCTTGAGTACTATTTATACCAGCCTTAGTATATTTCACATAATAAATCACATACCTATAATATTTATTTGTATCCAGATGATTCACACAAAAACCGTCCACGATAAGTTTGGACCAGAGAGGTCGTAAGTTCAGGAAAACCCGCAAGACCTCGGACGCGACGTATTGCGAAACATAACAAAACGATAAAAAACCGTTACTTCACAGCAGTACTTAATATTCGTGTAAGGTAGCGTTTTAAGGAAAAAAGGATGTATTTGGCATGCCGCATGACCATTGGGTCAAGGGATTTAACCGATGGTGGAACTGGAGGGTTAACCCACTCTGCTGATGAAAGTCAAGGATAATACAGGTACAAATTCTTAGACACGACACACTTTTTAAGTTTTTTTTCATTATATTGCACCCGTCCATACCTTTTTCATTTATGGTTTTTTGAAAACTAAGACTAATTTAAGACCAAGCTCTGGATCTCTAGAAAAGTTCTTGATCTGTAGTCACAGGATCTTCTGATTAACCTAGTCGAGAGAGAGAGAGAAATATCAGAGAAATCAAATCATGCCAGAGTTGCCGTACCTATACTTATTGACTTACCACCGGTTTTGCCACTTTGGACTGAGTCTTCCACTACTAGTGGACAGAGTAACTAGAAGAAAGAAAAGTGACTTTCATTAGTACCTTCAGCTTTGTATAGGAGATGACATCGACAGCTTTTGCTGTGGAACTGCTCCCGCAAAAGGAACCGACGAGGATTGAAAAGTTTGGTCGGATGACAGGAGCTACTCAGTACTCACCTTATAAGTTATAGCTCTTGCAACTGATGCCTATCAGGCATCAAGCGTGGGTGAAAAAGATAGAGCTATTCACATCATCGCTCTCGGTCAGGTCAACGTTTTCGTTGGCGTCATCGTCCAGCTGCTATCACTCAGGGAACTGAACCGACGCGGGTGAAAGAGACGGAGCTACTCACGTCATAGCTCTCGCTCAGGTCGACGTTGTCGTTGGCATCATCGTCCAGCTGCTACCAATCAGGGAACTGAACAGACGCGGTAGAAAGAGATAGAGATACTCACATCATCGCTCTTGCTAAGGTAGATGTTGCCGTTAGCGTCGCCGTCCAGCTGCTGCTGTTCGGGGACCTGAACAGACGCGGAAGAAAGAGACAGAGCTACTCACGTCATAATTCTCGCTCAGGTCGACGTTGCCGTAAGTTGATCTCATCGTTCAGCTGCTGAAACTCAGGGACCTGAACGGACGCGGAAGAAAGAGATAGAGATACTCACATCATCGCTCTCGCTCATTCGACGTTTCCATTGGTGTCGTTGTCCAGCTGCTAAACCCAACGATATCAAAATATTGCTAAATCCAGTGACCTGAACAGTCGCGGATGAAAGAGACAGAGCTACTCACGTCATCGCTCTCGCTCAGGTCGACGTTGCCATAAGTTGATCTCATCGTTCAGCTGCTGAAACTCAGGGACCTGAACGGACGCGGAAGAAAGAGATAGAGATACATCATCGCTCTCGCTCATTCGACGTTTCCATTGGCGTCGTTGTCCAGCTGCTAAACCCAGCGACCTGAACAGACGCGGATGAAAGAGACAGAGCTACTCACGTCATCGCTCTCGCTCAGGTCGACGTTGCCGTTGGCGTCGTCGTCCAGCTGCTTGTGGAGCTGCGTGATCGCCTCCAGCCCCGCCCGGTCTTGTAGACACGCGGCGTCATTATTGCACGCCTCTGATAGAACTGGAACAGAAGAAAAATTGTCAGGAAAATAAGTAATTAAAAATGCTAACGAGTTTAATATCTATGTTTTGTCTGCTGACTCAGTATTTTAAGCTGGATAATCTCAGAAGTTCCAAGAGTTAGAAATTGGGAGGAGGATCAGAATCATAAGCGCAATCCGTCGTCTAATTCAAGTGTTTTGGCTGTTGATGGTAATGTGGCAACTGCCAGTATCGATATTTTAATAAAAATAAACAGCTGACATTTCTTATTGCGTGTATTTCTTATTCATACAAATTTCGTATTGTGTTATTAAAATATTATTACGGTTACTAATGTGGCAACAAAACGAATTAACAAATAGCGATAAAAATATACCCACTGCGTAATTTTCGTAAGAAATCTGACTCATTGAAAATCAAAATATATGTATTCGACATATTAACGCGTTAAAATCAATGATGTCTAGACACAGCATTAAGTTTGGAGATTAATATTATGTTTAGTAAATATTACATTTACCAGGCACCAGCACTATCATATACAGATTCAAAACATTTTTTGACAGGGAAAGGTAAGGGCAAAACAGGTTTTTGGGTAACAACATCTAGTTATAGGTACAGGAATAAAACATAGTTACTTACTAATAAAAATTATAAATATTAACGCTGGGTTTTACGATTCAAAGTTCACTTTCAGTCTGTCAAGCGCATTTTCCAATGCAGACATGAGACTATTACAAAACATTATAAACTATTATCTAACTTATTAATTCTGTAACTTTTTTATCAGTAGTGGTGTAAATGTTCAATATTATTGATATAAGCTATATTCCATTTAAGAATAAAATCTGATATGTTTATGTGTGAAGTGTATTGGCCGCGTCCATATGCGTCTCACTTGCAGCTGTTATCAGTTATTACCATCGATGAGTGCCGCCATACACATTTAAATACTCCCAAAATATAATTATAATATATAATATATTATTCTAATGTGAGTACTAAAATATGTGTGCCCATTGCCCAAACTTATCCATAATAATAATAATCCATACTAACATTATAAATGCTTATGTGTGTCTGTCTGTTACCTCTTCTCGCCCAATTCCCAAACCGCTGAAATTATTTCACTGTTTGGTATGTGGATGCTGAGCTCCAGGAAAGGTTGTTGGAAACTTTTTTTCAGTTTTACTTACGTTATACGGTGCTCACGCAACAAACAATTTTAGCCCACTGCCCTACGCAACAGAATTGCGAACATCAACTAGTATTATTATGAACGCGAGTGTTTGTATTGACTGTCGATCTGTCATTATACTATGGTTCTGTTGCCCTCACGAATCAAGCCTTAACCATTGAACTTTGTCCCAGGAAAGAAAATAAGATAATCGCTGCCCGAAAAAAAATTACGGCTTACGCGTAAATTAATATCAGCGAAACGTAGTTTGAAGTTTCGGACAACATCAGTTCTATTTAAAAAATCTCCAACAGTCACCGTGTGAAATTATAATGTATCCTGCTTACGAAGTCGCTCGTTTAAATAAATAGACGATAGTGTTTTTAATACGGTCATTATCTTTTTAAACCTTGTTCTTAAAACAATACATAGTGTCTGCAGACTGCAATCTTTAAGGAAAATTACATTTACCTTATGTAGTGTAAGTACCTCTTAAATCTCAAAACCAAGTATTATCCTCTTCAAATAAGGACGTTATCCTTAGTGGTCATTATTTCAAGCACGTTTTTGATATCGGCATTTCTATTCTTTGCGATTGCGAAGGAAGCTTACAAGCTTCCTTCGCAATTATATTGGCAGTCATGGTACAACATGGTGAGCTGGAGTGGTCTTTAGATGCTTAGATGCATTTTAAAAAGTATACTGAAGTCTAAACCAGGTAAATCATGGTGCAAAAAATCCTTAATCAGTCAAGAGATACTC
Organism: Lysandra bellargus; assembly: GCA_905333045.1. Taxonomy (NCBI): domain Eukaryota; kingdom Metazoa; phylum Arthropoda; class Insecta; order Lepidoptera; family Lycaenidae; genus Lysandra; species Lysandra bellargus. The sequence continues at coordinate 6,614,020 of HG995340.1, read as the reverse complement.
TATAACTACAATTGTACAAGTAACTGCTCTCAAAATAGCACTACTTATATTGAAATAATTATTTGACATAGCATTATCGTTTGTTTGCGGTTGTATTTTAAGCAAAGAACCTCGACTTCCAGGTCAACAAACTCGATATCAATTTTAGAGTAATAAATTCTTTAGAGACCGGTATTTTTAGCTTGGGACTTGGGAGTAAAAACAGGGAGCGCATTTCGTCAAAACCAACGTACGAGAAATCGTCCTCTGGTTTGCATTTCCCATCAGCTCGATAATAGTAAGTCTGTCGCATATAAAAATTACGAAGACTATACTTGTCTCTTTCTCACGTGCTGTATATAAACGCTATACTCTATAGCAGTGGTCCCCAACCTTTTTTTCATGCGGGCCACAATTTGGTATTGGTGTCGCGGGCCGCAACAAATTTTTTTAGGGTTAAAAATAGGTCCGTCAGGGTAGCATAGTCACTTTAGCAGAATTAAAAAAATGTATAACCTGAATTTGTAGCTAATTAGTTGCTATATTATAATATATAATTATAAAACATGCAAATAAATAAGCAACCCTGCTACCTTGATATCAAGGTAGCATAATTTACGATATTTCGTAAACGGCTTGAGCAACAAAATCGAGATTTTGGCAACTAATTAGCAACTAATTAACTACAAATTCAGGTTATATATTTTTCTTAATTCTGCTAAAGTACCTATGTTTACCCTGCTACCTTGATATCAAGGTAGCATAATTTACGATATTTCGTAAACGGCTTGAACAACAAAATCGAGATTTTGGCAACCTTGATATCAAGGTAGCATAATTTACGATATTTCGTAAACGGCTTGAGCAACAAAATCGAGATTTTGGCAACTAATTAGCAAGTAATTAGTTACAAATTCAGGTTATATATTTTTTTAATTCTGCTAAAGTGACTATGCTACCCTGACGGACCTTTAAAAAATAACATTCTTAAAAATTAACGTTTTAAAAGTGGAAAAAATTTAACGACTATCACGTAAACTACGTTATTTTGCCGGTGGGTGTGAATTTCAAAATTGTTTAACATCACGCGGGCCACAAATAAAGTCCCGGCGGGCCGCGGGTTGGGGATAGCGGCTCTATAGTCTACAGCAGCGGTCGGCAACCTTTTGGCAGGCAAGGGCCACAAGGTGGCAAAACAAACTAAAGGCGGGCCGCAGACCTCATACTCGTATTAACCCTATAACCCTAGAAGCTCAATATACCTACACAAATTGAAGGGCGCATTTTCATTAGTCGTTAACTCGTGCGGTATACAGCATACGCGGAGTCTATGACAACTAATGGCGCATTTTGATTGGTCGGGGCACACATTTTAGAAATCTCCCGCACCCCGCATGCGGGCCCTATCGACCAGTGAAAATGCGCCATTAAAGCACAAACTGCTACGTACTTAAGTGGCGATAACTACTGGCAGTATTAGAAAACATTGCTTTTGATACACATGTAACTTATTCACAAAACATTCACGGGGCGCAAGTAAGACGTTCGCGGGCCGCGCGTTGCCGACCGCTGGTCTATAGCAATACATTGGTGTGTGAGTGAGAGACATGTAGCCAATTTCAATAAGGCAAATTAAACAAAATATTTAAATGTATTTAAATATTTTGTATAATTTGCCTAATCAAAGATGTTGTTTTTTTAAATTCAATGTTACATGTATCTTGAATTTAAAAAAAAAAACATATATTTTGATGTGATAAAAATATCGACAAGACAATAATATACAACAGTGGCTATTAGTACCTGCTACTAGGTACCTTGGTATTAATAAGTAGGTAATTCTGAATTCATAATGTTGGTGACAATTCATAACATAATGATTTATAATTATACTAGCGACCCGCCCCGGCGTCGCACGGGTATAAAATATATATTATAGCTATTGTTTCTGATGTCTATGATAGCCACTGAAAAAATATTAAAATCGATAGCCTATGATTAGGGCATCGAGACCGGGTTTTCCCGAAACCCGAAAACCCGGGAAAACTCGGGTTTTGGGGATCATAAAAAAACCCGGGTTTCAATAATGGAACCCGGGTTTTTCGAGCTTTTCGGGTTTTTCGTTTTTTTGATAATTATTAAAGGCCAGACCTGATTTAATGGTATTTATAACAAAGTAACATACAAATTTTTTATTTTAATAGCATATTGTATAAATTTAATTATTTATATTGGTCTTAATTAAACAAAATATAATATTTTTAAGGAAAAGTTTCGTTTTAGGAGCATTAAAGACTAATTAAAATATGTATTATTAATTAGAAATAATTAATAATACATATTTTAAAAAACCTTCCAAAACTATTCAATCTAAAAAAGCCAAGTCTCTTCAAACAATCTATCCTTCGGAAAAAGTTTTGAAATTTCATAGAAGCCAAGTCTTATTAAACTTATTTTGCAGTTTTCAATCAACATTCAGTGAAAGACTACAGTTTTGTTTATTATGTTATCAAAGGCTTAGAAAATAAAGTGTGGACAGCTTCAAAGGGTTCTAACTTCTAAGTCTGCTGAAAGAACCGTTGATGATGGGCAAGTCAGCCACTAGGTGACAAAACGTTGAAACTTGTATGCACCGTTGGTGATAAAATACACCCATTCGGGATTTTTGTATTTTTGGAATATCTAAAAACCTGTCAGGAATTTTTGAAGACAATGCGTGAAACAATGATAGCTTATTTTTCAATATTTAATAAATTATATTATTAAAACACTTTTCCGAATTTTATCGTTTATAAAGCAATCACAGGTATTTACAGTCACAAAAAATCAATGATAAGTCAACAAATCTTTATTTTGTTTCATAAACTGAACATTTTATTCGAATGAGATTTTTTTATTGCTGATTGTCAAATTAATAGTAATAATTTATACTGATCGATGTTTGGCTGCATACAGTATTTTTACAAAAAAATATTTATTGTGTCCTGCTGCGGTATGACACCCAGTCTTCTTTGCAATTTAAAGTCATTATTTTCAGTCGTCTAAGTTACTAAAAACACTTAAAGGTTTTTGTTTGTCATTATGCTTTTTGTCATTATTTGTTATATTCACAACATAACGAAAAGCGACAATATTAAGACAATGCAATCAGTAAAAAGGTTCCAGGAGAGCAACCAGCCCCTAGAAACTGACAAAACCATGCCGAGGGGTTTCCATCAAGTATGTATTTTAAATCCATATTTTTGTATTGCGGTCTGACAAATGTGGCAGATTGCTTTTTATTGGTTGAGAGACTGATGTTGGTAACACATAATAGGATGAATGGTGGCTTTCTTTAGCCGGCCGTGGATGTCGTACTCACTGCGGAATTATTAAAACACGTGATTTTAATGAATCGAGATGAAATATAACAAGTTTTTATCAGCACCAGCGCCAGAGACAATTTCTTGTGTGCCACCATAGTTAATCTTTCAAATTCATTAAAAGCAACATTCCGCATTTGCCATAATATTATGGTCTGGTCTGATCAATTATATGGTAATCTGACATGAATTTTGTCTATTATGACTAGAACTATTGACTACAAAAAGCTTTGAGGTGTAGTGTAATGTAAGATTTTTCAGTAATGTAAGATTTTCCAGTTTGTTGGATAACAGAAAAGTTACCTTAAGTTGCAAAGAATATTCGGCTTCATACAGTAGCAAGGCAGACAAAAGGCAATTTCAATAAAAGTTAGGCACAAAAATTTAATTACAGGTATATCATCAATTAGGACCAAATAATTATTAATAACGTGACAATCAGCAATAAAAATGTAAAAGATTAAATAAAGATTTATTGGCATACGTTTTATATTTAAGGTTATTCTTCCATTTACTGTCCTCAAAAATTCTTGATAGATTTTTATATAATATTTCATAAAATACAAATACATTTAATAATATAATTATGTAATTTGGAGGTGAAGCTTGTTGTAATACTTAATCTTGGCCCGAAAATCTTAATCCCTAGCTTTGATAAGATCCAATATATATAATAGGAGAGGTAAATATAGCCTCTTTTTTAAAAGTATGTGACCGCACACTACGGTAATTAAATAGTATTTTACTGAAAATTTGTTCGCAATCGCTGAAAATCATATTTAAAGTATTTTCGCTTAGTTAATCTTTGAATTTTAAGAAAACCCGAAAAAACCCGAAAAATCCGGGTACCCGGGTTTTCGTTTAAAAAAACCCGAAACCCCGGGTTTTGAAAATTGGGTCCGGGTTTCGATGCCCTACCTATGATCCTTCACGTGGTCTACTTCTTATCTGTGCCAAATAACATAAAAATTGCTCCAGTAGTTCGCGAGATAAGCCCTTTCAAATAATTTCCCCCGTTTTTTCGACATTCTCCTATTAGTCTTAGCATTATAAAGTATAGCCTATAGCCTTCCTCAATAAATGGGCTATTTAACACTGAAATAATTTTTCAAATCGGACCAGTAGTTCCTGAGATTAGCGCGTTTAAGTTAGCCCTTTCAAATAATTTTCCACGTTTTTTCCACATTTTCCTCTATTTCTTCGCTCCTATTAATCTTAACGTGATAAAATATAGCCTACAGCCTTCCTCGACAAATGGGCTATCTAACACTGAAAGAATCATCAAAATCCGTTGCGTAGTTTTAAAGATTAAAGGGAACAAAGGGACATGAGGAAAAAAAAGCGACTTTGTTTTATAATAAGTATAGATGTATATAGAATTATATTGTATTTATCATCAAAATGGGCAACAAGTAGACTGGAAGATTGTATTTAATATATGATTGCATAGAAGAGATTGTATTTATTAATTATTGATTACGGACTACTTGGAAATGTCTAAACAAACGTAATGAAACTTTAATACTTCAAACACTAGTACTTCTACCTCTAATACTATTCAGTGTTAAAACCGTCTAATCGAGCCATTACTAGGCCACGATTAATTTATTTTAAATCTATCAATTATTCCACTTTGCGACGTCATTGCTCTGCACTGTGGTGATAACTGATAAATCTACATAACAGCTCGGTCACTGAATACGAAGAAATAGGGCCATTGAACTATCGCCTCGTCTCTTTCGTTTTAATTCAGGTGATTTTGGCATGGGAATGAAACTTGAAAGAGACAAGTAGAGCTGTTGTAAATTATAATGCCCCAATATTCGTTTATCGCGCGGGAACCGTACATTTTTCCGGGATAAAAAGTATCCTATGTCCTTTCCCGGGACTCAAAGTATCTCCATGCAAAATTTCAGCAAAATCGGTTAAGCGGTTTGGGCGTGAAGAGGTAACAGACAGACAGACAGACAAACAGACAGACACACTTTCGCATTTAAATATTAGTATGGATTTATAATATTAGTACGGACTAGCTGTTGCACGCGACTTCGTCCGCGTGGACTTCAGTGTACTTACAGCGCGCGGTGTCAACAAAATTGGTGTCAAATTTTAAAGGTTTTTAAAACCCTGGTACCCCTTAAATCAAAATAGCCAAAAACAGCTGTGCAGTGTGCACTGTGCACATAATATTTAACACTGACCTCCAATTATATACAAGTACGCTGGACCGATGATACTCACTTTTTTTTGTGCCTATTTGAAGCGGAATCAGCTCCCCCATTATCAGGGATAGGAACTAAATTTGACGTAACCATTGGTAACCATGTATGTATTTTAATTCTCTATGGCTTAATCGTTTGAATTGTTTTCGTGTTTTTAAAATGTTTTAAAAGGTTTTACGCGATTAAGTAATATATAAATAAGTGGTGGTAGTTCATAGTTAAACTATGAAAGAGTGTATGTTATGTAAAACGCGGTACAAAAAGGGATGTGGGGTTACATTTCACAAGTAAGTTATTTTAACAGCTAATTTCTACGATATTAAACTTTTATTGATAATATAGGCACTTTAAAATGTGGCACTAATCTTATTATACCGTATTCACCACATATTTACCTTTGTTTTACCGATTTTTGATAAACAATAAAAATCAATAGTGCTGGAGTTTTCTGTCGATAAAACTTATCGATATCTATAATAATTGTATTGAAATCTCCGATAACCGATTTTTATTATCAAATACATATTATGCTCTTAAAATAATTGACAGGTTTCCATCTGACGAAGGAAGACTGGAATTATGGTTGAAAAAAATTGAAAAGCCTGGTTCTCTGTGAAAATACAAGGCGCAAAAACTACCATTTGATCGTGATTATGTTTGTAAAACTTATTTCAGCGTCTAATCTTTCTTGACAGACTGTAACTGTGTAACGGTAACTAATAAAATGTATTGTTAAAGTATCGCACATATATTTTTATTATTTATAAATACCTTACCTACTCCACCCCAATAAAAAAATGTATTCAAACGTTCCATATTTATTTATGGATCGCATTATCCAATTACTTAATTTCCCTCGCACTTCTGCAATCAGCGCCAAAATGACGAAAATCAAATGAGATAAAGTTAATCGATAAAAATTGGCTTGCTAGATCCATTATTTATATTATTACTAGACGTTCCGCGCGGCTTCTCCCACGTAAATATCTAATTTCACAGACAAATTGGTCCACACAAAATAGCCTAGGTATATAATCCTTCACGTTATACATTCCCCCGCTTTTTCCACATTTTCCTCTATTTCTTAGCTCCTATTAGTCTCAGCGTGATAAAATATATAAAATGGGCTATCTAACACTGAATCATTGTTCAAATTGGACCAGCAGTTTTGGACTGAGATTAGAGCGTTCAAACAAACAAACTCTTCCGCTTTATAATATTATATGATGAGATTAGTTAGGGTCTTATCACACAGAACATTTATTCAGATTTGTTCAGCTTTCATACGATACACTTTAGCACTACTTTGATAATACTAGAAATGAAATTAGAAAATACAATACAACAAAGTTTTTGTTAGAAGCTTATCTTCAGTTTTGTTTTTAGTTTTTCGTAGTGCTAACTGGTAAAAATAAATAGATAGGCATAATAAATTAAAAACGTATGAAATCGTTGTTAATTTATTACGCCTATCTAAATTACGGAGAGAAAGTCTGTAATCTTTAATACAAATATGTAGCGTTTGTATTATTCAATTGAATATTTTTGTCCTAATGGTCGACATTATCTGAATCTGGAAACATTTCATCGATAATAGAAAAGACAGTTGTACATCACTAGTATTAGTTCCAAATACTCCCACTACTGCTATCAGCGCCAATATGGCGACACGATGGCGACTTTCAAACGTCATTTTTACGTAAAATTTAGTTCCTATCCCTGATAATGGGGGAGCTGATTCCGCTTCAAATAGGCACAAAAAATAGCTGTCATTTCAAAGGGTATCGTTAGTCCAGCGTACTTGTATAATGGAGGTCAGTGATATTTAATAACTTTAGCTTTACCCATAAACTATTTGTCATAGATTGGTAGGTTTAAGGTTACGTCACTCATCACTACATAGATGAAGTACTGAGTAGTGAGTTATACACCATCAGCGTGTACAACAATCGAAAGTATCGAAAAACGCAATTTAACATGGTACCACTAGTCCATTGAAAAGTTACAATTTTAGGACCGAATATTGCATTTATTAGAGGACGCAGTTTTATTTTTGAAATATGTTGGGGGGGTCAATAGAAGCTTAACCTCAAGTTTGTGGGGTCGCCGCTCTTGTCCCCCGGCCGCCATCTTGAAAAAAGGGGTGACAACACTATTTTCGTGATATCGCGGAAACTATAAATCTTACAAAAAAAATTTGAGAACATAATTTATTTCAAATTATTTTGCCTATAAATATGTTCATATGAATTTTTACCCTAAATTAAAAATTTAAAAAGTTATAAGCAAAAAAGTGATAATTTTCTTTAATAGGTTTATTATCGCTCTTTAACTTTATTGGATACATTTTACAATAAAATTACCTTAGACCAACCTTGTAGATGATCTTTTGAGAAAAAGATTCCCAAACCCCCTCCGATCTCATGAAATTAATTTTCTGCAGATGCAAAGGAAACTGTGAAAGTATGTGTGGCTGCAGAAAAGCAGGCCTAAAATGCTCTACAGTATGCTTACTATCCTGTAAAGCATTTCAGGCCTGCTTTTCTACAGCCACAGTCTACAGTATGCCTACTACACTACATAAATATATGCAAACTATATTACAGTATGCCTACTATACTAGTCTGCACATGCCTACTATACTATAAAGCATTTCAGGCCTGCTTTTCTACAGCCACAGTCTACAGTATGCCTACTACACTACATAAATATATGCAAACTATATTACAGTATGCCTACTATACTAGTCTGCACATGCCTACTATACTATAAAGCATTTCAGGCCTGCTTTTCTGCAGCCACACACGGTTCCACAGTTTCCTTTGTATCTGCAGAAAATTAATTTCATGGGATCGGGGTATCTTTTTCTCAAAAGATGATCTACAAGGTTGGTCTAAGGTATTTTTGTTGTAAAATGTATTAAACAAAGTTAAAGAGTGATAATAAACCTTTTTAAAAATTTTCTCACTTTTTTGCTCATAACTTTTTAAATTTTTAATTTAGGGTAAAAAGTTATATAAACATATTTGTACTATTGTAGGCAAAATAATTTGAAACAAATTATGTTCTTACAAATTTTTTGTAACACGTATAGTTTCCGAGATGTCACGACAATGGTGTTGTCAACCCTTTTTTCAAGATGGCTGCCGGGGGACAAGAGTGGCGACCCCACAAACTTGAGGTTAAGCTTCTATTGACCTCCCCAACATATTCCAAAAATAAAATTGCGTCCTCTAATAAATGCAAAGCAAATGTAACATTTCAATGGACTACACGTCTTATAGAAAGTCTTATGAGCAAGCGATAGCGCGATGTAGGAGACGCACGGCGCCATCTATTATGAATTTTTGGAACTAACTTAATTTGAACAAATTTACGCATTTTCACCCCCTTACAACCCCTTTTTCCAGTTAAAAAGTAGCCTATGTCCTTTCTCAGGCTTTAGACTATCTGTGTACAAAATTTCATTACAATCGGTTCAGTAGTTTTGGCGTGAAAGCGAGACAGACAGACAGACAGACAGAGATACTTTCGCAATTATAATATTAGTATAGATTGAAACAACAAATATATATTCTGTGGTATGGATGTAATTAGTACTGTATGTTAGATTGTCAAGTCTGCTTATTATTAACTAGACCTCTTTTCCTCTATTTCCTCGCTCTTATAAGTCTTAGCGTAATAAAATATAGCCTATTAGCCTTCTTCAATAAATGGGCTATCTAACACTGAAAGAATTTTTCAAATCGGACCAGTAGTTCTTGAGATAAGCGGGTTCAAACAAACAAACTCTTCCGCTTTATAATATTAGTATAGAATATAGATAATATAGATCATGGTAAAACGATCTGAACGCTTTATTTCTGGCAGTTTAAAAACTTTACAAGTAAGGTTACTTACTGGCGTTATTTGTTTCAGCCTGATCAAGCCTTTACTAGGTCATGATAAGCCTATCTATATTCTAGTTCGCGACGTATCCACTAGTCATCAATGTACCGATGACGCACCAGCCAGAGGGAGGTCTCAATATCAAAGGTTTCCTTGAGCATGGCCTCAGTTGATAGAGATCGCCGCCTCTATTACAGACATGCCTTTCAGCTAAGGCTAGAACTGATAGAATAGTGAATTTTTTGTTCATTTTCCTCTCATTCGGCAATCGGCATCTTTCCTACAAGTGATCCATCTGAATATAATAAACTAGCTGTTGCCCGCGACTTCGTCCCCGTGGACTTTAGTTTATAGTTGTTCCCGTACATCGATTGAATAGTTAACGCGCAAATCATAAAAGTATATTGTGTGGGACAATATACTTTTATGATATGATAGATGTTCCGCGCGGCTTCGCCCGCCTAATTTAGGAATGTAACGGAAACCGTATATTTTTCCGCAAAAAAAAGAAACCTATTTCCTTCCAGTACATTCAAATAAGCCCTTTGAAATAATTTCCCCCGTTTTTTCCACACTTTCCTCTATTTCTTCGCTCCTATTAATCTTAGCGTGATAAAATATAGCCTATAGCCTTCCTCGATAAATAGGCTATCTAACACTGAAAGAATTTTTCAAATCGGACCAGTAGTTTGTGAGATTAGCGCGTTCAAACAAACAAACAAACTAACAAACTCTTCCCAATTATAATATTAGTATAGATAAGTTATATCATCGAATGGACTATCGCTCGTCTTACCTTACATCAGCCTAAGCTTTATTCGTAGACAATATTATGCTCATTCTTAGGCAACAAATATGATCTGGCCCTTTGGTATATGGACTATTGGATAATGGACTGATTGGAAGCTTCCTGTTAAGTGTTTACTAATTAATCGACTTAGGCAACAGGAAGTATATGTCTGAAGATCTTTGCTTTTCCTTTCCGGATCATCTGGTCTAATTACAAAGTTCCTAACGAGACGACTCATGGAACGAAGTTTACAAAGTCTTGAGCTAAGCGTATATGGAAACAATTGTTTACATCGAGTCAGGCAGTCAACAAGTTTATTGAGATCAATTAGAGTGCGCGGGTATGTACCAGTTTCTACACAGCCCAATTACGAAGAAGCATTCCGTGTAGTTCAACGATCATAATTAAGCCTCCGTGAATGAGCAAACTTGTAGTATACTTCGCAAGATCATGTTGACCTCATGGCCAACCATTTTGCGTCTATATGACTAAAAGGCATTTTTTAAACAGTCAGTGTTGTCTCGGTAGAGTCAGCACTGAGTTTTTGTAAAGGCCGGCCGATTATAGGAATACAGGCCGGATAGGAACTTCGAAGGAAATTCGTCTTTATAAAATCTATTTTGAAATGTAACAGCTAGTAACAGAATTTTCTAGATGTAGGAAGAGGGAAATCGAATACGGAACTAGAGTACATGTAAAATGCGCTTAGACGATACGAGCATACTAAAAAGGCGTCAGTAAATTTTTGTTCAATGTTTTAAGTACGCACCACCAGCCTTTTGTAGCTATTTGTCGCAGATTATTAACCGTTTACAGCCATCGGAAGTTATTAATGATAATGAGTATAAATTACGAATTTCCTTGTCTCTATAAACGAACCGTATCATTGACCTTTTCGGTTTTACATGGTGTTTTTAAGAGTTAAATACGGGTCACAGTTATGGAATTATTAAAGATAGTTATATTATAGTGTCAGCATATATTATAATAACTTACTAACTTACCATAACCACAGAATACATATTAGTTTAACAACCATAACTTTAAGTGAACTGTAGCTAGGTACACCACACAATAGACCGGTGCCTTTGCTTGAAGCAAATCGTTTCAAGCAACAATTTTAGAGCTAACGATCGTGCCACCTATTACAATGGCAACAAAAAGAATCTGTTAGCAATTTTAATTTCTCATTGTGCCCAATGGTAGACATTTAATGCGATGCGACTAATTTAGCTATAGAAGCGATGGCGGTGCGTGCCAACGTATGTTTACGTTCGTGACAAATCGTTCGCGCCATACCACTTCCTCAATAAGAATATCTGCGATTAATCAAGTTCAAGGTGTGTCGATAGCTTTATTGATCTACATTCACTACATTCACCTCGCTAAATAATTCTATACGCGAGGTGTACAACAGACTTAGCATGGCCTGACTTGGCATGGCATGTGACAAATTAAGGTTTTTAGATTTAGGGCTGAGTGTGTAAGGTTTGAAACTTGGCTCTACATGAGATCTCACTACTTTTTGACACCACGAACTATTATGCTCTCATCTTGGCAGCATTTTTACATGAAAATGTTTTTGGTGGAATTAGAAAGACTGACAGAATTTGAGGACAAAGTGTTTATTCTACCACAGAATGAAACTCTTTTCATGGTGGCTATGCTAATCGTAAACTTGGTAAAAACCTAATTCTGAAAATGAAAGTAAAGAACAGGACGAAGTCGGATTATTACAAATAGGCGCTAACATCATAACTTACGGGCATGAGGCATCTTAGAGAAAAAAATGGAGATATCGACTTTATCAAATTTTAAACCCGAAAATAGCCGAACAAAACTTGACTTTCTGACGTTCTATCTATAGATAATAGGGCTGTCAGTAGTCTTATTTGGCCTAGATTGGATTGCATTCCTTGACTCCGACTTCAAGCGAATAATAATATTATATTGTCCATTGATGTAATGGTCTCACTAATTGCGTCTCCTGACGATAGCGTGAAATTGCCGGAGTATTTTTTGCGCAGAGATTCCTCGTATTGTGATGGTGTCTAGTCTGGCCGAAGGCTATTCAAACGTGTTTTATATTGGTTTGGAGTTTTTAACAGGACAGGTTATTTTAAATGTACGGCTGCCAAAGCACTAGCAAGGATACCTAGTCCATTGGAATGAAATGGGCACACGTCATGCATGATGCAGGATTCCGGTCCGGATAATGTAACTTGTGGTCCGGATATTATGTCTTACAAGCTGGTGAATCAACGGTACAAAAATGTAAAGAATTATAATACTCCACCTGCAGCACCTTATTTATTAAATTTTATCAGCGGCAATATCAACATGGTACATTTTAGTGAGTGCTCAAATAGGAACCAACTAATTGAGGTATGCCGTATGAGAGCGATGATAGGAATTTGTGGACGATCGCGATATTATGTAAATAATTTTGATAGTACCGGTAGACGGGCGTGAGTCAGATCTACCGATGGCAGACTACGGTTGGCGGAACTTCGCAACTATTTTAGGACGGCTGTCTAATCGTCGATGCGACACGTGATTATTGATAAAGTGGTTATTATCATAGCGCACATTACAGTGTAGCGTCAGATATTCCGACTCCCATTTTCGGCAAGACGCCGCGCGTCATTACAAATTACGATGGACCGGAATAAAGCAAGGCGCAAACGCTCGTCGGGCATTCTGTAATTTGCAAATAGGACAAATTTTTAAATATTTTTACGAGCCACTGCCTCACGGGTAGGGAATGCAATCTCGTTCTCGCGAGATCTCAGCCTTTTTTAGCGAGATTAATCTCGGACGAAAAAAAGGCGACATCTCGTGAGTTTGACGAGGTTGCACTTGAGCATAAAAACGTCTTATTCGAAGCGCGGACTGACACGGACGGAGTTGCGATCACGGAATAAAAACAAAGAGAAACTGGCCTAAGCAACTGTGCACTGTGATTTTCAAGTAGGTCCTGAATTTTGACTTACGTTGTTTTGTTAGTTATAAAAATATAACTGTTTTATTACTAAAAGATTTTTTTTATCTATATTTATTTAGGGATTTTTATCCGAATATATTATGTCAATCCCATTGTACCCTTTACTTAAATTTACACTTATAATTAAAATTTACACCGTATAATCGATATTGGCAAAAATACGGAAAAACGAATTGGCTTCTTCGGAAGTTGGTTCCGAAAGAATGGATTGCACGAGCCCCATCACATAAAGATTAAAATTATTTTTTTTCAAAAAATGTCAATCTTTGGGCCTGATACTTGACACATTCCTACTAAAAGATTATGATTATTTGATAATGTGCGCTCTTATAATTCTAGACGTCACGTTATCGCCCTTTTGATTTTACACACCGTGGGCGTTTTGTGCGGTTCAGAAGTGTAGACGTCGTGATGTCCTCTAACGTGCACGTTAAAAAGTTATCGTCGACGGAAATTTAAAAGCGTCTCCATATATTTCCATACATTTTACTTCCCTATGTTATTTGATGCATAAAATTCTATTGAAAAAATTCGTGAAAATGAATATTAATCTTATAAAACTTATAATATTTATTACTTTTTTTCGTAATTTATTCAAATTATTGTGATTATTTGCAAAAAAAAAAAAACACATAACTGCTAATCTCACGAGATCTCGAAATTGGCGAGATCTCGCGGTATTGTATTCATAAACTCGCGGGATCTCGCTTGAGCCCCAATCTCGCGAGATTTGCATTCCCTACTCACGGGCCACGGCACGGCTTTTTTTAGGAGAAATACATTAAGTATTTACCCCTGAGGGATGGCGACAGGAGTATGTGGGACTTCCTCGGCGCTTAAGGGCGTTCCTTACGGAGATTCCGTAATTTACCGTATTTCAAGCCCTATAAACTCATAATTTGAAAGCTACAAAGTTATAATAAAAATACAGCAATAATCTTCAGTATATCGACATTCCTTTCCCCGTTTTAAATTTTCTATTTTTGTTTATTATATTCATGATATCAGCTTCCAAAGTAAAACCAATTTATTAAAATTCAAGTATACATTCAATATCTCCTTAGGATTTACAAATTACTTTTATTTGAAACACACGCCAATAGATCGACAGTACCATAAACTACATATTCCCCGTTTTAAAATTTTTTTAGGTCAATTTTGAACTAAGATAAGTAAAAAAAATATGGTTTTGGTGCGGTCTCGGCAACGCGGCAAATGTATGGCCAAGGTCGTTTGCTCGGGGGACGGCCTTAAGGGCCTTCCCTACGGAGAATCTGTAATGCCCGGACTACACTCGAGGCTAGTTTTTCAAGCTAGGATAGCAAGCTAGTTTTTTACCAAATTGTCCTGGCTTGCTGACCTAGCTTGGACCATGCTAGTTCTGTTTACACGAGGCTATATTATTTTAAGCTAGTATTATTGCTGTGACCGGGGTGACCTCACGTCCAAAATGATCTGCACGCGAAAAAAACACTATTCCACTGAAAAACGGTTACTTCAGAACGGTTCTTGTTCGTCTTGTGCAAATTCGCACAAGACGAACTAGAAGATGAATTACAAGAACGGGTGTGGACACGACCGTGAATTTTAAGAAGAGATGAACGTGGACCATCTGCTTTACTTTGGAAGAATTTCGATTTAAGGTTTAGGCAAATATAAGAGTATTTTGCGAATGACGCCTGATTTGTTTGTTATTCTGTTGAGTCTTGTGACGCCAAAACGCGTGGTTACTGCTTACAAGTCAACTAAAAACTAGCTTCGCCGGGCACATGAAGCTAGTACACAAGCCAGGATAGTAAAATCAGTGGTGGGGGATGCTACTTGCCTGAAAATAGTACTCCATCCTATTAAAAACTGTCCTGGCTTGTAAACTAGCTTACTAGCTTATAAATGAAGATAGTTTTGTCTACACGAAGCCAGAAGTACTAGCTTGTTAGCTTACTAACACTAGCTTGCTATCCTAGCTTGAAAAACTAGCCTCGTGTAATCCGGGCATAATTTACCGTATTTAGAGCCTTATAAACGCATAATTTGAAAGCTACAGAGTTATAATAAAAATACAGCAATAATCTCCAGTATCTCAACACTCCTTTCCACGTTTTAAATTTTCTATTTTCGTTTATTATACTCATGATATCAGCTTCCAAAGTAAAGCCAATTTATTAAAATTCAAGCATACATTCAGCATCTCCTTAGTATTTACAATTTACTTTTATTTGAAACACACGTCAATAGATCGACAATATCATATAAACTACATATTCTCCGTTTTAAATTTTTTTTGGGCAATTTTGAACTAAGAATAAGTAAAAAAAATAGGGTTTTGGTGCGATCTCGGCAACGCGGCAAATGTCTGGCCAAGGTCGTTTGCCTGGGGGACGGCCTTAAGTGCACTGAAGTTTCCTACATGAAGCCGCTTGCGGTAGCTCTAAGAAGTAATACAGTAGCATCAGATAAATTGATCCTCGTCCCTAGAATCCGATAGTTGCGTTACATCAGCATGTTAACCCCGTTCTTTTGATTCTATCTGCTGGGCTGTTTTTATCTTTATTTTATAAAGGCCATACATAAATCTGTTGGGCCTTATACTTGAACCCGACCAAATTCAACGTAGTTTTGCCACCTGTCTATGAATTTCTCTGAAGTACATCTAATGGATACAAGTTTCTCTAGTGTCCATAGTCGTTACTATGCTTTGTGCTGACCCTAAGGCGTTTCCGTTTTGGCGATGAAGACAATGTTTCAGAACATAAAATTAATATTGTAGCAGTTAAATGCTTCTGGTATTTCTAATTTCAGAGTGCTTTATTATAATCGTCATTTTTATGACACAATGCGCATGGAGCAGTTTTATTGTTGTAATATTAACGTATTATTATGTAGCGCGAAACATATTATTATATTTGGTGTTTATCCTGTACTTAGTATGTTTTAAACTTAAATTCAACAGAATTTAATTCATCAAGCCCCATACGGTCACCGGTGAAAGAGACAGAATAGAATATCTATTGTGTCTCGTTTTCCCACGGTCAACAGGTTAAGTTTTGTCAATGGATTTTGAAGGGGGCTCTACATGGAGTAACAACTCCAAGTAGCCCCCTTCAAAATCAATGAACTATCAACAAAATAACGCTTCGGAGGTTCAAAGAACGGTAACAAACTTCTAATGTGTATGATGAACAATAAAGACATTGATATTTAATTAATATGCGATATGGACAGGCAATGCAGGCTTGCATTTGAGTTGTGACATTAGATAAGTAGACTTCGACTTTGTCTAGGAGTTACCATTTCTGTCGTCTAGACTTATCTAAACATGTTGCGAAGAAAAACAACAACAGATGTCGTTTGTCGCCGTCAAAGGTCACATTGACTAAAACTAAACTTTACGGTCAATAATAGCTAGATGTGTTAAAACAAGTGGTACAGAATTCAGATTATGAGGGAACATACATAAACTATGTATGTGACATTTTAGGGCAAGGGAGAAGGGGTCTACAAAGTACTATGCTTGATCAACGGAAGTAGAAAAGGGGCCTTAAGTTTTGTCACGTAAAATCAATCTATGAAAACCCCTCACAACAAACATTAGTAATATGTAAAAAGGAAGGAAGAGGTTCATTAATGTAATTATAGTCATGGTATAATGGTCACTATGGGATAAAAAAAGGATAGTAATCACATAGTTCATGTAATAATCCCTAAGAAGTGTCAAGTATAGAGATCAACTACGATTTAAACATGGCGCGCCCCTCCAAATGACTGTTTCAATGTGTGTAGTCACATCCTTATGAAAGAGTTTGTATGTAGTAAGTATTCAAACAATCACAGTACACATAATATTTCAGTTAATGTCACTTATTACCAAGATTTGTTGGTCAACTAATCATAACTAGCCTACCGTGCAAGACAACGCACTTCAAATGTTTTGACAACGCACTTCAAAGGTTTTGAATTTTGGAGGGGCGCGCCATGTTATCGTAGTTGATCTCTACTATTCAAACACTTCACATGACAGATCAAACTGCAGACATTGCAGCAAATAATCTGGACATGGAAACAAAAAAGAGAGCACTGTCTTAAGAACCTGGATATTTAATTTAGGCCACTTATCATTATGAGTGGCCTAGTCACTTATCAGATGGACGGAAACCCTAATAAATTATTACACGTAATAAAGTGTAAACTAGACACACAAGAACATGACCGTTGAGTTCAAACTCAAAGAACAACCATTTCGTATAATAATATTAAAAAACAATGGCAGGTAAAGAGAAAAATATGAAATGCTTATCCAGTTACCACTAATATTAATTCATCAAGCCCCATACGGTCACCGGTGAACGAGACACAATAGAATATCTATTGTGTCATGGTCACCAGTGAACGAGACACAATCGTTTTCCCACGATCGACGGGTTAAAATTGCAAATTGAGACAACAGGAGCCCGATGCATTGATCAAAACATTCCTTAATATTTGGGATGAAATTATTCAAACCATTATTCTCACAACACATACAAATTATTTCACATCCCACAAGTATATAAATTATTTAAATGTAAATTCAGTCTATTTGCTCTAACAATGAGTCTTTATTTCCTTTTATTCAAGGCTGTGTACATGACGTACAAAAGAAACCTTTGAAAATTGGAATTGAAATATTATTTTTTCATAACAAATGAAGGGGGAAATGTTCAAATGGATCGACAAATTGATTCTATAAACTAGATTTATTTGCTTTAGTTATTAGTTAGATTTGAGTTAAGTCTTATGTTGGCCAAGTTTATTATAGTTTACTCACACAACATACTTTGTATTTGAATATTTGAATATGATATTAGCAACGGAATCCTGTTTCAATATATTCACTCAGAGAGGTAGATTTGTTGCTTATTCTATACAGAGCCACAGTCAAAATATTCAGACTTACTATATAAAAAGGCCTCAAATCCTATTATTTGTAACATCATTTTGGAGATCTTGTAGAGATTATTTCGGGTACTGCCAATAATATTCATATTTTAACACCTACGACTACTCAATATGAACTCGTATGACATTATACATAGTTGGGGAAATTGAATTATTGGTATAGACAGCAACAGGTGTCGCGGAACAACAGTATGTAACTCACTTAGATCGTTGGACGCCGAGATAACCGGGTCCGTGACTGACGCACTCCTCGTACCGGGCCCCCACTGGGGACGTCTGCCGGCGTCCCGTCCGGACTCTGTCCTCTCACCCTCGTCGGCATCACAAACGTGGAAAGCAAGTACGCACCAATATAACACAACACCGATACGCATCGTGATCTCTCAATGACACTAAACTAACACAACAACCGTATATAATTAGATAACAACGCTACCGTGACACTGCACTCCATACACATTATAAAACAAAAATAAGTACAAATTAGCTAAGGCCTCATTTCAGAAAAGGAATCGTGAAATTAAAGGCAGAACGTTATCACAGAAATAAAACGAAAAAGTGACTTTTATGACTTGTCTTCAACTTGTCTTTCAGTAGTGTTGTCCCGTTTCGATTTCTCATACTGATCGTATCTATCGATCATCGATATCCAACAGCAACTATCGATTGTAAATATTCGGCAGCTGTTACAATATAGTGCATATAGCTCTAAATATTTAATATTATATATTCGATAAAACTTTAAAAGATGTAATTTTGGAAAAAAAAACTTATTTAATCACAAAATTTTCTACTTCCATTTGAAAATTATTGTATTGTTAAGTACTCACATCACATACGGTTTTACTCGATAGTTTTACTCGAAATCGAGCAAAAACCACCGTGTGAACTGCAAAACTCACAGCTCGAAGGCTCGCATCGAGCCAGTTTGAAGGTTCGAATCGAGCCGGCTTCGGCTTGACAAATTTTTTGACACTAGTTTTTATTATTCGTAGCTAATTTTCTTCGAACTGGAGTAAAACTATCAAGCAATGCTGAATGTGTGGACGAAAGCCCGAGCTGTGGTTTTTACTCTACGTGATTGCTCGATCGAGCAAAACCGTATGTGAGTACATATACTTTAAAAAGATTATGAAAAAATATTATTATTGTTGATGTATTTACAAAGATACAATAAAATATAAGTAATTATTATTATTGACAATATTTGAACAACCCAATTTTACATCAGAAATAATTTAGATTTAAGCTGTAATAGGCTACTTGACCTATTTTTTTTTCTTCATGCTAATCGCTTCTTAATCATTCATTTTCACAAAAAAAAACTAATATTTTAATATTTTACACAGTAGAAACCCTTAAAAATGTTGATTGAAAAACATCCCTTTTAAATGGCGCCGAAAACACTGTCCGCCATAGTGTGACGTCATACGTTTTGTATTTTAAACTCTCTTTATTGAAAAAATTTTAATGTGCTAAATGTACGAGTCTAAAAGTGCCCAAAATTATAAAATAATTAAATAAGAAATTAGAAATCATTTGTAATGTTGAAAACTTTTGGAGAAAAGTTTTGGCCATTTCATTCCCTGTCTACAATAAATGGAGATAATATATAAAACTGATGTTTTATTTGAATTATTTAAGAAAATATATTTTACAAATCTTTCTAGGTTTATTCTTAATATTTATATACAAATAAACTTACATATAACGAGCGCTATACAAAAGATATTAAATTACTATGAGGATGACGTCACATCCAAATCGGAAGTACCGCAAAAGCGTTTTCGTCAGTACAAATCCTATTTTCATAAAATTATATTTTCAAATCGACTTTATTTATCAATCATAAGTTTTTATTTGATGATATGGGTGAAATACGATTTTCTAGGCCAAGTTCTACTAGAAATATGCATTTGTTCAATGAAATCGAGTATAGGTCAAGTAGCCTATTTAGCTGCTCGATTGTTGCGAATTGATATTTAATACAAAGACTAGTTGTCAAAGAGTTGTCAACACTAAAGCAATGACAATGACAACCATTCTCCATTTGACATTTCAGAATCAAATTTGACGTTTCTTCTCATATTTAGATACAGAAGATGATAGGTTTCGCCATCTCTACTCAGACCTAATGGCTAATGTTGAAATAAAAACGTTTCAATAATAACTGAAAATAAGATTGGTAAATCTTATATTATTCAAACTAAAACACGAAATTTGGAAATCTTCTTTTATAGCCAAATGCATTCAGAAATCAGACTTGACTTTTGACAAGGAAGCTGGCGAGTGGCGAGTGGCGGCTAGGAAGTCCGAAGTAGGAAATAGTCAAAAATCAATAAGCTTGTAAACGTCACGTATGACGTTGCTACCTACTTGTGACTTGTGAGTGCTCTACCAAAATATGTCAAATGACCTTGCCAGTTTGTAAACAATACATTAGAAAAGTGGTTTTGTTAATAAAGTAAATTCGTTTATTACTATTTGGAATTGATATATTATCTCGAATTTCATTCTGTTATCGTCAAGTGTAAAAATGAATATTGATTTCGAAGCTATGGCTGTTTTAGAAGAGGAGTCCCAGAATGTAAGTCACATTTTTCTTTGTGATTTGTAAACAAGCCCATAAAATGCTTTGTTTATTTATGAACTACCGTAGTCCTCGCAAGAAAACCACAAAATAATCTATTTTAAGTTTATATCTTGCACATACAATGAGTTAAGAAGCTTTTTCCTGCAAAACAATTCTCTTACTATTTTTGAATACATTAATATTCATTGATTGTTGCACAATAACAATGATAATGTCATCATATCTATTGTATCAATGACAAAGCTAATTTATCAATCTTTACAATGAAAGTTTGTGGTGCCTTTTTGTTAGTAAACAAACAGTAGTGCCCGATTCAAAAGAAGAAAACCTTCATAGAAAGAAACAGAAAAGTCTAAGAAATCGGATTTTAATTTAACATTTATCATATTGTCAGTTTCTTCATTAAAAACTAAAAGTATAATTCCTGGAAAAATCATCACAATCAGTGTTTCCCAACCTGTGGTGTGAGTGTGAGTATATGTATGGTATCATCTCTGGACCATGCATGATCCGATTTTTTTGCTGTTTATTTTATTAACGGGGTCCGTGAAAACTGTGCTCGACTCCCTGGGGCATTCGTGGCTGAAAAAGGTTAGATAACACTGATCTAGATTCTAGATTCTTATCATCTTACATTATTTTGAAAGATTCCCTATTCAAATATTTTACAAAGCTTGAAAATGGCTCAAGCTTGAATAATAACATAATTGTATCAAATACATTAATATTATGTTTACTGCGGTTATGGTATAAGAATTCATTATTTTGCTGCAATTATTGTTCATACTCAAGCCTACTTTATTTACCAACAACAATATTATTTTGTAGTTTATAATTACAAATAAGCTTAAGTTTCTCTATTTCTAGCCTTTATTTGTGTTATTTTAGATTTCTCAATACCGTAAGACATCAGAATGTTTCTCTCAAATTATGAATCAAATTCAGAATAATTTGTGTTTAATTACTCTATAAAATAAAATCACATGTATTCAGGTTATGTAACATGTGTGATTTAAATCTTTTTATGCATATTTGTGAAGGATAGGTCTTTAGTCAGGAAGTGATAACAACAAAAACAATTTTATGAATTGAACGTGTACTGTAGCGCCATCTGGTTGAGTTAACGTAAACTTGACTAATGAGTTTGACAGTGTGAAATACAGATGGAGTTGTAATCAGCATCTCTGAAAATCGGTGGTCTCGAACCTACCGATTTTTCGGTATTTCTACCGATATGGGCTCTGTTCTACCGAAATACTGAAACATAACGATTTTTCAACGATTTTTACAGTATACATGGAATTTTTTTAAGTTGGTAACTCTTTTCATATATAATGGGGGAAGCCCTCAATAGCATGGACCTATGGGTGCGGTATCCCGCTCGATTCGGGATTTTACCTGTCTAGTGTATAAAAACAGAAATTCGGTTTAATTTTTTCAATTTTCACTTTGACTTCAGTGATGACTAATGGCAGTAATGACAGACGGGAAAAACTTTCTAAACGTAATCACGCTTAAAAGGTGTATTTTTTTCTTTGTATTTTCACATAGAACGCTTATTACATATATGGTCACCTTGCACATTATTATCTCGAATTAATAAAGTTCTCATATTTTTTATTTCATTTAAAAAATTTCACGCCTGTCATCACTTTCTTGACAGACTATATTATCATGATTATTATATTTTATGCTTATCACAAACCTACGCGACCACGCGACTGCGAAGCGGCAGCGTCAATACAAAACACACATTTGACAAGTTGTCAAATGTGTGTTTTGTATTGACGCTCCCGCTTCGCAGTCGCGTGGTCACGTAGGTTTGTGCTAAGCATTAGTCTGTAAGTTTTTTTTAAATAAATAAACGAATTTGATTGAATATTGTATTTTTTTTTTGTGAAATACCGATTTTGGGTACAAATATACCGATTTTAGCTGGCAATTCTACCGATCTCGCTATAATATGACGTTCGAGACCACTGCTGAAAATATAAATTCGCTCTTCTTGTGAGTAATTAGGATTTATGAGTTATTATGGTCTCTTGATGAATAAAAAAAACGTTCCTACTTCCTTACTAATATGTTGTGTAAAAGTATAATGTACATAATTTCAGATGGATTATTTAAGCGGCCTACTCACGATTCAATTTCAGCAACAATCTGTTGACACAATTTGCAGTGAGCCGACAGATTGTGTCGTCAATAGTAATGTTGAGGGCACGTTGGGGGCGTAACCCAACATGTTGCGTATTGCATCGGCGCGGAAGCAACCAGACAAATTGTCTCAGCAGATTGTGTGCGTGTTGAAACGTGAGTATTTTGATTGCTCCAATCTCGGCTCAATCGCGGTCAAGCGTTGTGGCGGATTGTACGTTTCTTGCGCTTCCGGGTCGAATTTGAAAAATCTTCTGGTTCCAAATAATACATAATCGACATATGCGAGATTTTCTTTCTTAATAACAGCCACTTTTTTACCCAGTATCGTTTTTTACGTCGCTCTCTGGATACACATAACGATGCTACAGTAAGTGCAACACCTGCTTTTTGAAATTTTGTTAGTTTCGGCGGACCCATATCTAATACGAACGTGACGTGCACACGTTGTGGCAAGCAATCGCGGAATGAAATTGTGTCAGCAGATTGTGGGTTGGATGAATCGTGAGTAGAGAACGCTCAATCGCGACTTCAACAAATTGTGTCAGCAGAAATTGGGGGCCCTTAGGAAAGGTTAACTTTTTTACTTTTCTCATATTTTGTGAATTAACAAGAAATGGATTACTTTTCATTCATTTTTGCAATTTGTTGGGGCCCTTGTAGACCGGGGGCCCGGGCCCCGTATAATTATTGATACGGCACATACCTACGGCGCGCGGCGCGGCGGTAGTTACGCATCTGTAGAAAGTAGACTCATTACAGTAATTTTATTCTACTTTAAAGAATCAGTTGAGTTAGAGCATACAGTTAGAAATTAGGAATACCTAATTCCAACGCCATGCTCGAGATCGTAGGAGTTAGGACGTAGAAAAATTTATTTAATTGAAGTGTAGGTAAAATTTCAATTTTAAGTTATTTAATTATTATCAATATGTGTCGGGGGCCCGCTAATGTAGATGTTTGATTTCACATAACATTATAGTTTATGGGTCAGTTCATAGCGAACCAAATCGAGACAATCAGCGATACAAAATGCAAATAAGTCACTGTAATGTTGGCTCTACACTCTCGCCGAGACACAGCGAGGCGGCCAGGCCCGAGTGCGAGAGTGTAAAATGTAAATGGGTGCGCTCGTCTCGTCTCGCCTGTCTCGGACCTTCTCGGTCCGGTGTCGGTATTTTGCGCCCGAGACAAAGGGTCTCGCGAGGAAAGCGAGCGCATTACTGTACACTCTCGCGTTTTCAACTACTAGTCGCGCCACTAGACAGTGCAGAACAGAAAAATAACAATAATAAACGGACTTATTAGTCATTATCTGTGAGAAATAAAATGATTATAGATCTTTGGATTACAATGATATCTTTCGATGCATGGTGAATGGTGATTTTTTTCATCATTGATCGTAGATACGTTTTCGCCGTTTTTTTTATTTTTGTATTTTTATTGTGTAAATATTTGGTAATTACTAATTATTTATAATAGCTCATAGCACAGAGAGGCGAGAGCTACGGCAGCTGCAAGAAAAGTGTTTTCGTCCATCTCATAGAGAAAAATAATGGTCCATCTTCTCTGGGTTCATAACATGATCGCACTCGGGCAAGGCGCTCTCGCACGAGACTCTCGCCCGAGAGCTCTCGGCGAGAGGGTACAGCCGACATACAGTCGTAGTTGGTCGGGGGGTCGGGGGACCGCCCCGGCCCCCGACACACCTTGACAACAATAATTATGGACAATATTACTTAACACTTAGGAATTATTAAAACTTTAAAGTCAGTAAATATTATTTATTTATTTCATTAGGTACTTTTTAAAGTTGTTTGGTGTTTTTTTTTTAATTTCTTAATTTAATAATTATGAAATGAAATACGAATATACGTATGGACGTAAGCGATTGCAGTCGATCATAGAAAAGAAAATTCAAAATACACTTATAAAATATCTTCTGGATATTCTCTTGGTAATAAACATGACCACAGTAAGCGTAGGTAGTAGACGCTGGTCCTCTTTCTTATTAGAAACAGATACCTATAATAAAATTTTACACTAAGTAAAAATGTCTAGCAAATGTCTAGCTTATTGTCTCTTTAATTTAATCTACCTATAACAGATAAGTTAGTAACTTAAATTTAAACCAGGGTTAATTATTTTAATCCTGATCTGCGTAAGTGGGTCTTAAATCGAAGGTCTTAAAAGAAAAAAATAAAAAAGGAGTAGGTTCTATGTTCTGCATGATTCTGCTGTACATATTCATATTTTTTTAGACAGTAGATAAATAATCGATTGCGGTTTAGTCGTTAGAAACGTAATGCCGTATTAATTTAAGAATTATGGACCTAATTTTAGCGATATTCTAATACGTCACGTTCACGCAGGTAAAAATGCGGCACGTTACGTGCAAGCCGAAATTGCGCAGTTTCAAAGTTTGCGCTAAATGACTAATTCATTTTTTGGACTCACAAAGACGAGAGTTGTACAAATGACGAAATATGTATGGTAGTTGCTATAGCATGGTCTAGCAATGGTAAGAAAATTAGCGAGCCAAAGTCCGGTCATCGAACGGAGAGAGATTTTCGAAAAAAGGCCTGCGATCTCCTAAAAATTAAAAACCTGTGCTCGCGCTCTTTTTATTTGTTTTCACTTTTCAAAGCTCAGGGCTAATAACCAAAGTTTTCATTCGTGATTGAATAAGACATGTCACATATCGCGTTAGATCTCTATTAAAATTACTTCATCTGTTTACTTATATCTTAAAAATTTTCTGAGGGTTTAATAATAAAACGCTTAAAAAAATTTAAACGGGTTAAGAAATTTAAAAACACTTATAAGTGAAGAAAACTATTATAAGTGCCTTTTATTTAATTAAACTGGAAATTGATTTCATATAATATTATAGATAAACCCAATTTTTTCTGCATTAAGGCAGATGATGATAAAATGTTGCTAAGAACACTGTCGATTGTCAGTCAGCTTTCAAAGAAAAAAACTGGAACGAAATTAGTCAACGGTCCACCAGTTTGGATGCTTTGATGCCACGGACAGTTAAGCTTAAAACAAACCTAAGCGTCAGTGACAGGGGATGCGGTACGCGATACGGGAGCGTCTGCAACGCGAAACTGGCCGTGCACACCTGCGCGACTACGGTGCGAACCGTCAAACGTTAATATCATGACACAATCTATCAAAACGTATACAAATAAAAAAATCATAAACTAAAGAGTTGTAGAAAATAATATAAAAAAAGGTTTTAAAAAATAAGTTTAGTTATGTACACTTCAAAACACGCGTCTGACAACTTGACGCGCACGTTCCGCTTGCCGACGCGAACAGCCCGCGTCGCGGTCGTGCAGGTGTGCACAGCGCCATAAGATTACATGGGCAGCGTCCGCCGCGCGGTAGACGCTACCGCTTCGCAGAGTCGCTTTGGTCGCGTAGGTTTGTGCAATCCTTTAAACTTATATATCTTCCGTCTTTTTCCGGCCCCTAAAATGCAATAAATTACATTGGATTTCTACTCATTTCTCCCTTGAATATAAACCAGAGATGAACTGAATAAAAATAGCAACCGAACCAAAAAGTTACTTTTTTGTTTCCGCAGGGTCCGAAACTGGTATTGGTATCTTTTGTTTAGAGTTAGGATCCAATTTTAAAATGGTACCATTTTAAACCTGATCGAAGTTAGCTCATGGCTTGATTCAAATGAATCCATACTAATATTATAAAATATGCAAAATTGTGCCTGTCTGTCTTCACGCCCAAACCGCTGAGCCGATTTTGTTGAAATTTGGTATGGAGATTTTTTTCAGTCCTGGGAAGACATCAGGGTTTTATTCCGGAAAAATGTATGGTTGCCGCGCGATAAACTAATTTTGGCGCAACGGCGCAGAGTTGCGGGCGTCATCTAGTTAAAAAATTACGTTTGTAAGTAACGAAGGTTTCAAAGAGGATAACCTTATATGCGCTGTACTTGTATAGCTGTACGGCTCGGTACCAATGACCCTTCTCATGGCCAAACGAAAAGTTGTCTATTGTAAAGGTGAGAAGACTCGAGTCATAGCTATTAGCCTACATGCCCTAGATAGATACATAGATAGTTTATGCACCTATTTGTTTAGAATGTAGGTTTAATACAAAAATTACATGTAAAATTAGAGAAGAGAATGGCTGCTAGGCTTCTGAATAAAAACGAACAAGCTTCTTTTACTCAAAAAAAAAATAGTCAGACTGAGTTTTTTTTTGTAAGAGGGATAGGTTTAATTAGGGGGTTTGAGCACGGCGACCGAATCAAGAAATTCCGTAACGAAAATAAACCTAGCACCCCCCCACTCCGACAGGCACAGCGTTGCCGTACAATAGCACAGACAATAGCTTTACCGCGGCAGTACCCGAGTGTGTGCGTATTTTTTTGTAAGAGGGATAGGTTTTTTGATCACGTGCCAGGAATCCGGCCAAGGGAGTCCTGCTTTTGTAAAAATGTGCATCTATAATAAATAATAATCTATACTACACTTAATATTATCCCACCAAAAACATTTCTTCTAAAATGTTGCCGAGACGACCACGTACTCGTAAGGTTTACCCTGTGAAAAAGATAAAAGACACAATTAACATGTAGAGCTTCTGAATCTACACGGCCTAACTCTACTGACCCTAACTCAAACTAATTCTACATACCAGTAAATATGTATGGCTTCGTCGTTTCGCTACCGTCGCGTCGCGGAGGTTATTTAGTTTCTGTTCTGAAGTTAGTAACGAAACAGCCGAGCCGAGAGAGATATTTATTATTTACTGATAATATGTAGAATTTGTAAGTAGAGTTAGGCCATGTAGATTCAGAAGCTTGACTCTACATGAAATCTCATATCTTTTTCACAGGGTAAACCTTATGTGGTCGTCGAGGCAACATTTTACAAGAAATGCTTTTGGTGGGATTTCAGTTCTTTTTGTGAGTTGATTCTTGTAAGTACTTGTTTAAAGTTTTTTTTAGTTACTGTCTACAGTCCCGTGTAAACTCTTTATGTCCTAATTCACGAAATTGGCGAAAGTCTCATATAAATCTCCACCCCCCCTCCCATTTTAGAGTATGGGGGTCGAAAGTTATAAGTTTATGATTTTTGTTGGTTGTAAACTTAGATTACATACCAAATTTCAGCTTTCTAGCACTTCAGTCAAGTAGCCAAACATTTTGATGATCAGTGTGTCTGTGAGTCAGTATGTCAGTGACGAAATCGATGTATTTTAGACATCAATTGAGATTTTGTATGTTTAATAGTCTATTATTGACATCAAATCCTGAGAATATAAACTATCTGGTACATTGGAAACCAACTCTATGAGCGTTCAAAAAAACGACGAAACACTTCGAGAAAAGGTAGGATAGTGCCCTTGCGCTTCGCTTGGCTCGTCTCGGCGGGTGCACTGCCGTGCACCCAGATAAATCTGAAAAGTTTGTTTGAACGCGCTAATCTCAGGAACTACTCGTCCGATTTGAAAAAATCTTTTTTTGTTGGTTGTAAACTTAGATTACATACCAAATTTCAGCTTTCTAGCACTTCAGTCAAGTAGCCAAACATTTTGATGATCAGTGTGTCTGTGAGTCAGTATGTCAGTGACGAAATCGATGTATTTTAGACATCAATTGAGATTTTGTATGTTTAATAGTCTATTATTGACATCAAATCCTGAGAATATAAACTATCTGGTACATTGGAAACCAACTCTATGAGCGTTCAAAAAAACGACGAAACACTTCGAGAAAAGGTAGGATAGTGCCCTTGCGCTTCGCTTGGCTCGTCTCGGCGGGTGCACTGCCGTGCACCCAGATAAAGCTGAAAAGTTTGTTTGAACGCGCTAATCTCAGGAACTACTCGTCCGATTTGAAAAAATCTTTCAGTGTTAGATAGCTCATTTGTCGAGGAAGGCTATAGGCTATATATTATGACTAAGACTTATAGGAGCAAAGAAACAAAGGAAAATGTAGAGAAAAACGGGGAAAATTATTTGAAAGATCTTATCTCACGAACGACTGGAACAATTTTTATGTTATTTGGCACAGATAAAAGTAGACCACGTGAAGAATCATAGGCTTGTTTGTGGGCTAATCAAGCAAGCATTCTGGTATTTTTATACAAATGACCTGCTAGGCTGGCTGGTTTATCTGGCCATTAGGTTTGGCGACCTGGCAACGACCTGCATGAGAGTGATGAGAGTGTTCAGTCGGAGCAAAATAACACTGAATGCCCTACACAGTGTAATACAAACACGTAGCCCATACGCTGCAGCATGTATTACAATATTACGCACTTCAAAGAAACGCATTTTCTATTGTTGCAGTCACTAATTAAAACTGATCATTTCAAAATGTGTCTGGATGAGACCTTTTTATTGTCAGCGATATTGCATTATTTACGTCTTAAATACGTTTACGTACAATCAATGTTGGTGTTTTACTAGAAGCAGAATGTGTATTGAATTTAAAACTCTCCGTAACGTTACCATTTGAAATCCCGCAGAAATATGTAAATAAATAAAGAAATTAAATAGATTTAAACATTTTACAGAGCAATGTAGTAGTAAATTGAACAAGAGAACTAATTAACTCTTGTGTAGAGCAGATTTCAACGTGATAAGTTATTCATGTTTGAATAGAGGATTAGGGGGATACATTGTTCTCATTAGAACTGGGGTTGTAGGTTACTAACTACTCTTAATTCGATAACAATTTCCTGTAACTCGTCACTGAAACTTGTTTACCAATAACTTGTAGGAAAATGGTCATAGAGTTTGGGATTTGTTTTTCAAATAGAGTTTATAGGATTTAGACGTTGTGCGTGTTTTTCAATAGTTGAGACTTAAGTAGTAACTAGTAAATACTAAATAGTGATCTTCGGTAGTAATAATTTATTGATAATGTCATAAATTTACGTAATTAGCTTAACTCTTTAGTGAAAGCTTGGAAACTTTGGTAGAGTTTGATCTACGCGTTCTAAGTTTGGGCGGTTCTCGTTTTGCCCGGTGTTCGATGTTCACCTGCGACAACAACACAAGTATACTGCAGTCGCTCGGTGCAGCCGATAAGGTCAGACTGACACAAGGTGGGACAGACTTCACACGTTGCGACATACAGCAAACTGCGTACAATATACTGTATCAAATATAGAACGCAAATATCGGCGCTAGATATCAATGAAAAAAAGTTTACGAATGCTCGCTCCCTGCATTTCGGCTCAGTGTGAGTACGGACGTGGCGTACGGCAGACGGCCTCGCTGCTCTAAACCGTAAGTAAATTTATAAATAAAATATACATTGTGCGGTTATCGAGGCGGAGATATGTCGCGTTTGTTATATTGCGTTTTGAGGTTATGTATTGAGTTACTAGTTGGTACGCCGTGGCTGCGACGCAGTACGCCGACTGTTGCTAGCCGACGCGACGCTACTGCGTATATGTTTATCGTCGCATGCAACTTTGTTTTTCCACACTAAATATTGTTTTTGTTGCCACACACGATAAGTTTACGATGTTTTGTTTTGATTGCACTTGTATGAGCCGCATAAAGTTGTTGATGTTGTTTAAATACATATATAATGTTAATAGTTTAATACTAACAATTAGTATAATAATTGAATTATAAATAATACTACTATTAATATATTATGTAAATAATAATGCATGTTCATTGTTCAACTTTCACTGTTATGTCAATAAACTCTGTTTGTGTGTTAGCAAGATGCACAGCAGATGTTTTAAATAGTCTTTAATTATTGAATAATTTAGATCCAAATTATATATAAACTCAGTTTTCCCCGTCCTCGTAAGTCAAATGATATAACGAGACGTATTACGCAGTTTTAAAATGCGGCATTCTTTTGCCAAAGAAAACGCGCATTTCCTGTCATGGTGGGAAAACTTTCTAAACTTACGTACTGAATATTTTTAGTTGTATTGATTTGGCCGATGCAATCGTAGTTATCTACCGATAATATTTGAGGTATACTATCTGTACATTGTAGAGGAAATATCATGTTGTATACTATGTAGAATGTACTACATAGTAAACAGCCTAGGGACTGGGTATTCCATGTTTGAATCAAATAAGTATTCGACATTTTTGACAAAAACATAATATTATTATGGTAAATAATAGAGATCTCTGCCTTGTAGTAAACATTGCAATGTTGGGTACAGTATGGGCTCTATCTTCTAGGTAGAGCAAGCACTTAGTTTTAACTAGATTTGACCAATGAAATTGTCTATAATACTAATCTGATTGTTATTACTTATTATAATCATCTTTATCGTCTTTGTTTACATAGGCTACATAAATTAATTACCTACAATAATTGTAAGTCGCATTTTGATGTTTTTGCCGTGGAAAGTAGGTTATGGCGTAGTATGATCGGGCGTCACGAATGGTATTGTAATGTAAATTCGGCGAACCGTGCAAGGGCAGCCGGTTTATCGAGTGCATCGAGACAGAAAGAGATGATTGTCTGTCCCTCTCTGACGTTTTCTTTTTTGTTGCCATGCATATTGGCCAGTAGGGATGGGAGCAATAAAGTCGTTGATATTTGGTATATTTAATATTGTGATAAGTACTTGGTACTAACTAGTGAGGTATAAAAATAACGCGAACAAGGCATATACATCCATACCAACATTATAAATACGGAAGTATGTCTATCTGTGATGACCTGATTTTGATGAAAGGCAATTTGGTGTCCTGGAAAAGGACATGGGATAGTTTTAGTTGCAGAAAAATGTACGGTTCCCTGGCGATAAACAAATTTTGGCACAGCGCAGTTGCGGGCGTCATCTAGTTTCATAATATTGAGTTTTGTGTTTTGATTTGCCGTTTGAACTTTAGTAATTTTGTCATAATATTGACTAGTACTTTGTAGATAGACAAAGTAGTTGATATTATAAGTTATAAATTTATAATATACTAGATGAATGATGATATAATATGTACTATAGTAGGTATATACTAAAGTAGGTATATACCGCTTCTCTGTTGTGCCAAAATTCGGAAACCGTAAATTTTTCCGGGGCTCAAAAGTCAAAGTATCTCGGCTATCTCCATTCTCCAATATAAATAATACCGAATTTCATCAAAATCGGTTTAGCGGTTTGGGCGTGAAGAGGTAGAGGAGACAGACAGACATGTACACACTTTTCCATTTATAATATTATTTTAGTTTGGAAGTATGTAGTTTTGCTGTTCATTGCATAATGCATCCCTGCAATGGGTCAATGTTTCTTTACATTGTTATTCGCCCTAACAACATTTGTGAGATAATTTTATGTGTATTGATAATGAACCGGCGTTCTAAAATAACATAGTGACGCATATTTTGTGCGAATATATTATTTCATAGTTACAATTTATTTTAATGTAATGATGCGCTTTATGCCTAACTTTAGAAGTGACTTCGGAAGTTGCCAGATTTGGAAAATCATTTTCATATTTACATACTTTAAGTATAAATACTTTGAAGAAATCTAGTTTAAATTGCTAATAGGATTTGAACTAAATCGTGTATCACTTATAAAAAAGTGTGGCATAGCATTTTTTATTACATAAGCATATTGCAATTATAATTCGCATACGTCTAGTCGGAGTGGGGGGGATGTTAGGTTTATTTTCGTTACGAAATTTCTTGATTCGCTCAAAGCCCGCGATAGAAGCTATGCAATAACTTAAAAGATCTACTTGTCTTTGTCTGATCCATTGAGAAAGTCGAATGACAGATAAAGACAGCGGACTTTGGCAGCTGTAAGCGGCGAAAATTTCTCTATCAGCGGGGAAACTTATATACATAACAACCAACAGCGTGTAACAAAACAGAATGATAATACAGAATACTTCAGGGTATGTAAATGTATGTGTATTTATAGAGTTCACCGATAACGTAAAAAAGTATCTTTCAGCGCTTAACTTTGTTTTGGTACATTCTGTATAACAGGCTACACAGATGCGCTAAACCTTTTGCATGCAAAATCCGCGGCGCAATTCGCGTACCAGGTGCAGGTGTCGTTGACCGGCGCCCAAGGTTTACTCTGCCCGTCTGCCGTTTTATTGCCAACACTAGCTGTTGCCCGCGACTTCGTCCGCGTGGACTTCAGTTTATAGTTGTTCCCGTACATCGATTGAATAGTTTACGCGCAAATCATAAAGGTAATTTTTGTGGGAACCGTACATTTTTCCGCGACCAAATATATCCTATGTTCTTTCCCGGGACTTAAAGTATCTCTTATATACCAAATTTCAGCAAAATAGATTGAATAGTTTAGGCGGAAATCATAAAAGTTTATTGTGCGGGAACCGTACATTTTTTGGGACAAAATGTATCCTATGTCCTTTTCCGAGCCTCAAAGTATATAACATATCTATACCAAATTTCAGCAGAATCGTTCCAGCTGTTTACGCGTGATGTCGCAACCAAGGGAAATATGGATTAATTTTTATTATTTTTAGAGGTTCCGCGCGGCTTCGCCCGCGTAAATTAGATATTTCACAGACAAATTAATCCACAAAAAATAGCCTATGATTCTTCACGCTTCACACTTCCAAATAAGAGAAAAATTGCTCTAGTAGTTCGTAAGATAAGCCCTTTCAAATAATTTCCCCCGTTTTTTCCACATTTTCTTCTATTTCTTCGCTCCTATTAGTCTTAGCGTGATAAAATATAGCATATAGCCTTCCTCGGTATATGGCCTATCTAACACTGAAATAACTTTTTAAATCGGACCAGTAGTTCTTGAGATTAGCGCGTTTAAATAAGCTTTTTCAAATAATTTGCCCCCGTTTTTTCCACATTTTCCTCTATTTCTTAGCTCCTATTAGTATTAGCGTGATAAAATATAGCCTATAACCTTCCTCCATAAATGGACTATCTAACACTGAAAGAATTTTTCAAATCGGACCAGTAGTTCCTGAGATTAGCGCGTTCAAATAAGCCCTTTCAAACAATTTTCCCCGTTTTTTCCCCATTTTCCTCTATTTCTTCGTTGTTGTTAGTTTTAGCGTAATAAAATGAAGCCTATAGCCTTCCTCGATAAATGGGCTATCTACTACTGAAATAATTTTTCAAATCGGATCAGTAGTTCTTGAGATTAGCGCGTTTAAATAAGCTTTTTCAAATAATTTGCCCCCGTTTTTTCCACATTTTCCTCTATTTCTTAGCTCCTATTAGTATTAGCGTGATAAAATATAGCCTATAACCTTCCTCCATAAATGGACTATCTAACACTGAAAGAATTTTTCAAATCGGACCAGTAGTTCCTGAGATTAGCGCGTTCAAACAAACAAACAAACAAACCAACAAACAAACTAACAAACTCTTCCGCTTTATAATATTAGTATAGATAAGGCACAGTATAAATGCCATACAGTAGAGTCAGAGTCGCTATAAGTAACCTTGAGTTGAAATAAGTACGACGTAAATCTTTAATGTTGTTTTTCCCGGCCTCATGCCTTGATTGAAGATTTTTATATTTGCAAAATGTGATTATTATGATTTATCATCATCGATCTTTAACGTTCCTAACTTAGTTAGCGATAGTATGTAGAAATGAAGTTACTATGTGAAAAAGGAAAGTTATTTTGTTGGACCGCACAAATTAGCTATTGATTAGACAATGGACATAGCAATAACTTCTAATGGGAATTCTTATGAAAGGCTGTTTATTCGGAATTTGGTCCTTCTTTTACCCCAAGAGAGTTCGAAATTTCTCTACTTATTAGGGCTCTTGCTCACTTGATACACCACAGTCTTAAGACAAATCATTGATATCCAACACACAATATGGAAATACACACACGCAAACAAATATTTTGTCTTACACTAATATACAAATAATTGGTTCAGGGGTGGACTGTCAACGGAGACCGCAATAATGAGTCTAAACCACACTGTCAAATATTACACGAGCAGGCGTACACCAGTGTACGCCTGTTTCCTCGACCTCAGCAAGGCTTTCGATCTCGTCTCCTACGACATCTTGTGGCGGAAATTGGAAACTCTTAGTTTGCCCGACGGCTTCACCGACCTGCTTAAATTTTGGTATTGTAATCAGGTGAACTATGTGAGATGGGCTGATAAATATTCCGAACCGTACAGGATGGAGTGCGGGGTGAGGCAGGGGGGGCAGACCTCGACCCGGCTCTTCAACCTGTACGTGGATTCACTGATACAGGAGCTCAGCAGTACTCGTGTCGGTTGCCATATCGGAAACGTGTGCGTTAACAATATTAGCTACGTGGACGATATGGTACTGCTGGCGCCCTCTGTCGGTGCATTAAGAACTTTACTCGGTGTTTGTGAAAAATACGCTGTCTCACATGGTTTGCTTTACAACGCCAAAAAATCACAGTACATGGTCTTTAAGGCCGGCAACAAATGTCCCAATATTGTTCCCCCTATACACCTTAATAATGAACCTCTAGAGATAGTGTACATTTTTAAATATCTTGGACATTTCGTGACTGACGGCCTTCGAGACGATTTAGACCTCGAGAGGGAGCGTAGGGCATTGTCGGTTATGGCAAATATGTTGGTGCATAGATTTAGTGGTTGCACGGACGCCGTAAAAAATACTCTTTTTAAGGCTTACTGCACCTCTTTTTACACCTGCAGCTTATGGACCAACTACACCAATAAAACATACAATGCCCTACGCGTTCAGTATAATAATGCTTTTAGAGCACTGCTGCGGCTGCCGCGTTTCTGTAGTGCCTCAGCGATGTTTGTTTTTGCGGATGTAGATAGTTTTGAAGCTATACTCCGCAAAAGGACTGCATCGCTATTGGCCAGGATCCGCGGCAGCAGCCACAGTGTCCTGAGGGAGATAGTCGACAGCGGGAACTGCCCTCTGATCGAATTTATGATAAATAGGACTAAATCTCTTTTTAGAATAGAATACTAACATAGCGATAAGTTTCTTTACTAACAATTTTGTGGATCTGAGTTATCTGAAATAAACATATATTTTTTTATTTTTATTTTTTAATAATAGGCTCCCACACAAAACTGCGAATTCGCATCGCATCCCAATGTAATTTTTAGTATGAGTATTGCTGCAGATTTTTGCGACGCGGTGCGAATTCGCAGCTGTTTTGTGTGGGAGCCCTAAAACTGCAGTGACTCAAGTCTCAAGTGAGCGCGAGCTCTGCAAAGTATTCAAGAGTCTGGTTTAGGATTCTTACAGACGAAGGCACTTGTCCACAAGTGCCGTTCGTCTGTAAGAAGCCGTAGTACAATGCAGCCTACTTTTATGGCAATCGGCAATACTCAATAGGCATATTCGATTTTCCTCTATTACTACAGACGAAGGCACTTGTCCACAAGTGCCGTTCGTCTGTAAGAAGCCGTAGTACAATGCAGCCTACTTTTATGGCAATCGGCAATACTCAATAGGCATATTCGATTTTCCTCTGTTACTAACAAAGTTTCGAGTAACACCCAACTTGATATGTCACGTGTTTAAAGTGTGTCACATGACTATTTCAGGAGTCCCTGGGCGGGGTGTTCGGATCCGGCACATCGGCGGAGGTGGAGCGGCGGGAGGGGGGCAAGCGCGGCCGCAGACCCGGAAGGAAGGCGCAGCTCGACAAGCAGGACATGAAGGCGAAGCTAGGTGAGTCGTGCTGTCTCTGTCTGATGTACGGGGAGTGTCTCTTGTTAGACAAGCCGGCCTAAGATGCGCAAACGAGAAAATCACGAGATATCTCACTCTCGTGTGTAGTTATATTGTCGATAACGACATAATGTCAAAATAATTTTTTGACATTATGTTTATAGATTTTAACGACAGATCTACACGAGAAAAAATGTATGTCATGTTAGGGTCAATAGAGATGAAGAGAAAAGCCATCAAACATCGAGAAAATGTGTAGACAAAATTTTCTCGTTGGCGTATGCTAGAGGGCAGGGGCAGCGGAGGTGGAGCGGCGTACGTAACACTTTAAGGCCGGATAACTTTTTGATGTTTCGGGAGTCTATGAGTTATTTTCCATCAGGTTGTGATGATACCCAAAACTGGCGCTACAATCCAGCGTCCTTGCTATTTTCTAACATCAGAGGCGTGCACAGGTTTTTGACATGGGGTAAGCAGCGGTATCGGTTTAGTAGTTTTGGCGTGAAAGCAAAACAGACAGACAAACGGACAAAAAGAGATATTTTCGCATAAATTGTAATATTAGTGTGGATATAAATTAAAAACTATGTTTTCTAAACTATTATAATATATTATGAGTACGTTGTTATGAAGAAACAAAAAAACGCCATCTGTTGTCACGTGTTGGAACTACAATGAAAGTTCATTTGCGTTCACATGTGTGCTAAGCTAAAATAAATAAAAACGCCATCTATTGTTATATATTAGAAATGCAATGTGAATTCATTATCATCGATATTTCCATGGAAATTGGATACATACAATGGATACAAAATATATTTTTGTCTTATAAAAATGTAGCCTATGTCATTTCTCAGGCTCTAGACTAACTGTGTACAAAATTTTATTACAATCGGTTCATTAGTTTTGGCGTGAAAGCGAGACAGACAGACAGATATACTTTCGCATTTAATATAAAGTATATCTCTATATACTTATTATAAAACAAAGTCGTTTTTTTTCCCTCATGTCCCTTTGTTCCCTTTAATCTTTAAAACTACGCAACGGATTTTGATGATTCTTTCAGTGTTAGATAGCCCATTTATCGAGGAATGTTATAGGCTATATTTTGTCACGCTAAGATTAATAGAAGTCAAGAAATAGAGGAAAATGTGGAAAAAACGGGGAAAATTATTTGAAAGGGCTAACTTGAACGCGCTAATCTAAAGAACTACTGGTCCGATTTGAAAAATTCTTTCAGTGTTAGATAAATATTGAGGAAGGCTTTAGGCTTTATTTTATTAATTATCACGCTAATACTAATAGGAGAATGTGGAAAAACGGGGGAAATTATTTGAAAGAGTTTATCTCGCGAACTACTGGAGCAATTTTTATGTTATTTGGCTGATATAAGAAGTAGACCACATGAAGGATAGTGATAGGCTATCGATTTTAATATTTTTTTCAGTGGCTATATATTTTATACCCGTGAGTGGTCGCTAGTAATATTTTAAAATGATAAAATAAATTAGTACATGAATATGAATAACATGAAACTTTCGAGTTACTTACATTTCATTTTTGTTGCTGGTTTAATTGTTGTAACTCAGGTACCTTTCGACACAAATCACAATTAAAATCTTTTCACTCAATGACAATTGTGAAAACTTGTTATTTTTAATTTTTAATAAACACACGTTTTCACACAACACAAACCTCACAGTCAAATAACATTTTTAAGAAATCAAAAAACGCACTTAATATAGAAATTAGAAACTCAGTAATAACTAATATCTAATAAACTGTTAAATGTACAAACTTTTAAATGTTAAAATAATAAAAATCTTCCAAGAAAACTATAAATATACTGGCGCAAACAAAAATAATATGTTACAGTGCTCATCACATGAAAAAATGGCCTTTCTAAAATACAAAACACTTCTATAATGTAAACAAATATAAACCGTACTAAACAAAAATGCACTATGTGCATATGTGATTAATTAGATTTACGTC
The DNA here is from genome assembly GCA_905333045.1 of Lysandra bellargus. Classification (NCBI taxonomy): domain Eukaryota; kingdom Metazoa; phylum Arthropoda; class Insecta; order Lepidoptera; family Lycaenidae; genus Lysandra; species Lysandra bellargus. The sequence goes on along the minus strand of HG995340.1, from coordinate 6,575,464 downwards.
TATTATTTTTACTCGGATTATAGGCAACGAACATATCCGATTACATCCGAACGTGCAACTCGGACTCATGCGGCAGGACATCGCCTAGTAAATCGCACACGCACATACGTTTGCGAACAGTGTACGAATACGATAAATCTTAACTCACACATATAGGCGGGGTCTGCGTGACATTGAATGCCTGTAACCACAGATATGTACCTATATAGTATAATATTGGTGCGTACCTTCACGCGGCGCGCCTAGTTACCACTTACCGACTTATGTTTAAGTAGTTTTGCAAATCAATTGGTGCTATTTTATAAATGTAGGCGTTAATGTGTATTCATATTTTTACTATTAATAATAATTAAAGTCATCTAAACGTACGAAAGTTAAATTAAAATATGTGTATAGCAAGTATTTATCATAAGGTAAGCACTGCTTTTATGCCTTCATAGTATGCACGCCCATGTCTAACATAGTATTATGTATTTCCACCTGCAGAACGCAGCAGGCAGTCGGCGCGGGAGTGCCGCGCACGCAAGAAGTTGCGGTACCAGTACCTGGAGGAGCTGGTGGCGGACCGCGAGCGATCCGTCATGTCGCTGAGGAAGGAGCTCGATATGGTACCTACATTTATATTTGTATTATTTTTTTTTCTTAGGAAAACTTACAGCATTTTAAGACATATTTTAGTAATATTACTATGAGCAGGAAAGGGGTGTATACTTGTTTAGAGTTCCAACAATATAGGGGACTTATTTTATTTATTCACGCCGAAGCATAGCTCTACCAAGAATAAGTGTGAGGCTGATCCATGCTTCGCCCATTTGTCAAACTAGTACGGGAGCCCTAGAACAATTTTTTTTAATACTATCAAGCAAATTTTTTGTGAGCAGCTTCATTTTGATAAGACGAACAACATTTTTACTTGCGAAAAATCTCGAAAGTGGTAGCTAACAGAGATAGTTAGCTCTTTCATTCCCAAGCGGTCGCATCGAGAACAAAAGATTTCCAAGAATCAACAAAACTTGGTTGACTACCGAACCCTAGAACGGAACCGTAACAAGCTGATTTTTTGTCTGTCCTACAAATAGAACAATCCATATTTTAGGACCGTCAAGTCAAAGTATAAAATCCTTTCTATTTCTGTTAGTCTTTCAAGACTTTCAAGATTTTTCGCAGATAAAAATGTTGTTTGTATTATCAAAATGGGTCTACTCACAAAAAATAGCTTGATAGTAAAAAAAAAAAAAATTGTTCCAGGGCTTGGCTCAAAGAGATCCATACCTGTTAGTGTAGATAATTTCGGCTTTACAGAAAATCGTCGTGAAAAATGCTTATGTTTTGCCGAGTAAGTGATGAACTGACGAAAGGCATGAAAGGCGATTTGAAGTATCAGGAACGCAACTCACAATACTTGAATAGTTTAAAATAAAAAGTACTTATCAATATTGCAACACTCGAAACTCCTTCCATTGACAGTAAATTATATTTCTTCAATTTTCAGTACTACAAATGGAACCAGGAGCTCGACCAGGGCCGCATGCCTGAAGGCCTTGAGGCGCTCCTTCAGGAGATGGGAGTCGTCAAACCGGAGGAACAGAAGCATTTCTGATGACAGCTACCCCATGCTACCAGCAAAGAAAAACAGGAACCACAACATACCAGCAAAGAAAAACAGGTACCACAAATTACTATCGAAGAAAAACCGGTACCAACAATTGCAAAAAGGACAAGCAAAAGAATACAAGCAATTAAAAGTAGGAAAACAGTGGAAAAATAGAACATTATAATAGCTTAATATTTTCAAAATGTACCCATAAATTATTTTCATCGATGTTAAAATAGGTACCACAGTATAAACCATAATATAAACAAAAATAAATTAAAGTAGACTCCATAAATTGTATGTCAGCAACTTGAAAAAATAGGACAGAATTCTCTGACTTTAAAAAGAAGTACCACAACTTATCAATGTCAAAGCAGAAGTACCACATACTAGCTTTCATGTAAATATTATGCAGTTTAGATTTAACTTTTAATTTTAGGTTAAGAAGCATTGATAAACGTTCTTATGTGAGACGTGTTTAGTCTGTTGTTAAGATGCGAATAACAACGTCTCACATAAGGGGAAACGTAAGTATGACTTAACAAGCTCTCAATTTAGGTATATCTATAATATTCTATATTATAATTATATTATAAAATACTTCAAATATTTGTGCATAAAAAATATTATCTATCTCTATAAATAAAAATGAATTTTCAATTTTGATGGTCTCGCAAAAACTTTTTGGCTAATTTTAGTCTTTAAATATTCGTAAAAGTCCGAGGAAGTTTTTATAAGGTGGAAAGGAATGTGAAGTTCACTGGGTTATCTAATAGTTTATAAAATATAATATTATGGCCCATGTTTATTTTATAAAAAAATTGAAACTCACACAAAATAAAGCGTGACTTCTAAAGATATTTTAAAATCATTGAGGATTATAATAATTTTATTGTAAACAAATATCCGATATTATATAATATTTTAAGTATGATAATATTACGGTAAGTTTTGCACAAGTAATATTATAATATAATAAGTATAAAACCAATGTGTATAATATATTATTTTTATACTGAAAACAAAAGTATGTAAGTAAACAATTAAATATAAAAATATATTATAGTCTTAAGCTTATTAATACTTAATAGAGAACTTATACATATTATGCGTGTATGAAGTATCGATATAATATTTTGTGTAATAGGCTCGTCACTAAACTTAGTTGTTTAATTTTTAATCATCAGCCAAATCATCAGCCATCATAATATTTTTTAATCGTTTTCTAAACTTTTTTTTTTATCTGGACATCAATCAAAGGTCATTTAAATTCTGTTACAAAATAGTTCTCCAAACTGTCTCAATAGGAGAGGCATTTTACATACATTTTAAATTTTAAACATTTCGTTACAGAACACAAAGTATAACTAGATACTACAAGATGCTACAAATAACATCCCTTTGTATGATGACTTTAAAAAAGCATTATTTTTAAAGTAATCTACAGTGTTGCTAGTAATTGGTCGCGACTCTAAAATAAAGTGAAATAAAAAAAAACATTTTTTTGTCCACCTTCAATGTTTGTAAATTGTAACAAGTGCAGCCTGGCAAAAAAGTGCGTTTTAAATAAGGGCGCTTTTCTTTTATTATAGGCAACCATACGCTACGTTTAAACGCACTTTTGACACAAAATGTACGTTAGTGTGATATTGCCATAAATAAAAACTTTTATTTCCATCTTTCACCGCGCCTCTTTTTTTCCAAGCCTTGTGTGATTTGATTTATTTTAGTTCTGCGACCAATCACTAAGAGGACATGTAATGTTTAAATATGTGGCTAATTTAGTATCTAGTTCTAGTGAGATCAGTAGTTTCTGCTACATTAGACCAAAACCTATAGAGTCACGAAAGTTTATGGCTGAATGGAAGAAGTACCGAGTATTTCTGTTCAGTGTTCACTAGAACTTTGCACTGAAAAAATTTAAAGCATTTACATTTTTTAGGTTTGTTAGACTTCTCAAGATATCCGAGTTTATAAACATTAATCAATAATTCATTAAAAATTCATAATAGTAATGAGATACTAGCAAACCTTGTGTCTTTTTAAAGAAATTATAAAATACTTTATATTTATTTTTGTATATTTTATGAATCATTTAATACGCACACATATCATCTAGTTATAAGCGCGGCAACTCGCTCGTAGAGTAGTTTACAACTGGTAAAGTAGAGATCAACTACGATAACATGGCGCTCCAAATGACTGTTTCAATGTGTGTAGTCACATCCTTATGAAAGAGTTTGTATGTAGTAAGTATTCAACCAATCACAGTACACGTTATATTTCACTTAATGTCATTTGTTACCAGGATTTGTTTGTCAACTAATCATAACTAGCCTACCGCGCAAGACAACGCACTTCAAACGTTTTGACAACGCACTTCAAAAGTTTTGAATTTTGGAGGGGCGCGCCATATTATCGTAAGTAGTTGATCTCTACTTGTTGTTTTTAAGATTTTTTTTATATTAGGGGCTGTTTTTATCGCAATCATGACGATTTTTAAGTAATATTTTTTCTTATTTTTTTGGTTATTATGTTTAAATTTAATTTCAATTAACAAACTCACACAATTTACATTTATCAAAATAAAAATTAAAGTAACTTTTAGTTTTGTAACATTTTAACTTTAAAGTACCAACATAACGTTTTATCTATAAGTAATTTAATTTATTCGAAACAACTTCTAAATGTTAGTAGAAATAATTAATTAATTAATTAAATTAAAGTTATGTGCGTCTGAGATTTGAGAAAATAATTATGTTGTAAAGCTTTATACTTAAAATGTTGATGAATTATAAACTTAAAATTTTGTTTCATATTTCAGTCTGGGTAATGATCAGATTACGAAAATGTATTCTTACACAATTTTGGAAGACTTAAATATTATATTAATGTATTCTTATTTTTTCATTATTTTTTCGAATTAATAAGCTGCATTAAGTTTTAGTAAATTAAAAAAAATGGTCAAAACCCTAGTATGGGAGACAATTTTACAGTCTCTATAATTTATTTATTTAATTATTTTATTTTATTTTATTACCAGACACTTAATAACCACCACCATTACTGTATAATCTAAGGCCCGTATAAATAGTCAGTACTTAAGATGCGACCCGGTCTCAAACTCCGTGATTGGTCCAAATTTTGACAGCCAACCAATCACAGAGCCTGAACCGTGTCTTGAGACCGAGATGCATCTTGAGTACTGACTATTTATACCGGCCTAAAATCTAAATAAATCTTCTTGCCGGGTCCGTGGAGTCACGGATTGACTATGTTCCAATTTCGAAACTGTATACATTTTAAATATCACCTTATTTTTTTTAATTATTATGGACCGGACTATAAATCGTTTGTTTTTAAGTTTTATTTTATGGATATCATAGATTTATTTTGCGATGCACTTCCTTCGTTCAATTACTAGTTTTTAGTTGTAGCCTTATAAAGACTGTCAGTGAACTATAGTACCTACCTACACTGGAAATATTAAAATTAATCAAGTCGCCCTCAATCCTATTTTTTTTCAGTAGCCTAGCCTTAGAGGGCTGTATAAGACCTTTTTTTGGCCTTCAGCGCATTTTTTTAATACATGGGGGTAACTAGTAAGTATAGGCATTTTTTTTTCATACATGGAGGTAACTAGGGTAATGTAGTGCCGAATTTAAATTTTTTATGAGTGTAGGCCACTTTATTTCTGCCGTCCCATGTACGAAATCAGTCGGCCCCTAGGATGGCTCCTAGGCCGCGGCCTATACGGCCAATTTATAAATCCGGAAATGTGACCATGGCACCTTGTAATTAATATTGCTAATATAAGCGCTTATGAGAAGTGTTTCATTATATTGCTCTTTTCACAGTCATCAATCGAACATTTCATGTGCTTCTGACTTCACATTACAGGATGTAACAAAACAAATTAGTAATAATAGTTTATGGTATGTTCGTGGCTCTTAAATAGAGTTCACCGTGAAAGTAGGAGCGTTTTAAGAGTAAAATATTATACTTGTGACTTGTATCTAAGGCATTGGGCAAGCGCCCCAGTGCGGCGTCATGAATTTGTCCATACAAAAGTAAAAAAGTTACTTTTTCAGTGCTGCTACTTTCGACTCTATACAGTGGACACATACATACCCTAAATTATTATCATTTATCACATTGTTATATACATTCGATAGTGCATTGCCTCCCAGGCGTCTGATTTACGAGATCCTCAATGAACTTTTTCGCTTGCAGTCTTTACAACTAGCTTGTTCGTGGTTTGCCGTGATATTAATTAAGAGTTTTAACTATAGTTTATTAGGTTAGACTTAGCGTAGGTATTGTCGGCCATCCGCCTTTAATGTCACTAAAAATTTAAAATAAGTATACATAGTATCTATTATACAGCATGACTGGTGAGACATGTTCAATACTCGAGGACGAGATATTTGGATATTATATTAGTTGAAAAAAAAAATTATATAAAAAATAGTATCAATTGATCACTGAATAAATGTAGTTTAAAGTTAAATAATTATTTACTCAATGCCATGCATTGAGTAAATAATTATTTACACACCGGGTGCGGGAGGGGTAGTGCGCGTCGCGGGGCGCATGCCGCCGCGCGGGCCGCATATAATTTACTAAGGCCGGTATAAATAGTCAGTACTCAAGATGCATCTCGGTCTCAAGACACGGTTCAGGCTCTGTGATTGGTTGGCTGTCAAAATTTGGACCAATCTCAGAGCCGAACCGCTTCTTGAGACCGAGATGCATCTTAAGTACTGACTATTTATACCGGCCTACGTGTCCATGATTCATTTACTTAAAGGGAAATTTTGTCAAAAATTAAGTACCTAATTTTATTACATAATTATAGTGAGAATCGAGTACCGAGTACTCTTCTTAGGTATCGAAAGTGACTCACCAGTCATGCTGTATTATAAACAATATTTACATAAGAATGAACCTATTTTAATACTTCAGTAAATCTTATAGATATGTATAATGAAAAAAGTATATTTTTATAGAAAAAGTGTTTTCGTGTATGCAGTATACTTACCACTAAAAGTATCATTATGTTCTTAATTATATTATTGTGCTTACAACTGTGCAAAATGTTGTTTAAGTGTCTAAACACACTAGCCCGAAAATACGCGGCCGAAGTTCGGCATGATTACGTCAGCAATACGCTACTCATAGAGATCAACTACGATAACATGGCGCTCCAAATGACTGTTTCAATGTGTGTAGTCACATCCTTAAGAAAGAGTTTGTATGTAGTAAGTATTCAACCAATCACAGCACACATAATATTTCAGTTAATGTCACTTATTACCGAGATTTGTTGGTCAACTAATCACTACTAGCCTACCGCCTACGAATAATATAAACTAAGGAAGAGTAACTCCGTCAAAAAAGTGCACCAAAAGGCTACAAAATGTGACCCGAATACATGCACATTTATGCATGTGTTCGGTACACATTTTTCGTGTATCACTAGAGTGACGTTCAACCAGAGTGACATGATAATTTTTGTCAAACTCATTTTACAGTTTGTTTACTTACAATTTACGTACTAGCTTTTTTTTTCCAATTTTTTTGTTGTTAAAATGCCTAAATGCCCTGTGAAATGGTGTAGAAGTCATACAGATACGACTTCTAAAACAGGAATAACCTTTCATCTGTAAGTGAATTAAAATTACTTATTGCTTAAACTTGTATTTTTTTCCGATCCAAAATATATGGTTTATTTAAGTTTGCATAAAATTAAGCTGGTCTATTTGTGTTTGTCTTATTAAGTTTACATGTTATTGTAAAAGTGCAATAACCAAACAATAATATAATTACAAAATTTTTACAAAGTCGCCATGGACAGTGTTATGCAAGATGTAACCATGAACGTAGAAAAAAAGGCGGACGGAGTCTTGTTACATATGTTACGCTCAAAGACCGAAATCGCTCAGTGAGCGAAAAAATAGCTCACAACGCGTTGTGGTCACAGTGAAACATTCTTCCATACATATAGAGTATAGACGATTAATCAATCAAGTACAAATCAAGAAAAACGAATAGCATATCAGCCACGACACGAATTTCGCGTTATGGTCGTTTTGTGATTGCCAGAACGCGTCGTGGCTGTTTCACTGTGACCACAACGCGTTGTGAGCTATTTTTTCGCTCACTGAGCGATTTCGGTCTTTGAGCGTAACATATACAAAACTGTGTCTTCACTTTTCTTTAGAGTCGGCCACGCACACATTCTGACGCCTGTCAAATGGTATGGACTAGCGCAAGAATGTGTGCGTGCGGACCGTGTACACACAGCCAGCTGGCCGACTCTGAACGACACAGTTTTGTGTACGGTGGGACTCCGTCCGCCTTTTTTTATACGTCCATGGATGTAACAATTTAATCATAAACGAAATTTTAGGGTCTGGCTGACATAAGTATTATTTCCTAAGATCCTAAGAATGCAATGCAACGAAAAAAGTGCATAACTGCCGTTCGTTTAGAAAGAAACGAACCGAATTGGATGCCGAGCCAGATTACTCGTTTATGTAGCGTAACTTTAATAGTCATGAATCTCATGATAATATTATTTGTATGAGTAATGGCCGAAAATTTAAGAGATTACGAAAATCTACATTTCCATTGCACCGTAAGTTTTTTATTTCAATTCTGTAATAATTTAGCACATAGATTTTTGTAATCTGAAAACGTCTTCTCTAGGTGCTCTGGACAGTTTTAGATTCGTCCGATTCGTACAAGGTTTGTTCAAAAGTATTATATTATATTATTATTATTTATTATCGATGACTTTAGGATCAGAGGAAAATGTTTGATTTTGAAATAATAATTATGCGCTTGTTAGATTGGAGTACATATAGATCTAAGATATTTTGAAACAATTTGATGTTACTATGATAATACTAAAATTATGCCCAAGCAGCTGTAGCAAGGTATCTGTGGTTAAAAGAAAATGAACTGTTAGACAATAAATATATTTATTAAAACAACCTTACAAGTAAGGGTCGGTAGATATAATTATTTTCAAATTGTATAACAAATTATTACGTAATTTACGTAATCTAGCTAAGGTACTTTCAGTATATTATATTAATAAGATACAACTCAGGAATAACACAGAACTTATAACTTTATATTGTAAAACAACATAATATGAAGCAATTATAGATCATCTAGCAAAAATAAACCACAGGCTTGTACAAAATCTTCTTTATATAAATTACAATAATTACCAAGTTACTTATTACTAAAATCTTTATAACAAACAAATAGGTACATCACCTTACTGTCGGCCAACACTGTCGGCCAGAATGAGAGCCGTTACTAGGTTCGCTAGCTATTTTATACTGGGTAGAATGGATATTCTACCCACACTGAATAATAATTCTAGTACCCACATTTTCCAAAGTTAGGTACTAGAATTATTAAAATATGATATTCTATCTAAATACAATTAAACAAAATCTTAACTTAATAATATTCATAAAATAATTAAGAGACAATACTTTAAATATAAACTACCTTACATTATAAGTACTTTCCTTACAATTTCAAAAGGTATTTTTATTATTAATTTAACATAAAAATTACTGCTTAATATTGGTGTTGTCAAGTCTTCAATTGACTTATTAGAACTAATATCTGAACAATGTAATTTCGCCTTAATTCATACATTTTATTCTTTTATCCATACTTATATACTTATAATAATCTATTACGCTCCTTTCTTCATGTTAGTAGCTGATGTGATTGGTGTATACTGCATAATACAATCCGCTTTTGAGAATTATTATTGTCAACGGCTTTGTTTCATAACTTTGACAATGACAATAACCGCGCAGGCTGTCGTCCGGCGCGCAATATTATGATACGTTACCTGGGATACGACCTTGGCGAAAATCTGAATTGTCATATTTTAGTTTGCGAAAAGGTGCCAAATTTAAAACGGTTGAAGTATGGGAGTTACATTTCCTTAGTTTATATTATTCGTAGCCTACCGCGCAAGACAACGTACTTCAAACGTTTTGACAACGCACTTCAAGCGTTTTGAATTTTGGAGGGGCGCGCCATGTTATCGTAGTTGATCTCTACAATATAACGCGACGTAATTTCGGCAGTGTGTTATCGGTAATTTAAAATACATTGCAGGCGTAATCATGCCGAACTTCGGCAGCGTTTTTTCGGCCTAGTGTGTTTAGAAACTATAAGCTGAACATTCTAAGATTTCTTTTATACTTCAAATACTACTACAACCAAACGGAAATCCACCTCATATTATATCTTTTAAGCCTAGAATAATTTATTTTTCCTTAAAATTACATAGGGTAAAGCACCTGTTGTTGGCTCCTTTAGATCAGTTAGTGCCAATAATTAAAGTGCATTTTTCGAAATAATTTATCTCGCTCCTTTATTTTTATATGAAGTTTCTAATAAATTATATATTTTTTAATTATTATTAAAATTAGTAATAAAGTTTTATTTTCTCTGAATAACGTTATCATATTTTACATTTATGGTTATTGTCTACAAAACATGTTCGGTAGACTCGTATTGAAATGTAAATAAATATTTTTTCTAATATTCATACCATGTTTAATTAAAGCTTGTAATAAATTAAGGGTGGGCTGCACCAATTTATTTTTAACTATAATTTTAACTATAACAAAATGTTAAATGAACTGTCAGATCTCTAGTTAAAGTCAATGGACGCCATATTTGACGATAACCTTAACTATAACAACGCCTCTGGTGTAAGTTATAACCCACAATTAGTTGCTTGACTAGATATTAATATTAGTCTTAGGTTTTACTTAGGTAAACCTTTGTGAAATACGTGAATGCTACTTATCGGATCCCAGTGATAATTAAGGAAATAAAGTTTTTGCCTCAATCTTAATACCTAAAGTACAGTAAATGAATTTTTATAAGCTGACAGAAGAAAAGAAAACAGAAGAAAAGAATGAAGTTATAGGGATTCAAGGAGTAGAGAAAAAGGCAGAATTATTCTGAAAAAAAAATCTTGAGAGAAATAAAATATTTTCAATTTAAGTAGGATCTTGTAATTAATTTTAATGGTGATTCAAGTAAGATGCTTTCTTATAATTAAATGACTTCCTTATATGAGGAGGTTATATTAATTTTGTTTTACACCTTCATACCACTTACACAATATTTTAAGTGTAGGTGGAAGACTACTTGAAACATTAAAAAAATTAATCACAACTTACTTTAGTAGAAGTATAACATCGTCTATTTTGAAAGTGTTAAACGCAGAGCAAACTCTCAGATATAACAATCCTGTACTTTCCTGTAATAACCTTTTTTCACAAAGGGGATACCTTTGGATGACAAAAAATGATGATTGCATACAGCGGCAATTCGTAACGTAAACTAAGGGCCTATTTCACCACTTTATGAAAAGTGCCGGATATCCGGCACTTTTTCAGGAAGTGGTGAAACAGGCTCTTAATCTTATTAAGTCATGCCTGTACTGTAGGTATTAAAAACTTGAAGAGCAGCAAGTCTAACTCTGCTATTTTAATACTAAATAAATTTTCAATCCCGTCCGAATCCTGTCATACATCAATTCAGTATTCTCATTTAGTGTAAGACCGAACTAAGCGACACTGCGCTGCAGCGGCGCGACGCGACATGAAGTGACGTTTTGTGTCGCGAATATGTGGCTGTGACGTCATAGTGACGTGTCGCGTCGCTTGCTGCATTGTCGTTTAGTGCGGTCTCGCCTATATTATATCAAACAAAGTCGATCAAGAAACTATCAGAACACGCTTAAAATAGCAGAATAGAGTTGCACATTTAAGTTTAGTATCTTTTTATATTAAGTTCTCGCTAAGGAGACAAATTGTTGATTAGCCCAATAACCGCGTGGTTAGAATCCGTGACAAAACATTTTGCAGCTTCGTTCGAATTATTCGTTGTAGGCAGCGACCACATATTATCGTGTTGTAGGCTTAGCTTATTATTTGTACGTTCAAAGTTAGTGTTAATTAATCCTTCGATCGTGTATTCTTGGAAATCTATTATTATTCTATTGTGTTTCGCTCACCGGTGAGCTTAGGTATGGGGCTTGATGAGTTAATGTGTGTGTTTTAATTAGTTTATATTATTTTATTAATTTACTGTCAAATACCGAAAACCAATAATTCGGATAAAAATGCTTTATACTAATTTATAAATATGTATATTTTAGCATTATTTTATGTAGACTAATAAATGTAAACGTTCGTTTTGATGATAATAAATATTGAATATAATACATATTATGTACACAGGTTCGCGTATTTTACATGTGCGTTATGCGTACCCAAAGTTTATTTGAGCAAAGAAGTTTTTCAATCTGTATGTAGAAATATAAGTTGTTTAAGTAAACATGTTCTAGTTCATTTCAGAGTTCGTTTTAACTTTATATTGAATTTTGTATTGAAGGCTTAGCTATAAAGGCGCAGGGAATATGAACTTTTTATTGTTAAAATTGTTTTGTGTGTGAGAATTTGTGATAATTAAAAAAAATATATTTTCATGTAAAAGAAACTAAAATGTTGGATAAATATTACGTAATTTTATAATTAGTACTATGTTTGACGTAAGACATAAAAAGTTTTAGATTTATGTTAATTTTTAGTTTCAAATAAATGTTTGTAATTTAATTTTTTATTTTTCCTCCACTTAATAATTATATAATTATGAAATCTACATCTCGTAATAACAATGATAAGTTGTTTAATCTTAATTAAAACTATGGGATAGCAAGTGGGAAAGAAATAATTAAAATTACTAATATTATAAGTTGATATATTAGGCAAATTATAAGTTGATATATTAGGCAAGAGAGGCACAATATCTTACCACAGGTTTGCTAAACGACTATTAACTGTCAGCAAACGTTTTATGGATTTACTTGTTGGTACATTTTATTACAATCATTATATACCTAGTACGAGTGTCTTGTAGCCTTGCTAGCGGGTGATGGTATTAAAAATGTTAACCATCAAATTGAAAACATTGGAAGAATATTTCATGATACATATTAGTTAGGTACTGTCTTTTGATGTGTAAGTAATTTCTCTTTCAAGGATTTTATACGACTACAGCGAAGTCATCAGTCGATTAGCATATATACTTACTCATTTACAGATTTTACATAGTCGAGAAATGTCTAAAATTAATCCACAATAATCGAGAAAACGTGGTCGCGAGGTACGAGGCTCCTGAGTCCTGTGAAATGGGTTCACCACGCTCGCCTGCTACGGAGTGACAGATTCATATCCTGTCCATCGTAAATGTAACCACTATAAACTCCGCGTGTGAGGTCTGTTGAATTGTTAAATACGTCATACGTGTGACACTCAGACACTGCCGCGGAAAAGCTATTGCTTAGCATTTTTTTATCAACTTGCAATTGTAATTCGCATACGTCTAGTCGCACGCACACAAACACTGTGCCGAAGTCTGCCGAACTGAAGCGATGCACAGCAACGCCGCACTACTGTACCGGTTGGAGTGGGAGGTGTTAGGTTTTTTCGTTACGGACTTTCCTGATTCAGTCGCCGCGGTCAAAGTCCGCGATAAAAGTTATGCATTAACTTAATAAATTGCGAAGGGAATGTGGTGTAGGCTATAGTCGAGTGCGTTCAATTCTCAACCCCTGGATTCTTGCATGTATTTCGGCTGTGGTTAAGCTTTAAAGGGAAGCCTTAGTAAGTGGTCACTCTTCAGAATGTATCTACTATCAGCGGACCTTCGTTATTTGGTCGGACTGTGTCAAGCCTAGTCGACAGATCACGACTAGTAAACTATCGACTGATGAACCAATTTCTCTTATAACACCTTTTTATAAGTAAAATTAATAGAATATTCACGCCTCAGATAGTTAATCAAGAAACTTGGAACCTTAAAACTTAGTTACTATAAACTTAGAACCTTAAATTTAGTTAACGAGTTCCTGTGCCTGTTCAGTGACGATACCTCCAGGTGTAATAGACTTTGACTCGCAAAGCCGCGGATCGTTTGCTTCAAGTTTACTGTTTATGCACGACTTTGAGGAAATTGATATTTACTTAGTCGGTAGTTGGCTTTGATGATAAGTTATTCTTACCTAGTATCAACTATGCAGTACCAGCGTTAAGGGGGCGACTACGAACACCCGGGGCAAGCAGGTGCTGAACAATCATTGCAACATTGAACAACGATTACAACGAAACGCTGAATTAGTTTTCTTGTAACGACATTGGTTACACAGGGCAGTTAAAATGTTACGAGCAAACGGGTCACCTAATGGAAAGCAACCACCGCCGCCCATGGACACTCGCAACATCAGAAGAGCTGCAGGTGCGTTGCCGGCCTTTTGAAAGGGAATATGCTCTCTTCTTGAAGGCTTGTAGGTCGTATAGGTCCGAAATACTGCTGGTATTACCGAATAGATGACAACAAAATCATGTTTGTTTTTAAATATAATTTGTAACATTATAATGTTATTTGTTTAGGAAAAGTACAAGTACTATCAGAGAAGTTGATTCATAGGCGGACCTACGAATCAACTTCTCTAATAGATGGCCCCCGCCAAGTCGAGTCGCGACTAATGCGGCCTCTGCACTCGTGGCGCGAATTGCGGCCGCGATTCGCGCCGTGAACACGATTCGAATGCGGGCTCTACACTCGCGGCGCGAATTGCGGCCGCGATTCGCGCCGTGAACACGATTCGAATGCGGGCTCTACACTCACGGCGCGAATTGCGACCGCGATTCACGGATGCATTGACATCATCAGAAGCCACACTGGCTGTATAAATAAAAAAACTATACTTACAGAAAATAAAAATTTTAACTGCGCATGAAACAAAATAAAATTTCAAACAAAAAGGCCACCTGAAATGATTCTCAGGTTAACTAGGGTCTGATTCAGGAGATTACATGTGAAATGTATTATCCTGATTTATCAAAAGGGCGCACGCTAAGCCGGGCTCAGTGGAGGACGTGGTTGGGGCCGTCCTCGTTTTGAAGTAAAGGTGTCACCCGCATGGATTTTATTGCGATTGTTTTATTTTTACGACATGTAGGTATGTGTAGACAAGCTCCAGTATAGAGCTTGGTTTTTGTCTGAGGTCCTGGGTTAGACTCGATTTATAATATGATTCCGTCCTCCTTCTTCACCTGGCGTATGAAAGACGGGCGTGAGTGTAAAGAGAGAAGGACGATGTTTGATGTTTTGGGTTATTAGGCCTCTTAATATTTACTTAATACTTAATCTTGCGGTGTAGCCGGTGTAGTAAACCGCTCGTTCGCGCAGCCTTAGATTTCTAGTCTAGACACTAGACAGAATAACAAAACCCTATTGTTTACACGTTGCACATTGGGATGGAAATGTGATCCATGCATCGAAAAGGGTGCATGTTATTCCGACGCTTATATCATCTTACAAAAATCCTTCGTCTGACCAGCTATTGTTATTCGTGTCATCCGTTGTGAGAATAAATGCAGAAAGAGTGCTTTTGACGTGTAGGTATTATGTTCCCGGCAAATCGAAACGGTAGCGATCATTGACCCCCCAGTCAAAACTTGTCTAAGTGCAGCATTTATTAAATCAAAAAATTAAAACCAAAAACTTCCAAGGTTAATGCAATAATATTCTGAAATGAACTAAAAATTATTAAATAATTCTTATTCTGTACTCAATATTTCCGTTCTCAATCTTCATAATAATTTTGAAGTCGGTACCCGTTCCATAAATTGAAAATTTATATGTTCTAAATCTACATTTTTTTTCTTTGTTTCTATCTTACTCCCATTGTCTTACGTTAAATTAAAGAATTTTTAATTATAAAATATTTTCAAAGTGCATTAACTGCACTTTAATATGATTTCATTTAATGGTTTTGCACTTAATGCGCTTTAGTGTTTGCACGGCAGTGGGGGAAGGCAAGGTAACAATTTTAATTATTGTGATATGACGTAATAAACCAAAGAACAAAAAAAAATCCCTTACTGCGACGTGTCACTCTCAAAACTAAGAGGATTTTAATACCTCTCGAGCCCAAATCCGACAGCTAGGACTCTAGAATAAAGGGTTCCTAGATAAGCGTACCTACCACTGACCTCCATTATACAATATAAGTACATATATAATAGAGATCAGTGGTACCTGCGATTTTTCCTTTAAAAATATGTCTTTTTTTCACAGTTGGGTAAAACCAAGAGCAATTACCATTATCCTCCTTTGAGGTTCTGAGGCAAGAACTAGGGTTATCCTGAAAGGCTGAGAACAAGTATGGTGAGTGAAATTCATAATTTAGGCTTAAATAGCACTTATCCCTCACCTTACCTCGTGTACCCTTGACTTAGGTAACCCGAGAAAAACTCGATGTTGATTCGAAAAGTTTTATTCAATTTGCCGTAGTTAAAAAGAAATATACATTTTTCAGATGAAAACTCTACTCTGTCTGCTCTGACTCTACCGTGTTCGAAACTCGAAATCGAACTTCACAAATCGTTGGTATTTTTTGTTTTTAAAAATATGTCTACCTAATATATCTTTATAATGTTCATAAGTAATTCTAGGTAAGTGTGATCACGTGTCGATCAGAATCAAGTGGGGAAATTACGAAATAATTAGCCCTTATTTAAATATCCATCTATATTTAAATTAGAGCGACCTCGCCTTAATCGTTTTTGGGGAAATTACGAAGTATTACCAAATAATCCACACAGAAACTGTGGAGATGAAATGTATAGAGTAAGAGCCAGCGACAGTCTGCCGGTCGTCATTTTATAAAAGCTGAAAATCTAAACTTTAGGGGTGTGGCAGTGGAAAGCAACTGTCAAAAATGTCCGTCAGTGATGTCCGGGACACACGAGGCTAGTTTTTCAAGCTAGGATAGCAGGCTAGTTTTTGTAAGCTAGCAAGCTAATACTTCTGGCTTCGTGTAGACAAAACTATCTTCATTTGTAAAACAGAACTAGCATGCTCCAAGCTAGGTCAGCAAGCCGGGACAGTTTGGTAAAAAACTAGCTTGCTATCCTATCCTTCGTGTGTTCCGGGCATGAGAGACGAGACTCCTACAGTTACCCCGAACAAAATGAGATAAAACATTTGAGGATTATCCTTAACCGAAGGTTAGGCAGACCATTGGAACTGAATACTTCGTAAGGTAACTGCGACTGAAACTCTAGTTGGTTCTTACCTCTGTAGAGGTCATATGCAGGAAAACGTTCAGCTTTTATAAAACGAGGCAAGTCTGGCTGTTGCTGGATTTTGGGTCAATAGAAATTCATGTTATTCGAATTGCTTCCTCGAACATATACGATGTTCCAAGAAGGAATTTATCTTTCTCATCTTTCATTTTTGGGTAAAGCAGTAAAATATACTCGACTCTACGAAATGTTTGAAGTTTTAATTTAAAACGTAAGTTAAGGAATCCCTAATTAAAAATTTACGTAGAATTCAAATTCGAATCCAACAGAATTCAACCTAGACAAATATGAAAATTAATGTATTAAACCTACATAATTCATAACGATTATGGGTTACCAAAACAACGTCAAAAGTTTTAGAAAAACTGCTGTCAAAAGTTTTTCGCACAATAAGACAAGGCATACAAACAAGTTCTACACAAAGAAAAAGTTGCTTATCATTTATCAATAAAGAAGTACAATACCTATTGATAGTTCATCACATTTCTTTTGATGTACTTTCAGAGAAATTGATACATAGGGAGATGGCGGACCTACGTATTTTAGTAGCGTTATGTCAAACAATAGATAACAACCATTGTACTAACATGATCCGACCAAATGACGTAGTTAGGTCAATTAGTTAATGGCAGCTTTGCCTGTGAATCAATTTCTTCGATGGTACTACGAAACTTGTATCTACTGAAGAATTTAAATTATGGGAATTGGGAACAGAATTAAAGGATTATTTGAAATTCGATTTACATAAAGGTCAATTCATTTAGTGTTCGGTCTTAATCTATCCTCGCATTAATTAAATTTCCCCTAGCTATCTTTAATTGATAAGTAAAATAATAAATTCTTTATTGACTTAATCAGTACAACAATCCTATGAAGACTCTGACACCCAAACTAGGCTAATGCCCGTATTTCAGGAGTCAGCGGCTTCTCCCAATTAAAAAGATAAAAAATACTGAATAACATAAAATAACACGATCTAAGAGTTTTTGCCACTCAGTCATAACGCTTTAATCTCAATAATTAACTACTGTACTTATAAAATTTTCTACGGACTCAAGTAGCTGTTCTTTTTCAATATTCAGTAGTTTTTGACCGACTTCCAAAAAGGAGGAGGTAATACGTTCGGCTGTATGTATTTTTTTATGTATGTTCAACGATTATTCAGTCGTTTGTGGTCCGATTTTCCTAATTTCTTTTTGTGCTGTATAGGGTTTAACTCGAATTTGGTACCATGTTCACAAAAGTGGTAATCTGATGATGGGATCCTTGAGGAATCGAGGGGACTTCTTGAAATTTGTATGAAAACATATAGTGATTTTGATGTTTAAAGCATTCGAGGTAAATGCTACCAAAAAGTAAGACTTCGCACCAGGTTATACCCTTGATCCGAAGGTACTGAACAGAACTTTTGAATGCTTAAAGGTACAGGTTCGGGGATTTCGGCGTTGTTTAAACAACTGAAAACATAAGCCAACACATCAATTTGATTGATCATCATCATCACAACCATAATTATACCACGGGTCATCACACTATGACCCAATTATTGGTACTTTTCGTAATATTTTGCATTTTATTTTTGATGATTATTTTTGATGATGATTTCGCTATTTGTGGACCGATTTTCAAAATTATCATGTTTTGTATTGGATATAATCTTAATATTGTATAGCAATTACAAAAGTGGTGAGCTGATGATGGAATCTATGAGCAATCGAGGGAAATCCTTGAAATTTATCAAAACACTCGTAGTGGTCAAAATGTTGTTTCTAGTAAGTTAAACATATGTTACGAATAATAAAAACTTTATACAAAAGTGTCTCTGGGTCCAAAGGCACTGAACAGAACTCCTGAACCTTTAAAGATAAAAGTTTGGAAATTGCATCGCTTAGATAACTGCAAGCATTTACCACAATTTCGCTTACAGTAACACAATGTGAATAGTTGACATTCGTATTGGTTATTTACGCAAAAAGCCTTATTTTGTACATAACTAAAAAGAGTGAAATTATTATTTTTAACGAAAAATTAAAACCGACTTCCAAGGTAAAAACATAGTAATATGAACTAAAAAGTATTAAGGAACTCTTACTCTTAAAAGAGTGCCTTTTTCAGAATTCGTCTAAATCTCAACTATTTCTGTACATACTACAGTCTTCATTAATTTGAAGTCGGTACCTACCAGTCCCAAAAGTTTCAAATATTCTGACATTACTGAACTCACGATTAAATTAGCTGGTACCGACTTCAAAATAATGAAGACTGGAGTATGTACAGAAATAGTTGAGATTTAGACGAATTCTGAAAAAGGCACTCTTAAAGAGTAAGAGTTATTTAATACCTTTTAGTTCATATTACTATTGTTTTTTACCTTGGAAGTCGGTTTTAATTTTTTGTTATTAAATCTATTTACAACTATAGTTTTTACTTAAGTACAATAATTTTAAGTCACTAGGTTTTATGCAACATAGAACAAAACATACGTCATATATGGATATTTTTAGCCGATAAAATATTGTCGCAACTTGAAATAAGAGACTCATATAAAGGCTTTGTTTTATTTTGAAAGATCTCGAGGCGACAAAACATATTGAAAATAGAACAGTTTCAAATTTCAATACTGATTCAGAGATGTGAAATCCACACACGTGTAGACTTTATAATAAACTTACCAAAATACCTCAACTTGGATTGTTATCACTTTACATAATTACACCGCCTAATTAATTGTATTTTAAGAACAAAGACGGGTTGGTTTCGTAAAGAGATTGTGTCATGAACATAAACGCATTGCTGAATTATTTTATGGCACTTGATCGTTTTTTAGGGTTCCGTAGTCAAACCCTTATAGTTTCGATCTGTCTGTCCGTCTGTCTGTCCGCGGTTTCACTCAGAGACTATAAGGCCTACAAAGCTGTAATTCGGCATGAATGCACATCTTAATGATGCTGACAAAATGGTATATAAAATCTTAAAAAAAACGTGACGCATGTGATAAACGTACAGGTGTTGAATTATTTGGCAAAAATAAATGGCTCAAATATTTACGAATTAAGTTTTTGCATCTCCATATTGTTATGTTTGCAATGAGTAATTTTTTAAATATTAAAATTGAATAATGACTAACGAACGCTTGAAGTACAGCCAATTTTAATTATTTAATACTGACTCATTCCAAACAAGCTCATAGATAGATTTTAACCGACTATACCTTATAATAAGTAGCACAGGAGTGATAAGAGCTCAAAGTAAGAATTATTATTATTTGGTCGTTATTTTTTAACAATAAAAGTTATCTACTTTGAACAATAAATGGTACTGCGAAAAATTCCTGATCTCTATAATCCTTACGAAATAATATCTTCCACAATAGACTCCTTTCAAGGAGAAGTCTGTAATAACTCAAAACGCGAGAGCCCCCCAAGATTAATTATCTTCAGGTCGTCTTGCCATTAATAACGACATACATTGATTCTATCGTCCCTAAATGGCGACTTAGGGTCGATTGGTGGACTCTTTCAAACTTTTGAACTAAGCACAAAAATAAAGTAATGATATTTGAACTACCTAAGGGTCTACACAGACGGACCACATTTCAACTGCAATCCAACTGCAAATTGCAGTTCAAGTGCAGTTTGAATGCAGTTGACACGACTGCAATACGAATGCAGTTGAAATGCGATCCGTCTGTTACCCTAAAAGTTGAGTACATTCAAATCTTACTCAGAGCAGGTATTGTCAATAATTTTTTCACCAGAAAAACGACAATTTGTTTTAATTTCAATTTGTATTCAAAACTACACATTCCGCGCGGCTCGCCCGCGTAAATTAGATATTTCACAGACAAATTAGTCCACAAAAAATAGCCTATGATCCTTCACGTGCTCTACTTCTTATCTGTGCCAAATAACAGAAAAATTGCTCCAGTACTTCGTGAAATAAGCCCTTTCACATAATTTCCCTCGTTTTTTCCACATTTTCCTCTATTTCTTCGCTTTTATTAGTCGTAGCGTGATAAATATAGCCTATAGCCTTTTTAGATAAATGGGCTATGTAAAACTGAAAGAACTTTTCAAATTGGACCAGTAGTTTCTGAGATTAGCGCGTTCAAATAAGCCCTTTCAAATAATTTACTCCCGTTTTTTCCACATTTTCCACTATTTCCTCGCTCCTATTAGTCGTAGCATAATAAAATATAGCTTATAGCCTTTCTTGATAAATGAAATATCTTACACTGAAATAATTTTTAAAATCGGACTAGTAGTTCCTGAGATTAGCGCGTTCAAATAAGCCCTTTCAAATATATTTCCGTTCCGTTTTTTCCACATTTTCCTCGCTTCTATTAGTATAAGCGTAATAAAATATAGCCTATATAGCCTATAGCCTTTCTCGATAAATGGGCTATCTAACACTGAAATAATTTTTTTAATCGGATCAGTAGTTCCTGAGATTAGCGCGTTCAAACAAACAAACAAACAAACAAACTCTTCCGCTTTATAATATTAGTATAGATTCATGCCTTCTCTTTCTAAAATAAGAAATCCGGGAGATATAACATAATATTATTTTAATCCATGCTTATCTGGAACCCATGCGGATACGTCGTAGCTACGGGTCTACGTGCCGCAGCTACGTCGGGGCTACGACGGGCCTTCGTGGGGACTGGGGTCTACGGCCTACGCGCCGGCTAAGTCAGGTCTACGCTGTGTCTACGTGCCAGCTACGTCGGACCTACATTGGGTCTACGCGCCGGCTGAGACGGGGCCACGACGGCTCTACATCGGATCTACGCGCGCCGGCTACGTCGGGGCTATGTCGGGTCTACGCGCCGACTACGTCGGGGCTATGTCGGATTTACGCGTCGGCTACGTCGAGCTACGTGCTAAGATTGTACACCGTAGACGCTATACAATACACTCAGATTATTGGCATAGCAATAGATGTCGATTTGCTCCAATTTTAATATTCTTAAGATTCATACTGACAGTACAAATAGAAAGTGTTTATCTATATTTTGGTCTGATACCTCTTAAACCAAGTTACGTTGAAACCAGCCATTGGACACTTATATTTCATCTAATCAGATGAAATATAAGTGTCTATTGGCTGATGTCCTATTGAACACATTTTCCTCAAAGTTTTGTCATTGCTTTGAGTTCTTCTAACCGACTTACACTCTATAGTGTAGTGTAAATGAATAAAGAACCTACTCCTATGAGTAGGTTCTTTATTCATTTCTACATGCTATTTGTAAATCCATTCTATTATTATAAATGCGAAAGTGTGTCTGTCTGTTACATCCTTACCACTGAACCGATTTTGATGAAATTTGGTATGCAAATTCTTTGAGTCCCGGGAAATGACATTGGATAGTTTATAAGCCAGAAAAATGTACGTTTTCTCCGCGATAGACTTTAATGTTTGGCGTTTATCGCGCTGAATCGATTTTACTGAAATTTTGTATGCAGATTTTTCGAAAGTCGCGAAAGGACATAGGATAGTTTTTGGTGTGGAAAAATGTACGGTTCTTGCATGATTAACGCAATATTCACGCAACGGATTTGCAGGCGGCACTATATTATATAATAATATGTAAAACATGTAAAACATTGAAGCGATACCAATCATTAATCTGTTTTAAATTACGTTGACAAAATACAACCTAAAAATATCTGTAAAAACCGCTTTCAGATACATAGTTCTAAAAAATAAAATAGATTGTGTTTTCTTGTTAATACTGCGTAAATGTGATTTTGTATAAAACAATTTCAAATTGAATTTACGTCGCGGCACGAGACACATAATTTGTTTGTTTCTATTCATAATATACAAATATATTACGCCGTTCCACACGAAGACAACACCCGAGCTTGATTTACTTTCGCTTCATGAGTTTGCACTGAGCGCTAATTTTCTTAAATGGAACTCTGAGATTTCGTTGTGGTTGAGCATTTTATGAGGCTGTAATTATCGATTGATACTTTAATAATATTATAAATACGAAAGTGTGTCTGTCTGTCAGGTTACCTCTTCACCCTCAAACCGCTGAACCGATTTTGTTGAAATTTGGCATGGAGATACTTTGAGTCCCGGGAAAGGACAAAGGACATTTTTGTTCCGAGAAATAGTACGATTTCCGCGCGATAAACGAATTTTGGCACAATGGAGTTGCGGGCGTCATGTAATAACTTTATATTTACAGTGTCTTTTCTCATATAGGTACCATAAGAAAATTGATTCATATGCAGATAGCAGCGTACCAACGCCCTTTGGCCGGGTTTTATCACGTTAATGTTACTTGTGATCTGTCAGCTGAGATTGAGAACCAAATTACGTCGGTTCGCCATACGCTTATGAATCAATTTCTCTTATTAGTTACTAGCGACCCGCCCCGACGTCGCACGGGTATAAAATATATAGCCACTGAAAAAATGATTGAAATCGATAGCCTATGATCCTTCACGTGGTCTACTTCTTATCTGTGCCAAATAACATAAATTTCTCCAGTAGTTCGCGAGATAAGCATTTTTAAATAATTTTCCCCATTTTTTTCACATTGTCCTATTAGTACAAGCGTGATAAAATATAGCCTATAGCCTTCCTCAATAAATGGCCTATCTAACACTGAAATAATTTTTCAAATCGGACCAGTAGTTCCTGAGATTAGCGCGTTCAAGTTAGCCCTTTCAAATAATTTTCCCCGTTTTTTCCACATTTTCCTCTATTTCTTCGCTCCTATTAATCTTAGCGTGATAAAATATAGCCTTTTTTTTCACGCAGAGAAATGCATTACGCATTCGACGCAGGGGACGGGGACTCCCGCTGCGGATATGTGGGGCTCATCGCGGCGAAGATGGTATGTGCCGCGATCCTACCCACTAAAACTCTGCGACGCTCCTCTCGCCAACCAAGACGAAGCCACGGGCACGACACACCCACCGCAACTCCGTCAGTGGCCGTCCGACCTTTGTCAGACCACACTCATTTGGGGGCGCTTCTCGCCCCGCAGGCCCAAAGAGGCCCCACTTGGGGCTTGCTTGGGCCCGCCTTCTCTGGTGTCACGATGCACGGAGCGTTTGGTGCATCGTGACTCACTCTGGGACTCGAATTTGATGACGGCGTCCCCACAGTGTGATAAAATATAGCCTATAGCCCTCCTCAATAAATGGGCTATCTAACACTGAAAGAATCATCAAAATCTGTTGCGTAGTTTTAAAGATTAAAGGAACAAAGGGATGGGAAAAAAAGCGATTTTGTTTTATAATATGTATAGATTGTACACATTATTACCGTTTAAACAACGTAAAAATCAATACGACATCATGACGGGTTTGAATTGTACGGAATGTACGTCGTGTCCTTCAGTCTTTATAATTAAAATCTAAGCTTATTTAAATGTTACGAGATACGATTATCTGGCACCTGTGACTTGTGAGTGCGCCTCGACATGGCTGACGGTTATTCTAACGCGCCACGACGTGACAACAATTAAACACG
This sequence comes from Lysandra bellargus, assembly GCA_905333045.1. Classification (NCBI taxonomy): domain Eukaryota; kingdom Metazoa; phylum Arthropoda; class Insecta; order Lepidoptera; family Lycaenidae; genus Lysandra; species Lysandra bellargus. The sequence continues at coordinate 6,551,158 of HG995340.1, read as the reverse complement.
TTTTAATTTAAATGCCTCTTACAGATGGGTGCTTAAAATTTTACCACACAGCTAAGTTAAACACTAGATATGTCTTGAGAGTTTGAAACTGAAAATCAATTATTATGTTGCATTTCAATCTTCTGTGACGACTCTCGCAGCAAATAAATTTCCAGCCATTCCAGCTTAGTATTTTTATCACGGTCAGCTGTATTCGACTTTATTTATAATTTTTGCTGGGAAGTGTTTCGTTATGCGACACTGTCACGAATATTAAAGGAATATCCTACGGAATATCTAATATTTTAAATCTTTGTAACGACTAACGCCCTAGGTTTCAAGTTTAAGTGTCGCCAATTGTCTTGTCTAACATAAACTTCTTGTAACATTAATTTATTGTTTCACAGCTATAATTATACTAGTAATTTTGCTGTTTAAATATAAAGTTTTGTTAATATAAACCTTGGTTTTTCAGAATATTATGTTGTGCACATGTACACGTATTAAGAGGAAAAATTAATTTGTTTGAATCGAATAAGCTCCGAAACTACTGGACTAATTTTAGTGAAATTTGGTATTTAAGAGGGCGAATTAAGCAAAAAATCAATAATCGTCCTTCTCTCTTCACACTCACGCCCTTTTTCATACGTCAGGTAATAAAGGACGACACGGTATCATCGCCAAATTAGTTTTTTCTTAGTAACTCTATAAATACACAACATATAAAAAATCCGTTAGGTCAGTCCCTCGGTGATACAATTTTATACGATGTGTTAAAATATTAACTCAGTTTAATGCACGGTTTTGACAATATAGTATATGAAAAATTCGTAAAAATTAAATACATCTTTGCGGTTTTATTTCTATAGAATTATTTTAAGAAATCGTATCATCGCTAGGCCAGAAACTCGGAAACTATATAGTGTAGTATGTATGTACCTATTACCTATGTTTAAAAAATGAAACAATTCGGCGCTTATATTCAAATATAAAAATGAATTATTTAAAAATCGACAATTTTGCTTGAGTCGCCTTTCTAATACAAAGTGTAGATTACTAACTGCGGCAAAATGTTCCCAAGGGATTTTATTTTTTGCGTACGAAGTCGAAGCAATCTAGTTATAAATTAATAGTTGTGAGCCTCTAACTGCCGCACTCAGAGGTGAATATTAATTATCTAACTGTAGTTAATAAATAAATAAAAAATTTCTTTATTTCTGAACTATGATTATGACATAACATAACATTTTACAATCTATTTTCAAAAGTAACTTTTATTTACACACAAGCACTTCTCTAAATAAATTGTTTTAAGCAAATATACCATTTTGTTTTATTTATGTAAGCAATACAAATTGCAATGGACCCCAAACAGAGACCCTAGGCAGAGGCTGTATCTTGGTGGTCCTTGGTCTTTCCAGTTTACATAATTTACATAATAATGCAGCGCTTACGATTTGATAATATTATTAACCATAGCTAGAAATAAAAGGATTTTCTTAGTATTCATTTTACAAAAAACAAGAATCTACACAGTAATAATAGATATGCATGCAAGGATAATCACTAAGGATCGAAACATATTATATACTTAAGTAATAAACATTGTGTGTGGTGTGTGTGGTGTGTGTGTCTGTTGTGTGTTTGTGTGTGTGTGGTACGTCATTTAAGATCGTGTGCTATATTAATCGTTGTTAGTATCTAAGATGCTCCAATTTATGCCCATTGAACGTACTTTCACTAGTAGCTCTGTTTTCGCATGAGATAGTGATGAAAGCCAGTTAAGGCAGGAATCAATCTCAATCCAAAACGATAACCTTGCACACAACCAAAGACCAAGCGTATACGCATCGCAATAAGATTCATTTTAGCTTAGCATAAAACTGTAGTTACTAGGGGCGGATCTTCTATATTTTTCATGTTTTTTTAAAATATCTTTGGAAATAAATAATAAGAAACAAAATTGTTCGGTTAAGGATATTTTAATATAGATTTACTAACAATTTATTCAAATAAAATGCATAATTAATACTTATATTTAATACTAATTCATCGAAATATAATTAATACTTATATTTCGATGAATTAGATTTTTGTCGGAGGTGAGTTTGTAAATTAATTACAGCCAAAGTATTACGTTTTATAAAAATGTTTATGGTTTAAAGTTTTTCAAATATTGTGCTTTATATCGCATATTTTTTAATATTTCGTTATTATATTGGAACTAGGTAAACCGGGAGTCACGGAATAACAAATTGGGGTTTAGGGTAACAAAGATTTTGTCCGATAATAATGTATGGGGCTTATGTCAAAATCTTTATTTAACTACAGTTAAGTAATGGTGCTCCCACACCGCAGTTAGAAAATGTTTAGTAACGTTACCAAACATTTGTTAGCAAACATTTAATCACAAATGTTAAAAAATGTTAAAAATGTTTCCATATTAGAAAATGTTTAGTAAATAGCAAAAGAAATTAAAAATAAAACATATTGTGTTACTTTTTATTTGTAAACCATTTTTATAGGACGACGGGGTATGCGGTGAGCCAATACCAGATTTAAATGTTATAAAATGTTGGTAATCATTAGTAAACATTTTCTATTAGTGTAGGAGCACTTATAACATGTAACAGTTCCTAACATTATTTTTTAACAAAAAATTAAAACCGACTTCCAAGATAAAAACAAAAGTAATACTTATTCTTTATCTAAAAATAATCAAATAATTCTTATTCCTTATTTTAGTGGCGTCTTCAGACTTCGCCTAAACCTCAACTATTTCTGTACTCAATCTTCGTACTTTTGAAGTCGGTAAATTGCAGATCCGTCTTTGTTCTACGATTGCGACGAAACGTAACCGTAACCGATTTCGAAATAAAAGTTTTGAATACTATCAGATAGGGGCAGAGCCTAATTGATACACATATGACAAGTTACTCTGCCGGCCTCTGTATATCCGTAACCGAAATTATCCGATACTATCAGTTAATCTGAAATAATTTCAAAACTGTTTCCGTATCCGTATCCAGTAAAATAATCATTGCTATATTTCATCCTTATCCGAAATATTATATCCATAACATCCCTAATTTTGAACAAGCGCCATTCCATTTTTAGTACTTTAATCCGAAATACATTAATTTAATGTTTGGCGTTTATCGCGCTGAATCGATTTTACTGAAATTTTGTATGCAGATTTTTCGAAAGTCGCGAAAGGACATAGGATAGTTTTTGGTGTGGAAAAATGTACGGTTCTTGCATGATTAACGCAATATTCACGCAACGGATTTGCAGGCGGCACTATATTATATAATAATATGTAAAACATGTAAAACATTGAAGCGATACCAATCATTAATCTGTTTTAAATTACGTTGACAAAATACAACCTAAAAATATCTGTAAAAACCGCTTTCAGATACATAGTTCTAAAAAATAAAATAGATTGTGTTTTCTTGTTAATACTGCGTAAATGTGATTTTGTATAAAACAATTTCAAATTGAATTTACGTCGCGGCACGAGACACATAATTTGTTTGTTTCTATTCATAATATACAAATATATTACGCCGTTCCACACGAAGACAACACCCGAGCTTGATTTACTTTCGCTTCATGAGTTTGCACTGAGCGCTAATTTTCTTAAATGGAACTCTGAGATTTCGTTGTGGTTGAGCATTTTATGAGGCTGTAATTATCGATTGATACTTTAATAATATTATAAATACGAAAGTGTGTCTGTCTGTCAGGTTACCTCTTCACCCTCAAACCGCTGAACCGATTTTGTTGAAATTTGGCATGGAGATACTTTGAGTCCCGGGAAAGGACAAAGGACATTTTTGTTCCGAGAAATAGTACGATTTCCGCGCGATAAACGAATTTTGGCACAATGGAGTTGCGGGCGTCATGTAATAACTTTATATTTACAGTGTCTTTTCTCATATAGGTACCATAAGAAAATTGATTCATATGCAGATAGCAGCGTACCAACGCCCTTTGGCCGGGTTTTATCACGTTAATGTTACTTGTGATCTGTCAGCTGAGATTGAGAACCAAATTACGTCGGTTCGCCATACGCTTATGAATCAATTTCTCTTATTAGTTACTAGCGACCCGCCCCGACGTCGCACGGGTATAAAATATATAGCCACTGAAAAAATGATTGAAATCGATAGCCTATGATCCTTCACGTGGTCTACTTCTTATCTGTGCCAAATAACATAAATTTCTCCAGTAGTTCGCGAGATAAGCATTTTTAAATAATTTTCCCCATTTTTTTCACATTGTCCTATTAGTACAAGCGTGATAAAATATAGCCTATAGCCTTCCTCAATAAATGGCCTATCTAACACTGAAATAATTTTTCAAATCGGACCAGTAGTTCCTGAGATTAGCGCGTTCAAGTTAGCCCTTTCAAATAATTTTCCCCGTTTTTTCCACATTTTCCTCTATTTCTTCGCTCCTATTAATCTTAGCGTGATAAAATATAGCCTTTTTTTTCACGCAGAGAAATGCATTACGCATTCGACGCAGGGGACGGGGACTCCCGCTGCGGATATGTGGGGCTCATCGCGGCGAAGATGGTATGTGCCGCGATCCTACCCACTAAAACTCTGCGACGCTCCTCTCGCCAACCAAGACGAAGCCACGGGCACGACACACCCACCGCAACTCCGTCAGTGGCCGTCCGACCTTTGTCAGACCACACTCATTTGGGGGCGCTTCTCGCCCCGCAGGCCCAAAGAGGCCCCACTTGGGGCTTGCTTGGGCCCGCCTTCTCTGGTGTCACGATGCACGGAGCGTTTGGTGCATCGTGACTCACTCTGGGACTCGAATTTGATGACGGCGTCCCCACAGTGTGATAAAATATAGCCTATAGCCCTCCTCAATAAATGGGCTATCTAACACTGAAAGAATCATCAAAATCTGTTGCGTAGTTTTAAAGATTAAAGGAACAAAGGGATGGGAAAAAAAGCGATTTTGTTTTATAATATGTATAGATTGTACACATTATTACCGTTTAAACAACGTAAAAATCAATACGACATCATGACGGGTTTGAATTGTACGGAATGTACGTCGTGTCCTTCAGTCTTTATAATTAAAATCTAAGCTTATTTAAATGTTACGAGATACGATTATCTGGCACCTGTGACTTGTGAGTGCGCCTCGACATGGCTGACGGTTATTCTAACGCGCCACGACGTGACAACAATTAAACACGTTTTAATTTAAATGCCTCTTACAGATGGGTGCTTAAAATTTTACCACACAGCTAAGTTAAACACTAGATATGTCTTGAGAGTTTGAAACTGAAAATCAATTATTATGTTGCATTTCAATCTTCTGTGACGACTCTCGCAGCAAATAAATTTCCAGCCATTCCAGCTTAGTATTTTTATCACGGTCAGCTGTATTCGACTTTATTTATAATTTTTGCTGGGAAGTGTTTCGTTATGCGACACTGTCACGAATATTAAAGGAATATCCTACGGAATATCTAATATTTTAAATCTTTGTAACGACTAACGCCCTAGGTTTCAAGTTTAAGTGTCGCCAATTGTCTTGTCTAACATAAACTTCTTGTAACATTAATTTATTGTTTCACAGCTATAATTATACTAGTAATTTTGCTGTTTAAATATAAAGTTTTGTTAATATAAACCTTGGTTTTTCAGAATATTATGTTGTGCACATGTACACGTATTAAGAGGAAAAATTAATTTGTTTGAATCGAATAAGCTCCGAAACTACTGGACTAATTTTAGTGAAATTTGGTATTTAAGAGGGCGAATTAAGCAAAAAATCAATGATCGTCCTTCTCTCTTCACACTCACGCCCTTTTTCATACGTCAGGTAATAAAGGACGACACGGTATCATCGCCAAATTAGTTTTTTCTTAGTAACTCTATAAATACACAACATATAAAAAATCCGTTAGGTCAGTCCCTCGGTGATACAATTTTATACGATGTGTTAAAATATTAACTCAGTTTAATGCACGGTTTTGACAATATAGTATATGAAAAATTCGTAAAAATTAAATACATCTTTGCGGTTTTATTTCTATAGAATTATTTTAAGAAATCGTATCATCGCTAGGCCAGAAACTCGGAAACTATATAGTGTAGTATGTATGTACCTATTACCTATGTTTAAAAAATGAAACAATTCGGCGCTTATATTCAAATATAAAAATGAATTATTTAAAAATCGACAATTTTGCTTGAGTCGCCTTTCTAATACAAAGTGTAGATTACTAACTGCGGCAAAATGTTCCCAAGGGATTTTATTTTTTGCGTACGAAGTCGAAGCAATCTAGTTATAAATTAATAGTTGTGAGCCTCTAACTGCCGCACTCAGAGGTGAATATTAATTATCTAACTGTAGTTAATAAATAAATAAAAAATTTCTTTATTTCTGAACTATGATTATGACATAACATAACATTTTACAATCTATTTTCAAAAGTAACTTTTATTTACACACAAGCACTTCTCTAAATAAATTGTTTTAAGCAAATATACCATTTTGTTTTATTTATGTAAGCAATACAAATTGCAATGGACCCCAAACAGAGACCCTAGGCAGAGGCTGTATCTTGGTGGTCCTTGGTCTTTCCAGTTTACATAATTTACATAATAATGCAGCGCTTACGATTTGATAATATTATTAACCATAGCTAGAAATAAAAGGATTTTCTTAGTATTCATTTTACAAAAAACAAGAATCTACACAGTAATAATAGATATGCATGCAAGGATAATCACTAAGGATCGAAACATATTATATACTTAAGTAATAAACATTGTGTGTGGTGTGTGTGGTGTGTGTGTCTGTTGTGTGTTTGTGTGTGTGTGGTACGTCATTTAAGATCGTGTGCTATATTAATCGTTGTTAGTATCTAAGATGCTCCAATTTATGCCCATTGAACGTACTTTCACTAGTAGCTCTGTTTTCGCATGAGATAGTGATGAAAGCCAGTTAAGGCAGGAATCAATCTCAATCCAAAACGATAACCTTGCACACAACCAAAGACCAAGCGTATACGCATCGCAATAAGATTCATTTTAGCTTAGCATAAAACTGTAGTTACTAGGGGCGGATCTTCTATATTTTTCATGTTTTTTTAAAATATCTTTGGAAATAAATAATAAGAAACAAAATTGTTCGGTTAAGGATATTTTAATATAGATTTACTAACAATTTATTCAAATAAAATGCATAATTAATACTTATATTTAATACTAATTCATCGAAATATAATTAATACTTATATTTCGATGAATTAGATTTTTGTCGGAGGTGAGTTTGTAAATTAATTACAGCCAAAGTATTACGTTTTATAAAAATGTTTATGGTTTAAAGTTTTTCAAATATTGTGCTTTATATCGCATATTTTTTAATATTTCGTTATTATATTGGAACTAGGTAAACCGGGAGTCACGGAATAACAAATTGGGGTTTAGGGTAACAAAGATTTTGTCCGATAATAATGTATGGGGCTTATGTCAAAATCTTTATTTAACTACAGTTAAGTAATGGTGCTCCCACACCGCAGTTAGAAAATGTTTAGTAACGTTACCAAACATTTGTTAGCAAACATTTAATCACAAATGTTAAAAAATGTTAAAAATGTTTCCATATTAGAAAATGTTTAGTAAATAGCAAAAGAAATTAAAAATAAAACATATTGTGTTACTTTTTATTTGTAAACCATTTTTATAGGACGACGGGGTATGCGGTGAGCCAATACCAGATTTAAATGTTATAAAATGTTGGTAATCATTAGTAAACATTTTCTATTAGTGTAGGAGCACTTATAACATGTAACAGTTCCTAACATTATTTTTTAACAAAAAATTAAAACCGACTTCCAAGATAAAAACAAAAGTAATACTTATTCTTTATCTAAAAATAATCAAATAATTCTTATTCCTTATTTTAGTGGCGTCTTCAGACTTCGCCTAAACCTCAACTATTTCTGTACTCAATCTTCGTACTTTTGAAGTCGGTAAATTGCAGATCCGTCTTTGTTCTACGATTGCGACGAAACGTAACCGTAACCGATTTCGAAATAAAAGTTTTGAATACTATCAGATAGGGGCAGAGCCTAATTGATACACATATGACAAGTTACTCTGCCGGCCTCTGTATATCCGTAACCGAAATTATCCGATACTATCAGTTAATCTGAAATAATTTCAAAACTGTTTCCGTATCCGTATCCAGTAAAATAATCATTGCTATATTTCATCCTTATCCGAAATATTATATCCATAACATCCCTAATTTTGAACAAGCGCCATTCCATTTTTAGTACTTTAATCCGAAATACATTAATTTAATGTTTGGCGTTTATCGCGCTGAATCGATTTTACTGAAATTTTGTATGCAGATTTTTCGAAAGTCGCGAAAGGACATAGGATAGTTTTTGGTGTGGAAAAATGTACGGTTCTTGCATGATTAACGCAATATTCACGCAACGGATTTGCAGGCGGCACTATATTATATAATAATATGTAAAACATGTAAAACATTGAAGCGATACCAATCATTAATCTGTTTTAAATTACGTTGACAAAATACAACCTAAAAATATCTGTAAAAACCGCTTTCAGATACATAGTTCTAAAAAATAAAATAGATTGTGTTTTCTTGTTAATACTGCGTAAATGTGATTTTGTATAAAACAATTTCAAATTGAATTTACGTCGCGGCACGAGACACATAATTTGTTTGTTTCTATTCATAATATACAAATATATTACGCCGTTCCACACGAAGACAACACCCGAGCTTGATTTACTTTCGCTTCATGAGTTTGCACTGAGCGCTAATTTTCTTAAATGGAACTCTGAGATTTCGTTGTGGTTGAGCATTTTATGAGGCTGTAATTATCGATTGATACTTTAATAATATTATAAATACGAAAGTGTGTCTGTCTGTCAGGTTACCTCTTCACCCTCAAACCGCTGAACCGATTTTGTTGAAATTTGGCATGGAGATACTTTGAGTCCCGGGAAAGGACAAAGGACATTTTTGTTCCGAGAAATAGTACGATTTCCGCGCGATAAACGAATTTTGGCACAATGGAGTTGCGGGCGTCATGTAATAACTTTATATTTACAGTGTCTTTTCTCATATAGGTACCATAAGAAAATTGATTCATATGCAGATAGCAGCGTACCAACGCCCTTTGGCCGGGTTTTATCACGTTAATGTTACTTGTGATCTGTCAGCTGAGATTGAGAACCAAATTACGTCGGTTCGCCATACGCTTATGAATCAATTTCTCTTATTAGTTACTAGCGACCCGCCCCGACGTCGCACGGGTATAAAATATATAGCCACTGAAAAAATGATTGAAATCGATAGCCTATGATCCTTCACGTGGTCTACTTCTTATCTGTGCCAAATAACATAAATTTCTCCAGTAGTTCGCGAGATAAGCATTTTTAAATAATTTTCCCCATTTTTTTCACATTGTCCTATTAGTACAAGCGTGATAAAATATAGCCTATAGCCTTCCTCAATAAATGGCCTATCTAACACTGAAATAATTTTTCAAATCGGACCAGTAGTTCCTGAGATTAGCGCGTTCAAGTTAGCCCTTTCAAATAATTTTCCCCGTTTTTTCCACATTTTCCTCTATTTCTTCGCTCCTATTAATCTTAGCGTGATAAAATATAGCCTTTTTTTTCACGCAGAGAAATGCATTACGCATTCGACGCAGGGGACGGGGACTCCCGCTGCGGATATGTGGGGCTCATCGCGGCGAAGATGGTATGTGCCGCGATCCTACCCACTAAAACTCTGCGACGCTCCTCTCGCCAACCAAGACGAAGCCACGGGCACGACACACCCACCGCAACTCCGTCAGTGGCCGTCCGACCTTTGTCAGACCACACTCATTTGGGGGCGCTTCTCGCCCCGCAGGCCCAAAGAGGCCCCACTTGGGGCTTGCTTGGGCCCGCCTTCTCTGGTGTCACGATGCACGGAGCGTTTGGTGCATCGTGACTCACTCTGGGACTCGAATTTGATGACGGCGTCCCCACAGTGTGATAAAATATAGCCTATAGCCCTCCTCAATAAATGGGCTATCTAACACTGAAAGAATCATCAAAATCTGTTGCGTAGTTTTAAAGATTAAAGGAACAAAGGGATGGGAAAAAAAGCGATTTTGTTTTATAATATGTATAGATTGTACACATTATTACCGTTTAAACAACGTAAAAATCAATACGACATCATGACGGGTTTGAATTGTACGGAATGTACGTCGTGTCCTTCAGTCTTTATAATTAAAATCTAAGCTTATTTAAATGTTACGAGATACGATTATCTGGCACCTGTGACTTGTGAGTGCGCCTCGACATGGCTGACGGTTATTCTAACGCGCCACGACGTGACAACAATTAAACACGTTTTAATTTAAATGCCTCTTACAGATGGGTGCTTAAAATTTTACCACACAGCTAAGTTAAACACTAGATATGTCTTGAGAGTTTGAAACTGAAAATCAATTATTATGTTGCATTTCAATCTTCTGTGACGACTCTCGCAGCAAATAAATTTCCAGCCATTCCAGCTTAGTATTTTTATCACGGTCAGCTGTATTCGACTTTATTTATAATTTTTGCTGGGAAGTGTTTCGTTATGCGACACTGTCACGAATATTAAAGGAATATCCTACGGAATATCTAATATTTTAAATCTTTGTAACGACTAACGCCCTAGGTTTCAAGTTTAAGTGTCGCCAATTGTCTTGTCTAACATAAACTTCTTGTAACATTAATTTATTGTTTCACAGCTATAATTATACTAGTAATTTTGCTGTTTAAATATAAAGTTTTGTTAATATAAACCTTGGTTTTTCAGAATATTATGTTGTGCACATGTACACGTATTAAGAGGAAAAATTAATTTGTTTGAATCGAATAAGCTCCGAAACTACTGGACTAATTTTAGTGAAATTTGGTATTTAAGAGGGCGAATTAAGCAAAAAATCAATAATCGTCCTTCTCTCTTCACACTCACGCCCTTTTTCATACGTCAGGTAATAAAGGACGACACGGTATCATCGCCAAATTAGTTTTTTCTTAGTAACTCTATAAATACACAACATATAAAAAATCCGTTAGGTCAGTCCCTCGGTGATACAATTTTATACGATGTGTTAAAATATTAACTCAGTTTAATGCACGGTTTTGACAATATAGTATATGAAAAATTCGTAAAAATTAAATACATCTTTGCGGTTTTATTTCTATAGAATTATTTTAAGAAATCGTATCATCGCTAGGCCAGAAACTCGGAAACTATATAGTGTAGTATGTATGTACCTATTACCTATGTTTAAAAAATGAAACAATTCGGCGCTTATATTCAAATATAAAAATGAATTATTTAAAAATCGACAATTTTGCTTGAGTCGCCTTTCTAATACAAAGTGTAGATTACTAACTGCGGCAAAATGTTCCCAAGGGATTTTATTTTTTGCGTACGAAGTCGAAGCAATCTAGTTATAAATTAATAGTTGTGAGCCTCTAACTGCCGCACTCAGAGGTGAATATTAATTATCTAACTGTAGTTAATAAATAAATAAAAAATTTCTTTATTTCTGAACTATGATTATGACATAACATAACATTTTACAATCTATTTTCAAAAGTAGCTTTTATTTACACACAAGCACTTCTCTAAATAAATTGTTTTAAGCAAATATACCATTTTGTTTTATTTATGTAAGCAATACAAATTGCAATGGACCCCAAACAGAGACCCTAGGCAGAGGCTGTATCTTGGTGGTCCTTGGTCTTTCCAGTTTACATAATTTACATAATAATGCAGCGCTTACGATTTGATAATATTATTAACCATAGCTAGAAATAAAAGGATTTTCTTAGTATTCATTTTACAAAAAACAAGAATCTACACAGTAATAATAGATATGCATGCAAGGATAATCACTAAGGATCGAAACATATTATATACTTAAGTAATAAACATTGTGTGTGGTGTGTGTGGTGTGTGTGTCTGTTGTGTGTTTGTGTGTGTGTGGTACGTCATTTAAGATCGTGTGCTATATTAATCGTTGTTAGTATCTAAGATGCTCCAATTTATGCCCATTGAACGTACTTTCACTAGTAGCTCTGTTTTCGCATGAGATAGTGATGAAAGCCAGTTAAGGCAGGAATCAATCTCAATCCAAAACGATAACCTTGCACACAACCAAAGACCAAGCGTATACGCATCGCAATAAGATTCATTTTAGCTTAGCATAAAACTGTAGTTACTAGGGGCGGATCTTCTATATTTTTCATGTTTTTTTAAAATATCTTTGGAAATAAATAATAAGAAACAAAATTGTTCGGTTAAGGATATTTTAATATAGATTTACTAACAATTTATTCAAATAAAATGCATAATTAATACTTATATTTAATACTAATTCATCGAAATATAATTAATACTTATATTTCGATGAATTAGATTTTTGTCGGAGGTGAGTTTGTAAATTAATTACAGCCAAAGTATTACGTTTTATAAAAATGTTTATGGTTTAAAGTTTTTCAAATATTGTGCTTTATATCGCATATTTTTTAATATTTCGTTATTATATTGGAACTAGGTAAACCGGGAGTCACGGAATAACAAATTGGGGTTTAGGGTAACAAAGATTTTGTCCGATAATAATGTATGGGGCTTATGTCAAAATCTTTATTTAACTACAGTTAAGTAATGGTGCTCCCACACCGCAGTTAGAAAATGTTTAGTAACGTTACCAAACATTTGTTAGCAAACATTTAATCACAAATGTTAAAAAATGTTAAAAATGTTTCCATATTAGAAAATGTTTAGTAAATAGCAAAAGAAATTAAAAATAAAACATATTGTGTTACTTTTTATTTGTAAACCATTTTTATAGGACGACGGGGTATGCGGTGAGCCAATACCAGATTTAAATGTTATAAAATGTTGGTAATCATTAGTAAACATTTTCTATTAGTGTAGGAGCACTTATAACATGTAACAGTTCCTAACATTATTTTTTAACAAAAAATTAAAACCGACTTCCAAGATAAAAACAAAAGTAATACTTATTCTTTATCTAAAAATAATCAAATAATTCTTATTCCTTATTTTAGTGGCGTCTTCAGACTTCGCCTAAACCTCAACTATTTCTGTACTCAATCTTCGTACTTTTGAAGTCGGTAAATTGCAGATCCGTCTTTGTTCTACGATTGCGACGAAACGTAACCGTAACCGATTTCGAAATAAAAGTTTTGAATACTATCAGATAGGGGCAGAGCCTAATTGATACACATATGACAAGTTACTCTGCCGGCCTCTGTATATCCGTAACCGAAATTATCCGATACTATCAGTTAATCTGAAATAATTTCAAAACTGTTTCCGTATCCGTATCCAGTAAAATAATCATTGCTATATTTCATCCTTATCCGAAATATTATATCCATAACATCCCTAATTTTGAACAAGCGCCATTCCATTTTTAGTACTTTAATCCGAAATACATTAGAGTTTAGACATTAAATTCATGACGTGAGTTCCCTCGAGAGGACATTAGGTTTTGGTAGGTTTTGTCAATAACTCAATACTCAATAGGAACATACCAACATCGTTATGTCTGGAATAGCTGTTGATAATAAATAAAATGAAATGTCGGGCTAAATGGATATTAAAAAATAAGCTTGAAGCTAGAAAACAATGTTACAATACATATTTCTCGATAGAAATGTTATGATCATTTAGTAATTTTTGGCTACAATGAAATGACAAGTTTTTGACAGGGAATCAATGACCGCTACAGCCATGTTTCACAGAGTACAGTATAGGTGACACGTATATCCCGCGGGAACCATACATTTTTCCGGGATAAAAAGAATCCTATGTCATTTCCCGGGACACAAAGTATCTCCATACCGAATTTCAGCAAAATCGGTTCAGCGGTTTGGGCGTGAAGAGGTAACAGACAGACAGATACAAACTTTCGCATTTATAATATTAGTAAAGTATAAAAAAGGTAAGATATTATGTTCTTATAACTATCGCGTGCCTATATACAGTTACCCGCAATGAAAAATTACTTTGTCCTTCCTCAAATTTAGATGTGAGTATCCCTGAACTGACATGAAAACCGAATATGGCAGACAGAAACCTTTTCCTATAATGAAACAAGTACCTTTTGTTCCTATAAAAGGTACTCATAGGCTTAATATAAGGTCGAGCTTTTCTCGGATTTCACGAATAGATTCACGAAAAAATGAGTTATTGTCCGTATGTTACGAAATGTTACTTGTTCGATTCTTCCACTCACGTCTTCAATTGAGATTTACTCTTTCTGGAAGGTCAGGTAGACCTTCAAAACTGGATACCTCCTAAAGCAACCGCGATCGAAACTCCATAGTTGCTGATCGTTCTTACCTCTGTAAAGGTCACAACCGGTAAACTTTCAGCTTTACGAAACGGAGGAAGGTCTGCGGGGCTAAAATGGTCACATTTAGCAATTCCTCTCAATCAATTCAGCAAATGAATTGTCAAACTGTCAAACTGACAAATGTCAAATCAGTACAAAAATACAGAAATGAATTGCAAGCAGAGTTGCATTTTGCGATTTTAGAAAAATGAATCATATTATGATTCATATCATGATTCTTCAAAGCGACCATTTTAGCCCCGCTGGCGATCGCAGGCTCTTACTCTATAATTGCCTCATAATACAAAATAAGCTAAAGTATGCCTTTAAATAACAACCAAAAAAGCTTATCATATAACCATTTATAAGAAAGAGACCAGAGAATATTATCAGCATTCATTTATACGTAATTGACGGAAATTGTTTGTGCGTTTATTTCAGTGATTGATGGCCCTGTATCCACGTACTATATCGTATTCGACCCTTCAAACAACAACAATGATACGTTGTGCCCTTCATTATGGCCTCCATTATTTCTGATGTATGGTCGTAGCTCTCAGGAAATGCACAAATAAATGTAGCGGAATGGATGAGTAAAAATAAAGGCGTATTACCTTTTAATATAGTTACGGGTAAATCATAATCATACTATATAATATACTATAATAATACAAATGCAAAATTGTCTCTGTCTGTCTGTCTGTATAGACAGGGGGGCAGTGTGTGAAGGGGTAATAGACAGCAGTCTGTTACCCCTTCACACTCAAACCGCTAAACCTATTTTAATGAAATTCGGTATCATAAATACTAGCGACCCGCCCCGGCGTCGCACGGGTATAAAATATAATGATTAAAATCGATAGCCTATGATTCTTCACGTGGTCTACTTCTTATCTGTGCCAAATAATATAAAAATTGCTCCAGTAGTTTGCGAGATAAGCTCTTTCAAATAATTTCCCCCGTTTTTTGAATTTTTCCATATTCTCCTATTAGTCTTAGCGTGATAAAATATATCCTATAGCATACATCCAAATACATCCATCCATTTTGTAACTAACATGATAAAGGCCTTCCTCAATAAATGGGCTATCTAACACTGAAAAAATTTTTCAAATCGGACCAGTAGTTTCTGAGATTAGCGCGTTCAAGTTAGCCCTTTCAAATAATTCTCCCCGTTTTTTCCACATTTTCCTCTATTTCTTCGTTCCTATTAGTCTTAGCGTGATAAAATATAGCCTATAGCCTTCCTCGATAAATGGGCTATCTAACACTGAAAGAATCATCAAATTTCAAAATCCGTTGCGTAGTTTTAAAGATTAAAGGGAACAAAGGGACATCAAAAAGCGACTTTGTTTTATAATAAGTACTATACTTATATATAATTAATAAATTAAATATAATTAAATATAATACTATACTATATATATAGAATATAGATATACTTTGAGTACCGGGAAAGGACATAGGATACTTCCAGAAAAATGTACGGTTACGGTGTTGTAATAAATAGAGTTGCGGGCGTCATCACCCATTTAGTATTGTAGAGGTAGATATAAGGAATACCAAAAGATTTCCTGTGTTAGTAGTTTACGAGGGAAACCTTATTATATAGCTCTATAGCTAACTACTTATACCTAGGTACTATTACGTAACCTAAAATATTGTATAGAGATACTTGAATCCATTGCTGAAAATGTGCATCTTTCGTTGCGTAGTTTAGATCAACATTTCATTAAATTATGATAGATAGAACTTAAAATTATAAGATTATTCCCTTTAAATATCTAGTACTTACTAGATGATACCCGCAACTCCGTTGCGCCAAAACTCGTTTATCGCACGGGAACCGCACATTTTTTCGGAATAAAAAGTATCCTATGTCCTTTCTCGGGACTCAAAGTATCTCCATGCCAAATTTCAGCAAAATCGGTTCAGCGGTTTGGGCGTATTGAGGTAACAGACAGACAGACACACTTTCGCATTATTATATTAGTATTGGATTTAATATTCGTAGGATTCTTTGCTAGATTCCATTAGCCTGATTTAGCATTTTCTCGCCATTATTAGACCGTCAAGTTGTAGTTAACAAGAAGCCTTCGGAATGGCGCTTCTTTGTCGGAGGCGGAAACCGGAAGTGGGGTTTCTTGTGACTTGTGGCGTGAGCATCTCCCAATCAGACCCCATATTTACAAAGGAATTATGGGTAGTGAATTTTCCTGCTTTCGAACGTCCTCGTGTGGAAAGAATTAGGTAAAAATACGATTTCTCATAACATTAAATTTTATTCATGTACAACTGGAAAAAATATATTTACATTCAGTTTTCGCTTTGTACGCTATTTACAAGAAACGTTATTATATGGCTGAGTGTTATGTATATTTACAAGTTGAACGAGTAATGAATCTCCTTTATTTACATAAAAATATAAAAAGTAATATAAAAAAATAAAAATCTTATTTGCTTACATAAAATTATTATAAAGCAAAAAATCATGAATTTTGTCGAATAATTATTATGCGCTAACCTTGATACTATGTAACATTATTCATTAACCGAATACACAAGTTTTTCAAAACTTTACTAGTCAATAGTATATTTTTTAATAATTTGTTGAAAAACGATTATATTAGCTAAATACTAACACAAATAAGAAACATAGAACAAAACATATAATTTACGAGAACTGAAGGAACTTGCGATGGAAAACATTGTTCTAGGGGGTTTCTGTGTTATTCAAATCAATAAGTTTATGCATGTAGACAAAACGAGGCCCAACTTTTATAATATTTACGAACAGTTTTTACGATTCATATAAGTTCAATTTCTTTACAATTATAAATGTATCCATTTTGGAATGATAAGACAGAAGTTTTACTTATAATAACAATAAAATATTTTGTAGTAAGACCAATTCATTATTGTTTTATTTACTCCTTAAACATCTTTTAGAACATCTAGCAGAATTTCTTTAAACGTTTTGAGCTCGGAAATCACATTTATATCTTAAACGAGCAATTTAATTTAACCATAGATCCTTTAGCCAAATTGACATCGCATATTATTTAGTTTTTCAAAAATTTATTTAGTTTTAATACCACAAAATAAAATGAGAATTATGGCTTCATCGTTGTTATGTAATTCATGAATCATGTCAGATCTTATATTGAAAGAGTGCCATTTCTTTCACTTATCGATGCTCATGTTAAATACTGGGTAAGTTCCGAAATTAAAACCACAATACATAATATACTGGCCAGTACTCACGTCTAGAATCGACGCCAGATTGTCGATTCGATAAGGATTATACGCCAGTGCAAATAGACTCGGACATAGCTTTGTTGGGACTTGGGATAGTATTATACCAAGGGCCTGATAAGTGCCGGATAGTCTATTCACAACTTAACTTGACAGTATGGAGAATCTTTCAAATAAATTGTGTATACTCTATCCGGTACTTTATCAGGAAGTGGTAAAACAGGCCTTTAGTTACACTTCGCACTTGTTTCACCAGGCGGCGGCACACCAGTACAACATGACGGATTCAAGACATCACTGGCTAGTATACTAGGTAATTTTTTGGATTGTACGCCTCGTATTCTTTGTTCTAATTAGCGTTGCTAACTTAAATGCCCACAGCGTTGCTAAGTTATCTAAAGGTCTACAAAACTTAATGTAATAACACTGTTATTACAAAGTTATAGCCAGTCCACGCGGCGCGTTGCGTTGCGTTGCGTCGGCGCAACGCAAATATTTTGACGCAGCCTGCGTCATTGCAGCGTTATTACGAAGCTGTCTTAACGTCAACCCCACTTCCGCTTCGTCTCGGGGGCTGCTGTCCGTCATATACATGACGGACAGCAGCGTTGCGACGACGCAGCGCGCCGTGTGAACACCATGGTTATTTGTATGTAAAAGAACGCAACGGTAGCGCTGCGTCGACGCAGCGCTGACGCTAACGCGCCGTGTGGACTGGCTCTTACGTGTACAACTAACACTTTACGTGAGATCATCATGCGAGTGGCGCTTCTCGAAGAAAACTATGGTGGTCTCGTCGAATTTGGTCTCTATGCAGAAGGGCGTAGGCTCGTCCTTGACGTAGTCGACCTTGGAGGTGGGCTTGCGGTTGTCCTTGAAGAAGCTGGAGCGGGGCAGCGTGGTGGACATGGTGTTGTTCCTCGGCCTGGCGCGGGAGCCCGGCTGCCGGTTCGTGCAGAGAAGGGTATCGTGGAACGCCATTCTGTACCTGTGGGGAGCGCGAGTTGGTATTAGTTAATGGTCTTATTAACTCCAGTCACTGCCATTAGGCCTCAGTCTCGAAATCAGCGATCAGCGGGCAGCGGGGCGGCGCGGGAGCACGGTATAGTTTTATGATATGGAACTGACGGCTTATAGACGGCTTCTTGCGCCGCCGCGCCGCTACCGTTCATGGTCACGTTACCCATGACCAACGTGTAGGGGCCGTTTCGTATAATAATTTAGTTAAATTATAATATATAAAGTAGTGGTATGTTATGAATTTAAGATGGTTTTGGCGTTTAGTATAGTTTT
The DNA here is from genome assembly GCA_905333045.1 of Lysandra bellargus. Taxonomy (NCBI): domain Eukaryota; kingdom Metazoa; phylum Arthropoda; class Insecta; order Lepidoptera; family Lycaenidae; genus Lysandra; species Lysandra bellargus. The sequence goes on along the minus strand of HG995340.1, from coordinate 6,532,188 downwards.
AGGATTCTATAGGACATTATAATTATGGTTCAAGTGGGACGTGGTTACTGGTCATGTAGTAATGTATTTACTCGCAACTTGTTGGCAACATCAATAGTGGAGTCAGTGAAGGTTTTCACCTCCGATTTCGTTGAACCTCGATCGATTTTCATGAAAATTGGTGAGTAGGTGGGGGATACCCTAAGAAACAAAAGTGACATAGTGCCTTGCGCTTTTGCCCTGGGGGTGGATGCCAACCCTTCTCGAGGGTGAATTTTTTTAAATAAAAATAACCTTAGAAATCGATAGACACATAAATTTTAAGCAAAATTTGTTATATAAAGTTCTTCGATAAAATCAACACTTTCTGAGTTATTAAATTATATTTATTGCGTGAGAAAAATACATGTCTTAAAGCGGTTTTTCATAATTATCTAAGAAACTATAGTTTTTTTCGAAAAGTGTGTAATAACTAAAATTAAATCCAATAAAAAAACAAATCTACTCTGAAATACCTTCTTGTAATCATCCATAGTGAGCTACAGGTGATTGTATGTATATTTTCTTTCGGCGAGTACCTAAATCTAAGCATTCAAACTTGAATAACGGTAAACTGATGCATTTTATGACATGTACTTTCTTGGAACTTTGTAAAGTGCTTAAAAATACCTTTCTAATGAGTATTGTAGAAAGTTAATAGCATAAAATTTGAGCAAGTTATTATAAAAACAAGATGACACTTTAAATTTTTTTTGGAAAAAACCAAAAGTAAAACGTTCACTATTTCTAGAATAATTCAAATTTATGGTTATCCCCAAAGGCTTTTCTTTAGTTTAGCATAAGTGATGATCTCAAAAATTTTTACTGGTTTCGAATGCTAAGTTTCGAAAAAAAGAATGATTTGGTAAAATCAAAATTATTCAAATTTTCTTAAATATCAATTTGTTTTGAACATAACTTCGAAAAATTAAACCTTCGTTAAAGATTATAAAGCAAGAAAATTGTGTCCTTTTCTAAGAAGTCTTTTGTGTTCTTTTTTTTATTTTCATAGGATCAAAAATAACCAAGATAGGGACGTTTAAAGGTTAACTTTTACTGCGAGAATCATGAAATCGGGACCCTTTAACCCTTATTTTTTTAAAAACCAAGGACTTTAAAATGCATTTTTCAAATTGTTCTTAAATCTCTTCAAATTACCTTTAAAATGGTCCATAAATGAACCAGATAACTTAAAAATTAACAGAGCTATTGTGATAAAACCAAAATATTTTTTTTGAAAACAAAATTAAAGCAGATATTTGGGATGCAAATATTGTAGGAAAACCTGTCAATAGGTACATATATACTGATATTATAATTGCTGATGTGTTTTTGTCTATCTGTTACCTCATATCACCCAAACGGCTTAACCGATTTTGCTGAAATTTAGTATGAAAATACTTTGAGTCTCAGGAATGGACATAGGATACTTTTAATCCCGAAAGAATGTACGGTTTCAGCGCGATTGCAGGCGTCATTTAATCCATACTAAATACACGTTAATATTTTCAAGTCTTTCAATATTCAGAAAGTAAACGAAACGGTAAACGTCTACTCGATAAGAAAGGGGCTTTTTATAATGACGTGCGTGATGCGTCTATTCAATGTATTCCAGACTAGCAAATTCAGCCTTTGCGTAAATTTTTTGCACAGATTGTAGTTTGAAATCGTTGTTTAAATATTTTGCACTAAATAATATCAATCTTTGAAATATATTCTATGATATAATATTATAAAAACATCATTGAATATATTAATAAAATTTATCTTAATTCCATGAGAAAATATTCAAACTCATTAAAGCTAATAAAAAACTTAAAATAAAAACTTAAAGCTTAATATTCAGACATTGGGTAGTTTACAGGGGTGAAAAAATTTCGCAAAATAAACTAATTTATAATAAATTAATACTAAGTAAATAAACTGAAAAAATTGGATTCAAAAACTTAAACCTTTGAAAAACTTAAGCTTTTGAACCCAATTTTTACAGTGATTCTGCAATTAAGGTGTACTTTTAGGGATTTATATTTCACTCTTATCCAAAAATTATATCACAAATATCGAACAAACTGTTCATGCAATATAAATATGCGATTTTAAAGCTCAGGAATACAAAAAATATTTTTTTTTCACGATTAAAGGAATGGTTGCTAAAAGGGTTGAAAAATTAATTAAATAATCATAAATCATGAATAAAAATATTAAAACATATTTTATTTTATCAAATTAAACACAATTAGTTACACCAGAATGGTTAAATCTGCATTTTTCCATTTCTAACAAAAGGGGTGGATTTCACCCCTAAAATACAAAAAGCGCAATACGAGCGTATGTCACTTTTAAAGTAGAGGGTTTAATGTACTTAATCCCAAATTTTCATCCAAATCGATCGAGGTTCAACGAAATCGGAGGTTGTACCTGATTTTTGCCTTCAATGACTGTACTACAACAACAAACGTTTTTAAACGTAAATTAATAACTAGTTTTGAAAAGTCCATTTTGTAACTAAAACGATAAAAGTTTTGAAAATGAAAAAAAAAAACGTATGAATATGTATTCACATTGAAATTGTTAAATAAATGTAAAATATATTTTTCACAAGAAATAATGTAAATTGTCATTTGACAGTCACACACTTCCCGAAAATTCGTTCATAAGTACAAAGTGTTCAATTACGGCCGACTTGAATGAAAAGTAAACGAGAATCCCGCGTTCCTTGAATTTCCTGAATTCAAGATTGATCGACGGCGACATTACGCGCGGTGACTAAAATTTTCCATAAGATTCGTGTGAATATGTAAGGTTCAACTGACGCTGCAGAGCCGAAGCTTTGCGACGCGTCACGTTCTTTGTCTACACTCTACAGCGTCCATATTCATATAATTTTATTATCGCCTAATGCCTATAACGCCTTAAAACTAACATACATATTTTGTATATACTTAAAAAACTAACACTGTCACGTTTTGCCGGCGACGTGATTCGCTTCGTTCCGGAGTCCAGTGGTTCAGAGCTCGGCTCTTGACTCTCCGAGTCAAGTCGTGGGTTAGATTCCCGCGTTGGAAACATGTTATTTCCAAGTTTGGTTAGGAGAATACAGGCTGATCACCTGATTGTCTGACAAGTGACGGTGTGTCCACATTTGTATCATTTGCGCGATCAGATCACCGTCGCGATCATCGCGCCGTATCTAGTATGCGCATCATAGTGTGGTCGCCTATATTAGACCATTCTGTTATTACGCGGTTTATAGCGATCGGGGCTTATCATGATACGCGTATCATTTTGAGGTCATCGAAACGTGTCAAAATGATACGCGTATCATGATACGCCCCGATCGCTATTAACCACGTATCTGACACGTGTCGAATCAAATACACGCATGATCGGCAGAATGATCTAATAGGCGTCCACATTATGATACGCATACATGATACGGCGCGACGGAGATCTGATCGGTGATCTGATCGCGCAAATGATACAAATGTGGACGCACCGTAAGGGTGCGTCCACATTTGTATCATTTGCACGATCAGATCTCCGTCGCGTATCATCGAAGCGTGTCAAAATGATACGCGTATCATGATACGCCCCGATCGCTATTAACCGCATATCTGATACGTGTCGTATCAAATACACGCATGATCGGCAGAATGATCTAATAGGCGTCCACACTATGATACGCATACTTGATACGGCGCGATGATCGCGACGGAGATCTGATCGGAGATCTGATCGCGCAAATGATACAAATGTGGACGCACCGTAAGATGATCCATGCGTCAGATAGGCATGTAAAAGGTCCGTCCTGCGCCTGATCTCTCGCCAGTCGTGTCGGTCGTCCGTCCCACTGGGTTATAAGATTAAAAGGAATAGAGAGTGTTCTCGTGTACTGCGCACACACTAGGGCACTATAAAATTACTCTTGCCTAACTGGCCTTGGTTTCAATGAAATCGGCCACCGTCACCGAAACCGGTGTGGGAGTTATTATAATTTTATTATATTGTTCTATTAATTATTGTACTAGCGCACATTCACTCATCGACGCTTCCATACTTTCATACTTGGGTACTTAATAGAATTAATATTGTGCTTTGACGAAAAACTCATGACGCGTCGCTTCGATTCTGCCTCAGTGTGAGAGCCTAACGGACTTGTTACAGGGACCGTACAACGAAACCGTTTTGAGACATACGAGAATGCTGCGTTCTACGCTCTAACAAACGTGAAATGATATTGTTAGAGTAGGACGCGGCATTCTCATTCGGTTATTATTTGAGTCTCAAAACGGTTTCGTAGTAGGCCTACAGTACAGGCTCGATCTCCCGGAAGTAACACGATAACATTATTTCTGGTCTCATTGATTTGATTTGATTTATGAAAATCCGAATGACACTCGAGTATTCGATTTTTTATTATTAAAATTTATTTAAGCTTGGTATTATTTACTTATTTATTTGATACTCTTTTCGTCTAGAGTCTAGACTCTAGAGTGTGATTCAGACAGAGGTCTTAATCACACTTATTTACTTTGTAACTTGTAACTAAATATTATATCATACTATACCTAGTACGGTCTACGTACGTATTAATTTACAAACAAATAAGTTACACAGTTCAATAAAGTTTTGTAGCTAACAAATGAGTATGTATTGCATTTAATAAACTGTGACTAACGAGTGTCGAACGCTATTAATTATTATTAATAGATTACTGCTAACATTAATTTTGTGTCTAGATCATAAAACTTAATTTACAAGCTCGTAAAAGTAAATTATTCATACTATTATGATGATACCCTGATTATATTAGGCTTAATTAATGATATGGAATACATTAGCCGCCGTGGTGGTAAGCTCTGCCTCGACTAATTGATATTTTAAGAGCAATTGCGTAATACATTATATGTTACATTTCCCTTTTCTAGTATTTGTGGAAGAGATGGGAAACGCGAAGTGTTTAAATATCTTGATTTATATGTGTAATTAATACACCATTGACGATCCATTAGCAGCGCGTTTGTTGAATAGCAGCCATAAGTAAATAAAGCTCGATATCCGATCTTGGAGATTTTCTTCAATTAGGTCACCTATTACGATTTGTCTAAGCTACTGCATAGCTTTTATCGCGGGCTTTGAGCGCAGCGACCGAATCAAGAAATTACGTAACGAAAATAAACCTAACACCCCCCACTCCTTTAATATTACAACAATAATTTATTATTATTGGATTAAGCGCTAAATATCAAAACTCAAAAGTATCGCTTTGTTCGTTTGTTGTTGTTTAATGTCAAGGACCACTAAAAAGTTTGGGTTCCACGAGGCGCTTATTGAGGGAATCACGACGGAAACCAGGCTCGTTCAGAAGGCTCATCACATGAACTGATGGTCCTCTGGGAGCGAGCACTCTATCTCTATACTCTATCAAATGTCTACGCGCCACGAATTTCAATTCGTCATCACGAAAAAGGCAATAACAAAAACGTTTTCTGTACACCTGTTTTATCGCGTAACCCAGAAGGGTATCGAATGAGCGCAATTCATATTATATCAGTACTGAATTTTAGGACTCATAAAAATTCTAACCATTGCTTTAGATTATTCTCTTTTTAACCGACTTCCAAAAAACAAGGAGGTTATATGTTCGGCTGTGGATATTTTTTTTTTTTTTTTTTTTTTTTGTATGTTCAACGATTACTCCGCCGTTTGTGAACCGATTTTCGAAATTTTTGTTTTGTTGTATTAGGTTTCACTCCAATTTGGTACCATGTTCACAAAAGTGGTGACCTGATGATGGGATCCATGAGTAATCGAGGGAACTCCTCGAAATTGATATGGAAACATATGGTGATTTTGGTTTTATGTGAAGTGTACTAAGAATATGCTACCAAAAAGTCAAATATTGGGTCAAAGTATACCATGGTTTCGAAGATGCTGAGAGAACTCCTGACTCCTTATAGATACACGTTCGGGAGTTTCGGCGTTGTTTTAAGAACAGAAAGCATATGCTACTATGCAATTCATATTCATCATCATAATCATCATCATCATCATCGTCATCATCATCATTAAGGTCACCAATATCTCATGGCACAGAATTAATAATAGTACAAGGCATAGGTATGGATATACTAATAATAATAATTATGTACTGTATAACAACACCTGTTTGTTTAATACATGGCGGTCGACGCCGCAGAGGCGACGGCGTCGCCGCGCCGCCGCGCCGCGTGGCGCGTGGCGGCAGACAACAGATCGAATACTTTACTAATTACTTTATAAAATTTAAATAGACAAATAGAATTAAAATAAAGTTATTTTAAAAAGAGCATTTACACAAAACAAAGTCATTAAGTGTCTTTTTAATCAGTTATACTTATTAATCGATAGATGGCGCACTAAGTATCGATTTGAATTCTTGATTAAGCGCTTATTCCACTTATCCTAGCTAGGAAGTCCTAGCTAGGGTCCTAAAAAATTTAGTCAAGTGGAATAACATTTAGAAGCTAGGATCCTAGCTAGGATCCTAAATCGGAAAAAATTTAGTCAAGTGGAATGACATTTAGAAAGCTAGCTAGGATAAGTGGAATAAGCGCTTTACAAGAACAGAGCTGTCAATAATTATGATAATATTAAATATTATGAGTAGCTACGCTACATCCTATGCAAGTTTATACAATTTTTTATCTGATAGATCCTTCGATCGTGGAAAAACGAGACACAATAGCCTTTCTATTGTTATCTCAATCGCCGGTGACCGCTTGGGGCTTGAAGCATTAAAATTGTTAAATTACTTAGCACAATATGTTCACTTCACTGATAATATATGATTTTGTGAGTGTGAGTTGTGACTCTTGACAAATTGTAATAAGATACGTAAAATATACGCAAAGGTTTACCTACTAGTGTAACTAAAAAGAGTGAAATTATTATTATTTTTAACAAAAAATTAAAACCGACTTCCAAGGTAAAAACAATAATAACATTAATATGAACTAAAAAGTATGAAATAATTTTTACTATCTAATGGTGCCTTTTTCCGAATTCGGCTAAAACTCAACTATTTCTGTATTCAATCTTCATAATTTTGAAGTCGGTGCCAGTTCCAAAAGTTTCAAATATTCTGTCAGAGGACTGAAGATTCAGCTATCTGGTACCGACTTCAAAATAATGAAGATTGAATACAGAAATAGTTGAGTTTTAGCCGAATTCGGAAAAAGGCACCATTAGATAGTAAAAATTATTGAATACTTTTTAGTTCATATTAATGTTATTATTGTTTTTACCTTGGAAGTCGGTTTTAATTTTTTGTTAAAAATAATAATTCACAGATTTCTATACATCTGCTACTTTCTACTAGCTGTGCAAAATATTATTGTAGAGGTAAGGACGGATACACAGAGATAGATCAGACAAGAAAGAGAGGAGAGGGAGTCGCAGGACAGATTTTTTACACGCACAATGACGGGAAACTTTCTTGAGCTTTCGTATTCTGTAAACATCCTTAAATAGTACCTATTTTACCTTATTCTAACCTTCTTGCGCCGAACCCACCCCATGTTAAAGTTTACAGAACTGGATATAAAGCACTAGATGATGCCCGAAACTCGTTATCGCGCTGGAACCGTACATTTTAGGGGATAAAAAGTATCCTATGTCTTTTCCCGGGACTCAAAATATTCCCATACCAAATTTGGTATGGAGGTAACAGACAGACAGACAGACAGACACACTTTCGCATTTATAATATTAGTATGGATATGGATATAAAACAGTTACGAAATTATTGATGTTTAGTTAAGGAGCTAACGACTTTCATCTGCCGAGCTGCTATAGTCAATATTGACACTTTCCAATATCGCTCAGCAATTTCCGTTCATAACGTAAAATCTCAAATAAACTTGCTATTGAAGGTTTTTTTTAAATTTTTATCTCGTCTCTTGTTTAAATATGTTTTATTACGCAATAAAGTCTTAAATGAATGAAAGAAAACGTAGAAATATTTTATTTAGGATTTGTTTGAATATGTCTTATTCAAGACTCCAAAGTCACAGGGAGTCTTTATTACAAACAGGCGATCTTTTATTTTGATATCCGATAAACAAAAAGGTAAATGTAAGGAAAACAAGCTATCTAAGGATTCTAAGAATAAAATCAGCCAACGATGAAATCACTTAGGGAAGAAATACCATTCCACGAATAGTGAGATCAAAGACCATAATAATAAGCCCAATCAGCCGGGACATCGAAATAAGATCAAATAAGTACAATATTTGATCTACATTTTATTTTTGGCTTGGAGGCCGATTCTTATACATTGATTGTCGCTTCGACTGTAGGCTAGCTCACGCGCGTTTAGTATACTAACGAATACGTCGCGGACGTGCAACGAACCCTCCACGGATACGTCGCGGTCGCGCGCATGGCTGAACTGGCTGCAAATACTCGATGATTTAGTGTTGTGTAGGACATGAATCTTATACGAGGATGTAAGAGGTGCCACTTTTTCGTACTGAGCCGGTACAGTGGCAACTTCAAAAGAGGCGAGGCCGCGAGGCGTTTGAGGCGTAGCAGTACGTTTGACGTGCCGCGACATGTGAGCCATATTGAGGCGTGAACTTATATTTATCTATTTTTCCCCTAAAAAATATATAAATATACATTCATGATTAAGAAATAATATACTGTAATATAATATGTTTCAAAATCTTTTTATTAAAAGTTAATATTTCGTCTTCATCTAAAGGTTCAGATTTTTTGAAATCATAGGTACATGTTGACATTGAATAAATTTAACATTTTATTGGATGGATTAAATGTTACACAGGATCCATGTAAATCGGACAATAAATAAAAAATTAAAGAGTCAAAAAATCCCTGAAAATACCCATAAAAATTGAGACCACCGCGACAATCATTTTGAAGCGTTACATGTTATAATGCTGAGCCGCTCTTACATTTTGCCGTCTTGTCCCGGACAATTGATTTGCCTCTTATAAGTCCTACCCAACACTACGATGATTCGAAATGATGATTGCGTATTCACCACGTTCCCAGCCGCGGCGCCGGGCATGCTGCTTCTAAAGCCGGTCGCCAACCGCTAGGCTAGGATAAAGGCTTTAGGCTCGATTTGTATGCTACGTCGCTCGCGCGTTCGGGCGGATCTATATAAATCTCCTGGATCTTAGGATTGTATAAATAGTCAGTACTCAAGATGCGACCCGGTCTCAAGACGCGGTTCGGCTCTGTGATTGGTCCAAATTTTGACAGCCAACCAATCGCAGAGCCTGAACCGTGTCTTGAGACCGAGATGCATCTTGAGTACTGGCCAAAAATACGGGCCTTACGCAACCTCACGCGCGAATGAGACAGCCTCAAGCATTATTCGTGGTACGAGAATCGGACCTCAGACGTTGATAATGGGCTAATTCTATATAGACGTTCGAATTCTGTTTGACGAAAACACGTCTTTTGTTACAGCTCCCCCTGTGTCTAGGTACGAGGTAATTCTTAAATACATTACCTTGACGTAATATTGAATAAAAATTATGTATACTGTATAGTACCTATAAAAGTATTAAATATACACATTTCTATTGTCTAGTACCTGTAACACAAGTCCTTCAGCTTAAAGTAAGATGATGATGATGATAAGAAGATGCAAAAGTAAGATTTTTGCGAATCGCGCGGCACATTGCCGCTGCACGTGACCATGGCGCTCGTGGCCAATGAGTTGTTGGCGTTTATCCAGCACGCCATCGACACGATGGACGAGGTCAGCATCATGCAGATTTGCAAGTCCTCTTTCTCCAGCGAGGAGATTTGCAAGGGCAAGCAGCTGCTGTACGAGACGCTCGGACAGAGCGCGAATATGCCGTCGCGACGAAGAGACGGGACGGAAAGAAGCGTGCAGGACATCATCTCCCTGCTGAAGCAGACGGATCCTGATGAGGTGCCGGCTTTTGTGGCAAAGGAGCTGCACAAGCTGCCGCCCGTCACGCTGGACCACGTCGACGTCGTCAGCCTACTGAAGGACATCAGGATCCTGAAGGAGGAGCTGGCCGGAGTTCAGGGTAGATTGCAGGCATCAGAGTCAACGATCAGTGACTTACGTATTGAATTATCGCAATTAAAAAGCGGTAATTCAATATGTAGGTCACCTGATGCCGCATACGTCACCACTCGTCGTGGCGCGTAAGCGGCCACGTTTAGCCCGTCAGCATTATCGAACGCGGACGGGTCAACGAACAACGTCGCTGCCGACCCCGCCCGCGCTCCCCTCCCGGTTGCGCCGACGCCGAGTCCACAGGCGACTCAGCAAAACTACGCGACTGTTGCTGGTCGCCCCGCACCTCCCCCGCGGGCGAAAACTAAAGGGGAGAATGAGAGCCTTGCAGCTCTGAAGAGTCGCGAGACTAAGGAGAGCCGCAAGGCTACGAAGAGCCGCAAGGTGGAGTCTTCTCGGCCTGGCAAGGACGGAAAGGAAGGAAGCAGGAGGTGCGATGAGGAGGGCTTCATACTGGTGGAGAGGAAGAAGAAGCCCGCCGCCCGCAACCATCGCGGCACCGCACCATATGTACCTGAGCTGCGTCTGCGGAGCGAGATCCCCGCGACGCCCCTGTACATATCCCGCCTGCACTGGTCCATGGAGGTCGAGGACGTCGTGGACTACATCCAGAAGAAGACGACACTGCGCCTGAGGGTCGAGCGTCTGCAGTCTCGCCACAAAGTCAATTTTAGCTCCTTTGTGGTGAGAGTACCGACGAATCTTCTGTCGACTTTCGAGGCGCCGGAGTTCTGGCCGATGGATGTAGTCTACCGGAGGTTCCGGGGGAGACTCCGGAACGAAGCGAATCACGTCGCCGGCAAAACGTGACAGTGTTAGTTTTTTAAGTATATATAAAATATGTATGTTAGTTTTAAGGTATTTATTATATAATTATAATATGTATGTTAGATTTTAAGGTATTTGTTATATGGGCCTCTGATGCCTGAAATAAATGATTTGATTTGATTTGATTTGATTAAAGCACCCCGGGGCTATACTGACGTGGTGTGAAGCGTGCATATATTGTATTATTAATTTTATTAAATTCTGCCTTATAGGCGCAAAAAGAGAGATTGTGAGAGAATAGTATATTACACACGAGCGAGGTCGCGGTAAAAGCTAGTTTTTGAAAAAAAAATTGTCGTACATTTTCGTTGCATCTGAATTTCAATTTACAACTTTCAGAAGCTCTGCATCTCTAATAAAGCCTTTTTTCACTCAAAAGCTCTGTTTTCCTCCAGAGCTACGTTTCCCTCAGAAGCCCTGTTTTACTCAAAAACGCTGTTTCCCTCAAAAGCTTCATTTCCGTCAAAAGCTTTGCTTGCTTTAAAAGGCGGAAGAACTAACTACTACCTACGAAAAGTAATAAGTAATGTTATTGCATACCTTGCATAGATATACAATAATTATAGAGTATACACCCTAAAGTATCATCACTTAGTTTTGATATCGTAAGTATTTCAAGTTTTTTTGTTCGATATATTTAATAAAATATGATAATTTCACAAAAATATTTTGTGAAATGGTCATTCGACGTTCAGTTCAGACCTTACTCTGTGTTAGATCGCACAATTTAATCTGATAAAAGTAAATTGAATTGAAGTGATATATCGACCGCTATATCTTTTAACGCACCCTTTATTCAAATTTTCGCCGATAACAATATGTAGAGAAGTTCATTCCTTTGTTGTGATTAATGGCTATGGTATGACTCGTTTGTTTAAATTCTATACTCATGGAAATATTGCTATCATGCTTATACTACGTATCCGACTTAGACGACCTCTGTGGCTCAGTTGGTGGGCTGTTGGTTGGCAAGCCGGGGGTCGCGGGTTCGAATCCCGCCAACGGAACAAAAATTTATCAAAGTTCCTGGGTCATGGATGTGTATTAAATATGTGTATCATATAATAAAAATCTTAAATATATGTATAGTATAAAAGTATCTAAATATATAAAACTCAAAGGTGACTGACTGACATAGTGATCTATCAACGCACAGCCCATACCACTAGACGGATTGGACCGAAATTTGGCATGCAGATAGATGTTATGACGTAGGCTTCCACTAAGAAAGGATTTTGATCAATTTTACCAATGGGATAAAATAGGGGATGAAAGTTTGTATGAAACTTTGTCAATTTTAAACCGATCGGGCTGAGACTTTGATACATAATAATAATACTTGTTAACGCGAGCGAAGCCGCGGGCAAAAGCTAGTTAAATATATTTCCGTTGTCTAGTATCCGTAACACAAGTCCTTCAGGTACTTAGCACGGGGCCAGACTGACGTGGTGTAAAGCGTCCATAGATATTATTATTATTTATTATCATTATCCATAGAAATTATCGAGATAGTGATATGTTTGTGTAGGACCAATTATCATGATATTTCGAATGTCGACAGCATGTGTACACGCGAGTAACACAGCCTTCTTTACGAAGCACGAAATATTCACAAAATTATCTGACTCTTGTATTGTAACAAGACGATGCGATGCATTTTAATATGAGCGAGTTAAAATCAGAATAGGCGGCTCAACACTACCGGCTATCGGCGACGAATCAGGAGGCCTACTACGAAACGGTTTTGAGACTCAAACAATCGAACAAGATTGTCGCGTCCTGCTCTAACAACCTCATTCTACGTTTGTTAGAGTAGGACGCGGTATTCTAGTTCGATTGTTTGAGTCTCACGGTTTTGTGGTACGGCCCCTGTACCGGCGACACATGCACAGATTACACACCCTAAAGTAACATTATCACTTAGGGCCTGTTTCACCACTTTGTTTTTGACATTTATCTCAATTTGCTTTGCATTTATAACTTTATATGGATTTGACAGATTCACAAGACGTCTCACGCAATTGAAATCTGTCAAATCCATACAAATTGCCGCGCCGCGCCTAGCCTGGCCTCGTCGCGTGTCTGAATTGGCCCTTACTGACAATATGGCGCTCATATTAATATTCCACTCACCTAGCGCTCATGACGTTGTACAATATGGGGTTGACGGTGGCCGACACGTAGTAGAGCGCGCCGGCCACGTTGAACAGGTACTCGTTGATGACGTGGAACTGAGGGTGCGTGCTGCCGTAGATGAAGAATAGCCGCTGGATGTGGAACGGCGTCCAGCACACGAAGAACGCGATCACCACCGCCGCTGAAATAGGAAGGACCTTTAAAAATTTACCCCTAAGGATGTGAAAGAGGGGATCAAGAGCCCCCGCAGACTGCAGACTTTCTATCGGCCGATAGTTTGGTCGGGTTAGGCTATTAGCGCGCACACTACGCCAACTATACAGTTGGGTTCGTAGTGAGTGCGCAGACTAGACAACAGTCGGCCGATTGTTCTCGCACGATTCCATTCATAGCGATAGATTTTTGAATGGAAAATTTTACACGATTCTGATTTCTGCCGAGTCGGCCGACCAAACAATCGGCGTCGTGTGCGCGCGTGGAAGATTCACTGATTAAGCATGGCCGACAGTTTGCCGATGGTTAAGTTTGAAGGCAATTGTATAGCCCATCAAACTTAATAATCGGCCGACTAGGTATCGCTGTAATATGCGCACTTTCATACAGCTTCATACTTATCAAGAGCAAACCAAACGGCCGATAAAAAGTCTGCAGTCTGCGGGGGCTCTAAAGTTTGATTTCGGGAAGTCCTAATTAGAGTTTTATTACAACATATACCGTTGAAGAAATTGATTCACAGGCAGATTAAGGGCCTACGTCATTTGGTCGAGTTATGCAAATTTAATGTTGGATGTTATATTTTGGCTGGGCTTGACAAAATGCGACCAAATTACGCAAATTACCCTATGAATGATGATTCGACTTCTTTGATAGTATAATAAAGTTTCTACAAGTAGATTTTCAATACAGTTCTTATACCAGTAACTGATATTTGTCAGAGCGTTGGTGTACAGGGAGCGATTTGCGACGTAACTTTTCCTTGCTAACTTTCTAATATAGGTCGAACAACACAGGAAAACTTCAGCATTGTCATCACACGGGTAATTTCCTAATTGACCATAATAATAATTTTACTCTTCTTAAACATCCTTAACAGATTATGCCGACATAAGACACGTGTAGTTTGTTGTTGTTGTTTGTTTATGTTATTTGGTTAAGAAGCTTAAGCCTTGGATGAGTTGCTTTTGATCCCGAAATAGGAGTGTAGCCGAGAGGAAAATGAGTTTATAATGGAAAATGTATGTCTCACCCAACATCCTAATAACAGCCTTTCTGGATTTGGCCTGCCGGGCCTCGCCGTGTATGTTGCCGTTGAAGAACCCATGCTTGGTCCGCTGGTCCACCCTCGTCGACCTGTAGTGAAAAGAACTGCTGGGAATATAGCTAGAGCTCCTTACGTGTACACTTAAAGTAAGAGCATGCGGTTAGTAAGAACTTAGGTGATTGTTAATAAGATATAGTGTACTTCTAAAGTATTAAATATTTTTCTAAAGTTTTAAATGTTTGTCTAATATTTTAAAGTTTTTATTAAAATAAACGCCTATTCTGGTATGCAGCCGTTGTCAGAAAGTTTTTTCACAATTGTCAGGTTAAGTACTGGTGACAAGTGAACGTGCAACGAGTGTAATTAAAATTTCTCTAGATTTTAAAACATTTAAATAGGTCTGAAATTATTAAGTGTTTTGACTCTAGAAAATCACGGCATATAATAAATAATATTACTGGCTAAAAGCCAAGCTTTGTGAGGGCTAGCGTTGTTTTTCCGCGTGGTAATAATCTTTAAGATAGTTTTTTATTTTATTTTAATAGTAACCAAACCTGGACTGACCGATGATAATACAAATACATATCGATTAAAATTACTATGTTAAAGCACAAATTAATAGGCGTGATAGTTAGTAAAGAGTACCACACATTAAAGTGCTCAGATTGTGGGATATACTAGGGCTCGCTTCGCTCGCCCTGATCAGCAAAACGACTAGGTCTATGATAAAGTTATTGTTACGGCCATAAATAATGAAGATAGTTCCCGAGCAATTGCCAATAAATTTTCCAATCACTTTAAATCCAGCGTAAAATGTTCCCAAAAGATTTAAAAAACTACTAGGATCATGTCAATGTAATGTCTATCTACGCACAATCTATGCACTTACTGAAAGCTAGTAATATTACGTCCGTAAAAGTATTAATCCGGACAAAGCACCGGGAATTGGCAACATTCTAGTCATCGACGTAATAAACCTTTCCGATCGTGTTACGAATGTAATTACACATCTCTTAATTAATGTATCTATTTTTACTGGAATGTCCCTTTAGGAATTGAAAACTGGTATTATATGACCAATCCATAAAGGTGGTAGTAACCATAAGACTGTGAATAGTATCGACCAATAACTATTATATTTTGCCAGTATTTGATAAAATAATTGAAAATATATTAATAAAAATAAACTCTTTATTGAAATCCGCTAGGGCCTACATTAATTTTAAAAACTAGGTTAGTAGATAATGTTTTAGTAATTAAACTTATAAATAAAACATTTACTACCCAACTAGAACCTTCAGCCAAAATCTTTAGGATTCCGTAATTTGTACACACAGTCTGCTCAGCAAGGACCATTATTATCTTTTTTCTTATGATTGCATAAAAGTCATCACTTTCTCATTTGCAAACATACCCGACGCCGAGCAGAACCGCGGCACTCCCAACACTATTCTAAAGCCTGCATAATTGCATATTATATTATTGTACTCTAATTTTATTTATACTTTTTTGTGTATAGTTAGTCCACGTCATGTTCACCGTATGATTTTTAGGGTTCCGTACCCAAAGGGTAAAAACGGAACCCTATTCATGAGACTTCGATGTCTGTCCGTCTGTCTGTCTGTCTCCAGGCTGTATCTCAAGAACCGCTATAGCTAGAGTTCTGGAATTTTCACAGATTGTGTATTTCCGGTGCCGCTATTACAACAAATACTAAAATAAAAATAAAATAAATATTTAAGGGGGGCTCCTATACAACAAACGTGATTTTTTTGGCCTTTTTTGCTCGTAATCAATAATGATAAGAGGTAGGCACTTGAAACTTTCACGGAGGCCTTAAATATATGTGCTATTTAATAATTCATAATAATATTCAAGAGTGAAGTTTAATTCAAGAGTGAAGTTATAAAAATATTAAAAAAGGAAGATTAAAAAAAATTACATAAACGTGTTATACAAACCTGACATGCGGTACCCTAGTGGTATTTTTCACTGATCCCAAGACTTCGTGTCGTAGGGCTAGGGTGCCGCACATGCACACACACACATACACACTTACATGCGCGCGCGCACACACACACACACACACACACACACACACACACACACACACACACACAACACACACACACACACACTCTTAACATTATAATATGTTATTAATATTAATTAGGAGACAAAAATATTTTATCACAACCACAATACTGGGAGTTGTTTAGCTTAGCTTATTTTAAAGTAATTAGTAACCATTTCAAGACTTCATTAATGTGTCGATAATTACGATGATGGTGTTTTTATTATTATGTTAAATAGCACAACTATATTTTGTCAAACAATGTAATACCTGTTACTGGCCTTACTAATTGTTACATGTTTACTGTTAACTTCTAAATTGTAATACGCTGTTGGTATTGAATAAAGAAAAATAAAATAAATAAAATAAAATATTTAAACATAATAAAAAATTAAGGGGGGCTCCCATACAAAAAACACAATTTTTAGTCTATTTTTGCTCTATAACGGTACGGAACCCTTCTTGCGTGAGTCCGACTCATACTTGGCCGATTTTTGTTTTTCCCAGTAAGCCTTAAGAAGTGTTATTTTTGCTTTTTGCTAAATACTTAGTTATTTAATAGGATTTCAAACAGGATTAAAGCTGTATTTTATTTAGGAATGAAATCTCAAAGTTCAAGTAGTTCCAGTTTTTCTTACCATTAAGTTCTTACTAATTTTTTGGGCGGTTAAGTTGTATAAAATGGGATATTTTATCTTGAATATTTTATTATATAATATAGTAGTTGCGAGAGGGGAAAAATAAATGGACGTTAATTTTTTGTCGCGAGTAGTGAGTACTTACTGTCTTTAAAAAAAAAAAAATGAAAAAAAAGATCGTATTTAAATTCTAACGCCGATTGCTGTTCCATGAACCGGTCAGTCACAGGTATCACTATTATAATATTATATTATGCAATTCCAATAATATTGTTATTCAGCTGAAAGTGTGGACAAATAACAATTTGAAGTGCCCGAATCTGATATTGTTTTCAAGTCCAAGAATAAATACACCGACGTGTAATCAAATATTTATGGGACGAAAATAACTACGCAGAATATAAAACTATTTATTTTTAAACCCTGTAAGCAATGTTTAATATTGCAAGTTATTAAATACTGAAGTAGTTTAATATTCTTAGAGTTTGGCTAAATTATTCTGTGTTTAGGAATGCCTTGAGCTGAACTCTGGAAAGCCTGGGCACTATCGGAACAACAGCATTTCAAGAACTGATATTAAACCTAGAGTATGCTCAAATAGAAATTTATCTTTAACTAGACGTCCCGCGCGGCTTCGCCCGCATAAATTGGATATTTCAAAGACAAATTAGTCTTACAAAAATAGCTTATGATCCTTAACGTGGTCTACTTCTTACGTGTGCCAAATAACAGAAAAATTGCTCCAGTATTTCGTGAGACAAGCCCTTTCAAATAATTTCCCCCGTGTTTTCCACATTTTCCTCTATTTATTCGCTTCTATTAGTTTTAGCGTGATAATATAATATAGCCTATAGCCTTTCTCGATAAATGGGCTAATGGACTATAGATTTTTTTTTAAATCGGACCAGTAGTTCCTGAGATTAGCGCGTTCAAACAAACTCTTCCGCTTTATAATATTATAAAGTATATAGATACTACAATAATCATTGAAGAGTAAAACCTATCATGGATAATTATGAGCCAACTATGTTTATTATAAGTACAGATTATTATAAAAAATCTGTCCCGGCAAACGTTGTTATGCCATATAAAGTATTTCGCCCACAGACATAGATCTTGATGTATGTCTGTGATTTCGCCCATATTATTTTATTGAAGTGACTAAAATATAAGTATAGCACCATGGCAACGTCCATCGTTATCCCGTCGCACAAACAATGCAGCAATGGTCGCCGTCAGTCTCGAGTTGTAATAAATTACTATTATTTATTCAACAAATGCACTTTTCAATATAAAAAGTAGCCATTAGCCGATTCTCAGACCTACTGAATATGTATATAAAATTAGGTATAAATCAGTAAAGCCGTTTCGGAGGAGTAGGGTAACTTTTATTGTAACACGAGAATTTTATATAATATGTTACCGTTAGAATGCAGAATACGTTAACGTGCAGGTATATGGTATCAGGAAATCTGCAGATTACCTAGGTAATCTACAGATTTCCTGATACCATCCGTTAAAGTGCGAAATTTAAATGAAAAAAGCTTAGATTTGCACTTTACCTAGTTAGTTTGCATAGTAACGAATGGTACCTCGTTAAATTGCGAAAGACAGTAAAAGAAACACTTTTATTTCGCTTCTTCGCTGGGACTGCGCTCCTCTGTTACCGCGCTCGATGATTTGATATGTTATAATATTTTATCAGTGGAGTATTATTTTAGTTAAAATTATATACTTTAGTCAAGGCAGTCAAGGACTCAAGTTGGTCGATTCAGTAAAGTGGTAGACGCTTTTCTGAAACTTTCGATAGAGTTTAGTAGGGAACACAAAAGGCACGTTTCTGGAAGTTATATAGTATACACACTTCACTTGTGCATGATAAGGAAAATCTAATGGTTAATATTCTACCAACATTATATATTAAAACCCCAGATAAGATAATTTTAGGAAATTAATAAAACCACTCTTTCTCATTCCCGACAAAACCCCTCCTATTTTATCAGTGGAGTAACATTCTAGTTAAGGCGCTATATCGAAAGTAATTTCACCGCAAGGGCAATTTTATATTTAATTTGTATGACTAATAAAGTCGTGAATACGCTGCGGCCAGACGCTATCGGCTCGCTCGGAAAACATGCGAAAAAACGTAATTATAATCATTAAAAAAATAACTAGGAGCATTTAAGCAAAATGCTTCTATACGATTTTGAGTTGCAAAGGTTAGGCAATTAGACTAGTTTCCTACAATACATCTATTTTCGTTTAAAAATAATCTTCAAATTTCGTATTTTTAAGAGGTCATTTCGAAAATTAAATGTATCGAGGCAAAATACATTAATCGTGTTTCTAGTTCTTCTCAAACCTAGATAAGGCTATGAAGATATGTATATCTCATTACCAGATTTGTAACATTTCTGAGGGTCCTATAGTATTACGTCAAAAAGGACAGTTTTTTCAATATAGCGCCTTAAATTTTAATATTTTATTCCTTTGTTTATGTCCTAAAAGTTATATTAAATAATTCCCTACAACTAAACGACATGTCTTGTAACAAGCGGCCTCTACACGTCGGCGCACGGTGTAGAACCGGGATATCGATATTATAGCTGCACCTCGTAGAGCGCTACGCGGCCTCTACACATCGGCGCCCCGCATAGAACCGGGAGATTGATATAGCTGCACCCCGTAGAGCACTACGCGGCCTCTACACGTCGGCGCACGGTGTAGAACCGGGATATCGATATTATAGCTGCACCTCGTAGAGCGCTACGCGGCCTCTACACATCGGCGCCCCGCATAGAACCGGGAGATTGATATAGCTGCACCCCGTAGAGCACTACGCGGCCTCTACACGTCGGCGCACGGTGTAGAACCGGGATATCGATATTATAGCTGCACCTCGTAGAGCGCTACGCGGCCTCTACACATCGGCGCCCCGCATAGAACCGGGAGATTGATATAGCTGCACCCCGTAGAGCACTACGCGGCATCTACACGTCGGCGCACGGTGTAGAACCGGGATATCGATATTATAGCTGCACCTCGTAGAGCGCTACGCGGCCTCTACACATCGGCGCCCCGCATAGAACCGGGAGATTGATATAGCTGCACCCCGTAGAGCACTACGCGGCCTCTACACGTCGGCGCACGGTGTAGAACCGGGATATCGATATTATAGCTGCACCTCGTAGAGCGCTACGCGGCCTCTACACACCGGCGCCCCGCATAGAACCGGGAGATTGATATAGCTGCACCCCGTAGAGCACTACGCGGCCTCTACACGTCGGCGCACGGTGTAGAACCGGGATATCGATATTATAGCTGCACCTCGTAGAGCGCTACGCGGCCTTTACACATCGGCGCCCCGCATAGAACCGGGAGATTGATATAGCTGCACCCCGTAGAGCACTACGCGGCCTCTACACGTCGGCGCACGGTGTAGAACCGGGATATCGACATTTTAGCTGCACCTCGTAGAGCGCTACGCGGCCTCTACACATCGGCGCGCGGCATTTTAGAAATAAACAGTTCCTTTGTGTAGTCTTTTCATGTTAATTGTATCATAATTTGTTTCTTGTGTACAATATTAAATAAAATTGTCAATTAGTGTTAAATAAAATAAATAAAAAATAATCTTGAGACGTGTCAAGGGACACCCAAATGGAACGAAGTTATTTCTTATGTTCAAATAACCTGTATACATATTATATTTACATACTTATAAAATATTGTGTACACTCAAAAAATATTAAAAAACGAAATCTAGTTGACGCACAGGAATACTATCAACGCCTCCAACAATACTATGCAGAAAGTGTCGAGGTCAAATGTCGTTCTGTCTAGCCTCCTTTCGCAACGCTGAACGCGCCATAAGGAACTTAGATCCAAAAACACACGAGTTATTATTATTTCACGTTAAGTTTGTAGTACAATATAAATAATAAATATACGGTAGATCATCTTCACACTAGACTGCCCGAATCGCACACACGTCACGTACCATCGTGATTAGCGAAATAATTTATAATCACGTTCTACGTACGCAAACTTGACTGAGAGTGCAGTAGCGCTACTGTAACATAGCCTCTATACTACTATTACTAATATGTTTTTATTCAAAATAGGTATTATAAATACACTTTTTAAACGTCGTGACTACGGTACCCACACCTACTCTACTACTACATAGTCAGTCCTGGAGTAAATAGTTACCTAATATGTAAACCCATGGCGACATACAAGCACAGGATCAGCACGGCCGGTATGAAGAAGTAGAATATGCTGCTGAGTTCTAGAAGAGGCGTCGTCACCGTCAAGCTACAGAAAGCCGAGTCCAGGGAGCGGTTGCCTGTATCTGTAACAAAAAAGTTTATCTAATCAAAAAAAAAAAAAAATTCCCCAATTCTCTAACTATAACTTGAAAGTTTAGCAAAGTGGTTCAAACAGAGTTTTGTTACAATAAAACGAGAGATAAAATCAAATAAAATATTTCGATGAATATAGGTGGCATTCATCGAAATATTCTGTTTTGTCATTTTGTGCACAAAAACGAAACGAGATTCGTTGCGATGAAGCGATGCATAAGAGCTCATAATATAATATCATACACGTAGTGATTATATTCTCTTTGATATCATATATAAGAGAGCAATACAAAATTGAAATATAAAGCAGTGTCGCGCTATTTGACATGGCCACTGACCTTCATTATACAAGTACGCTGGACTTATGATACCCTTTGAAATTACAGCTATTTTTTGTGCCTATTTGACGCTAATCAGCGCCCCCAATGCGGGGGAAGAGAACTAAATCTGACGTAAAAATGATAGTTTGAAAGTCGCGAAAATATTGGCGCTGACAGCAGTAGTGGTACTTGGAACTAATACTAGTTTCTACAACCAATAGGAACTAAGCGGCCATTTGCAAGTTACGTCAGATTTAGTTCTCTTACCCCGCATTAGGGGCGCTGATTCCGCTTCAAATAGACACAAAAACAGTTGGGTATCATAAGTCCAGCGTACTTGTATAATGGAGGTCAGCAGTGGACATGGCTAATTCAGACCGCAACGCGACGCGTAGCTGCCCAACAGCCGTGAGATGCATTGGTAAATAAAATTTGTATTTAAAAGAATAATAGAGATCTTTTTACATAAGTTTACTAGTAGATAAACTACGATACGCGCCCCTCCAAAATTCAAAACGTTTGAAGTGCGTTGTCTTGCGCGGTCGGCTGGTTTATGGTTATGATTAGTTGACCAACAAATCTTGGTAATAAGTGACATTAAGTGAAATAGGTATTACGAGTACGGTTGATTGGTTGAAAACTTACTACATACAAACTATTTCACAAGGATGTGACTACACACATTGAAACAGTAATTTGGAGGGGCGCGCCATGTTATCGTAGTTTATCTCTACATACGTAGACGTATGTCGTAAATTATGTAAAAAGGAATGTATTCTCCTATGGAGTATATTTAAATAAAAATAATTATTGTAGAAACTGAAAGTAAAACGGTGTATGTGGTTGCTAGATCATTTTACGTTTATAATAATTTTATAAGTCTAATTGGGTCGATTAACTTTTAAGTATACATCAATGATAAATTTTAATATTCAAATTTTATCCGTTTTTTTTATAATTTAACATATTTTCTGTAGATAATTATGAATTCACGTAGTAGTGCAGTCGCCAGAGGTTTTAACCTCCGAAAATTGTAATAGTGAATGAATTTTTGTTTTTGAGGTGTCATTTTTTTTTACACTATAACTTGCAAAGCTAACAAAAATTTTTTGTGCTTTTAATTTTTTAGTTACATAATTAAAAATTAATATTTCACCATATAAAACAGGTCCAGAATTTTTTTTTCTTGTTCCTGTTATTTAATGACTCTTATCCGATTGTTTACGTTGAAAATTAACCAAATACACAATTTTAAAAAAAAAAAGCTTGCTTTGCTATGCTAAATACAACTATAAGATTTTTGCAAAGTTTTTAGGGATTAACGCTCGTCGTAACCAAGATAAAAGGGTTTGGGTGGATTTAAGGGTTGTAACGGAAAGTGTGTTAAACTTACTTGTTGTGCGTATTTAATTTTTTAGAGAAATGATAACTTTTAAGTACTTAAAAACGTTTAAATATCTCCAAAAATGTGTAAAATAGACCGAAAATATTTTTCTACATTTGTTGAGAATTTAAGTGAGAGTAAAAACATTAAATGCATCGACAAATGAAATACTTTTTCTAGTCTTTGAAATATATTTAAATTTCTTACTTAAAGCCAGAAAAAAATTGGGTGCTACAAATCTCACGTACACACTTAAGACGCATGCTGCGACCTATGTTTGGAAAATGCTTACCTGAATACAAAAAATATCAGTTCTTAATCCAATTTGTATTTTTTTTTCCTTTAAGTATGTCTTAGCAAAAATAATTAATGAAAAAAAATTATTCTGTAAAAACCTAACCAAAAGAAATAAAATACAGATTTTCTTCGAAATATCCGTGAAAAGTTTGTGCTACATTTTCAGAAAATTTGATAAAGTAAGAGCTAAAAAGTTTTACACATTAAGAAATAGAAGGCTTTGTTAAGCCTAAAAAATAATTTTAATCTTCCTATTTAAAAACAAAGAAAAATAGGAACGCCATTTACCTGGCGAGGCACACAACAAGCACATTTGGAGGTATGCTCATCTACATACAAAAATATTAATTTTAAATCTAAATTATATATTTTTTCAACTTATTTTCTTTCTTTGGAATATAAGCAACGATGCAAATAATAAATATTTAAAAGAAAGAAATATGCAAATTTTCTTCAAAATTTTACAGTTTATGAGTTTACTCGAGGTGGAAGAGAATAATTTTAAAAACCAAAAGCACAACTTTTAAAACTTTTAAATAGGTAAACTTTATTATCTATGTTATCAGCTACACATTCCTTTTTTTCTTTTCAATTTCCATCCACTATTGCAAAAATCGGAGGTTTGCACGATTTTTACGCTCTGGGAACTCCACTATAGAGCAGAACGTTTTTTAAATAAAATACGAGTACATAATTTACAAATTATTATTTTTAACAAAAAATTAAAATCGACTTCCAAGGTAAAAACAATAATAACATCCTTATAATTAGAACTAAAAAGTATTAAATAATTTTTCCTATCTCATGGTGCCTTTTTCCGAATTCGGCTAAAACTCAACTATTTCTGTACTCAATCTTCATAATTTTGAAGTCGGTACCAGATGTAGCTGAATCCAGATGCCAGAATATTTGAAACATTTGTAACTGGCACCGACTTCAAAATTATGAAGATTGAGTACAGAAATAGTTGAGTTTTAGCCGAATTCGGAAAAAGGCACCATGATATGGGAAAAAATATTTAATACTTTTTAGTTACTTTATTTAAATATTTAATACTATTCTACGTATCTTATTACAATTTGTCACACTTACAAAATATAATATCAGCTTCAGATAATTTTAATAAGCAATACATTTAAAAAATCGAAATGAACACGTGCTAGGGCCGCGCGCCGCCAAACCTGAATTTTAGCAGCGGCGAGGCTTTCAGTGTCGTATGATTTTAAACTTTATCTTTATTATTGTAATACATAGTATCGCTTGTGAAGTCTACGGCCGCCCGTGGCCGCGATTGGTAAGTGTGACAGCTGTGCACTCTAACATGTTACTTGTATTATCGAAGCAACTTACTTCTCAGAAGTAATGTCAAATGAGTGCCTTACGCTCTAGAGATAAGGTTGAATATTTTGTTATGTTTAATTTTGGTGACATTGGTGACCCTGACGTGGTAATGATGATAATGATGATGAATTTAATTTGTATAGTAGCATATGCTTTCAGTTCTTAAAACAGCGCCTAAATCCCCAAACTTGTATCTATAAGGAATCCGGAGTTCTCTTAGTGTCTTCGGAACCATAGTATACCTTGGTGCAGAATCTTGCGTTTTGGAAGCATATGCTTAGGATGCTTCTCAGCATCGTGTAATGTGTCGAGCTAGCGAACGGTCGTGCTCCACGTTACACACGCTGCAAATATTAATTAATTAATATTCTCGCGAATCGCGCGATACATTGCCGCTGCACGTGACAATGGCGCTCGTGGCCAACGAGTTGCTGGCGTTTATCCAGCACGCCATCGACACCATGGACGAGGTCAGCATCATGCAGATCTGCAAGTCCTCCTTCACCAGTGAGGAGATTTGCCAAGGGAAGCAGCTGCTGTATGAGACGCTCGGCCAGAGCGCGAACATGCCGTCGCGACGAAGAGACGGAACCGAAAGAAGCGTGCAGGACATCATCTCCCTGCTGAAGCAGACGGATCCGGATGAGGTACCGGGTTTTGTGGCTAAACAGCTGCACAAACTGCCGCACGTCACGCTGGACCACGTCGACGTCGTCAGTCTACTGAAGGACATCAGGTTCCTGAAGAAAGAGCTGGCCGGAGTTAGAGGTAGATTGCAGGCGTCGGAATCTATCATCAGTGACCTACGTAGTGAATTATCACAATTGAAAAGTAATAATTCATAATGTAGGTCACCTGACGCCGCATACGTCACCCGACGCCGTGGCGCGCAGACGGCCACGTTTAGCCCGTTGTCAGCATTATCGGACGGGTCAAGGAACACCGCCGCTGCGTCCCCCGCCCGCGCTCCCCTCCCGGTTGCGCCGACGCCGAGTCCATAGGCGACTCAGCAAAACTACGCGACTGTTGCTGGTCGCCCCGCACCTCCCCCGCGGGCGAACAAAAATGGGGAGAATGAGAGCCGTAAGGCTTCGGAGAGCCGTAAGTCTAAGGAGAGCCGCAAGGCTACGAAGAGCCGCAAGGCCGAGTCTTCTCGACCTGGCAAGGACGAGAGCAGAGGGTGCGATGAGGAGGGCTTCATACTGGTGGAGAGGAGGAAGAAGAAGCCCGCCGCCCGCAACCATCGCGGCACCGCACCCTATGTACCCGAGCTGCGTCTGCTGAGCGAGGTCCCCGCGACGCCCCTGTACATATTTCGCCTGCACTGGTCCATGGAGGTCGAAGACGTCGTGGACTACATCAGTAAGAAGACATCCCTCAACTTGAGGGTCGAATGTCTGCAGTCTCGCCACAAGGTCAACTTCAGTTTCTTTGTGGTGAGAGTACCGACGCATCTTCTGTCGACCTTTGAAGCGGAGGAATTCTGGCCGACTGATGTGGTCTACCGAAGGTTCCGGGGGAGACTCCGGAATGAAGCGCGCGTCACGTCGCCGATAATTAAGTGACAAAGTGTAGTTATTAAGTGTATATAATTTATATGTATGTTAGTCATTAAGGTATTTATTGTATGGGCCTATGTAGCCTGAAATAAATAAATAAATAAATAAACAAAAAAAAACCAATATCACCATATGTTTCCATATCAATTTCGAGGAGTTCCCTTGATTACTCATGGATCCCATCATCAGGTCACCACTTTTGTGAATATGGTACCAAATTAGAGTGAAACCTAATACAACAAAACAAAAATTTTGAAAATCGGTTCACAAACGGCGGAGTAATCGTTGAACATACAAAAAAATAACTGTATTTTAAAAAGATAAAACCGACTTCAAAATTGTACGTAGGTACTTAATTGAGAATTAAAATTCCCTATCTCAAAAACTACTCAACCGATTTTGATGAAACTTGCAGTATTCCCTAAGTTGAACTTAAGAATACCTAGTACAATAAAAAAAGAACCATTTAGATCCGACTTGTAGTTCCGGAGATATTTGTGCACAAACATAAAAACATACATACATACATACATACACTTTTGAAATTTGGCATATTTGTTCAGAAGCTGTTATATATTAACATATACAAAAACTGGACAGTTCTGGAAATATTACATACATACGCGTCGAATTGATAACCTCCTTTTTTTGAAGTCGGTTAAAAAATATATCCACAGCCGAACATATAACCTCCTCGTTTTTTGGAAGTCGGTTAAAAACACATTTTTTCCAACTTTCGCTCTATACGGTACGGAACCCTTCGTGCGCGAGTCCTAACTCGCACTTGGCCGATTATTTCCTCTTTCGCTCAGCAAAATTTTCCGGGTCTCATTTAAGTTTTTCTCTCTATCGTCTTGATTTTTATTTTACTGTCAAACCCGTTACTTAAAAATAACAACGAATATAATTTAGAATAGAGAACTATTAGACTATAAAAATGTTCTTCTTTCTACTTAACTTGTGTGTTCAGTAAGGTAACACACAAGTTAAGTAGAAAGATGAATTGGTCAAAATATCAACGGTTTTGGTTGTCCAGGTGACTGGTTGTCCGAGCGACATTTATCAGTCTTTGCGCTTCCTGGTAATAAATAATTATATTTTGAATTAGGTCTTACACGCAGTGAAAAATAAATATTAAATAGAATATATTTCACATTAATTTTTATATGATATATTAAATACTTAAATATCGTAGTAAATTAATGTGAAATATATTCTATATTATACTTAAATAATTACATTTTGGTGCTAGTTGTCCGGTAGACACACAAAAAAGCCACCCGCTTTTTACAAACACACTCGGCCAACTGACGCCGTGGCAAAAAAGAAATAAAAATGTTTTTTGGATGAGTTCTGTCACCAAATGAATCGACTTTATCTTAAGGCTGATCACGTCATCTGCGTTGTGGTTTCGGAACTTTTTTTGCAGTTGTCCGGTGGACGTCAGTATAGTAAAATATTGTGGGACAAACAATTCAACGCTTCATCAGAGGTTTTGTCACCCGGACAACCATAAAAATTCTAGTATAATAGTGATTTACTTATAATAATTTAGTTGTTATGGTAGCTTAATAAAAAGATAAATGCGACATATGCCAACAAACCACATAATTTTCTCTATAACTGCGATTATTGGCCTAGGACAAAACATAGTGCTCACAGGACAAGTAAAAGTTGATTGACCCAATTACTCAAAGATAAAAAAAAATATAATTTCTTTGCTAATAAGGTGGTTTAATTTACTGTTACGGATACGTGCAGTTGTTTACCTGCGCGCGACAGTTGCGCGTACTGTCTAGAAAAGTCCAACCCTTGTTTATGTGAATTGCGTGTTTACGTAAACAATCCAGAATGGAACGCTCCAGAAAGTATGGCGGGCCATATAAAAGGTAAACAAGCCGGCAATCAACTCAGTTTGATACAAGCGATCATCAAGGCGACTTCGAAGTGAGAACAATTAGTGATCAATAGTGAGTGACAGTGATAGTGCTCAGTGATCCCCGACGGAAATTGTATTATATAAGTTTGTCGGTGTGTCGGTTCCTGATCCTGACGTCGCGTCGTGGCATCGTTTGGATGTTTTAAGTGCCCATTTGAGTAGACCTATTTTGATATTTTGATGTAAGTTTTTTTTGTGTGAAAGTTGACATGAGCGAAACTGTACTACTAGCAATAGTTTATTACCATAAATACCGAAAAATTCAGTTTTACCTGTTTCATGAAAATGCTTACTTGTTGTAGTAATAAAATTAAAATGAAACAAATTTCAGGGTGTTTTTTAATACTTATTTTATAAAACAAAAATCATGCGATGTAACTTTGCTTCAAAAGAAAATTTATTACATTGATTGTATAGCAACACTGGAGTAATTTCATCTACTCACATGAAGTACTCATTAAGCTGAACTACTTGAAATAATTCTTGTAAGTGTACGGAGCAATGAGCTTAATGAGTAAGGGCCTGTTTTGCCACTTCCTGATAATGTGCCGGATAGGCTACAACTTATTTGACAGATTCTCCATAATCAGTTAAGTTAAGTTGTGGATAGACTATTCGGCACTTATCAGAAAGTGGTAAAAGAGGCCCTTTATCTATCAAGTTGTGGATAGACTATCCGGTACTTATCAGGAAGTGGTGAAACAGGCTAAAAAAAGATGAGGATTCGTAATTCGACGGCGTATACAGGGTGCAATTAAACCTTCCTGCCAAATTTTGATATGTTGATCCTTGTTAAAAATAAAAATACACGTATTTTTTCTTTTATAATGACTCAGTACTAAAATGTTGAGAAATAGCTTCCGAAAGTTATCCTAAAAACACTACAATTAATGGACACGATGCGACGGCCGCGCGCGACGTGATCCGCGCGCGCGCGCCTCCCCCCGCGTCAACCCCGCTCATTCCCTCGCGCCGCGAGTGACCATTCTGCAAAATTTTAAATGGGATAAAATATATCATTGAATTATTATTTTTAACAAAAAATTAAAACCGACTTCCAAGGTAAAAACAATAATAATATCCTTATAATATGAACTAAAAAGTATTAAATAATTTTTCCTATCTCATGGTGCCTTTTTCCGAATTCGGCTAGAACTCAACTATTTCTGTACTCAATCTTCATAATTTTGAAGTCGGTACCAGAATATATAGCTGAATCCAGATGCCAGAATATTTGAAACATCTGTAACTGGCACCGACTTCAAAATTATGAAGCTTGAGTACAGAAATAGTTGAGTTCTAGCCGAATTCGGAAAAAGGCACCGTGAGATAGGAAAAATTATTTAATACTTTTTAGTTCATATTATAAGGATATTATAATTGTTTTTACCTTGGAAGTCGGTTTTAAGTTTTTGTTAAAAATAATAATTTCACTCTTTTTAGTTACCTAGTAAAATCATCGCGTACTACCTATACGTAGATTAGGGCCGATTCACACCGGAATGGCAGAGGCGAGGCGAGCAGTTTCAGTGTCATATGATTTTAAACTTTATCTTCATTATTCTAATACATAGTATCGCTTGAGAAATCGACGCCGCCGGCGGCCGCAAGAGGCCACGAGCGTCCATGGGCGGCCGTAGATTTCTTAAGCGATACTATCTATTACAACAATGAAGATAAAGTTTAAAATCATATGACACTGAAACTGCTCGCCTCGCCTCCGCCATTCCGGTGTGAATCGGCCCTAATACACCTGTATACTATTCTACGTATCATATTACAATTTGTTAACTGTCACACTTACAAAATACAATATCAGCTGCAGATAATTTTAAACAATACATTAAAAAAAATCGAAGTGGACACGTGCTAGGGCCGCGCCAAACCGGAATTTTAGCAGCGGCGAGGCTTTCAGTGTCATATGATTTTAAACTTTATCTTTAATATTGTAATACATAGTATCGCTTGAGAAGTCTACGGCCGCCCGTGGCCGCGATTGGTAAGTGTGACAGCTGTGCACTCTAGCATGTTACTTGTATTATCGAAGCAACTTACTTCTCAGAAGTAATGTCAAATGTGTGCCTTAAGCTCTGGAGATAAGGTTGAATATTTTGTTGTGTTCAATTTTGGTGAAATTGGTGACCCTGACGTGGTAATGATGATGATGATGATGAATGTAATTTATATATTAGCATATGCTTTCAGTTCTTAAAACAGCGCATAAACCCCCAAACTTGTATCTATAAGGAATCCAGAGTTCTCTTAGTATCTTCGGAACCATAGTATACCTTGGTGCAGAATCTTGCGTTTTGGTAGCATATGCTTAGGATGCTTCTCATAAGACTAAAATCATCATATGTTTCCATATAAATTTCGAGGAGTTCCCTCGATTACTCATGGATCCCATCATCAGGTCACCACTTCTGTAAACATGGTACCAAATTGGAGTGAAACCTAATACAACAAAACAAAAATTTCGAAAATCGGTTAACATTGGCGGAGTAATCGTTGAACATACAAAAATAAAATTAAAAAAAAAAATAACACCCAATTTTTTTTTGGTTAAATGGACTCTCCTAATGATACATAAGCCCTGGAAAAAATTTGGCAGGAAGGTTTAATTGCACCCTGTATATATTTTTATGTTTGTTCGCGGTAACTTCGCCGTTTGTAAACCGATTTGGATGATTCTTTTTTCGTCGGAAAGAGGATACCTTACAGGAGATCCAATGATGAAAAAACTCTTTCTGAAGTCGTTTTTTTTAATTTATTAAATCTTTAAGTTCTCCTTGACCATACACACTTAATATACTAGTAATTATGCAATGTTTTCCCCCTTAACTAATGTCTGCTTACACAATAACAGTGAATACAATAACAGTAATTTTAATAGAATAATTGTTGAACATCTCTTGATACAGTATTGAAAATCATCCCCAAGGAAATATAAATAAGGGATCGTCTTGAATATATACGTCTGTTTGATTTACTCAATCTGTTTCTCTGTTAACCTAGTAATGTAGACTGTAGCAGTGGGAATTCCTGTATCACATAGAATGCTATTTGAAAATTAAAGTACTCCTATACTTAACTAGAAAAATAAATAGTCGACCTAGGGAAAATTCGCAAAGAGCTGAAAATTCGCATTAGAGCTGGAAATTCGCAAAGATCTAAAAATTTTCATTTCATTCTCGAAAACGTTAAGTTTGGAGAAAAACAAGGAAAACGTTAATTTCGAACATTTGACATTGAATAAATTTTTTGCATACTAAGGTGGATCGATGTGAATTTTTAGGTTTAGATATAGTGAAGCGATAAACGAATTTCTGTGCTACAATGCAAAAAACATCTTGTCCTATAACATTATATGATAGTCATGGACGTATAAAAAAGGCGGACGGTATCCCACCATACACAAAACTGTGTCCTTCAGAGTCGGCCATCTGACTGCATGTACATTGTACACGGTCCGCACGACGCACGCACTTTTTTTTTTTCGAAAGGGTCTAAGCTACTGGTCTGGTTAAGACCATGGTAGTTTAATAATCGACGCACGCACATATTGTTACGCTAGTCCATACCATTTGACAGGCGTAAGAATGTGTGCGTGACCGACTCTGAAGACACAGTTCTATAAGACTCCGTCCGTCCGCATTTTTTCTACGTTCATGATTATAGTACTAGATGACGACCGCAACTCTGTTGCGCCAAAATTCGTTTATGGCGAATTTAAATTGATATTTACACAAATTCGGTTAGTACACCATGCTTTTATATATGTGTCTGCCGAACGCGTGGTTTGGCGGCTATGAAACACTTTTTTTTTAAAAAGCGACGCGATCGCGCTGTGCGCTTTATGCGCTTTCGTCTTCAATTTTCGTCATCTTCTTTCATTCAACTTTCGTTTTGGCTTTGGCGCATTCAATAATTGAATGCGTCAAAGAACGCAATGTCAACTGTAATTTTTAATAACAAAACGAAAGTTTTGGACGGTCAGAGGGCATGCGTCGCGGGCATGCCTCACGTTCGCTGTTGACTGCGCTATAACAAGAAAATCTCGCGAAAACAGTACATTGTAAGTTGTAGAAACACAAAATATGCGCTATGATGGTGCCGCCGTAATTAGAAAATGTTTGTAAACATTTTCTAACATGTAACATTTACTAACAAATGTTGTCAGTTGTTACATTTTGTTAGAAACTGTTACATGTTATAAGTGCTCCTACACTATAGAAAATGTTTACTAATGTTTACTAACATCACATTTAAATCTGGTGTAGGCTTACCGCATACCCCGTCGCGTCGTCCTTTATAATTTAATGTTTACTAACAAAAGGTAATACAATAATTATGCTTTATTTTGTTACAATTTATTTTGTTATAATTTGTTAACTTACGTTTACTAAACATTTTCTAACATGAAAACATTCTTAACATTTTTTAAACAATTGTGATTAAATGTTTGCTAACAAATGTTTACTAACGTTACTAAACATCTTCTAACTGCGGTGTGGGAGCACCATGAGCCTCATTCCTCACATACATATTATATGAAATGTTTTCACGAGCTGTTATTTATTTGTACGCAAAACAAAATTAATGTATGTTATAAGCCTCGTCATTTTAATATATAGAATATATTAATATCTGTATATTAAAATGACGAGATTTATAACGTAAGTACTTTATAATTGTTTTATTACATTTTACTGGTACTCATTCACAAAAAGCTTATAATCTTGCTGATTATAATATTACTTATTACGTTTTTTTCTTTTAGAATGTTTCTTTGTCAGCTGATTTCTTGCTCATAAAGCTAATAAACTTTTTATCGTTTAAAACCACGTTTAAACCCTCGGACAAGGGCCTTTTAAGGGAATGTCAATGCGTGTACATACATACTTCAGCGAGGGATGTAACAGGCAAAATATAGTTAAAACCAAAGACTGCTTGTTTCTCGAAACTTACGGCCGAAGAACACGTACGATGAAATACCTACGATAAGCTTTAAAGGAGAAAGGTCTCCCTCAACGGGATCATTCACGTGTATCATTATAGATTATTTTTAGGGTTCCGTACCCAAAGGGTAAAAACGGGACCCTATTACTGAGACTTCGATGTCTGTCCGTCTGTCTGTCTGTCTGTCCGTCTGTCTCCAGGCTGTAACTCAAGAACGGTAATAGCTAGAGAGTTGAAATTTTTACAGATTATGTATTTCTGTTGCCGCTACAACAACAAATACAAAAAACGAAATAAATTAAATATTTAAGGGGGGCTCCCATACAACAAACGTGATTTTTCAAACATTTTTTGCTCGGTATCAATGATGACAACAAGTAGGCACTTGAAATTTTCACAAAAACCTTAGTTATATGTCTACTTTAATAATTAATAATAATATTTAAATAAAATATTAATTTAAGGGGGGCTCCCATACAAAAAAAAACACAATTATTTGCCCATTTTTGCTCTATAACGGTACGGAACCCTTCGTGCGCGAGTCCGACTCGCACTTGGCCGATTATTTTGAGTATTGCATTACAAAAATACCTCGCTGGCCGACGAGCATTCACGTGTAATGTAACATTAAAGATTAGAATTTGAGGATTACATTACAATACTACCTCTCTGACTGACGAGCATTCGCGTGAAATGTAACATTCGACTTTGAGCATTCCATAGCTAGTTGATGTTACAAGTTGTATCAAGATATTACACACTGTATCATTACAAGGTGCGCATTGTAATGCTTGGCTCTCCTCCCTCACTGATGAATTGCTCAACTCTGTAACGTTACATTACAAGCGAATGCTCCCGGTGAGAGAGCACCTTAAGTAGTACCAGACAGCCTTGCCTAGATTTATATTATAATCATACCGTTACCAGGGCCTGTGTTACGTAAATATGTCCATTATGAGCGTAAGCTGTTAGTCTGATAGATCAAATATCTAGAAAGTGTAAGTTACCTAATCAGAGCTTTGTTTGTTTCGAATTTTGTTCGTGTATTATTAATTTTAATACTTCAGTCGGAATTTCCAGGAATTGCTATTGTATTCTATTGTTGTCGCGATCACCGGTGCTCGCGCGGGGCCTGAAGGATTAACAAGCTTTTATTAGCTTGTGCTGTATGTATAACGTGACCATTTTTTTTTGTCAGAGTGGGACTAATATAGGATTACCCCCCCCCCCCCCCCCAAAATAATTTACGAATATGTATTTCAAAGTGCCTATTTTCCATTAATTATTATTACGAACTATACTTTAATATTATGAAGCGAAAAAGTTTGTATGAACGCGCTAATCTCAGGAACTACTGGTCCGATTTGAAAAATTATTTCAGTCCTAGATAGCTCATTTATCGAGGAAGGCTTTAGGCTATATTTTATCAAGCCAAGTCTAATAGGAGCGAAGAAACAGAGGAAAATGTGGAAAAAACAAAAAAATAAATTTGAAAGGGCTTTTCTCACGAACTACTGGAGCAATTTCTATGTTATTTGGCACAATATGGTAGAATAATCACGTTGGTTGTACGTATGCGTTACTTCCAGGCATTGCACATGCATTTAAAACATAAAAATACTTTTAAATTATTGTCGTTTGGTCTATTTGCGAAAGCGGGACAATTTCGGCCTCGCGGAGGACAGCGGGACAGACTGCCTGAAAGCGGGATTGTCCTGCCCAAAGCGGGACGTATGGTCACGTTATGTATGTAACGGAATCTTTGAGCACGATATTTACCCATCTACAATAGTCTGATAATTAATTCGAAACTTTACATACGTATTAAAGCCAATGACTGTGCAATGATTTGTTAAAATTTTTGAAAAATTTTTAGAATAAAGCGTGTTTTTTTTTAAATTATAGTCTATATTCGTTAATTACTATATTTATATACTTCAACGATTAATTGATACTTAATAATGATTAATTATAATCATTTAGAAGTGAATAAATGGTAATTAACGATTAATTAATTCTTAATTATTAAATTAATTATTTTTACCTTCTATTTTTATAGCGCGGTTCATTTATCCATACTTTCATATCCATATCCATACTAATATTATAAATGCGAAAGTGTGTCTGTCTGTCTGCTACCTCTTCAGGCCGAAACCACTGAACCGATTTTGCTGAAATTTGGCATGGAGATACTTTGAGTTCCGGAAAAGGACATTGGATACTTTTTGTACCGGAAAAATGTACGGTTCCCGCGCGATAAAAGAGTTTTGGCGCAACGGAGTTGCGGGCGTCATCTAGTCACTAAGTAATATTTTATTATATACCATAATTATCAATTTCCAATTAATAAAGGCGATCTATTTTTTATTAAAACTACGTTTTACACGTGTCCGTCTAAAACGTTTATTTATAAATTAAATTATAGGAGACTGAATCTGATGATGATTTTTTTTCGAAACCAGTCGTGTATATGATTTTGTAATAAATCTATTAAAATAAATTGGAATAAGTGCAAGGAAAATGTATAATTATTTAATTCATAAAGTCGATCCGTCAAACGTCTGGTAAAATTAAATCAATTTTCGCGTTGTTCATAGACCTGGGGCCAGTGACAGATTTTCATGACCAAGTCCCTCCCAACCGAAACTTTGTAACATGAATAAGGGACTTATACTATAAATACTAGCGACCGTCAGCTGCGACTCCGTTGGTGGGTTGGGCAGTGGCAGCCTCCCAAAGATGAAGAAAAAAAAAATTGTCCAGTCATTTCCTCTCATTTGAAAATTCATCAGAGTATAGTTGATGTTGTATTTTGAAAGAAAAACATAGTCAGCTGACCATAACACGGTGGATTATACGTCAGCTGGCTCCTTGAACATGAAAAAAAATTTTTTTCACTGATGAAATAACTGATGAATGTTCAAATGAGAGGAAATGACTGAATTTTTTTTATTTCTTCATCTTTGGGAGGCTGCCACTGCCCACCCCACCCACGGAGTCGCAGCTGATGCTCGCTAGTATTCATAGAATAAGTCCCTTATGCATTTTACAACTTTTCGTCCGGGAGGTAATCATTGACCAAAAATTTACCATAATAATAATATAATCAAACCTCAATTTAATGAAGAGTTTGACAGACAATGTATGGGGCTTATGTCAAAATCTTCATTTAACCTATCAACCAACTATCAACTGACAACTCCCAAGCGGAAGTCTCTGAGTTCGGAATCATCCACAGTTTAATTTTTCAAGAAATATTATATTTTATTAGTAATTTAATATCATAAAATATAGCTTGAACCGTTTTAATAATATTGACTAATGATTTATGAAGTAATAGGCTACTTGACCTAATTTTTTTCTTCATGTTAATCACTTCGTAATCATTCATTTTCACCAAAAAAACTAATATTTCAATACTTTAAACAGTAGAAACCCGTCTTCTTCTTCTTCTTTTAAAAACGTTGATTGAAATACATGTCTTTTAAATGGCGCCGAAAACACTGGCCGCCATAATGTGACGTCATATTTTTTGTAATTTATACTCTTTATTGAAAAATTCTTTACAAAGCTAAACGTACGAGTCTAACAGTGCCAAAAAATTAGGAAAGAATTTAGAAATCATTTGTAATGTTGAAAACTTTTTGAAAAAAGTTTTGGCCATTTCATTTCCCAACTACAATAAATGGAGATATTATTTTAAACTGATGTTTTATTTGAACTATTCAAGAAAATATATTTTACAAATCTTTCTAGGCTTATTATTATTATTTATATACAAATAAACTTACATATAACGTTAAATTACTAGTGTGATGACGTCACATCCAAATCGGAAGTACCGCAAAAGCGTTTTCGTCAGTACAAATCTTATTTTCATAACTTCATATTTTCAATTCGACTTAATTTATCAATCATAAGCTTTTATTTGATGTTATGGGTGAAATACGGTTTCCTAGGCCAAGTTCTACTAGAAATATGCATATTCTGTTCCATAAAATTGAATATAGGTCAAGTAGCCTATTCAGTTAATCCTTCGGTCGGTAATTGTATTCTATTGTTGTCGCGATCACCGGTGATCGTACGGGGCTTGATGGGATAATACAGGCGCACTATTATATTATTCTTGTCAATTGCGCTGATTTTCTATACTTAAATTCTACGCTATTGGAGCAAATGTACAAAGAAAGTAATAAAATACGACGTATTGAGACAAAGGAACTCATTTCGAATGTATAAAGGATAAAGAGTATACAGAGTTGGATTTACTCTCTACAGTCTGCGCTGGACAGTTTTGTACTTAGTGTCTGTACGTATAATATAAAGAGATTTTCTCGTTTATTAAGCTCGTTGGTGAACTGCTACTGATGCAGAATTTGATTGAGGATAGTAATTTCGTTTTGGATGAGGAAAATAGGGTGGGTAGCGTTCTTACCAATGTCACACCGCATTTGATATAGCTAGTGACATTTGGGGGTTAATGCTAGTGTGGGAATAAGGCGTGGAGGCCAAAGGAAGATCTTCCGACCGAGCGAGGTGGTATGCCCGGTCAGGCCGAAGCCCACGTGATACATTTCAGCTGTCGTATATATATCGACGCGCTTAGAAAACTTCGATAGCGCGGTGCAGGAATGTTAGGCGAATTGTGGGTACCGCCACATCAGCATATTTTTAATCGACTTCCAAAAGGGAGGAGGTTATATATTCGGCTGTGGATACCCTTATTTTACTTTTTCTGTCTGTTGATTAAACTAAAGGGGCACTGCAAAATGAGGTACGAAACATTCATGTACTTATAAAAATCAAAACGTGTCTGAAATGCTGTGCCTCGTTATTTAGATTATGTGTAGATATCAGCTACGATAACATGGCGCACCCCTCCAAATGACTGTTTCAATGTGTGTAGTCACATCCTTATATGAAAGAGTTTGTATGTAGTAAGTACTTATTCAACCAATCACAGTACACGTAATATTTCAGTTAATGTCACACACAACAAGATTTGTTGGTCAACTAATCATAACTAGCCTACCGCGCAAGACAACGCACTTCAAACGTTTTGACTTTTGGAGAGGCGCGCCA
Organism: Lysandra bellargus; assembly: GCA_905333045.1. NCBI lineage: Eukaryota > Metazoa > Arthropoda > Insecta > Lepidoptera > Lycaenidae > Lysandra > Lysandra bellargus. Next base: position 6,493,922 of record HG995340.1, on the reverse strand, counting down.
TGTTATCATGCTTCATACTCATTCATGTTCGCACTTATCACATATATCGGTTTGCGGGCGAAACGATCTCGAGTCCGCCGCGAGTTCGTCAAACCGCTATTGATAGTGACCACCACGCAACTTGTCTGCTTTACCCGCAAATTGTCAGTGATAAGGCCCTAAAAAGGTTTCTATAGGCCCGGCCATCTAAGACGGACGGCAGTTTTTATTCGGGACTGACTACTCTAGAGTGGTCGCGTTGAAATTTGTACCGACCGCACAAGAACTGCTCGAGCGGTCCGTGTATGGCAAATATGAATTTAGTATGAAAACTGCAGATCGCCATGCAGCGACCGCATTTTGTCGTCAGTTCTCGACTACAAAATGCGGTCAGTCTATGGCCGGCCTAACAGTTAATCAGTAGTCTGTACTCACTGGGCGGGTACTCGTTGTACAGTATATCGCTGTAGAGCGCGTAGGGCGCGGCGCTGAGGAAGGCGAGCGCCCACAGCATGCACACGATGCGCGACGCCCGCGTCAGGCCCGCCATCGCGTACAGGTGCAGAGGGTGGCAGATCGCCAGGTACCGCTCGAGTGAGAACGCCGCTATCGTCAGCACGGAGACGTACGTTGCCCTGGAAGAGAGGAAATCAGTTAGGTCCTGATTACACCTACCGAAAGAGCGGCGACACAGTGCCCTCGGTCGTGTACATCCACACTATAAAAATGCCGAGGGAACTGTCTCGCCACTCTCCTCGTTATATGTAATCATGGCATTGAGGCCATACTCGAAGATATTGAATAGTTACTTATGGAATATTTTAAATGGGATTTATATCAATACCTTATTTACGGGAAAGTTCAGCCACAAGAATGCCGTGGTGACGTTCCCTGCTGCATTTACGATGTTAACATCACAAAGCTACTCACTTGGCCACGTTACGACACTAAGGGCTTGTTTCACTACTTCCTGATATGGTGCCGGATAGGCTATCCGCAACTTTTTTGACAGATTCTCCATACTACATCTGTCAAGTTAAGTGGTGGATAGTCTTATCAGGAAGTGGTGAAACAGGCCCTAAACATTTTTGAAAAATGTCGGTACCGTCTATAATGTACACACTAAAAGCTGACTTATAAGTTAAAACTTCGTTGATGCTTTTTAATTTTTTGCCCATTTTACAATGATAATAATTTATTTGTAGTACTCGGTAAGAAATAAATATTTTTTATGATTTTTTAAACAAAGTTTTAACAAAAAATGTTACAAATTGATACCCGGTTTTTGTAAGCGTAAAATTAATTGAAAATATCACGAAAAGCAAAGCTTTATTCAAATTGTATTTGGGACTGACACTCTTTATAAAAAAAGTACTTTTATGTTTGCGATACGGACACGTGTATGGGTGTAAAGAAGTAAAGCGAGGAAAACGACGTACACGTAAAAATAGTTTTATTACAGCACTGAAACAACCGTGTTTTAGTGCTTCCCAAATTGAACATTTTTGATGTGTAATTATCGCGAGTTAATTAAACCTTTCTATACTACTGAATTGTATTAAGGCTCAATTCGACAAAACTCGTGTAGCTTCAAGTTTTGTCGAATCGGAGGCCCGATTCAATCAAATAAGTCAGGCTATTCTGTGTCGACGAAGAAGATTGGCGTAGCTTTTTGTAGAGCACTACGCGGCCTCTACAACGTGCAGGCACAGTACACAAGATAGATTTTAAGGCGCGATTCCACTGCAGCGCACGGAGAGACTACGTACGTGCATCAAGCTTCGCTTTGCAAGAAAATATATTTGACAGTGTCCACTGCAACCCACGGACACGCCACGTATGAATACTCACGTAGCTTGCTAGAATATGGTGCACACGTAGCTCAACGCTGGCCACGCTACGCATGCTGTGCACGGGATACACGGAAGCTAAGAATTGTGTACATAGTCGTGAGTAACGTGTTTGTATACGGTGTGTTGCAGTGGAATCGTTGACCAACAAAACGTAGTCAAAGAAATAAATTCGTGCACCGCGTGACCGTGCACAGCGTGCGCCGCGGTGGATCGACGCCTTTATCATAACGATAAAACTATGCAGTTGCAAGTTAATTGTGTGAACAAATAATTTACTACTACTATTTATAATAATATAGTATTTATGTAACCCCCTAGGGGTAGGGGTACGGACCCCTAAAAATGTACAGGTCGATTTGAATTTTTAATGGTAACCGCTAAGCAACATGTTGCGTAGCGGCCTAACTCACAGGCTACACGGTCAAATTTTCATCAATCTGATTGACGGAATATTGATGGTCATAAAAAGTTTATATTAAAAATAAGATCAATCCATCAATCCGAGTCGTACACGATCAAATTTTCGTCAATCCGTATCGGATTGATGGATCAGATTGATGAAAAATTGACCGTATAGCCGGTGATTATCATTTACAGAAACAATCTTTATCATCGAACGTATAACGTAAATTGCTTATGTCAATTGAGGTTTATAATATAGAAAATGTCAAATTTTTGACAGGGAGTCAATGACCGCTACCGCCATGTTTCGTCGAGTACAGCTGTATAGTTATAAGTTAACAGAAATGAGCAATTATACTTTTTGTAATGAATAGAATCTATAGTGAGGGAGCCCTAGAATAATTTTTTTTGTGATTACTAACAAGCTATTTTTTGTGGGTAGCTACATTTTGATAAGGCATTACGGTAGGTTTTGCTGTCAGTTTTACCACAGTCATGATTGTGACTGATGGGTAACCTACCGTGTAAGAGCGTGATTGACGGTGATTGACGAAAATCTGGATACATTCGTCAGTCCATCAGTCAAACATAATATTCATGATTGATGGAATTGACTGACGAGAAACCTACCGTGTAATGGATGCCTAAGAGAAACAACTTTTTTATTTGCGAAAAATCTTGAAAGTGGTAGCTAACAGAGATAGAAAGGATTTCATACTTTGACTTGATGGTCCTAAAATATGGATTGTTTTATTTGTAAGACAAGGTTACTCTTAAATTATATTAAACTAGCGACCCGCCCCGGCGTCGCACGGGTATGAAATATATAGCCACTGAAAAAATTATTAAAATCGATAGCATGTGATCCTTCACGTGGACTACTTCTTATCTGTGCCAAATAACATAAAAATTGCTCTAGTAGTTCGCGAGATAAGCCCTTTCAAAAAATTTCCCCGTTTTTTCCACCTTCTCCTATTAGTGTTAGCGTGATAAAGTATAACCTATAGCCTTCCTCAATAAATGGGCTATCTAACACTGAAAGAATTTTTCAAATCGGACCAGTAGTTCCTGAGATTAGCGCGTTCAAGTTATTCCTTTCAAATAATTTCCCCCGTTATTTCCACATTTTCCTCTATTTCTTCGCTCCTATTAGTCTTAGCGTGATAAAGTATAACCTATAGCCTTCCTCAATAAATGGGCTATCTAACACTGAAAGAATTTTTCAAATCGGGCCAGCCCTTTCAAATAAATTTTCCCGTTTTTTCCACATTTTCCTCTATTTCTTCGCTCCTATTAGTCTTAGCGTGATAAAATATAGCCTATAGCCTTCCTCGATAAATGGGCTATCTAATACTGAAATAATCATCAAAATCCGTTGCGTAGTTTTAAATATTAAAGATTAAAGGAAAAAGAAGCGACTTTGTTTTATAAAAGTATAGATATAGATATTATATTCTCTTAAATTATACTTTTAAATTTAAGAGTAACCTTTTTCTACAAATGAAACAAGCCATATTTTAGGACCATCAAGTCAAAGTATGAAATCCTTTCTATCTCTGTTAGCTACCACTTTCGAGATTTTTCGAAAATAAAAATATTGTTCATCTAAGTATCAAAATGTAGCCACTCACAAAAATTAGCTTGTTAGTAATCACAAAAAATTTGTTCTAGGGCTTGCGTACTACTACTAAGTTACGAAAGTTTTGACAAGTTATTAAATTACAAAATAATTTGAATATTTAAGATCTAACGATATACATTCAGAGAGCGGATAACGATTTTATACTGTGTAGTGATATGAACTAATAAATAAGAAGAAAAGGAAAAAGTGGCAGCAAATAAAAAAATGTACATGTATGTATGTAAATGTTATTCAATAAATTATTATTATTATTAACTTAATTGAGAGATTAAAAGTGTAATGGTCGCTCTTAAATAGCAATATTATACCTTAGCGAAATGCCGACAGAATCAAGTCGTGAATCCTTTGCGAGGATCATTATTGTGAATGTTCGAGCTCGTCGCAGTTTATTCCACAGATATTTTTATTTCCTATCCAATTTGCTCGTTCATTTACGTGCCCATTCATGTCGGCGACAATTTATAACACTTCAAACGGCCACGTGGAGAGCTTAAATAAGTTTAGAGTTTGCGAATCCATACTAATATTATAAATGCGAAAGTGTGTCTGTCTGTCTTTTGCCTCTTCACGCCCAAACCGCTGAACTGATTTTGCTGTAAGGTGTGGAGATACTTTGAGTCCCGGGAAAGGACCTAGGAAACGTTCCATCCGGGAAAAACGTACGGTCCCCGCGTGATAAACGAATTTTAGCGCAACGGATTTGCGGGCGTCATCTCGACTTTATATATCTCGGATTAAAATATAAGGGTGACAGTAAAACATGTTTTTTGGAATATCATAAACATGGAAAACTTACGACTAAGTAGTATCGGTGGCAATTTTATGTGTGAATCAGAAAGCCAATTACAAGTTTTCACCTCTAAAGTAACAGAAAAAATTTAAATACATGATATTGTGAACGGTCTTAATTAGATACAGATCATATTTTTTAAGTAAGATATAATATAACAAAAACAAGTAAAGCAAAAAGTTCAAACTTAGGATAGTTTGACCAAAAACCAAAAAGAGAACATGCTAGCTACAATGTACAATCTATCAATAATTTATCATAATTTAACATATTATAATATGTCGGTAGACTGAAGATGGCCTATCCAATTAGCAGCTATATAGCTATAGACAAAGTCAGTTGCGTCCTTTTTCTTGAGTAGGTCTCAAGAAAAAGGACGCAACTGACTTTGTCTAACAAACTCATTAGCACGGTTTTCGCTAAACCCTTTGTTTCCTTCGACAAAATATATTATGTTTCCGTTGAAAAATAGGTTTTGCTCGTATAAACTCTATTGCGACTGATAATTGTCGAGCCATGGTAAGATTATGGTGTTTGTATAATATAATACTTACACATGAATAACACTTTACGCTTCACAGTCAACACTTTATTTTAATTTTTTTTTATGAAATAAGGGGGCAAACGAGCAAACGGGTCACCTGATGGAAAGCAAGTTCCGTCGCCCATGGACACTCGCAGCATCAGAAGAGCTGCAAGTGCGTTGCCGACCTTTTAAGAGGGAATAGGGTAATAGGGGAGGGTAGGGATGGGAAGGAAAGGGAATATGGGAGGGTAGGGAAGGGAATAGGGTAGGGGATTGGGCCTCCGGTAAACTCACTCAATCGGCGAAACACAGCGCAAGCGCTGTTTCAGGCCGGTTTTCTGTGAGAACATGGTATTTCTCCGGTCGAGCCGGCCCATTCGTGCCGAAGCATGGCTCTCCCACGTTATTTTAAAAATAAAAATCATAAATAATTTTATTTACTATCGAGTCGCCTACTTTGAATCAGTAATTTCATAAAGATTAATTTCTTAGTATTATATTTGCCGTTCAACGTATAAGTAACTTTTACTGGTTAAACGTAAGCGTAAACGTAAGCGTAGATTATTGTTAAACGTAAGCGTATAGAAAAATATTTTAAATGAATTCACAGTCGCTCGTAAGTTAATTAAATAGGCATGATGACTAATTTTTTTCTTGTTAGTAATTGAAACACCCTTAAAAAATAGAAACATCGGTGAAAGAATGACTCTGATAGCTTAAAAATTCACCAAGATATGACAGTTCAAACATCTCATGAAATAGACCTGCCCGACACGCTCCATACAAAGTGCTACGAAAGAATGACGTCACTCTTTCGTAGTTTGTACGCATCGGGAGAGAACTTTGTTCGATAGGTATGTTAAATATTGCGTTTATGAAAGTAGTTTCATAACAAAATTTGCTTTAAAACTTTTAAACTTCTGCAAAGTTATCGAATAGTATACAAATATTAAAAAATTTAATTGAAAAAAAAAATGACTTGATTATCCAACTTTGAAGGCGCATAATAAAAAAAATACAAATGCTATCGAACTGAAATTTTGGGAACACTTATTTTTTACCGTGATTTCTTTATTTTGTTAACAAATTCGCTAATCTTTGACCTTGTCATCATCCCTATTAGATACAGCTCTAGAAATAAAAAGTGTTTTTATTCAATTAACGAGCAGCCGGGAGAAAAGATGAATTTTTTCAATGTTTTTTTCCGTCAAAATGTCGTAGACGAAGCCTTTATGGACTTTGGCTTTGTCACGAAGTGCGAATGAATAAATAAAATTGCAGAGAACCCTGGAACTCTTAGACTGACAGTGACAGGACTACAATATTTAATCTAAAAAGCTAGGATTTAGAGGTAACTGAACTGTAACATAAAAAAATACGTGTGGCCATGGACGTAAAAAAAAGTTGTGTGGTACTCGGGGACTGCCGCAGCAAAGCTATTGCATAGCATTTTTTATCAACTTATGCAATTATAATTCGTATACATCAAGTCGCACGCACACAAACACCGTGCTGAAGTCTGCCGAACTGAAACGGCGTTAGAGGCGTTAGACGATGCATGGCAACGCCGCACCAACCGGCATAGCCGGGGGGAGGAGTGTTAGGTTCATTTTCGTTACGGAATTTCGTGATTGGGTCGCCGTGCTCAAAGCCCGCGATAAAAGCTATGTTATGGTTTAAAAATCTAGACCATTTTATCTAAACACTGGAGTCTCGATCGGCAAAACCGTAGCAGCAAAATGAATAACCCCGGGAACCATGTATTTTCCCATAAATAAGTGGCTGATTCTCATTCTATCCGATAAGTACACAAATGCGGCCCAGCCGTTTTAAAAGAATTTTACAACAAATACCGCATTAATAATAGATAAGTATAGAAGATATCGGCAAGAAATATCTATTTTCATATAAAATAAAAGTTATATAGTTATAATAATAGAATATGGTAATAATAAAACTAACTATAAAAACACTTTTATTTATTTTATTTTTATGGCAGCTGTTAACTATACGGCCTCGGCGTGGCATTAAAAATACATTAAAGCATATAAGAATATAAAAATAAGAAATGAACAAAATAAACAGTGAATATTATATTATTATATTCGTTGGTTATTTTATTCATATCTTATATGAATAACACTACCCATAACCGCGACACTATATTCAAGACGTATTCAATACTGGCACAAAGTTAAAAGATTTTTATCTTCCGTTTTTGATAAAAGAAAAAGTTTGTAAAATGTAGAATGTATCTTTATTTATAATACCTATGACCGCTTTTCACCACGTCAGTCTGGCCCCGTGCTGAGTACCTGAAGGGTGGAAGGGAAACCTGGACAAATTATACATGCAAGACCCGGCAAACATTGTTTTGCCATATAAATTATTTCTAGTGTCAATATGAAAAGTAGATAAAAACCTATTTTTGTGCCTAACGAATTTACATACAAAATGTTTTAAAATCGGTTGAGCCGTTTTAGAGGAGTTCGCGCACAAACAGTGTGACACGAGAATCTTTTAGATTAGAATGATTCCTCTATGGTTATATATTAGCTTTTTACGGTCATGAAATAATATAATGAGGTTTCACGCGGCGCGCTCCGTAATATTATGAGAACTTTTCCCGGAACGAGATCACTCGGAAATTAAGTTCGAAGCCTCTCTGCAACATAATAGCTTCACTTCATTGTGGCATGCAGCCAGTTTGTTCATTATTGAAGTGTTCTTATATTTTTACTAGCTTCTGCCAGCGGCTTCTCTCGCGTTAAGGCCTCTGTATCCGCCAATGACCTTGATCATTGTCTGTCAGTGCGAATATCGACGTAAATGACATTAAAATAACATTCATAACAGCGCGCCTTGTACGGTGGCGGTTACGACGCTCGCTGCGTCCATGATAAGGCGAAATAGGAGAAAAAACCTTTTTAAGGCTTAATATAATACATATTTCAAAAAAGTAAAAAAAAAACAAATTATCAACTTATGTATTGCAAAGCAGTAGATATTTTTTATATATTCTTTTGATAAATAATGAAGGAGTAAAGTGGTTTCATACAACGATTTGGAGGTGATTTGGTTTTTTATTTCTTTATTATGTGATACCGATAGAAAAAATATGGCAAAACCACGTTACGTATCATATCATGTAGATTACTAATTATTTTTTTCAGATATAGTTTCTCTGTTAATGCCGATGAAAAGTGGTTTCATCTGCACGCTTTTTTCGCGAGAGGAGCCTTAAGAAGTATTATTATTAATTAGGTATCAGAGTCTCAGCCCGATTGGTTTAAAATTGACAAAGTTTCATACAAACTACAAGGGGTAGAATTGATCAAAGTCATCTCTTAACGGATGCCTTGAGCCTTCGTCATAACAAATAACAATATCTATCTGAATGTGAAATTTCAGCCCGATCCGTTCAGTGGTTTGGGCTGTGAGTTGATAGATCACCGTGTCAGTCAGTCACCTTTGAGTTTTATATATTTAGATTGTACTTAGTAGTTCAATAATTATTGTAAATAATGCGTTGGAGCCCCTAAATTTTAAATATAATCTTCTGTGTGAAGTTTTATATAAAAAGTGTTATATTAATGTACGTTGAATAACGTAATTGTTATATTTAAACATTTTTATGACGGTCACAAATCAAAATTCCATTTATCGTAAATTACGTAAAATACTTTAGTTTGTTTTTTTTATTTTTATTTTCTTATACGCAACGAGGTGTAAACCAGTATGTAAATACATACAACTTAAATAAAATTTGAATAGAAGAGCGCAGTAGTCCAAAATACTGATAATAATAATAAAGGTAAGTAACAGTTGAAAAATTACCGTTTTTTACATAAATGGAGGCTTTAGGGCCGGGAAAATGATTCTGTGATTGATATCAAATGATTGTAATAAAAAAATTGAAGTTTATGTATAGCCAGATATACAGTTTACCAGATGATGAAGTAGGTTAATTATTATTATCTAATTTGAAGTTCGGGTACGATGAAAAAATATCATACTGTTGCTTAAAATTCAAGTTAATTGCTTACAGTTTGTAATTTACTTTGAAGGTATTTACAGGATTAAAAAAATAATACGTGTAACTATGAGCTACGGATAAAAAAGCGAAAAAGCTCTTAATTCACAACATAAGCACCGAAGAATAAAACGATAAACATAATTAATCGATTCTTTATGAGCTTACATAATGAAGAGTAAGCGACCTCTCTCACAATTTGGACAAGCCAAGGACTCTATAATTTTTCATAAAAATCCCACCGTCTGGGATAATCGGGCCATTTTCCGATAGAAATAAAATACCAGTCACAAATTGACGGGACAATGAAGGTTCGTGGTCCCTGGGGGCACAATTATATCTATCATAAGTACAATCGAGTTTCATAAAATGTTGATGATATCTGAAAATTTCTAATACAAGGCCATGATGAGGTATTTAGGAGCTAAGGCCCCATTCTCCTCCTAGATTACAACTTCGAATGTTACAGGCTGTGTCACACGCGCGTGAGAGACAGAACTGAACAGCCTGCGAAGTGAGACCATTCAAGGTATAAAAATCGAGTGTTTTTTGGCGCAGTTGGGCAGGGATTGTGATCAGATATTTAGAAGCAAGGGCACTATTTTAGTACCACGAATGTAGCTTGAATTTAAGGCTGTCTCACTGGCGCGTGAAATAGAATAGAATAATATTTATTGCATGAAATGTGGTATAAAATAGTATGAGCGTGTGAGTAATTGCGATCAAAGCGAAAGTATGAAAATCGGGGCTCAGGCCCCAGTGTAGAAAAAAACAGAAACTAACTTGCGTGGAAATAAACAGAAGTCAGAAACTACTTGGCATATTCTATTTGCAATACTGGAAGCTGGAAAGCTAAACTATCTAATGAGACTCTAGGTAAATCACTCTAGTTCTAGCAACGGTATTGAACTATTCAAGTAAACTAAAGCTAATAACTATATAACTAAGCTTGGAATTGTGCTGCAATTATTATCGGATAATATGGCAATACTAATTGCCATACCTATTATCCGATAATTTTATCTGAAACCCGTTTGTTTCATGATAGCATGCTGCATGATTCTATCTTGGTACATATTCCCTTTATCCGTTATTTCTCCTCTCCATGCGGACAAGTTTCAGAAAATTTTGTGGTTTGGGTATGAAACGTATCAAGGAGCGATTTTAGTAAGATTAAAGATAGGTCTGGAGTCTAGACTCTAGAGCAGCCTTTCTCAAAGTGGGCGATAACGTCCCCTTGTGAGCATTGAAGGTCTGTAGGGGGGTGGTGTGGGACCCAGAAAAAAAACGAGGGCGTTGTGTAGAGGCTTTGGGGGTGATTTATTTCATCTGGGGCTTTATTTCTTAAAGTGGGCGGTAGACAAAATAAGTTTGGGGACCACTGTTCTAGAGCGCCGTTTTATTAAAACCTTTATTTTTATAAACTAGTAGTCCAGAGAAGTGACCTTCCTCGGACTTCCACGAATATTTCAAAACTAAAATTAGCAAATTCAGCCGTTTTCGAATTTTAGCGAGACTAAAAAATTAAAATTATTTTTTACTACATATTGTGGTCGAGTGATTTGAGTTGTGTTCATAGCTTAGGTAGGAGAAGACTAAAAAAACCAGCCAAGTGCGCGTCGAGCCACGCGCAATATAGGGTTCCGTAGAACCGCTAGTTTTTTTAAATTTTTGTATGTATAATGTACATTTATAACGTGTTTTACATTGCTCAATAACTTATAAAGTCTTCTTAGCCGTGATAGTTTTCCTTTTAAATTCAGCATATTTCCCACCTTTTCCAGAAGCAACCGTTTAGCTGGTAGAAGGGGGGGACAATGGACTCTAACGATTTTTTCCACTTTAAAATTTAATATTTCACAAACGGATCCCTAAATCGGAAAAAGGTCTATGAATACTCATAATATTTTTTAAAAACCTATCCAACGACACCCCACACGATGGGGTGGACGCGAAAAAAAATTCGAAAAAAAAATTCATCCCCGCTTGATGTGTAGGGAAGGAAAAAGAACCATAATTTTTTTTTAAAGATTTAATGTACCATTTTGTCGGTAACATTAATATGTGCATTCATGCCAAATAACAGCTTTGTAGGTACTATTGTCTCTGAGCAAAACCGCGGACAGACAGACAGACGGACAGACCGAAACTCTAAGAGTTCCTTATTGATTACGGAACCCTAAAAACTGCTGTAAGCATTTGGGCCGTTGTTCAGTTCTTACACCTGTTACTGGATATTGTGATTTGTGTCTCCTGTTGATATTGCAAATAAAGTGTCGTCTTTTATATTCATTGACGGGACGACCACAATAGATATTATGTTGGAAGACTTCCCAAGGGGGCGTTCACAAATAACGTGAGATGTTTTTATTTTTATTTTTTTGACCCCTCCCCCCTCCCCGCCTGGTGAGATTTCGTGAGATTTTATTCAACCTCCTCCTCCTCCCCCAAATCTCACGTCTTACGTAAACATTTAGTTTGACAGTCAGTAGATTTTCTTTCGAACGAATTTGTGAATGATCTTTTTTTTTTTATTAAATAAGGGGGCAAACGAGCAAACGGGTCACCTGATGGTAAGCAACTACCGTCGCCCATGGACACTCGCAACATGAGAAGAGCTGCAGGTGCGTTGCCGGCCTTTTAAGAGGGAATACGCTCTTTTCTTGAAGGTTTGCAGGTCGTATAGGTCCGGAAAAACTGCTGGTGACAGTTCATTCCAGAGTTTTACAGTGCGCGGCAGAAAGTTACGCGGAAAACGCACTGTGGAAGATCTTAATTGTAATGATTACGGTTACGATTAAGGGTTGGACTTCATCTGGTAGCACGGAATCGCATTTATTCCGCCTGCGCTACCACGTGCTGCAGTGTGCTGCTGCATGCGAACGCGCGCTGTCGCATTCCGCAGACAAAAAAGGCGATCGGATGCGAAGGTGAAAGGATGCGTTAGCATGCTATAACGCGCTTCAGCGTTCTGGAGTCTCCCTGCCGACCATTGCATTTTGTCCGTGATGCCGATAGCCTCGAGGATTCCGCCGGGTGCTATCGCATTATGATTTCTGTCTCGGTCTAGCAAATGCCAGTTCTAAGCGACAGAAAGAGAAAGGGCGACGGAAAAAGGCGATTCCGTGCTGCCAGATGAGGTCCAACCCTAAATCTTAAGAGCCCGGGTAACCCTCGAAATTCTCATACATACGTAGTACCAAAATCATTTTGTCATACGAAAATATTTAACATGTTTGAGTTATTTTTCAGCTTAAAATAGTAATTATCTAGGTTCCTGAACAAAAATTAACTTCAAAATATTGAAACACAAAAAAATAATAATTTGTGTATAAATTTTTTTTACTAAATTTACTACTAAATGTTAAAACACTAAAAAATAGAGTGAAACACTAAAAAATATATAAATAAATATTAAATTTACTACAAAATATTTCAACTCTAAAAAATATTTTTTAGTATTTAAATATTTTGTAGTAAATTTACTATTTATTTATATATTTTTTAGTGTTTCACTCTATTTTTTAGTGTTTAAACATTTAGTAGTAAATTTAGTAAAAAAAATTTATACACAAAAAAATTTTTTTTAGTGTTTTAATATTTTGAAGTTCATTTTTGTTCAGGAACCTAGATAATTACTATTTTAAGCTGAAAAATAACTCAAACATGTTAAATATTTTCGTATGACAAAATGATTTTGGTATTACGTATGTATGAGAATTTCGAGGGTTACCCGGGCTCTTAAGCATACGTACAATATGGATGAAATGGACCAAAATATGTAGTATTATTTTGTTGAGAAAAAAATTACGTGAGATTTGCCGAGACCCCCTCTCCTCAACGTGAGATTAGATGAGATTTGACTCGACCCTCTCCCCCCTAAACACCTCACGTAATTTGTGGACGCCCCCCAACAAATTGAAACACTAACATGGCTTCCATCAAAATGTACGTGCATTTTTACGTACGTTATTGGAGTGTTGACCGTCCTTTTGGTTGAATGGACGTCCGTCAACGCACAGAGTCACCTTGTGTTAGCCGATATAAGTGTTTTGAAAGTTCACAACCTAGCCCACGCCATCCGTTGCCAGTCGCACTGATAGTGCTACAAATACCTACTACCGATAAACTAATAAAAAAGAATTTTGTCGCCCTCCAACGAATACTTTAGAGTTTAGACATCCATACTAATATTATAAATGCGAAAGTATGTCTGTCTGTCTGTCTGTCTGTTACCTCTTCACGCTCTAACCGCTGAACCGATTTTGCTGAAATTTTGCATGGAGATACTTTGAGTCCCGAGAAAGGACATAGGATAGTTTTTATCCCGGAAAAAATGTATAGTTCCCGCGCAATAAACGAGTTTTGGCGCAACGGAGTTGCGGGTGTCATCTAGTATCACATAACGTTAAGTTTGTAAGGCTCGATTTATACCGTCGCCCAGACGCGCGGTTTAGCGGCTACGCCGCTAGATATAACAAACAATTGTATGTACCATTGAGGAAATTGATTCCTAGGCAGTTGACATACCAACGTCATTTGGTCGAATCACATTGTCAATTCAAATTTCAATGTTAATAATTATTATTATTATGCCCTGTCGGCTGGGTTTGACATAACGTGACCAAACTACGTAGGAATCAACTTCTCGATAGTACCAAAATCTAGCCTAACAGACACGGTTTTTGTGTTGGACACATTATATACACCACAGATTATAAAATGGTTACTATGTAATTTGAACTGTGATCGGCAGATAGTAATAGCCCAGAAGTTAGTAAATAATTATTATTTACTTAATTTTATATTAAGAATTAGTGTCCGACCGAAGTCTATTTTTGGCCGAAGCCGAAGCCGAAGCCGATTAATCGGCAATCGCCACAACCTTCGGCCGAAGCCGAAGCCGAAGCCGATTAATCGGCAATCTCCACAACCTTCGGCCGAAGCCGAAGCCGAAGCCGATTAATCGGCAATCGCCACAACCTTCGGCCGAAGCCGAAGCCGAAGGTTTATAATCTTAATCGCTCGACTCTCAGTAATTAATTTTTAACCGACTTAAAAAAAGGAGGTTATCAATTCGACGCGTATGTATGTAATATTTCCAGAACTGCCCAAGTTTCGTATATTAAGTTAGTCTGTAATCTGTATCAGCGTCTGAAGAAATGTGCCAAATTACAAGTGTATGTATGTATGTTTTTATGTTCGTGTTCGCATATCTCTGGAACTACCATTCCGATTTAAGTTTTTTTTTTGTACTAGGTACTGTTCAACTTAGGGAATAGTGGGAATAGTAGTATAAAGTTTCAACAAAATCGGTTCAGTAGTTTTAGAGATACGGAGTTTTAATTCTCAATTACGTATAATTTTGAAGTCGGTTTTATCTTTTTTAATATTGAAGGTTTACACCTCTATATTGACTGTCTCATAGAGAAGTTGATTTAGAAATGGTAATAAAAGTTTGTGATTTCGTGATTTATTTATTACTTAATAATTTGTGGACTACAAATAATTAATTGAGTTTAAGGAATGACTCAAATGTGTAGTTCGAAAACGGATGAGAATTCGGAAAAAGTGTATAAGAATTAAAATTATAGAGAATTTAATATTTTTTTTTCTCATCGTAGAATGTTTTTTGCTACAACGCATCGTTCTTTAGTTATTAGCCAAAAACCAAAAATTGAGACTTTTGGCAATCTCCCCTCACTCCGGCTCACCTCCTAGACTTCAGGACTTTTAGAATGTTTTATCCCTAAGCACCCTGAATAAGTTCCAGCAGAAATCTCTTAGGTTCCCGCTCACGCATTCTACAACTACTATATTGACTAAACTATTGGAAAAAATAATAATTTCTTTATTATTTCACAAATAACAATAATAAGACCAATCAATCAGCCTTTGTTTTACTCGACTAGACCGAAACTAGACTAATAAATAAATAAACAAACACTAACTTCTTAATAAATAAATAATAATTAAATGATTTATTAAGAAGTTAGTGTTTGTTTATTGTATTTGACAGTGACTTCCAGCTGCCTCTGCATACACGACCGATCCGTCGCTTTCACGACTCACTCAGGTTTTCGTAACAGTTTACAGTTCGTTCAATTTCGACGGTTGCTCGGACCTTCGGCAAAGCTTCGGCTTCGGTCGGGTTTTAGGCCGAAGCCGAATGTTTCGCCGAAGGTGTTTTTTTTGGCCGAAGGCGGCCGAAGCCGAAGCCGAATAATATTAAGAGTTTATTCAGGTTCTTTTCATTATTTAAGTAAGCCCCTAATTTCTGGGATCAACTCAATTTCGGTGTGAAATCGCAATTACAAATGTAAGTTGATTTCATCTTGGGGCCAACACGACACGGTAAACATGACTATAACACAAACGCCGCAACAAGGCTAACGAAAACAAAATAAAAGTGTCTAGCTCCAAGTCCTGTGGGATTAGGAAAATAAGGCCTGAAGCTACCTTGGCATAGGTAAAGTTATATTGTTACGGATACGGGCAGTTGTTTACCTCTGCGCGTACTTTCTAGAAAAGTCCAACCCTTGTTTATGTGGTTTTTTTTTCTGTTTTATTTATCTGAAGACATGTCGGTCCCGTTAGATTGCGTGTTTACGTAAACAATCCAGAATGGAACGTTCCAGAAAGCGTCGCGGGCCATATAAAAGGTAAACAAGCCGGCAGTCAGTTCAGTTTCGTCTGAGCGATCTTCGAGACGACTTCGAAGTGAAAACAAGTGATCAATAGTGAGTGATTGTGATAGTGAACCGACGACTCGGCTACGACCTAGGACAGTGATAGTGCTCAGTGATTTGGATCTAGTGCTTAGTGTTTGGACTTAGTGATTTGTGTGAGCTAGTGTCAGTGAATAAAGTCTTCAAGTGAGTCACGGTCTTTTTCTCCGAATCCTCGAACCCTAGCACGTAACAATATAATATCAAAATTCAAAATATTTTCCTAGGTTGCGAACTTACTATTTAATATTACTTCCCAGTCCCACATTGTGATTTTTATCTTAAATAAGGTATAACACTTGTTGACCCGGTAAAGTTCTTATCACTTTGTAAAATAAATTATACTGTACTCGGCGATAAATGGCGATAGCGGTCATTGACTCCCTGTCAAAAGCTTTTCATTTTACAAAGCCGCGATTGACAACATCTGACACTTAATTGTCAATCGCGGTTTATTTTATATAGAAAACGAACTTTTGCCCGCGGCTTCGCTCGCGTTAAGAAGTATTAATATATACAAACTTTCATCCCCTATTTTAACCCCTTGAGGTTGGAATTTACCAAAATCCTTTCTTAGCGGATGCCTACATCATAACATCTACCGGCATGCCAAATTTACTCCTTGAAGCAAAACTCATCGCAAAAATCATGAGAAAGAAAACATGTTCTGTAGTACAAAGGTTAAGGGGTGGTTGCAACAGCATCCTGGAAATGACAGCAGGGAGGCTGGACTCAGCAGTTTTGGGTCGCTTCACTAAGTTGCATATGAGAGGTGCAACTGGGTGACTTGACTCATGTGATCGTAACTGGCCTTGCTTTTTGTTCCTTTTAATTAAACTTTTAAATTGTAAACTAACATAAGATAAGATTTATGTTACCTACTAACAAATATGGACTGTAATTTTCCGAAATAATGTAATTTAAATTTTTTATTTTATTTCAAATATTATTTTCATTTTTTAATAACTCGTTACGCTGTAACAAAGAAATAAAAATTATTTATAAACAGTTATAAAAATGCCGAGTCTCTATATTTTTACAGTTTCAAAGAATTGGTAACAAAAACATCTTGGACTTTATTTAAAAAATAGCGATGTGATAAAATCCATACTATAATATTATTATCAATGTGAAAGTCTCTGTGTCTGTCATTCACGCCAAAACTACTGAACCGATTGAAATGAAATTTTGTAACAAATTAAGCCTGAGAAAGGATATAATGCTACTTTTTAACTGGAAGAAGGATTGTAAGTGGATTGTAAGGAATGGTCAAAGGTTGTTCAAAGGTTTGGACACCAATTTTGTTTATTAGGTGGATTTTGGGAACCTTTGCAGTAATGTAGGCAACATTTTATCCCGGCATTCCCACGGAAACGGGAACCACCGCGCGCTATAAACTGAAGTCCACGCGGACGGAGTCGCGGGCAACAACTACTAAATAAGTCTGGTCTGTTGCGCATACTTCAATCGAAACTTTATAGAGGCTGCATACTTTTCGAAGCTAGTTATGAAATACTTCTACTATTAGCAAGTTTATTTGTTGTCTGAAGTATATCAGCTACAATAATGAAATAATATTATCGTCTGATATAAAGTCGAAGGAATAATATAAAGACGATTCTTTCAGAGATTTTGGATTCTAACCTAGTTACAAAGAATGTGGGATTGCAGAGTATACTATAGTGGCCGAAATTCGCGCTTCGTAGCGTAATTTTATAAAAATACTAGCTGTTCCGACAAACGTTGCTTTGCCATAATATATTTGCCATATTATTTTATTGAAGTGACTAAATAAGTATGTCACCATGGCAACGTCGATCGCTATCCCGTCGCTCAAACAATGGTGCCGTCAGTCTCAGGTTGTAATAATTTACTATTATTTATTCAACAAATGCACTTATCAATATATAAAGTACCGAGTAGCCGATTCTCAGACCTAATGAATGTGCATATAAAATTTGGTAAAAATCAGTAAAGCCGTTTCGGAGGAGTTCGTGGACTAACATTGTGACACGAGAATTTTATATATAAGATCTACTACTACTAAACACTACATATTCGCTATTTAGAAGAATATATGTAAATAACATTAAATTACACATATTGTATATATATATATATATATATATATATATATATGTTACACTACTGTGCGTCACGTGGGCTCGACGTTTACGGACTGCGTTGCACACATACGTTAAGGGGCGTCCATAAATTATGTAAGGTGTCCTAGTGTTCTAGGGGGCGGTCAAGAGAAAATCTTACGAAATCTCATCAAGGGGAGAGAGGGGGTCAAAAATTTTCAAAAATGCCTTACGAAAATTATGGACGCCCCCTTAGATGCAATACTCGGGTCGGTCATACAATTTTCTTTGCCTTGCTACATTTTTACGACAGCAACTGGAGCTATATCTGAGCGGTCTAATGTATGAAAATTGAGAGCTGAGCTAAGCTGCGTTGCGAGGAATGTGTTTTACAAGAACCAATAGAATCGATGCGCTGAACGTGGTCAGGTCAGGCAAATGAAGCGTTTCTATTGGTTCTCTAAATTACATTCCCCGCTACGCAGCTTAGCTCAGTTCCGGTAGAGTCGCAGCCTTATTGTTCTATAGTCATATTTGGTAAAAGAGGTCCCGTGCGAGTTTCTTACGCCGGTTCTTCTCGCCGGGGTAGTTCACGAACCGGCGGTAGGCACCGTAGTCACGACATTCAAAAAGTATATTTAAAATACCTATTTTGAATAAAAAAAAAGATATATTTTTTATTCTATACCTACTGTCTTTTTCGATGGTCCGACGTCGAAACGCACACAATTGAGCAGCGTGGCTTCGCTCTATACGTATAACGTAGTTTCATAGTAATTCAATATATGAGTCACTTACGCCTCAGATATGTAGGCACGTAGCTTGCAGAAGGTCAGGCCCAGGCTGTACGGGTACTGGTGCCAGTACACCGCGAGGTCGTTCGGCAGACCTGAAATTGACATTCTTTTAGTACGATAGTAGCAAAAATTATTTTTAACAAAAAATTAAAACCGACTTCCAAGGTAAAAACAATATTAATAGCATCCTTATAATATGAACTAAAAAGTATTAAATAATTTTTCCTATCTAATATGTAGTGCCTTTTCCCGAATTCGGCAAAACCTCAACTATTTCTGTACTCAATCTTCATCATTTTGAAGATATAGCTGAATCTTTATTTCTTTGACAGAAAATATGAAACTTTTGGAACTGGCACCGACTTCAAAATTATGAAGATTGAGTACAAAAATAGTTGAGGTTTAGCCGAATTCGGGAAAAGGCACTACATATTAGATAGAAAAAATTATTTAATACTTTTTAGTTCATATTATAAGGATGCTATTAATATTGTTTTTACCTTGGAAGTCGGTTTCAATTTTTTGTTAAAAATAATAATTTCACTCTTTTTAGTTACCTAGTAGGTAAACTGTTAGTGCCAATTCAAATTGTATAAAAAATAGTTTCATATTGTCTTCACTAGATGTCACTGAGGCGCTCCTGTGTCGCGCTATCGCTTGTACGTAGAAGTTTTATATAGGTAGTTGTAACTTGTATCACATTTTTGTTGGTTTGTTGAAAGTTTGTAAGCAAATGACAACTCAACAGTGAGCTTGGTGTGATCAGTGAGCATTGAATTGACAACATAAATCATAATATTGAGTGGTAATTGATCTCGTATAATTGTTATTAAGTTGACCTCCGTCATAATCCGCGAATTTATAAGTGGTCGTCGGTGGTACTGCGTATATTCTACGTATCTTAATACAATTTGTTAAGACTGTTAAGAGTCATACGGCATACCCCAAGGCCCAAATATCAGGTAGATAGATAAATTTAAACAATACATTTAAAAAAATCTAAGTGAACACGTGCTGCAAAATGCTCGCAGCGCGGCATGCCGCATGCCCTGACATTCCGGTTAGAACTTGAATACGATGTTTACGCATGAGCCGCGCGGCGCGCGGCGACGCCGTTGCCTCTGCGGCGCCGACCGCCGTGTATATTAAACAGCCTATAATAATTGGTGCTGTTACGTACATAATTATTATTATTGTATCCATACCTATACCTTGTACTATTATCTATTTTGTGCCATGAGACATTGGTGACCTTAACACGACGTGGTAATAATGATGATGACGATGATGATGATGATGAATTTGAATTGCATGGTAGCATATGCTTCCTGTTCTTAAAACAACGCCGAAACTCCCAAACGTGTATCTATAAAGAGTCAGGAGTTCTCTCAGCATCTTCGAAACCATAGTATACCTTGACCCAATATTTGACTTTTTGGTAGCATATTCTTAGTACACTTCACATAAAACCAAAATCACTATATGTTTCCATATAAATTTCGAGGAGTTCCCTCGATTACTCCTGGATCCCATCATCAGGTCACCACTATTGTGAACATGGTACCAAATTGGAGTGAAACCTAATACAACAAAACAAAAATTGAACGTTGAACATACAAAAATAAAAAAATAAATATCCACAGCCGAACATATAACCTCCTCGTTTTTTGGAAGTCGGTTAAAAATTACTAATATAATTACTGTCGGCAACAGGGGCAGACAATAGAAAAGGTGTTGCGAGTCGCGACGAGCTAGACGCTGTAGATAAAGAGTGGCTAAATATAGCAACGGACAGAGACGTGTGGAAAGAAACAGGGGAGGCCTTAGCCCAGCTGCAGTGGGACACTATCGGCTATTAATAATAATATAGTGTCGTGACCTCATACGCTTTAGTCGCTTTAGAAAACATGTACTTTGAAATAATTTTACCCATCCGGTTTAAATAAAGCCATATTCATTCTTCAGTTTAGAAATTAACACTTCGGAACGACGCTGTAGTATGACGATCACTTAAATTATTTAAGACTTCCTAAGTTAAGTTATTTTATTATTTTACTATCTTTATTGTAATGGATTGTATTTTCGAATAGAAAAGTCACAATACAGTAGAAAAATCACCTCACTCTTTCTATTGTATCAAAGGTTTTTTTAAACTATAAGTAGGTTTCAGCACTTGGGCAAGTTTCCTAGAAATTTTAGATCTTCGATAGCCTTACCTTACCTAAGTTACAGTATTTCTAATATTTTTTTATGTAATATAGCGCTATTTCGCCGTTTCTTTTATAAATCGCGGCTACATAACTTTAATATGACTTAAAAGTTAAAGTCATTTATGTAAAACCATAGCGCTTGTGCTACCTGGGTACTCTGGCAAATTTTGTCGGCACGGATTTTCGAAAGTGATCCCAAAATTCAAATATGTGTAGTTATCAGGACCAACGAGACGTGAACAAGTAAGCTTGAATATTGTTTGACAGTTTTGAAATTGCCAATCTGCGGCCGCTCACATAGTGTTGGTTTAAAACTGAATTTTTCTATCGGGCGCATGTAAACAAATGTTGGAGACGTACATAACCTTTAATATGGCCTAGTAGCTTATCAGCAGGCTTAGCACGGTAAATATAGAAGCGGTTTCTTCCTACGGAAGAATAGACAAAGTGACAGGTTGACAAACTAGGTAATCCACCATTTTATTACTAAAATCTGTCAATAATATTGGATATAATAATATTATTATGTCCATTCTTTTAACGTTGAATTGAAAAATTAGTAGGTCTGTCACTTGAATATCAATCAATTTTCTCTGAGTATGAGATTCATAATATAGGCTGTTACCGTTAACGAATGATTCGAATCTGAAAATTAAATAGCGTTTTTCATTTTTGCTAAATTAACGTAAGAAAGTGTCCAACTAAGGTGTCAGTTATTACAGGTGAATCAGGGCTTAAATGTAGGTGGAAATATAGTAGTAGTAGTTAGTAGCAACCTATTTTTTATTTTATTTTTGAAAAACCAAAATTATTTGTATTGCTTGTCGTAAATCGTGACTATTAGCCCAAATTCCACAACTAAACTAAAATTAGGCCTGAGAATAGTTTTTCATATTTTTTATATTTTACCGGAAATTAGAATCAAAAAGCGTGCCTGATCTTGTTGCATCAATATAAATGATAATCCAGCAGGTAAGCTTCATGATCAAAATGCAAGTAAGGCTCGATCCAGGATCTGATATACTGAAAAAAGGGTAATAATAGATCTTGACACGATCGAGGGTCTTGAGTCTCTTGACTCTTGGCATTTCGGTAGGTGGTGTCTGTCCACTACACGTAAGTCCCAAGTCCCATTATAAAATGAAGAGTAAATTCGATGAATATATCACATCGATATCATATAAACATCATATTTTACAATCATTTACAACTAGTAGTCAGCAATTTCATATGCACGAATTACTGTTTCGAATAAGTACATTTTTCAATTTCTTTAAAAGTAGCCTATATAGATATTGGATTCGTAGGCAGATGGCGGACCAGCGTAAGGCGTCGAGTTATTTGTAGCCAAGCCAAATATCACGATTAACATTTATTCGACATCAATAGAACCAAATTACGTAAGTTCACCAACTATATAACACGTCATACGGAGCTTGCATGTACTTTCCAGTGGTGCGTCAGGTTAATGTGACCGTGTTGTACTATATATGTTTTAAATTGTAATTTTCCATCATTGAGCAGAATGTATGCTTGAATTTGGATAAATTGGTTTTACTTTGGAAGCTGATATCATGAGTGTAATAAACAACAAATTTTTAAAGCATAGATTGTATTATTACTTTAGTTAGAACTGTTAAAAGTTCCTGAAAGATGTGACTTTGGTAATTTTTTTTCATCCAGTATGCTAAAAATCGACATACGGTTTTGCTCGATAGTTTTACTCCAAATCGAGCAATAACAGAGGTGTGGACCGCTAAAACTGACAGCTCGAAGGCTCGCTTCGAGCCAGCTCGATGGAATTAAATATGTCAAATATGTCATTTCCTTCGATTTGGAGTAAAACTATCGAGCAAAACCGTATGTGAGTACTTAGCAGTAGGAGTACATTATTTTATGGGAACAAATATAATGACCACCAAAAAATGCTCTCATACCCTAAACTTGTTTACCAAAAAGAGTTACTTTACACCAAAAAAATAAAGTCTAAAATTGCAATACTACCAGCTATTTTTGTCACGACCACACTTCAAATTGTAATCGAACGCCAAATATAGTAAATGATCACCAAATCCTTGCGAGCAAATCAATGCGATATTTCTGTTTAAATAAATCATTACGATTGACAACAAAATGCAAGCATATAATTAACAAGGAAGTATTATAATTTATAACTCCTTATTGTTATATTCAGGAGTTTGGACCTGAAGAGATAACAGACGGACACCTACCCTGGATTCCAATTAAAAGTTTTACAATTACTAATAAATAATATTATAAATGCGAAAGTATGTCTGTCTATCTGTCTGTAACCTCTTCACGCCCAAACCACTGAACCGATTTTGCTGGGTATGGAGATACTTATACTGAGTCCCGTTATCATTATATTATTATTTATTTACGATAGTCAAATAAAGAGATGTAATTCTTTTGTTTCTCATTTTAAAATTAAAATGTAGTTCGGTTTTTATTATTTATTACTAGCTGTTGCCCGCGACTTCGTCCGCGTTAATTTTTTCAATCCAATTGAGAGGGCAATTTCCCGCGCATATTAATTAAATGACACTCGAAAACTGTATGTTTAGCTTAGGTTAGAATAAATTCACTGTTAATTAATAATTTTGTTCCTAAGAAGGGGAATTAAAACTCAACATTCATGACGCGACACCATTTGATGTAAGCAACAATCCCAGGAGGGGAGGGGGGGGGGGGGGTAGGGCCGTAGGCAAAGTATATAATATGTAATATAATTAGTGTTTTAATTTTAATAATAATACAGAGCCTATGTGTTGGTCCGACCTCTTAGTAATATTAAAAATTTGAAGTAAATCCATTCAGTAATTTTTGAGTTTATCCCGGACATAAATACAGACAAAAAGACAAAAATTATCATAACTATATTTCTGGCTTCCATATTGATAGTAGATCAGGTACCAAGTATAATTTTTTTTTAATATTCAATGTACAAAATTGACTTTCCTATGATTTTATTCTGTTTATAGATAATCACAATCGATTGTATAGTTTACGCGCAAACTTCAAGTCTTTTGAGTGGGAACCATATATTTTTTCGAGACAAAGATTATTTTATGTCCTATCTCAGGACTAAATGTATCTTCACACCAAATTTTATCAACATCGAATAATAGTTTAAATTATAAAAGTTTATTGTGTGGGAACCGTACATGTTTTCGGGACTAAAAATATCCTTTGTCCTTTCTCAAGGTTCAAAGTATATCCTTACCAAATTTCATCAAAATTGATTGAATAGTTTACGCGCAAAACATAAAAATTCATTGTGCGGAAACCGTACATTTTTCCGGGACAAAAAGTATCCTATGTCCTTTCTCTGGACTCAAAATATCTTCATATCAAAGGAGTATGGGCTAATTTGTATGGAGCCTGGGCTATCCGCGGCCAGGAACAATTCTAACATATATTCATACTTAGGAGTCCTACAATTACAGTGTAGAAATCTCATCGCCGAAATATACTTTAAAAGTAGATAAAATTCGTTTTTATTTTTCAAGATGATATTATGCATAATTTAATAAGTATATTAGCTTATGTTTAGAGCAAAAGCGGGAAGGTAAGGTTTTAATAAGGAGGACCAGCTATGTTTATTAGTACCGTACTTACTCGGGTTTAATAATAGCACTTAATTCCGCTGCTGGTAACCTAACCTAAACCTAACCTAACCTAAGCCTTTTTTTTTAATGCGCAGGGGAAACCCATCATGGGTCTCCCGGGTTGGGAATGTGCCTCAGTTCTGAAGCACCCCGGGGTATATGAGACTCCTACTCACTAAAACCACCTGCGGTTCGCCTTCAGCCGTATAAAGGAGGTATGTCCCGGATCTAACAAACACGAACAAAAACCTAACCTAAACCTAACCTAACCTAAGCCTAACATAAACCTAACCTAACCTAACCTATACCTAACCTAACCCAACCGAGATACCAGACTACAGACCGAGACGTGTGCGCAGCAGCACAAACTGGTTTTATTGTTTTGATTGATTTGGAAGCTTATACTTATGCATTGGTATTAGGTAAACACAAAATATAATAAATAATTATTAAGCAATATTGTTCTATGCGATCACCGCGTTATTTCGCATTCAGTTATTTTCTAAGCTAAATGGAACACAATGATACGTCCAAGGCAAATGTTGTTTCTAAATATCAGTACTTTCATTTGACGCTAATTTCATCAGTGGCCGCCGATAGCCCAAATGTGCCAAAATTCATCAAAATCGATTGAATAGTTTACGCGCAAATCATAAAAGTTTATTGTGCGGAAACTGTACATTTTTCCGAGACAAAAAAATATCCCTTGTCCTTTCTCAAGGTTCAAAGTATCTCCTTACCAAATTTCATCAAAATCGATTTAATAGTTTACTCGCAAATCATAAAAGTTTATTGTGCGGAAACCGTACATTCTTCCGGGACAAAAAGTACCCACCAAAAACATTTCATGTAAAAGTTACCTCGACGACCACAAAAGGTTTGCCCTGTGAAAAATACATCAGATCTAATGTAGAGCCAAGCTTCTGAATCGACGCGGCCTAACTGTATCGACCCTAACTCCAACAAATTTTACATAATATCAGTATGTACGTATGGCTTGGCTGTTTCGTTACTTACTTCAAATCAGAAACTAAATATTCGAAACAGCGAAGCCATACATACGTTTACTGATAGCATGTAGAAATTGTTGGAGTTAGGGTCGATAGAGTTAGGCCGCGTCGATTCAGAAGCTTGGCTCTACATTAGATCTGATGTCTTTTTCACAGGGCAAACCTTTTGTGGTCATCGAGGTAACTTTTACATGAAATGTTTTTGGTGGGATTTCAGTCCTTTTTGTAAGTTGCTACTTGCTAGGCAGTCTTTTTAGTCATTTTAGTGTTTTTTTATTATTTTTTATTAAGAGGTTTTTAGTTAATGTCCATCCCGTGTAGAGATCAACTACGATATCATGGCTCGCCCCTCCAAAATTCAAAACTTTTGAAGTGCGTTGTCAAAACGTTTGAAGTGCGTTGTCTTGCGCGGTCGGCTAGTTATGATTAGTTGACCAACAAATCTTGGTAATAAGTGACATTAACTGAAATATTACGTATACTGTGATTGGTTGAATACTTACTACATACAAACTCTTTCATAAGGATGTGATTACACACATTGAAACAGTCATTTGGAGGGGCGCGCCATATTATCGTAGTTGATCTCTAAACTTTCATGTCCTATATATAAAAATGGATTTTCAAATGTATTAGTCGCGCCAAAACTCGAAAACGGCTGAACGGATTGGGCTGATTAATTTGGTCTTAAAATATTCGTAGAAGTCCAGGGAATGTTTTAAAATGACACGAAGTTCACCGGGAGAGCTAGTTATTCATAAAATTGATAAAAGTCTTATTAAATTTCCATTACCCTTACTAAACTTATTTTTTACCACTACTTTATAACCAAATTTCGGCGTATTTCAGATATCAATAAAATATAAAGTATTAGACCTATTGAGACTTCGTATGTTCAATAAGTCTATTATTGACATTATATCATGAGAATAATAACTATCTGGCACATCGGAAACCAACTCTACGAGGGTCAACTTCCACTCACCCCCATTTTAGGGGATGAGGGACGAAAATTACAAGTTTATGAATTTTTTTGTTGGTTGTATACTAAACTAAGATTGCATACCAAATTTCAGCTTTCTAGCACTTCAGGAAGTAGCCAAACATTTTGATGACCATCAGTGTGTCAGTGACGAAATCGGTGTATTTTGAATATCAATAAAATCTAAAGTATAAAAGCTATTCAATTAAGACTCTGTATGCTAATAAGTCTATTAATGACATCATATCCTGAAAATATGAACTATCTGCTACAACGGAAACCAATTTTATGAAGGTTAAAAAAAAACGGCGAAACACTTCGAGAAAAGGTAGGTATAGTGCCCTTGCGCTTCGCTTGGCTCGTCTCGCCGGGTGCACTACCGTGCACCCAGATTCTATATCCTTTCTCGGTACTTAAAGTATCTCCATATCAAATTTCATTAAAATCGATTGAATAGTTTACGCACAAATCATAAAACTTTATTGTGCGGAAACCGTACATTTTTCCGGGACAAAAAGTATTCTATGTCCTTTCCCGGTACTTAAAATATCTCCATACCAAATTTCATTAAAATCGATTGAATAGTTTATGCACAAATCATAAAAGTTTATTGAGCGGAAACCGTACATTTTTCCGGGATATAAAGTATCCTATGTCCTTTCTCGGGACTCAACGTATTTCCATACCAAATTTCAGCAAAATCGGTTCAGCGGTTTAGACGTGAAGAGGTAACAGACAGACAGACAGACAGACAGACACACTTTCGCATTTATAATATTAGTATGGATGGATTTAAATTCGACAAGCTTTTCCAAATATAATCAAAAATCACATATATTTTTTGTGCCAATCAATGAAATACATACGTCTAGAAAACTGCACAAAGATGTCGAATTGGCAGTTGTCTTCCCCTTAAAGTACCAGCGCTAAAGAGTTACTTTTTTAAACCTTTGTATAAGCAATTTCATGACGCCGCGCTGGAGTGGTTGCCCGATAGAAATCACACTTTTATTGTTTTTTCAGCATATGAGATATTGTAACTTCCATACTTCCGTACTAACTACTTATATTATGAATGCGAAAGTGTGTCTGTCTGTCTGTCTGTATGTCTGTTACCTCTTCTGTTACCTCTTCACGCCCAAACCACTGAACCGATTTGGCTGAAATTTGGCATGGATATACTTTGAGTCCCGGGAAAGGACATAGGATACTTTTGATCCCCAAAAATGCACGGTTCCCGCGCGATAAACAAGTTTTGGCGCAACGGAGTTGCGGGCGTCATCTAGTTCTGTACCTATATTATTTCCACGAGTCAAAATAGTCGTTTCAGAAAGCCCAATCAATAAACAAACTCGCAATTAAAACATCTTATATATAAAATTCTCGTGTCACAATGTTAGTCCACGAACTCCTCCGAAACGGCTTTACTGATTTTTACCAAATTTTATATGCATATTCAGTAGGTCTGAGAATCGGCTACTCGGTACTTTATATATTGAAAAGTGCATTTGTTGAATAAATAATAGTAAATTATTACAACCTGAGACTGACGGCGACCATTGTTTGTGCGACGGGATAGCGATCGACGTTGCCATGGTGACATACTTATTTAGTCACTTCAATAAAATAATATGGCAAATATATTATGGCAAAGCAACGTTTGCCAGGACAGCTAGTTTTTTATAAAAAAATATAATATGTTTAGACTACAAAAAGATAATTATACAGTGTGGGCGTCCGTCCTAATGGCCAAGTAAACTTGTCTCCCACTGAAAAGGCCGCTGAAGAAGAAACGACTTAATTGTACAGGGTGTAAAAAAAGAAAGTAATAATACGTAAGATATGCATTGTATAGTGTTCACTTTGGAAGTGGCAGGACTGAAAGCGTAACTTTTTTATTTATTATTCATTTCAGTGTTGCGACTTTACAGTGAACTGTACATACATATTCTAAACTCAAAACTCTAAAGTACTAAAGTATTATCACTTTATTTTATTACGCCTAGTATATTTAAATATCTAGATTTTCCACTTCATAATTCTAGTTGCGCACGGTACGTAATGAAGATTTTGACATTCCATACGTTTTCTATAAAATTAATCATTAAATTGAAGTCTCTCTCAGACTGGGTGCGGCCGTTGCTGCTTCGTTGACGAAGTCTATTATGCATTGTTATCAAGATTAAGCCTATTAAAGGCTTATAGTTAGCTGTAAGCCAGATCTCTAGGATTCGCTGAAGCTTATATCATATTTTTTGCGTCGCCAATCAGTTAACTTACGTATAATAGTGAGTTAGAGTCTTGAATGAAACAATTATAAGAATGTTGCTGCAGTAGAATTTTCTATATTCTGAAAACTATTTATCCCACCAAAAAACATTTTCATGTAAAAATGCTGCCAAGATGAGAACATAACAGTTCGTGGTGTCAAAAAGTAGTGAGATCTCACGTAGAGCCAAGTTTCAAACCTCACACACTCAGCCCTAAATCTAAAAACCTTAATTTTACACATAAATCGCGGCAAAATACTTGCTATAATGTGTCAGCCGCACGAGAAGAATCTAAAAACTCTACACATTAGTCAAAATCGGTGGCCTGGCCATTTTGTTGCGCTTCATATAAAAGTTATTAAGTACAACAGAAGAGTAGTTCAAAGCTCATAGCATGACCAATAATAAAATGGCCAAGCCACCCATTTTGACTAATGTGTAGAGTTTTTAGATTCTTCTCGTGCGGCTGACACATTATAGGAAGTATTTTGCCGCGATTTATGTGTAAAATTAAGGTTTTTAGATTTAGGGCTGAGTGTGTAAGGTTTGAAACTTGGCTCTACGTGAGATCTCACTACTTTTTGACACCACGAACTGATATGTTCTCATCTTGGCAGCATTTTTACATAAAAATGTTTTTTGGTGGGATTTCATTTCTTTTTGTAAGTTTTACCATACACGTTTTTATGAAATTAAGGGGCATACGAGCATGTGCATTATTAAAAAAGTTGCAAGTGCTTTGCCAGCCTTTAAGAGAGGATCGGCTATTTATAAAATTAGGGCACAAACGAGCAAACAGGTCACCTGATGGAAAGTACTACCGTTGCCGAGTTGAGGGAATAGGGAAAAGGAGTATCCCTATTCACCTGTTCTCTTTCCCTTTTTTATGAAATTAAGGGGGCAAACAAGCAGACGGGTCACCTGACGGAAAGCAACTGCCGCCCATGGACACTGTAACATTAGAAGAGTTGTAAGTGCGTTTCCGGCCTTTTTATGAAGGAATAGGCTAAGGAAATAAGCAGAAGAGAATAGGGATAGGGAATAATGTATTGGTATAGAGTGTAGTTAGGCCTCTGCTAAATTCAGTCACCAAACGAAACACAGCGCAAGCGCTGTTTCACGCCGGTTTTCTGTGAGTCTGTGGTCTCTCAAGGATAACACGTTTTTTTTAAGATTACCGTAATCATAGGGTAAAAACGGGAACCTATTACTAAAACTTCGTTGTTTTTCCGTCAGTCCGTCTGTCTGTCTGTCTGTCCTGTCTGTCTGTCTGTCTGTCTGTCTGTCGCCAGTCTGTAACTCAAGAATGATAGCTAGAGAGTTGAAATTTTCACAGATTATGTATATTTGTTGCCGCTATAACAACAAATACTAAAAAGAAAATAAAATTAATATTTAAAGGGGGCTCCCATACAACAAACGTGATTTTTTTTTTGCCTATTTTGCTCTATATCAATAATGGCAACATATAGGTACTTGATTTTTTCTCGAAGTCCTTAATAATATGTTTACTTTAATATTTAATAATAATATTAAAATAAAAATAAAAAATAAGGGGGGCTCCCATACAAAAAACACAATTTTTGGCATTATTTTGCTCTGTAAATGTACGGATATAGGTTAGGTTGGGTTTGATAATTTTTTTGTTGTTTCTGTACTAATAGTATGTTACATACCAAATTTCAGCTTTCTCAGACTTCAGGAAGTACCCTAACAGTTTTGATGATAGGTGAGTCAGTGCCCAAAATTGTGGGTTTTTGGACACCTATAAAATCTAAAGTATAATAGCTACAATATTCAAACTTTGCGCATTTCATAACTTTACTCGTGTCATTATATCCTAAAAATTTCAAGTATCTGGCATTATCCAAACCGAAGTTACTAGGGTTCAAAAATACGACGAAAAGGTAGGTAGTGCCCTTGCGCGCTTCGCTTGGCTCATCTTGGCGGGGGCACTCCCGTGCCCCCAGATTCTACAATGTTTGTAAACGCTATAAATTTGTATCCTGTATTTTTTTTAATTAAATAAGGGGGCAAACGAGCAAACGGGTCACCTGATGGTAAGCAACTACCGTCGCCCATGGACACTCGCAACATCAGAAGAGCTGCAGGTGCGTTGCCGGCCTTTTAAGAGGGAATACGCTCTTTTCTTGAAGGTTTGCAGGTCGTATAGGTCCGGAAATACTGCTGGTGACAGTTCGTTCCAGAGTTTTCCAGTGCGCGGCAGAAAGTTACGCGAAAAACGCACTGTGGAAGACTGCCACTCATCAAGGTGATGAGGATGGTATGTTTTTCGCGTGGGATGATGGCGAAAAGTTGCAGGTGGTATGATTCCGAACAACTCCTCAGAGCACTCCCCGTGATACAACCGTTAGAGGATGCAGAGTGAAGCTACATCTCGGCGTAATTCCAAGGAGTCCAAGCTGTTTGAAACACTATGGCAGTCAACAATTCGAGCGGCCCTTCGTTGGATACGATCCAGAGGGAGCAGTTGGTATTTTGGCGCCCCTGCCCAGAGATGAGAACAATATTCCATATGAGGCCGAACCTGCGCCTTGTAGAGTTGTAGGCGTTGGTCCGGACTGAAGTACTGTCTCGCTCTGTTAAGAACACCTAGCTTCTTCGAGACTAATTTGGCCTTACCCTCTAGATGATATCGGAACTGGACTTCGCTTGATATGTTGACGCCAAGTATCTCAATGCTAGGGGAGATGGTTAAAGATATGCCCTCGAAACGAGGATATACAAATACAAATAAATAATAAATACAATTGAAGACGTGAGTGGAAGAATCGAACAAGTAACATTTCGTAACATACGGACAATAACTAATTTTTTCCCTTATTATTTTCATAAAACTTGTAACTTATCTACTTCATAACCTAGCTAATATATCTGGCTACACATATAATCCATAGTTTTTCTATTTCAAATATTTTTTCCGACCCTAAAGCTTCCATTCAAGCAAAAACACGGGAAGTTTTTTCATGTTACTTAAGTACATTATTCTTCCACTCACGTCTTGAATTATTATAATAATAAATTAATTATCGATTACCCGTGGTTGCATTTTTAATATCGCATTATTAGAGATATTCTTTTTGTATTATAGGTACATACTAACATTAGAAATGCAAAAGTGTGTCTGACTGTCTGTTACCTTTACGGCGGGCTAAACCACTGAACTCGTATATGCGTTCATCCAGGAATAAATTAAGGTACCCGCGGGGTAAACGAATATTGGCGCAGCGTAGTTGTGGGCGTCATTTATAAATATTATGTTACATCGCACATAATAATAATTATTGTGTGGCTGACCATTCGACGTTATCATGTGGCCGCCACTCGCTTTGTTTTATTAATAGTAATTGTTTTATAACCAGCTAATTAGTATAACTAACAACTCATTGAAAATTAAAAATAATTTGTAATAATTAATCGTAGGTATTGCTCAAAAGACAAAAGTATAAGGTTAGTTTTTGCAAAATGATTTTCAGATTTTTTTTAAACAAATGCAAGAGCAGTATATTCTCCTATCAATAAAATCAATTTTATATCGGACTCGCTTCTTGTTTCACTCGTTTCGTCTCGTAAGTCGGCCGCTAGGGCTAGACGAGCATTTTTATTGTCAACGAGCTTTTGCCCGCGGCTTCGCTCGCGTTAAGAAGTATTATATATACAAACTTTCATCCCCTATTTTAGCCCTTCGGGGTTTGAATTTATCAAAATCCTTTCTTAGCGGATGCCTACGTCATAACATCTACCTGCATGCCAAATTTCCGCCCGATAAGTCCACAGGTTTGGGCTGTGCGTTGATAGATCACCATGTCAGTCAGTCACCTTTGAGTTTTATATATTTAGATATCACGCTTCAATTTTATTGAACTATAATATTTGACAAGTAGATTGAAGGCGCGCGATGTTCAATATCAATCCTTGACGTTCAATAATAACGCAATTCGTGATATTGACAATAAAATTGCTCGTCTAGGGGCCGGCTAAATTTTTAACCAATCTAAAGGTGCCCCCTCACCGGGAGCATTCGCTTGTAATGTAACGTTACAGAGTCGAGCATTACATCGGTGAGGGAGGAGAGCCGAGCATTACAATGCGCACCTTGTAATGATACAGTGTGTTTTTTCTTGATACAACCTGTAACATCAACTCGCTATAAAAATATACGTTTATTTCAGGCTGATTGAACCCATTGTGAACAATTATAAACCTAAAATCTATGTTAGTATCAGTTACAAAAGATATATTAGTTTAAGTATTTGCCACCTGGCGCTCCGGGCACATGCGCATCTGTATGGATCCAGTGCTCCAGAGGGGGGCTGACCAGCTTGGCTCTGAGCACTTTCAGAATGCTGTTGGGGCTGCCCCGCGTGCGAAACATCAACGATGCTATGCCACGTCGCATCACGGTGTGAAAACCGTCTGTGCTGGCGTGCGCAAACATCGCCAATGGACTACACCAGCGAGGGAGCCTCACCGACACCCTGAAAGAAATGTCGAATGTTACATTACACGCGAATGCTCGTCAGTCAGGGAGGTAGTATTTGTAATGTAATGCTCAGTCGAATCGTTTAGTAGGGGAGCCCAGGGTGCTATTCGTGTAGTCACTAGAGCGTCATGTAGACCTAGTAGGCTTTTTACATCAGCTCAAACTGATAAAAAAATGATAAGAGCGTTTTTTATTTAAGCGGTGGGTTCAGAAACTGCAGCCATTTTAAAGTTATGAAAAAGAAAATATATTCAGAAAATTGCTTATTTAGGAAAATTATAACAAGACTTTAGATAACAAGGACTAAATCATTTAGTCCAACTTGAAACATCTGTGAAGCTTAGTTATGAAAATATGAAGCTTTATTTTTTATATTTTAAAATGTCCCTAACTTACCTAACCTTATCTAACCTACTAGACTTACCTAGCGTTTGAATCGTCAGTACTTTATATTGAAGTTTCTTTGGGGTATGCTAAACTGCATCCCCTATCTTAATCTGACAGATCCGACGACATTTCAATATTCGAAAATAACTTATTTTAACCCACCACGTGAGAAATCTCTATACCATGAACAGACACATATCGGAAGCCTATACAAGCTTAATCTAACAAGCTCGAGCTTGTCGCAAAATCCCCTCTTCCCCTCCCTATTTAATGTTACATTACACATGAATACTCCCGGTGAGGGAGCACCTTAACTTGATCTTATATTGTCATATTATATCTATGCCATATTTCGTCAAATTTTGCTTAACACGATTTTTTAGTTTCTTAAATGTCAATGATTTTTACAGAATAGGCAAGGGCGCCGGGCATAGCAGCAGCCGCCGCGCACATAATATTATAATGACGTATCAATAATAATTAAATACCATAGTACCTACATAAGTAAAAATTAATAAAACTTTCCATTTCTGAAAATTAAAAAAGACAACCTTGCCTTAGGGTCTCCAATTTCTTTTTATACGGAGCCCTCCAAGGCACGTAAGAAGAGGTAAAGGTCGCATGTTAAGGCGCTATATTGAAAAAAACTGTCCTTTTTGACGTAATACTATAGGACCCTCAGAATTGTTACAAATCTGGTAATGAGATATACATATCTTCATAGCCTTATCTAGGTTTGAGAAGAACCAGAAACACGATTAATGTATTTTGCCTCGATACATTTCTCGATCGAAGTGACCTCTTAAAAATACGAAATTTGAAGATTATGTTTAAACGAAAATAGATATATTGTAGGAAATTAGTCTAATTGATAGACACCTTTGCAACTCAAAATCGTATAGAAGCATTTTGCTTAAATGCTCCTAGTTATTTTTTAAATAATTAAAATTACGTTTTTCGCATGTTTTCCGAGCGAGCCGATAGCTTCTGGCCGCAGCGTATTCACGACTGTATAGTCATACAAATTAAGTATAAAGTTGCCCTTGCGGTAAAATTACTTTCAATATAGCGCCTTAAAGCTTTATATTAAAGTTTTAGGAATTACGATTTAAGATTAATTAAATGTAGCGCTTCGTCAGCAGAATCCATTAATTACTAACCCCTTCTCCTCTACGGTCGATAAAAGTGGCAAAGTTCATTCTTCAACCTCTTGAGCTTATTAAACATTTATGTAACAATATCTAAACTTTGAAATTTACTGTTGGTACTTCTTTTTCGCAAAGATATTTTATAAGATGCTAGCTGTCCCGGCAAACGTTGCTTTGCCATAATAATATAAAGTATTTCGAGCATATTATTATTTTATTGAAATGACTAAACAAGTATGTTACCATGTGCATGGTAAACTTCCGTCCCGTCCCGTCGCACAAACAATGGTCGCCGTCAGTCACGAGTTGTAATAATTTACTATTATTTATTCAACAAATGCACTTATCTATATAAAAAGTACCCAGTAGCCGATTCTCAGACCCACTGAATATGCATATAAAATTTGATTAAAATCAGTAAAGCCGTTTCGGAAGAATACGCGGCCTAACATTGTGACACGAGAATTTTATATATAAGATATAAGATTTTGGTTACGTCGTTTTAGGCAAACGTAATTGTTGGACCATGATTTATAATTATAATGGACAACACGATTACGAAGCTGTCTACAGCACGCATACTCGATGACGATCGTGGGCAATTAAAGAGGAATATGCCTCCCTAATCTCTATATGTTCGTCATCGCATATATTCATCAATCATGATTTATGGCCAACGTGGAGAAGACATCTCAAAAATGTAATGAAAGAAGAGAAATGTAAGAACATTTATTTGGCGTATTTCCTAAAGTTGAAAATCGAGACGTTAATATTATTCATACAAAAGAAGGGAATTAAATTTTATCATTCATAAATAATAATGACAGAGTAGAAAAAGTTCGTGACAGACAGACCGACAGCGACGCAATACTGCGGAAACTAGTTTTTATTATACGTTGGCGGAAACCTTAAAAATAAACTAGCGAAAAGTTATTATTCCCTCGATATAAAAACATCGCAACTCCAGGACAAATCAGAGAGTTGGACGAAGCTGCTGCAAAAACTACGAACCTTTGAAATTGGTTTGCGAATTGCGAGTCCGTTATAAGAATATTGGCAAGTTGACAATAGTTGACAATATAATAGTAGAGGAGGGGAGGGTGCTATTTTTGTAGTCAATCGAGCGTCATAGAGACCTAGTAGGTTTTGTACATTAGGTAAAACTTATAAAAAAATAATAAGAGCGTTTTTTTTTATTTTAGCGGTGGGTTCAGAAACTGCAACCATTTTAAAGTTTTGAAAAAGAAAATATATTCAGAAAATTGCTTATTTAGGTAAATTATAATTACATTTTAGACAACAAGGACTAAATCATTTAGTTTAGAGCAAAATAAAATATCTGCGAAGCTAAGTTAAGAAAATATGAAGCTTTATTTTTATATTTTAAAATATCCCTACAGGCTTACCTGACCTTTGAATCGTCAGTGCTTTATATGGAAGCTACTTCGGGGTATACTAAACATCCCCTATCTTAATCTGACAGATCCGACGACATTTCAATATTTAAAATAAAAAAAAAATTACCCACCACGTGAGAAATCTGATTTCTATACCATAATAACTAGACACATGTCGGAAGCCCATGCAAGCTTAATCTGACACGCTCGAGCTACTCCCGAAATCCCCTCTTCTCCTCCCCAACTATAATATAGGCGGCGCAAAACTTTAAGATCATTCGACAGCAAAAAGGGAAATTGATAGAATTTAGTCCTAACTAGCAAAATCGGCTCTGTCGTTCTCGAGTTTTAGCGAGAGTAACAAAATTTTAGATTCATTTTTATTTCACCCGTCAAGCCCCAATGGGTCGAATCTGATCGCGATATTATAGAATAACAATAGATTTCAAAGAATCCGCGATCGACGGATTAAATAGAAGCTTATAATGAAATATACCAAGGTCCGTAAACAAAATTTTAACTCGGCCAAGCTAATGAGCTATTGTATTTTTTATGGTGCGGTTAATAATATTATAGTATGTGACATTAAGAGTACAATAAGCTTAGTATGGACATAGATTACCTAAGTAGGGTGGCTATTCTGGCTAATGATACCATTACAGCTCACCCATACAGAGCTTTATAGTTTGTAGCCATAGCTAGAGTCTAGAGTTCGACGCCTCCCACGTAAATAATAATTATAATATCATCAAAAACCAATTAATGAACTATTTGCTATATTATGACTATTACAGGACATCAGTTTTGATATCTTCTACGATTTCTATCGTATATGTCCGAAATCCCAATTTTATAGGAAAGCCGTTTGAACACTTATATCTTCAAATGAATATTTTGTAAAAGTTATGGTTTTTGAACATACGATTATTTACGTAGGAGGCATCGAGTTTTAGACTGTACAGGTACCAAGGCTCTCTAGAACTTAAAATGAAAACGTTGAAATTCTAAAGTAAGCCACATAAAACAAAGTTGCGTCCACGTCAAACGACGGGGAATACTTACATACCTACTTATTACATTCAATCTTATATCTTTAAACGAGCAATTCTTGTATATATATAAATATATATATATAATTGGAATCTCGGAATCGGCTCCAACGATTTTCATGAAATTTAGTATATAGGGAGTTTCGGGGGCGATAAATCGATCTAGCTAGGAATCATTTTCAGAAAATGTCATTTTATTCGTGTTTTATCGAATACCGAGCAAAGGTCGGTCAAATAGCTAGTATTATTTTAAACGTTACTCGGGTATAGGTCATTTGAAAATAACATAAGATTACTATCCATACTTTACCATTACTAATATTAAAATGTGAAAGTGTATCTGTTTCTGTCTATTACATCGCTCAAGCCGCTGAACCGATTTTGCTAATTTATAATATTAAAAAATATAATATTGCGTATAACCATAAGACATTGCCATTTGCTATTCAACGTGTAATGCTGTTAGTTTGCTATATACTCTGCCAGATGCAGACTTGGGGAAATTCTTTTATACTTAATTTTTGGTTCCTCGTTATTTTACTTCGTAAAAAATACAACTATTCTATTTTAGCTCATAGCTTTTGTTTCATTTCATCATCTATATTCTAATAATACATAATATTATAAATGCGAAAACGTGCCTGTCTGTCTGTCTGTACCTCTTCACGCCCAAACCGCTGAACCGATTTATCTGGGTGTAGAGATACTGTAAGTCCCGGGAAAGGGCATCTTAACTATACTTTTTATCCCAGATAAATGTACGCTTCCCTTCGCGATAAATGAATTTTGGCACAACGGAGTTGCGACGGTCATGTCATCTAGTTTTGTTATAAGTATTTAAATATTACTCATTCATAATATTTTTGAGCACACTGAGGTGTTCGCGCGAAACAAATTAAGAGCCTACTGTCAAAACGCTAGCCCCGCGTACACACACCGCTATCCCCCAAACGTGATACAATAATTCCTTGAATCGTGCTCCCGGGCAATGTGTTTACGCTGCAGCTAATAATAATGAACAATATCACGTAACAACGGTTCCCGCATTAAAGCACGAAAGTAAAGGTCGTAAGTCCCAAAAATGTTTTTGATGATTACTTAAAAATTAAATACAATACTAATATTTCCTTTAGCTATTATTTTATGAAGTGTGTAATTGTAGTAGTGCAAGTTATTTAATGATAGTAACTTAATAAGTGTAATAGATATTTGTTGAAAAGCCCAGAAAGATTCATAATTTCGTGAAAAAAAAAAACTATCGAGTCAAAATTAGTGAATCGTGTTTTTCGTTAGCCAAATATCAGATAAATATACAATGATTAAATGAATCTCAATTTCATTTGAGTCAATCGTTTTCCGGGATCGTAATACTTATTAGAAAACAAAACAAAATTTGGCAGCCCACTCTTAAATTAGTTCTACGATGTTTAGGTTTTAGCATGTCGTGATGAAAAAGTTCATAGTATAAAATAAAAAGTTAAATGAGACCTACAAAAGTAGGTCTCGTTTAATCCATTTTGAAACTTTATCGAAGTAGTTACACGGAGAAATTGATTCATAGGTAGATGGCGAACCAATGCTAGTCATGAAAACTCGTGATCTTTTTGCTGGGTTCTATATAACGCGACTAAATTACGGCATTCGGCATTATCATCAGGCATTAGGCAGATCGCCTATAAATCTACTTCTCAGAAAGTACCATCGAATAAATTACCATACACAGTTGACGGACCTACGTCATTTGGGCAGACTACGTCAATGCAATGTTAGAGATCAACTACGATAATATGGCGCGCCCCTCCAAATGACTGTTTCAATGTGTGTAGTCACATCCTTACGAAAGAGTTTGTATGTTGTAAGTATTCAACCAATCACAGTACACGTAATATTTCAGTTAATGTCACTTATTACCAAGATTTGTTGGTCAACTAATCATAACTAGACTACCGCGCAAGATAACGCACTTCAAACGTTTTAACAACGCACTTGAAACGTTTTGAATTTTGGAGGGGCGCGCCATGTTATCGTAGTTGATGTCTAACTGTGATCTGTCGACTGTCAGTTTGACGTAACGCGACCAAACTACGTTGATCCCCCATCTGCCTAGGAATCAACTTCTCTGAAGGTACATACAATTCTCGTGTCATGTTTAAATAAGTATTAATGTGTGCTTATGAGGGGGTTTGAGCGGTGCCGTAAATAGGGCGAAGGGGGGGGGGGGGGGGGGTGGGGGGGGGGGGTCAAAATTGACGATCCTGAAAATACTGCAACTTGCTGGCTTTGAAGCATAAATTATTCTCAATACGTACCAATATGGCAAAACAACATAATATTTCTAGAAACGTCTATTGCTGAATATTATTTCATATTTTGCCAGTTTACCTTGTAAGACCATAAAATTACCGATCTATTTCTAGAAACATCTATTGCTGAATGTTATTTCAAATACAAACACTAATTTTAAGATAGTTATAGTTATTATATGCTTGGTTACTAATTTCACATAAGTAAATCACATAATGGAACGTCATTTGGTAAAATATTTCAATAGAATTTGTTTGCACCACTGTTATTATAATATTATATTCATTAAGTTATCTCAAACCATAATGGAGAACTCGTATAAAATGTTACTAAGTACATCAAAGGAGAACACCCAAACTCCATAGAAAATTACCCGAGGCCCGGCGCAGAAGAGATGTATTTCAGTCATTTGTGTATTTTAAGTGTAACATATTTTGATAGGCGTGTTTGCCGCAGGATGTGGCTAAGATAGAAAAAAAAATGATTTTAGATTTTTTTCAGGCGCTAATTGAAAATTACTTTTCGTTGAACATATCGACTCCAAAATGTTATAAAATGGTAATGAATTATGTTTCTATAATATTTATAATAATAATAAATAATAATAATAAACAATATTTAAAAAATCTTTATTTCTCAATAAAACCACAATATACAATATAACTAATATGAAGCCGATGCTTCAAAGGCGATCCTTTAGTAAAGGTTTTTTTTAATGAAATAAGGGGGCAAACGAGCAAACGGGTCACCTCATGGAAAGCAACTTCCGTCGCCCGTGGACACTCGCAGCATCAGAAGAGCTGCAGGTGCGTTGCCGGCCTTTTAAGAGGGAATAGGGTAATAGGAGAAGGTAGGGAAGGGAACAGGGGAGGGCAGGGAAGGATAGGAGAGAGTAGGGAAGGGAAAAGGGTAGGAGATTGGGCCTCCGGTAAACTCACTCACTCGGCGAAACAGCGCAAGCGCTGTTTCACGCCGGTTTTCTGTGAGCCCGTGGTATTTCTCCGGTCGAGCTGGCCCATTCGTGCCGAAGCATGGCTCTCCCACGATTACTTGTATTTTATTATTATATTATTAAACTGATATTTTTTATGCATACCTATACGTAGGGAAAATAAACAACGACAAGATTTAGTGAAAATCTATACATATAATAAGTATATAAAAGTGTGTTTCGTAACTTTCTGTTTAGACGCACATGATTAAAATATAAAACTATTAATATTTTACCATTAATCATTTTATTTGGTTACAACTCGATATCCATCAATAATTGGTAAGTACTACTAATTTTTATTAGTATATAATATATTATATAAATTCTGTGTCAATACTTCGTCTAAATAGGCTGCAGGATGCTCTATTTTATTGTTATGACGGGTGGGCCCAACGAAGATAATAAAGAACGCTTATTACAGTTCATAAAAGTAATTAAAACTAAAATTGTTAGGTACGCCTGAAAATAATAAAATAGCATTTTTTATACTTATGCCACTTTTTGCGGCAATGACATATATAAATTTCTTTTACTAATAAAATATACAAAAAACTGAGATACCTTACTTCTGCGCCGGTGCTTGGGCTTTTTTGGGTGTTCGTCTTTAATGTTACTTTTATACTGAAAATATTAATCACGCTCTCGTTTATAATAAGTTTAATTTCGATATCGTTTAAATATTATTTTGATACATCAAACGTTCCGTAGA
Source organism: Lysandra bellargus (assembly GCA_905333045.1). Classification (NCBI taxonomy): domain Eukaryota; kingdom Metazoa; phylum Arthropoda; class Insecta; order Lepidoptera; family Lycaenidae; genus Lysandra; species Lysandra bellargus. The sequence goes on along the minus strand of HG995340.1, from coordinate 6,452,495 downwards.
TATTGATATTGTTTTAAATTACTTTTAATTTGCTGGAAAGTATTGACTGATTTTTCTATTAAATTCCACTGGCTTGTTATGATAGAAACGTCCGTAAAACGTATATGTAATATGTATAGTATTACATAAAGGTTATTCGATACTATACATATAGACTATAGATATTTAATTCTTACTATAATTTTAAGAAAGTTCGTCTGCCTATCTGCTATCACGTTGCGTCAATAATAATAATATTAGTACGGATCAATGGCATGCTACTCCATTCGACCTATCGGCTTCAATTTCGAAGGTCGTTTTTCAAATCCCTTGTACAGAGGGGTTCCCTCTCAAGAGCCAGCCCTCGAGACTTGTATAAATATAATATAAGTATTGATTTCATAGACACTTATAATAATAAAATAGAACTAAGAAAATACTGAACACACACCTTGGCGCAAGAAATACGATGAAAGCTTATATTGTTCTGTGATGAAAGCAATAAATGCGTATGCAACCCCAGTACAACTCTATTCATTCGGCGTAGTTAATTACAAAGATAGAGATATAAAAGCAATAGGTACCAAAAAAAAAAAAAAAAAAAAAAAACTATTAGCACTTAATAAGGCACACCAACAAAAAGCAGAAGTAGCAAGACTATATTTACCGACAGAGGAAGGAGGAAGAGGGTTATTAAATATAGAATCACCATATAAAAGCCAAATTATTATATTTAAACAACATCTAAATAATGCGCGTGATTATCATGAGCAGTAATGGCTGGTTTACACGTAGAGATCACCTACGATAATTTGGCGCGCCCATCCAAATGACTGTTTCAATGTGTGTAGTCATATCCTTATGAAAGAGTTTGTGTGTAGTAAGTATTCAACCAATCACAGTACACGTAATATTTCAGTAAATGTCACTTATTACCAAGATTTGTTGATCAACTAATCATAGCTAGCCTACCGCGCAAGACAACGCACTTCAAAATATGTTTTGACAACGCACTTCAAAGGTTTTGAATTTTGGAGGGGCGCGCCATATTATCGTAGTTGATCTCTATTAAGTAGATAAGTAGTAACTAAATTCTAATTGTCATCTAGCTGGACTTACTAAATTTTAACTTGCTACTTGCTACTAAATTTTGTGTTTACACGCAATTAACAACTTAAAATTAAGTTAAAATTTAGTTAATTACTTATCTACTTAATACGTGTAAACCAGCCCTGAATGAACATGATAAAATATGAATAAATACTCAATAAATATAAATACAGAAGAATATGCTAAAGAAATAGGATTATATGGAAGAGTTAGCATAAATGATACAGATATTAAAAAAAGCTATAATGAAAAAGAAGATACACACCTGGAAGTCGAAACCCTTGCGCGCACAATTTCATAAACAAGTCCTAGAAAAAGAAAACATTGACAAAAATCTCTCGTTTAATTGGATTAAAAAGCAAATGATATCTCCTACACTAGAAGCTGCCGTTTTTGCAATCCAGGACCAATCTATAATAACTAAACAGTTTGAACGAGATATACTAAAGAAACAAGTAGATGGAAAATGTCGAATATGCTTTACCAAAGATGAAACGATCCAACACATAGTGTCTGGTTGCGAAAAATTAGCAGGAACACAATACACACAAAGGCACAACAATATCGTTCAATACATTTACTGGGCCCTAAGCAAAAAGCACAATTTCAATACAGATCAGCTATGGTGGAAAGATAAACTCACACAACCCCAAGTTAAAGAAAATGATACAGCCAAACTTATGTGGGAGATGCCAGTACAGATAGATGTACAAGTGAATCACAATAGACCGGATATAATTTTTAATTATTTATTTATTTATTTAAACATTTACATCACACAAGACACTGTTTACATAAAAATTGACATAGAAAGACGACACAAAGGAACTGCTTATTTCTAAAGAAATTTCTTACAGCAGCCCTACGGAGAGAGATGTGATATTTAAAGACATCAGATAGAGCGTGCACGATAAAAAAATTAAACTTTGAATCTATACTATACACAAAACTAATAATAACAATAATAATAATGAAACATACATGTATTATGTAAACCAAAATAAATAATAGTACAATATTGATTTTTAAATAATAATAATAAATACTTACTATACTATATTATGTCTATAATACATAAATACTATATGTATATTTAATAACGTTATTTAAATGGATTGAGATTCTTGAAGATAATGCTCTTTCAAGCGTTTCTTGAACACACTGATGGTAGAGCTATCAGGAACAGTGTGGGGAAGCGAGTTCCACAATCTGACTGCATGAACGGTAAAGGAGTAGGAGTAAAAATTGGAACGATGGGATGGGAGTGAAAGATTCATTCTTATATTGGACCTGCATGGATTATGGAGTGGTCGGGAAAAATTGAAACGTTCAACAAGGTAGGAGGGGAAAGGGGGTTATACAGGATATTATACAATAGACAAAGGATATGGGAATTGCGACGGAGACGGATAGGAAGCCACTTAAGTTTTGACTTATGAGCTGATATGTGGTCAAACTTTTTTAAGCCAAAAATAAAGCGTATGCAAAGGTTTTTCAAACGCTCTAATTTTGTTAAAAGCTCTTCGGTCAGGTCTAAGTAGCAGGAATCGGCATAATCAAGGATGGGAAAAATGAGAGTTTGGACAAGGAAAATTTTGGTTTGTGTAGGTAAAAAGTTTTGAAGGTTCCTCATCATGTACAGCGAGTGATGTACTTTTCTGCTAACTTCGTTGACCTGAGGCTTCCAACAGACGTTTCTGTCCAAAATTAAACCTAAATTTTAGCCGTTTCTGTATACTCAATAATGATACCGTCATATATGATTTTCGGCACATGGCGTAATCGCTGGGTCATATATCGGCTTCCTATTATAATGGCCTGTGACTTTTTTGGGTTGACCAATAGACCATAAGATCTAGCCCAGTCGGCTATGCGCTGCAAATCCGAATTGATTGAAACAACTGCGGAATCAATGTCGTCTAGATTACAATGACGATAAATTCGAAGATCGTCTGCATAGAGATGGAAATTAGAAAATATAAGTGAGACTATCATATTAATAAAAATAGAAAATAGGAGAGGAGAGAGTACGCCACCTTGGGGTACACCCGCTTTGATATCACCCCAATCTGAGGTGGCCTCATCAGAGCGGACACGTTGCGAGCGTCCCCGAAAATATGTGTCAAACAAGTCTACCACTGAGGGAAATATGTTTAGGGAGCGGAGGATGGAGAGGATGATGTCAAAGTCTACAGAGTTGAAGGCACTGCTAAAATCAAGCAAGACCAGGATCGAAAAACATTTATTCTCCAAGGCTAGTCGGATATCGTCTCTGACTTTTAGCAGTGCTGTGACAGTACTGTGACCAGAACGGAAGCCGGACTGGAAGGGAGAGAGCAAACTGTTGGAGGATAAATATTGGGAAAGCTGTTTGTGGACAATGTGTTCCAGGACTTTGGAGAGGAAAGGTAATATGGAAATTTGCCTAAATTCAGACACGGATGAGGGGTTAAGGGTTTTGGGAAGTGGAATGATGTTAGCACGTTTCCATGCAGAAGGGAAAGAACTCGTTGTCAAGGAATAGTTAAAATGTGAGTGAGAATTGGCAAGAGTTCAGGAAGGGTAAGGGATATCATACGAGGGCTTAGGTTGTCATCGCCTGCTGCATTAGAAGTTATAGCCATGATATGTCTATAAACTTCTTCATCAGAGACAAGCTTAAATGAGAATATACGTAGACAAGCAACAAAACTTCACTTACCTACTTGATTGATGTCACAATACCTACTGACTACAATATTGGAGCCAAAGAAATCGAAAAACTAACAAAGTATCACCTACTGAAAAAAGAAATAACCAGACTCTGGAAAACCAAAGCCATCATCATACCAATAGTAATAGGAGCAATAGGAATGGTCGCCAAGAGCATTCGTAGATACTGTGACATACTGGACGCTAAATTAGATCTAACCATAATGCAAAAACAAGCAGCTATTCACACAAGTACAATTGTTTCAAAAGTTTTAGGAAGTAGCGTACTAACAGACGAAGGCGAATCCGCAGTACCCTCTCCCTGAAGGCTTCGGGGCGGGACTGAGATGGATGCCAGCGAGAGCTGAGAGAAACCAAACTTCACTCCATAGACCATATATAGTAGAGTAGGGTACTGCTAATTTGTAAATAACAAAATACTAAATAGTATTTTAGAATCCTCAATCCACTTGGTATTCACAGATGTCATGGTTTAACAACGCTTTGTACGTGTTCAACACGTTGGAAAAGTGGATAGCTTACAAAGCATTGTGTACAATCTGTACATTATCGTTGTAGGAGTAAATTAAACACAGAATAATGTATCACTGAACACTCTACTCCCGGCGGCGGCTAGTGAAGAAGTGGACGACAGCTGTCACGTCTGGCGGCCATCTTTTCCCAGCCGTCACCATGATACTACCAAGTATGGCCATCTCACTGACCTCTATTATACAAATGGAGATCAGTGGGCCATCATGGGGCCATCTTTATTTATCAATACACTACACATTGTATAACTTTAAAGTCTGTATACCTACCCATTGTAGATGTTTTTTTTTGTAAGTGTATTCTCTAGATTTATTTAATCAAGACCTGTCGGCGCAGAAGTTACTGAGGATTTTGAACAATGCTGAGAGTTCCATCAGTCACTGTCAGTATCAATAACGACACCGAACTTAACACCACTACTTAAGTTCGCCATTATAGAGGTACAATAAGTTTTACACACCAGCATAAAAGGTAAAACCCACGCGTTCTACACTGATATATAGGTTATAAAAAAAAGAGTAAGTAGACGGTCTCGGTAGTCTTAGATCTTAGATCAAATATAAAGTATAAAATCCTTGATAATTCAAATAAACGTGTATAGGTTGTAATATTGAAAGTAAACAAACGGTATTTGTGAAAATACGACGCAAAAAACCACCATCTGCAAGCTGTATTTTCGCCCTAGGAAACTTAAGAAAGTTACATTCAGTGTCTACTCTTTGACAGACTGCACGTCTAAATTGAACTTGTCCCGCAAAATTACTGACGCAATCTGAACACAGAAAGACAAATTAACAACAAAATAATTGGCAATCAATCAAAAACTCCAACTACAATAAATAATTAGTATTAAAAATTTCAACGGTGCCCGTTGGAGTTCTAATTGCTGAAGAAAATTATATAATTAATTGGAAGCAAATATCAATGAAGATTACTCCAGTATAATGCTCTTTTTTATTATTAAAAACTTTTCTAAATTCTTTTGATTTTCTTGTTTAATTACCTTGTAGTTTCAAAATGCAGAATGTTGTCACCCCTGCCTAGATTGATTACGCATGAAAGTCAAGTACTGCTTGAAGGACAACCTCTGATATTCATAGAAAATTCACAAAATATTGCGTACTGCTGGCAGGGCGCAGGTTCGAAGGGTAGTCCTTCCGGAAGCTCCTTCTAGCAGGACCGGCTTGGACGTTCTATCATTAAGAGGGAATACGCTCTTATCTTGAAGGTTTACAGGTCGTATAGGTCCGGAAATACTGCTGGTGACAGTTCGTTCCAGAGTATACTTACAGTAATTCATTCTCTTCAGAGGCGGCGCGAGGCGTGGGCGGTGTGGGCGACCGCCCACGGCTTCGCGGTCTAAGGGGCCTCGCGCCCCTTGGACCACGAGGTTTTTTTAATGGATTTACAAGTTTTGATACTCAAATATTCATAAAAAATCGTCTTCTTGCGTCATCCATCATGGGGCCTCGCAAAATATATTTTAGGGGGCCTCGCAAAATATATCTTGCCCACATCAAATTTAGGTCACTGATTCTCTTTACCCAAAACTGAAACTGAAACTAATTTTTTTACTTCACGCAAATGCGGTCGTTGAAAAAGGTACCATAATACCATGTAACACAATATTATTATATTATACATAAAATATAATATCTTCATGAGAACGTGTCGCAAGTCGCAACTCGCATCGTACTAATTGCTAAAGCTTGTGGGCGGATTTGGTATAAATTCGTTATTTCGAGCTTGATTTATAATATACGGTGAATTCGCTGTATAAATAAATAACCTGTAGGATATTTTTGCTTCTGAGTTCTGGCATTTTATAGAGAAACACTCATCAAAATTGTATCATATAATAATTGTTGCGTACATTTTTCTTTGCTTTGCTAACTAGGTGAATTGTGCTTAAGATAGGGTTGCCAACCGTCCTGTTTTCCCAGGACATGTCCTGGTTTTCGTAGTGTCCTGGGATGTCCTGAATAGTTTTTATGAAGCGTCCTGGGTTGTCCTGGGTTTTTAATTTTAAAATTCGCGCGCCTCTTTTCAAATTTTTATGCTACGTGCGGCCGTTGCTATGCTATTTCAAATTCAAAACAAAGGCGCAACGTGTCACTTGATGATATCTCTTTCTCTACTATGGTCACACAGTAAATCAAAGCAGTAAAACTAACGCAAAAAATCAAACATCGTCCTTCTCTCATTACACTCACGAGTCACGCCCGTCTTTCATATGCCATTTGAAAAAGGACGACGCGGAATCATCGCCAAGTTAGTTTTTTCTTAATAACTCGATAAATATACAACATTTTAAAAATCCGCCATGTGAGTGTCTCAATGATAGAATTTTATACAATGTGTTAAAATATTAACTTAGTTTAATGCACGGTTACGGCAATATATGAAAAATTTGTGAAAATTAGATGCATCTTTGTGATTTTTTCTATCGAAAAAATTTTAAGATACCGTGTTTTCGCTCAAATCAAATTCTTGGAATTATAATGTAGTATCTATGTTTAGAAAATGAAACAATTTGGGGCTTATTTTCAACTATGAAAATGAATTATAAAATTTTGGGTTAGTCGCCCTCTTAATGTGTCCTGTTTTTATACTGATTTGTCCTGGTTTTTCCAACTTCAAATCCTGTTTTTTTAAATTAGAGGTTGGCAACCCTAGCTTAAGATGACATACTTTTTGTTTGAAGGTAAATATTTAAAATAAAATAAGTCACATGAGATCAGTAACTCACTTTTATAAATAAATGATTCATAAACAACAAAATTAAACAGTTTTAGAAAAATTAACTTAATATAACAGTGAAAAAAAAAACATAAATTGCATGCCAGGTCGACGAGTGTAAGATGACATATCGATATGGTAAGACGACATACCATGATTCCTTGGACTTTGATGGTATGTCGTCTTATACAATACGTAAATCCAGGCTGCATCATTATCCCTCTAGTTGTCAGTGGTGTAAGGATTTATAAGTTCTTCATCATCGTCAAAAAATATACAATGCTTCTGTTACCGATTTAGCGTAAACATAAGTAACTATAGTATGTCATCTTAAGCCGACGTCTAGTATGTCATCTTACCAAATGAGTATTAGTGGATACATTTAAATTTTGTAAAAAAACACTTAACGTTAGAACACGCTTTTATTAATATTTGTGGCCTATAAGAATCCATGTCCATAATGACAATTTGTTATTAGAAAATATTCTGACCTTATACGTTTTTTCACCACAAAACAAAAACGTAAGAAAATTTTTCTCTCATCAAAATTAGAAAAACCATAATTACTTTGTAAAGTACGGTCCCTGTCCGGCATACTAAGTTGGGTTACTAGGGGCACACGGAGGTGCTCCATAAAACGTCACAAGTTCACAGACAGCACAATTATTTCAACGAATTTTGCCGATGTGTCGTCTTACCTGACTATGTCATCTTAAGAGCCCGGGTAACCCTCGAAATTCTCATACATACGTAATACCAAAATCATTTTGTCATACGAAAATATTTAACATGTTTGAGTTATTTTTCAGCTTAAAATAGTAATTATCTAGGTTCCTGAACAAAAATGAACTTCAAAATATTAAAACACTAAAAAAAATTTTTTTGTGTATAATTTTTTTTTACTAAATTTACTACTAAATGTTTAAACACTAAAAAATAGAGTGAAACACTAAAAAATATATAAATAAATAGTAAATTTACTACAAAATATTTAAATACTAAAAAATATTTTTTAGAGTTGAAATATTTTGTAGTAAATTTAATATTTATTTATATATTTTTTAGTGTTTCACTCTATTTTTTAGTGTTTTAACATTTAGTAGTAAATTTAGTAAAAAAAATTTATACACAAATTATTATTTTTTTGTGTTTCAATATTTTGAAGTTAATTTTTGTTCAGGAACCTAGATAATTACTATTTTAAGCTGAAAAATAACTCAAACATGTTAAATATTTTCGTATGACAAAATGATTTTGGTACTACGTATGTATGAGAATTTCGAGGGTTACCCGGGCTCTTAAGCACAATTCCCCTATGTGGTTTTGGTTGTGTTGTTTTCTTGGATTCAAAAAGTACCCTTAAAATGCATGTGCTCGGGCAGAGCCGAAGGCAACATCTCCCTGGGGAAATAATATTAATAATTATTATAAATGTAAAATTGTTAATTATTACTTGGCTTGATAATAACAATTTAAAAATTTGCCTAAATAAGACAAACATTATCCGATTTTCTCAAAGAAAGATGCCACCTAAGATTTGTGTGCATTATAATAATACTAAAATTGACCATATTGACAGTGCAACATTTTTAGGATTAGTTATTGACAAAAAACTTAACTGGAAAAATCACATTGAACAACTAAGTAAAAATATTAGCAGTAGTTCTTATGCGCTCCTAAAGCTATCATCCATAATGAACACAGATGGAGTATTATCAGCCTATCATGGTATGGTCGCATCGCTTCTACGCTATGGTATAATTTTTTGGGGGAACTCGACAGATAATGATGTTATCTTCAGGATGCAAAAGCGCTGTATTAGGGCAATGTTTGGCTTGAGAGTGACTGATAGCGGTTAACCAAGCTTTACTAAATATAAAATTCTAACACTTCCGTATTATACATACTAGAAATAGCATTGTTTGTACATAAACATCAGGATCTATTTCCTAAAAAGTCTAACATTTTAGAGAGAAATAGACGTGATAAAAATAAGATTATTACTAGAACCTATAAAACTTCACTCATGTCTAAAAGTGTGATTGGAATGTCTTCTAAAATATACAACAAGCTACCAATACAATTAAGAGAAAATAATGTAAGTGTTATTTCCTTCAAAAAGGCTGTTAGCGAATTTCTAGTACAAAAATGTTACTATTGTGTCTCAGAATACCTAAATGATAATGTTAGATTTACTTAGCGTTACTGATTAATGAAGTTTTATTTAGCTGTAAGATGACATAATGTAGTAATTGATCTTATTTTATTATTATTTCATATTTTTTTTTTTTACTTTAGAATGAGACTATTATGACATTAAATATACCCACTATCATACCCATCATTCTTTCGGACATGACTTACATATTCAATTCTTTTTGACATCTCATGTAATTAAAATTTATTTAATTTACATTTTAACCGATTTAATTGACATTTTTATCTGTATTAAAATTGTATTTTTTAAATGTAATTAATCATAATATGACTTCTTTGTAATAAAATAATGTTTAATTGTATGATTAAAAAAAAAAGATTAATAATAATCAATAAAATTATGTCCCTCGCCGAAGGCCAAATCACCAAATAATAAAACCACCATGTAATGAACATACATAAACTGAGGATCATAAAATATACTAATTAAAAAAACCACACAACATTTTTACTACCCATGAACCTACGTATTTATTTACTCACATTTTTATATCACAAAGCACATTATGATTTATTCGTATACGTGTATTCAAATTTCGTATTTTTAAGAGCCCGGGTTATCCTCGAAATTCTCATACATACGTAATACCAAAATCATTTTGTCATACGAAAGTATTTAACATGTTTGAGTTATTTTTCAGCTTAAAATAGTAATTACCTAGGTTCCTGAACAAAAATTAACTTCAAAACATTTAAACACTAAAAAAAATTTTTTTGTGTATAATTTTTTTTACTAAATTTACTACTAAATATTTAAACACTAAAAAATAGAGTAAAACACTAAAAATATATAAATAAATAGTAAATTTACTACAAAATATTTAAATACTAAAAAATATTTTTTATATTTTGAAATTAATTTTTGTACAGGAACCTAGGTAATTACTATTTTAAGCTGAAAAATAACTCAAACATATATTTGTATGAGAAAATGATTTTGGTATTACGTATGTATGAGAATTTCGAGGGTAACCCGGGCTCTTAAGAGGTCATTTCGAAAATTAGATGTATCGAGGCAAAATACATTAATCGTGTTTCTAGTTCTTCTCAAACCTAGATAAGGCTATGAAGATATGTATATCTCATTACCAGATTTGTAACATTACTGAGGGTCCTATAGTATTACGTCAAAAAGGACAGTTTTTTCAATATAGCGCCTTAATGTGAATGTGCGACAATCCTTGGCCCTAATGCTAAAGAGGGAGAAAGCATGATTAATGATGATAATAATTAATCAACGATTAGGCTAACAGTCATTGGTAAATTGGCGCTTCGCTTTAATGCTGTCTTATTATTAACAATTGTCACGTTCAAACGTAAACTGCGCGATTATCTTCTAAACAAACAAAAAAATTCAGTTTAATAATTTTTCTACTGCGAGTCCAACACAGCTCTAGTTCCTGTATTTATAAAATTATATTACTTTTGTTATAAGTTATATTTTGTGCGAGTATAGTGATAATATTGATAATATTATGTTAATGGCTATTTGTGATAAATTGCACTGATATTATTGTTATTGTTAAATATTTGCTAAAGATTAATTCTCTTGTTTATGTTTTGAAGACTTCAAAGACTGCAAGAGTCAAAATTGTTAAATGTGTATTCACTATTCTTAAAAGTTAAAAGTTAATTTTATATTATTACTTATTTTAAAGCTTAAGCTTAAGCTGAAAATTAGCGTTGCGACTGATCGCAACTCATGCTGAGTAAGCACCCATTTGGTAGATAATGTTTTCAAATGTTTTATTTCTTCTTATAAATGTACAATTATTTTTTACCAAATAAAGTTTCTTTCTTTCTTTCTTCTTTCTTTCTATTATGTCGTTAACCGTGATTGCTTTTAATTTCGTTCAAGTTCCAAGTCCTTCAACCTCATGTACGAATCTCAAAAGAATTTTTCAATATTATGTTATTGTGGGCGTCCACAAATTAAGTGAGGTCGGCGGAGTCCAGCCAAATAAATTGTGTGGAAGCGGAGAGGACTCATAAAAACAATCGTAATTTTTTTGATCATATAAATTTGCTAAGTTGAGTAAGTATTTTATTAATTATTGTGAAATTTTCACTGACTCATTGCAAACTCAACGTAGTTTATCAGTTATCTGATGTCAGGACTACAGTTTTAGCTATAGCTAATAATTGGGGTACTTATTGGTAACGTGATTTTTATATTATAATTTATATTTCTTCACATGAAATTAGGCGGACTCTCACGACGTCTTACCACAAGGGTAATGGCCCCATAAATATAGAATGTACAAGATACACAAAGGCAACTTGGAGGCATGACAAAAAAAATATATGTACTTGTGTTAGTGAATGTCTATGTGTGAGTTCGAAATAGTGTTGTTCTCGATAAAACTTCTCATTATCGATAATTTATCAGTGGACGGATTTTTTGTAAGATCAATCGTGATGAAACTAGGGAATGTTATCGATTTTTTATATAACACTATACTTACTTTTTAACCGACTTAAAAAAAGGGAGTTATTAATTTGACCCGTATGTATGTAATATTTTCAGAATTGCCCAGTTTTCGTATAATTATGTTAGTCTATATCAGCGTCTGAATAAATGTGCCTAATTACAAAAGTGTATATTGTATGTACTAGTAACTAGATGATGCCCGCAACCACCCGCAACTCCGTTGCACCAAAATTACTTTATCGTGCGGAAACCGTACATTTTCCCGGGATGAAAAGTATCCTATGTCCTTTCCTGTGACTCAAGGTTTGGGCGTGAAGAGGTGACAGATAGACAGACACACTTTCGCATTCATAATATTAGTATGGATGTATGTATATATATTTTTATGTTAATTTTTAGTATAATAAATGTTAATTAAGTTTTAGTAGTAGTTTTAATATAATACGTGTTAATATATAATATTATAAATGAGAAAAATTGTGTGAAGGTGTAGCCTTCGGTGACTGAGACAATTTTGAAATCTTGGTACGGCTGGGCTCGGGTATAGGAGATAGAGATGATACAATACAATAGGACGTTCAATAGGAGATGGGCAATGGGTGATATGCGACAGGCGACAGGCAACAGGTATACAGGGTAACAGGTGACGGACGATGGAGGACGGCGACGGCCGACGAATGTCAAAGGGTGACTGACAATGACGACGACTATGGACGACGACGGGTGACGACAGCATATTATATGGTCGCTGTTAAGCATTTGTATACTAACCCACATTTTTTTTTGTTTAACTCAATTGTGGGTCAGTACACGAATGTCTTACAGCGTCCACTTTTTTTTTAATTATACATATTACTTTTGCAGTCGTGACAAACGTTGATTTAAAACACTGTTACTGTTAAATAAAACACTTTATAATATTTTTTAATGTTTTTATTTATTGTCCTCTAAATATAACAGTTTTGTTAAGATGTGTTCGTATTGTTTCTCTGCTTAATTTTAACAATTTGCTTTCATGTTTAAATCTAAGATTAAAATATATTTCAATAATGGATTTCATGAGAAAATATCTGTGGTTCTCTAAAGGATCTTGATCAAAAATATGATTTTTCAAATTATTAAAAAGTGATTGAACATTTCGCAGAACTTTCAAAATACATTTGGCAAAAGTTAGTTCTGTCATAGCTTTTCTTTTCATATTTTCTCTGAAAAATTTTTCAGCATAACCACATAACATAACGACGTCGTTAGATGGATATGTAAGATATAGGTTGTCTGTTTGTGAATAGTCTTTTTTTACAATCAGTGAATTGAAAAATATTTCAGACGATGTTGACACTAAACTTTGTACACAAACGTCACATCTATTTTTTTTGGTTAATTTTTTTACTACAAAACCTGATACGTACGACACAATCATCATAGATATTTGAGACAATGATGCAGTATTGTCCATTAGCACTATTTGCTCATCGAAATCAGGTTCTTCATTTTGATCAATACCATCATTACGGTCTTGCAACAATTCTTTAAAAATTTTATTATAATTTGATGAACTATTAATCTTATCAATTGTGGAAATGGTGCTAGTAGACAATACTGTGATTTTTTCTAATTCTAAGCAATTGCCACTCTCGCTTATTTTTATTTCTGTATGGCATAACAATTTTTTATACGCAGAAATGAAGTTTTTTACAGTTGGGTTATTATTGAATCCCCCTTTCGATCTTTTAACGTTGTTAGTGGCGGCCGAAAAGGAAGATCTTCCGACCGAGAGAGATAAGCATGCTCGGTCAGGCCGAAGCCCACGTGATACATTTCAGCTGTCGTATATATACCGACGCGCTTAGAAAACTTCGATAGCGCGATGCAGGATTGTTAGGCGAATTGTGGGTACCGCCACATCACTCCCCCCCCCGAAGACCGGAGGTCGAATCTAGAAGTCTTGTCGCTTGAGTCGCAAGTGCCAGAGATTTCCAGTGGGTCGGAACTGTTGCAGTGAGTCCCAGTGAGTCGGATAAGCTGCCGTGCGGGGCCGATGCTACATGCTGACCAGGAGAGATGTGCTCTGCTTGTTGACCGGTCGGTGTAGTGAGAAAGCCCGATGATGCCGATGCGGAGTCGCCCAGGCCGCGGTACATTGTGGCTAGTGGACGAGGTACCTGATGAGGCGATGCTGGCTGGCGCGGTGCGTAGGGGCGGGAAGTGATGATGATGAAGGAGGCGTGTTCTGTCGCGGGTCACCACTGTGGAATATTTGACGTAGCGGCCAAAGGAAGATCTTCCGACCGAGCGAGGTGGTATGCCCGGTCAGGCCGAAGCCCACGTGATACATTTCAGCTGTCGTATACATACCGACGCGCTTAGAAAACTTCGATAGCGCGATGCAGGATTGTTAGGCGAATTGTGGATACCGCCACAATCTGATGGCGCTGAAAAATGTTTCCAGGTGGTCTTGCGACAATTTGTATACGGGAAGGAATTTTAAGAGGTCTTTTTTTTTTCAATATAACTTACATACATCCATTTCAGCGAAATAATGTTCAATATAAACCCTAAAAAACCGAGACGTCTCTGCGTATCTATTACATATCTACCATCTTCATATCTAAGGGATTGAAAATACTCGTAAACTTCATCTATTTTGCTGAAGACATCCTCTTTGTTACCCGGACAAAGAGGCTTTTTGAACCCGTACTTGTTTAAATTTTTTGAATTGAATATATCAAAAATGTCATTTACATGGAGAAGAAACTGCACTGTTGCCTCAGAATTCCTAAATTTATCAATACAAAGATCCTTGCTACAAACATCAATGGCGACACCCACTGATCTGCTTAGCAATTGGGAAGCTAGCCTTACCTTCATCTTCTGAGTTCGAAAATCAATGTGTCGCGCTGAAAGTTTGTTCGCGAGATGTAAACCTTCACTTTTTTGTAAATAATGCAAATTTTCCACAAATCTACAGTCAATTTTACGTCCCATACTATCGTAAAATATTTTATGGTCGGCGAAACAATTCCTTATAAGTTTGATTAAGTGACATGGATCAAACAAAATATTGTACTTTCTACCATTGTACATAAAGTATGGTTTATAAGGTGGTTTAAGTATAGACGCACCAAGTGTTTGAGCCATAGTAAGATTCGATGCGATGCCGTCAAATGTTATTGCAACCACGACACAATTTGTTTCTTTTAATTAATCAAGACATATTTTTAATAGTCTTGATTTTTCAGTAGCTGCAAAGCTTTTAGCCGGAAAAAAACCGACAGGCAATTTCCAGTAGCCATTCGCTGCGACTACCATAAAAACTAGTACTTCCTTGGCAATCTCTATCTCGTCGCCTCCCAAATCGTTTCCTACATTTACGTACCCATAGTGTTTTTTACCTGAAAATTCTGTTTCTTCTCTTATTTTGATTTCGTCAAAAGTCAAGTTAACATAAATCGGTTTCTTTTTAGCAATTTCCGTAATCGTGTTGAACGATTATTGAGTAAAACCTGGCTCGCAATTTAAACGAGAATATCACTTTTGCAAGGTATTAACATGTGGTAAACATAGATCGAATTTATCTCTAATATAAACGTAGCTCCTAGGACTGTAAAAATGAATAGTTAAAGCCAATTTCTTAAGCTCTTCGTCATAGTCAGCCATGCGACTGATTTTTTTTATTTACCAATTTTTGCAATAAATTGTTGCGGCACGCGACTTCAACATCATTACGATGATTTTCAAGTCCTGGTCTGTTATTCAATTCTTTAACAACCTCTTGTGAGGTAAGAATTCTTTTTGTCATTCTTTTATTTTTTTCCTTTAAATTTCTTAATACCCTATTTTTTCTACAATTTTTCGTTTCAGCCGTGTATTACGGTCCATCAATTTCTTTTTCCTTGGCGTGAGGACTAGGTTTGAGGGTCCAGGCGTTGATTCAAGCTGGGATGAAGTGACTATCTTTGGCGAAAGAGTAATGTCTCTGTTGACATACGAAGAGACCGGTCTCCTTCGTGGCAGTTTAACCGATAAATAAATTAAATAAATTGTATTCTATATCTAGTTACACGCTAGATTATGTAGCCGACCCCGCAAGATACATGATACTAGTTATAATAATATAATAATACAAATTTATTTATTTTCAAATCATATACATATTCAAAAGCTTATAAATAACGCATATTTAAGATAATTTCAATACTAGTTAAAACTGTGACACCGCTCCCAAGTTACACACCCTTATAATATATACTAATGTTAGCTAGCGGTGCAGGTTGCAAGAATTATACTTACAGGAACAAATAATGTAGGTATCGAGTCTTTCATTAATACACGGCGATGATCACACGTGTGACTTTAGGGGAGGGGGCCAGGCCCCCTCATTGTTTATCTCCAAACCAACTAGCAACAGACTAGTTATAGCCACGATTAAACTACCATGGTTTTAACCAGACCAGTAGCTTAGACCCTTTCGAAAAAAAAAAACGGCGATGTTTTCTTTGTATAAAACATTTGCTGTCGAAATGTTTGCTACAGATAGTGGAGTTCGTATTAGGAGTCCAATCTGGTCTATTTATAGTCCGCATCCACTTTTCCATTAACGCAGAATTGCGTGGAAACCTTAAAAAATATAAATTTTATGTAAGATACGCTGGTATTATTTATTTACTAACTTTTGAATACTTTTAGTATTTAAATGGTCGCTGTTAAGGTGGCTTTCGGATTTTTGCCGCGAACGACCACGACTGACAAAAATTCAAACAAAATGCCACTTTATGACAGAGGCTATAGGTTTTATTTTACTCTACGCCACTAGCTTTTACGCCGCCGCCGGCAGCAGCATGGGTCGCCACACAAATGTCAGAGAAAATGATACCTATAGTGTATATTGTCATAAAGTATCATTTTATTTAAATTTTTATCGGTGGCGGTCGCTCGCGCTCCTTTAGAGCGCCTTCACATTACGTCGCAAGCAGTGCGGCTGCAGCGCTGCAGCCGCGCGACTTCATACAAAAGAGAGTCGCGCGGCTGCCACGCGGCTGCCGCACCACTGGCGACGTAATGTGAAGGCAGCCTTAGGCATTAACCCACAATTTTTTTGTAAAATTTTGAACGCAGTTTTGTTCTAAATGGTCAAAAGAACATAACTATATTCATAACTCAATACGTATTTTTTGCGGATTAGTACACGAATGCTAAACAGCGTCCAAATAAAAAGTACCCAGTTAACAAAATGTTATCGATACAAAACTTGATGAAATAATTCGTATCATTGGTGTCTTACTAAAAAGAAATATAAATTTTTATCGATACTTCTGACGTCACCGCTTTGTCAAGCACTAGCGTAATCAAACAATTTACTTTCTTACACAACATTTTCGCGAATTTTGCTTAAAATCACAAAATATACTGAAATATATACGTGGGAAATAAAATTATACCGACACAATCTTTTTCTGATCCGATTAATAGACGAAATTAAGCAGAATGTGGTTCGAAAAATTCCATTGACAAAATATGTGTGCTAAAATCCCTAAATTAAAAGAGAATAAAAAAAAAAAAAAAAATCGTATTTACCTGTGAAAAGTGTGTTGATTCCATTGAGGTTGATTCGGATTATTTCGTTTTGTAACGTCACATCCAGGTACAGAGCACGTTACCATAATTGTATAACGTAATATTCGCTTGTTTTAATTAAGAATCACCATAAAAATGCACAAATCCCACTGCCACGTGCAACTTGTTTGTACTTGATTATAGTTTCTCGCTCCCACGCTTCATGTATCTTGTGAGCGCAGAGCGCGAACCTTGCTAGATCTGTGAGTGGCCCACTGCCCTTGTGGTAAAACGTCGTCGAAAGTCTTTCAAACGTTTTACGCAATTATGGACGACTCCTTGTCTACGAAACATCCTTATTATTCACCGTTTTCTTTTGAGAACAAAGCTTCAGTTTGGATGGTATCACAACAAAGCGCTTCAAAGACTCTCCTGGTTTATTTTTATTAAAACTTATCTCGCGTGTAATATATTTTGTGAGACATACGAAAGAGAAATAATGAGAAAACACATTTCGTTACCGGGTACGTTCAATTCAATTTGGAATATTTTTGTAGGCAGGGAGCTGGAGACCAAAGTGCTCTTAAAATCTGAGAGCTTCAGTCGAGGAGTTTATAGATTTTTTTTTATGATCTGAGTTAATGTTTCTTGACTTAATTTTACCTGACTACGGTGAAGCTACATTTGATAAGGAGACGTGCGAGGCTCGAAGGTAAGAGGGGGGTCCATAAAAAATCGCCAGGGGGGAGGGGGGTTAAAAATGCCAATAAAACACATGATTAATGGACGGCCCCTAATGATTTTGGCTGTTTTGTGTGTACTTACGCCTAGGGGCTACGAGTTACGACTTACGATAACGAAGGATAACGACTAAATATAATATTTGTGGACGTTTATCTGAGTAAAAAAATGCGAGTCCGACTCGCGCACGTAGGGTTCCGTACCGTAATAGAGCAAAAATAGGCCAAAAATTGTGCTTTTGTATGGGAGCCCCCTTAAATTTTTATTTTATTTAAATATTACTAGCTATTTGATCGAGCTTTGCTCGGTATTCGATAAAACACGAATAAAATGAAATTTTCTAAAAATGATTCTAGGCTAGATCGATTTATCGCCCCTGAAACCCCCTATATACTAAATTTCATGAAAATTGTTGAAGCCGATTCCGAGATTCCAATTATATATGTACATATATACAAGAATTGAGTTTAAAGATATAAGATTATAAATTATTAAATTACACATAATATATTTAAGGTCTTTGTAAGAATTTCAACTGCCTTCCTGTTGCCATTATTGATATCGAGCAAAAAAGTCCAAAAAAATCACGTTTATTGTATGGGAGCCCCCTTAAATATTAATTTCATTTTGTTTTTAGTATTTGTTATTATAGCGGCAACAGATATACACAATCTGTGAAAATTTCAGAAGTCTAGCAAAAGCGGTTCTTGAGATACAGCCTGGTGACAGACGGACAGACAGACAGACAGACGAACAGACAACGAAGTCTTAGTAATAGGGTCCCGTTTTTACCCTTTCTGTACGGAACCCTAAAAAAAGAAATGTAATTTGTAAGCCTAGGTGTGCATTTCGTGGAAGTTCGTGCTTTCGGTTGGTTGTCAAACTATTGAATAAAATGATTGAAGTCTCGAATGATTCTTTCGGAAAGAATTGATTTTCGATTTTGCGCCGGTCAGACTCAAACTACGAATGACTCAAAGAACTGCACAGGGTCTATTCCCACACACATTCAGCCGCCGTATCACGTATCTTGCGAGAGCAATGCGATAGCAATTATTGCGCGATAATTGCTCCAAAATCGCAATTTCGTATCACGTAACAGCCAAAACAATACGATTGCAATCGATCGCGCGATTATTGCTAGTAGAATCTAATTGTTCGCTATTTTTGCGTGATAGCCTTGCCGGTCTATCTTTTCGATAGACCGTAGCATGTATGGCAGCCATTAGGGTCAATTAAGACCGCCACGTAACGCGTAGATGCATTTATATTTATACTGAATTGATAGATTTGCATGTCATCTTACGCAATTGAAATCTGTCAAATCCATACAAATTTTGAAATGCATCTACGCGTCGCGTTGTGGTCTGATTTAGCCCCGGCCACACATATTCATTACTTAACTGTAGTTTCAAGAAGATTTTGACATTAACCACATACATTTTGTACTGTCAAAATTTTCATCATTAAATTAAAGTAATGATGTGTCATGTGTGGCCGTTACACTAAAATAATTTTATTCAATAGTTTGATTGTAATTATTAATTAACATGTCGGAGTGCTATCGCAAGCGGAATATATTGTATATCCTCTACTTTTCTACTTTTGCATGTCACATACGTAGATATCAATAACAATTTAATCGCTCCCGGTCTCCTTTCTATATCCGGTGGCGTTCATTCGTTGAGCGGAACCTTCTTCAAGACGTAACATTATAAATAGTAAATACGAATGTCGATTTTCACTATGTTTTTTTTTTTGTGATATTATTGGCATTTTGAAGAAGCACTCAACATAATCGTATTTTATTATTATACGTCTTTTAAGGCGCTATATTGAAAAAACTGTCCTTTTTGACGTAATACTATAGGACCCTCAGAAATGTTACAAATCTGGTAATATAGATATACATTATACATATCTTCATAGCCTTATCTAGGTTTGAGAAAAACTAGAAACACGATTAATGTATTTTGCCTCGATACATTTAATTTTCAAAATGACCTCTTAAAAATACGAAATTTGAAGATTATTTTTAAACGAAAATAGATGTATTGTAGGAAATTAGTCTAATTGATTTGCTTTCTAAACCTGTCTAAACCTTTGCAACTCATAACGTATATAGAAGCATTTTGCTTAAATGCTCCTAGTTATTTTTTAAATGATTATAATTTCGTTTTTTCGAATGTTTTCCGAGCGAGCCGATAGCTTCTGGCCGCAGCGTATTCACGACTTTATAGTCATACAAATTAAGTATAAAATTGCCCTTGCGGTAAAATTACTTTCGATATAGCGCCTTAAAAGTGACATGCGAATTAGCGAAATCTCAGAAATGATTACATCTATAAACATGGCAAATGTTAGAATCGAAAAATACAGATTTTACAAAAATCAACTCCTAAGGGGGGAAACGGGGGGTGGGGGGGTACACCCAGGTAGAGCCATGCATTTAATTACAGCTGTTAGTATATGTTTCAGCAATCCAAGGTCAAGGACGTTCATGAAACTAAACGTGACATGAATATAGATGAAAAAGAATTTAAAACATGTTTAATTATTGGCATAGATGTCGAGTTTTCAGCTATTAATTGCTAAACGGCTGCAAAGGGATAATTATCTTTGCTAAGTTTCATTGTTCTAGCCAGTGGCGTAACTATAGGGTGGCAGGGCTGTCAAAATGCCACGGGCCCACCCAAAAGGGCCCAAGAGGCCATGAGGTCAGAAATTTTTATACATTGTTTTATCGTTAACGTGACGAATTTTACTGATATCAATCTATTCAAACCATCAATAATTTGCCACGGGCCCCGGATATCATAGTGACGCCACTGGTTCTAGCAGAGTCCAGACTAACGTTGGACGTTAAATCGAAGACAAACGAACATACTTGACAAAAAACACGTACGACAGTTTAGGAGCTAAAAGGATCCAAAATGAAACTACGAAAATATGAAAACACGAAAAAAAATCGATAGGAGTAGAGATAAGTGCTCTTGTGTATTGCGTACATACTTGGGCACTATAAAATAACTCCTGCGTAACTGGCCTGTTTCACTGAAAACAGAGTGCTCTTGTGTATTGTGCACACACTTGGGCACTATAAAATTACTCCTGCGTAACTGGCCTGGTTTCATTGAAACCAGAGTGCTCTTGTGTATTGCGAACACACTTGGGCGCTATAAAATTACTCCTGCGTAACTGGCCTGGTTTCAGAATTCGCGTCGTGGCTGTTTTTAAATGCTCAGAACGCGTCATGGCTTTTTTCGATTACCAGAACGCATCGTGGCCGTTACACTATAACTACAACGTGTTGTGAGTCATTTTTTCGCTCACTGAGCGTTTTCGGTCTTTGAGCGTAACATATCTATAAATGCCCAATGATAATAATAACTGTCCTTACAATGGTCATCTATAGGCGACGCCTTGATAGTTTGGTTGTAGCGATATCGATTTTTCTCAGCAATGACTAAAGCTAAGAAATTAAAGTTCATTGTCAGTATTCATCATATCTTTGTCTTTGAATTACCCATTGCAAAACGCAATTGGTCAACTTTTATAATCAATTAATATGTAAATGTATCAATTCAGTATAAAAAAGGGATTCCTATTTCGCCAACAGAGGAGAGTGATTTAAGCTTCCAAAATTTGCACTTAGATTGGTTCAATCATACATTTTAATTTGCCCATAGCTATAAAATGTATTTATTGTTTTTTTAAATTACGCGACAAAAACCATTTTGTCGCTTATATTTTACATTTTTTTATTGTTCCATTGCTTGTTTTCTATGAGAGGCCAGGTCGACCTCTCATAGAAAATAAGCAATCTAAAACGTATCCAACACGGTTTTTAGGGTTCCGTAGTCAACAATTTTAGTTTCGGTCTATCCGTCCGTCTGTCCGTCTGTCCGTCTGTCCGTCTGTCTGTCTGTCTGTCCGCGGTTTTGCTCAGAGACTATAGCATCTACAAAGCTGTAATTTGGCATGAATACAGTACACATAATATTAATGATGCCGACAAAATGGTACATAAAATGAAATTAAGTACATACAAGAACCAAGTTATAAAAAGAACTGAAATCCCACCAAAAACATTTCATGTAAAATGTTGCCAAGACATAAGACATAAGGTTTACCCTGCGAAAAAGATATCCATCTCATGTAGAGCCAAGCTTTTGAGTCTACACGGCCTAACTACCGACCCTTCAACAAATTCGACATAGCAGTAAGTGTGTAATGGCTTGGTTTTTTCGTTACTTCCTTCAGATCAGAAACTAAATATTCGCATCACCTCCACGACGGTATCAAAACGGCGAAGCCGATATTTACTGAGCATATAGAATTAGTTGAAGTTAGGGTCGGTAGAGTTAGGCCGTGTAGATTCAAAAGCTTGGCTCTACATGAGATCTGATATCTTTTTCACAGGGTAAACCTTATGTGGTTGCCTTGGCAACATTTTACATGAAATGTTTTTGGTGTTATGATTTATGCAAACATTTCAAAATACATAATTATAATATATAAATGACTACAATCTACATAGGTAATAATATGGTAGGTAATATAATAAAATTTATATGACACAGCAAGACTTATACATAAGGTGTAACAAAACTAACTGCTAATACTTTAAGGTGTGTACTTTGTATGAACCCCTTGTATAGCATTCACTGTGAAAGTAGCAGCGCTGACCCAACGTCATAAATTTTCCCATACAAAAGTATAACTCGCGCTTTCAAAACGAACTCTATAATATGTATAGGGGACTCATACACATCCTAAAGTATTATCACCCAGTTTTGTTACAACCTGTATAATAATAGGTATAAAATGTTCTAGAAAAAGTTACGTTAATGTAAGTCAAAATGGCCCCAAACATGGCCGAAGTTTGCTTAATTATTATATTATTCGTGGTATTATGACCATGGGTGAGAAAAGAGTCCACTAAGTTTCATGTAAACACATAATTTTCGTCGTCGACAGCTAATATTGACTGTCTAATATCATATTGGCTAGGACCTAGGAAGAGCTTATAAGAACCCTTTAGTAGGTTCGTCGTAGCATGGTCTTGCACCCCCCCCCCCCCCCCCCCCCCTCGGAATCCTGGATTTACTTTTATCAATCTGCCGACTTAAGGCAAGGTCCCTAAAATTTACAGGTCGATGTAAATCTGTCATATGATAATCATAACATCATTTAAAATTACGAGATGTTCAAATTTGAAGTGTATTTTTATGGTGATATCAGTCAAGATTTTTTTACAGAATTACCATACCAGCTTTCAATATTAAGTTCGGTTATTTTTTTACTTTGTTCCTTTTTGAGTCTACATTACGCCCATGGTTATATTATAGTAAGTTTCGTTCACGACGCGAAATTGCGTGGTGTTTCACCGAAGTTTGTTATGAATCAATTATTATTTATTACTTATTAGTTATTAACTACTAACGTGATAGCTCAAAGCGCCAACATGCGTGTTATCACTTGTCACGTATATTTGGCTTCGATTATGGGCACAGAATACATATTAGTAAGAGCACGAATATTTCCCTTTTCACGTTCGTAAGCGTTTACGGTTCGTTCGTCATGACTCATGGCCCATGGGCCAACCGCCAATGTATAGAGGCCACATATTGCGGGGTAGTTATCAATAATAACCCCACGCGGCACCAGGCTGACGCATAACAATTGAAAATCTATTGTGTCTGTGATTCCCACAATCGAGATATTGATAAGTATTATCATTTATCAAACGTTTTGGCCCCCGATACAAGTTGTACCTAAGTTTGATATTAATAATAATATTATGTCGCGCATTTGTTATCAATAATAATAATTATCATACCATTCATACCGCCTATTATCTATATATTATATAAAACAGTATAAAACTCAAAGGTGACTGACTGACATGGTGATCTATCAACGCACAGCCCAAACCACTGGACGGATCGGGCTGAAATTTGGCATGCAGGTAGATGTTATGACGTAGGCATCAGCTAAGAAAGGATTTTGATAAATTCCAACCCCAAGGGGTTAAAATAGGGGATGAAAATTTGTATAAATAATACTTCTTAACGCGAGCGAAGCCGCGGGCAAAAGCTCGTGTTATAATATGACACTAACAATGTCGACCTTATTTTCATATCATCAGTCATCACTAATCACTATAATATTGTAATTTTTGTGGTTACAACTTACAATCCAGGGACACCTAATCCTAAATCCTAGGACCTAACTTTGCTAATTTATAGTTAGGATTATCATTGTAAGACACAATTTAATTATTTTGTAATCTCTCCGTTTTTGGGCTTTTACATTAATTTGTTTTAACCAGTGGTGTTCTTAACGGCTATATTTTCATAGCGCGCTAGTTTTGACGCTACGTTATAACGAGTTTCAAGCGCGCTAGTTTTGACGCTACGTTATAATGAATGATGCGTTATAACGATCGATTGGACACGTTGTAAAGTTACCGACGTTATTGAATTCTTTCGTTAATAATTATAACGCGGTGGGTGAGTTAATATAATAATATAACGTGTTTATTAAAGATAATTACTTAGAATAATATAATCGTTTGAAGGCATTATTTGGTTAATTTTTTTATGTTTGAAATATTTAAATTTTTTTATTTTTTGGTAATATGCATCTTACATTATTTTTACATGTTTTTTACAACAGTTTTTTTTTTTACATTTTATCTACATTTAAAAATATAATAACGTATTCCAGATTTAGAAAAATACGTTCACTTGGAACGGAAGTTACCATTAAATTACAGTACCGTGCTCTTCGGAGCAGGGGGTCAATTACTGATGATTATAAAACACTAGCTGTCCAGGCAAACGTTGCTTTGCCATAATATACTTGTCATATTATTTTATTGAAGTGACTAAATAAGTATTTCACCATGGCAACGTCGATCGCTATCCCGTCGCACAAACAATGGTCGCCGTCAGTCTCAGATTGTAATAATTTACTATTATTTATTCAACATAATATACACTTATCAATATATAAAGTACCGAGTACCCGATTCTCAGACCTACTGAATATGCATATAATATTTGGTAAAAATCAGTAAAGCCGTTTCAGAGGAGTTCGTGGACTAACATTGTGACACGAGAATTTTATATATAAGATTATAATTTACCTATGCACGCAACGCAACACTGAAAAATTTATGACAGCCGAATTCACCCGATTTGGGCCCGAACCGCGCGAATCGCGCGCGATCGGCAGCGCGAGCGACGCCGCGCTAGGTCAGTGACCGCTCGATACGTTATAACGTCTTATGTCATATGTTACGTCTTATGCATAGTTTTATAGCGTGCGCTATTCGTTGCGAAGAAATAGCGCGCTACTTTTTTCAGCTATACGTTATAACTATTATAACCACCACTAGTTTTAACTAATAACACCACAAAACAAGTTAACTTTACAATATTAACACTCAGTATTTTTATTATGGTACGAATATTTTTGTTTTTTCGGGTTCCGTAGTCAACAAGAAACCCTTATAGTTTCGGACGGTATCAGTCTGTCCGTCTGTCCGTCTGTCTGTCCGTCCGTCCGTCCGTCTGTCTGCGGTTTTGCTCAGAGATTGCAAGACCTACCAAGCTGTAATTCGGCATGAATGCGCATCTTACGGTGCGTCCACATTTGTATCATTTGCGCGATCAGATCTCCGATCAGATCACCGTCGCGATCATCGCGCCGTATCAAGTATGCGTATCATAGTGTGGGCGCCTATTAGATCATTCTGCCGATCATGCGTGCATTTGATACGACACGTATCAGATACACGGTTAATAGCGATCGGGGCGTATCATGATACGCGTATCATTTTGACACGCTTCGATGATACGCGACGGAGATCTGATCGGAGATCTGATCGCGCAAATGATACAAATGTGGACGCACCCTTACGGTGCGTCCACATTTGTATCAAAATCCATCTAACTTTCGCGAATTATTTTTATATTGCAATAACCGTGCATTAAACTAAGTTAATAATTTAACCCAATCCATATTCTGCTTATGATAAACTTATAATAAAGTTTTCATCCATTATAAGAAATCGTCTATATAGCAGAACGCTTACCGAAGCACAGCAGCAGCAAATCACTGACGGCGAGGCTGAACAGGTAGTAGTTGGTTGCGGTGTGCAGGCCCGGGTTCCGCACGATCACCACGCACACACTGATATTCCCCACCACCCCCGTGCTAAATATCACCACCAGGAGGATAGTCAGCGGCACTATCTCCTTCAGGGGCAGCCGGCGAGCCCCCATCAACCACCATAGCATCTCCTCCTCGCTGCAGTCGAAATGAGTGAGGTTGTTGCACCGGTTGAAAAAGTCATCGTAAGTTTCGTTCCCGCGGAGAAACTCCATGTTGTCAGTTTTCACTCATTTCACATAAAAACTAGCGGCTAATTAACTAAAAGTATCGGCTTAATAAATTTAACTAGCGGCTATTTAAAACTAGCGGCTAAAAAAACTAGCGACGATAAACACGCGCACGATGTTCATTTTAGCGCGAGATAGGTCCACTAGGTGCGAGATTCACGCGAACACTGACGCTTCCAAGTTCCACAGATTGACGCTTCAGAGAAAACAGACGTGTGAATGGATCCTCATTAACTCTATCTTATCCACAAGCGGACGTTTGGAGTTATCACTCAACATCCGCCTGATATATGCGAATATCGAAATGTTTTTCGCAAATGGAACAATTCGTTTAGCTGCGGTTTTTCGTTGAATAAGTAAAAAATAGTTTTTGCATGCCGAAAGTACCTCTACCCCATGTGGTTACCCACAGAAATAAGATTTGATCCATACTAACAATAATGCGAATGTGTCTGTCGGTCTGTCTGTCTCTTACATCTTCACACTCATACCGCCGATCAGATTTTGCTAAAATTTGCCATGGATATACTTGGGTCCCGGGAGAGGACACAGGATACTTTTTATCCCGGAATAATGTACGGTTACCGCGCTTTAAATGAATTTCGGCGCAACAAAGTTGCGGGCGTCATCTTGTAATATAATATTATGCAAAATAAAAGGTTTGATTTAATCGAAATAGATCGAAAATTATTCGAAAACGTATTGAAATACCTCGGTTGAAGGAATGTATTTTAAGCATGAATTGTGGTTACTAAAATCTCTATTAATTTCGAAACTGCAATTCGGACATCATTCAGAATACTAAATAATTAATTATATCGATACATTGGCTATCTGGTTATTGGTTAACATGAAAATGTATTGAACTGTAGTTTATCTAATAACTAGATGACGCCCGCAACTCCGTTGCGCCAAAATTAGTTTATCGCGCGGGAAGCGTACATTTTTCCGGGATAAAAAGTATCCTATGTCCATTCTCGAGACTCAAAGTAACACCATACAAATTACAAAACAGCAAAATCGGTTCAGCAGTTTGGGCATGAAGAGGTAACAAACAGACAGACAGACACACTTTCGCATTTATAATATTAAGTAGTATGGATATATATATATATATATATATATATATATATATATATATATATATATATATATATATATATATAAGGACCATCCATTAAGTACTTACGTCACACGATTTTCACGATTTTTTTCCTCTCCCCCTTGTCATAATGTGGTCACATTTTTGAGACCCCCCGCCTAGTGTAACGTCAAAAATTTTATATATAAAATAAAATTGATTTAGTGCTGACTCAGAAACCTTTTAAGTACCTGTAGGTGACGGATCGACCCTTGTCAGCGAAAAAACTATTTTGATGGAAAAATAAATTTTATTTAATTTTAAATTTATGATCAGCGATCACTTAAAAATACAAATATTTCAACTTAAAAACTAACCGACAATACAAACTCAGAGTTGTAATTAAATACTTTACTTACGTCAGTCTTTTTCAACCTGTGGGTCGCGAGTCACGACCCCCTGGGAGTTCGCGAAGCTTCTGGTCGCCAGATGTTGATATTTAAACTATTTCATTTAAAAAACATGAAAAAACCAGCCAAGTGCGTGTCGGGCCACGCGCAATATAGAGTTCCATTGTACCGCTAGTTTTTGATAATTTTTGTATGATCAATGAATGTATATCAATTTATAACGTGTTTCACACTACTAACAACATCATTTCAGTTACGTTCAAAGTAATTTTTTCCGCTTTGAAACTTCATATTTCACAAATGAATTCTTAAATCGGAAAATGATCTGTGAATACTCGTAATATTTTTAAAAAACCTATCCAACGATACCCCGAAGTCCTATAGTCTCTGAGTAAAACCGCGGACAGACACACAGACAGACAGATAGACGCACAGACGGACGGACAGACCGAAACTATAAAGGGTTCTTTGTTGACAACGCCACGGATCCCTAAAAACAATAAGATTAAAAATATTGACATATTAAGAGCGTTTACACCTAATTTCAAGTTTCCATACTTGACCTGCAGCGGACTATTTGAATTGCTTTGCACACAGCGATTTATAGTAGTTTTAAAATATTTGTAGAAAAAAATAACAAAAGATTTGATAATAATTTTTTTTTTAATTAAAAAAAATAATTTTTTTCATTAAAGTGTTCTTCTATGATGTACAAAGCTATTATTATATTAAATTAAGTTAAATAAATAGGTAAAAAAGTTTTAATTCCTTGATATTTCTTTGATATTTCTCATTCTTTGAATTTAAATTACATAAAGATAATTACCTAAACGAAATATTATTTTTTTCTGCTAAGTGCTAACTATTTGCAGATTAGATCTTGTCAGTAGGTTATTTTTTTAATTAGATCTGTCGCTGGTTTCGTAAATTGTAAGTTTCGAAACTGATAAAAAAGGAATTTAAAAAAACCTCTGTTAAGGGGAAGACAGCTGCCAATTCGACATCTTTGTGCAGTTTTCTAGACTTATGTATTTCATTGATTGGCACAAATAAATATATGTAATTTTTGATTATATTTGGAAAAGCTTGTCGAATTTAAATAATAAAATAATGTACTCCTACTGGATGAAAAAAAAAACCAAAGTCACATCTTTCAGGAACTTTAAACAGTTCTAACTAAAGTAATAATACAATCTATGCTTTAAAAATTTGTTTATTTGATACCTTTTACAAAAATACAAAGATTGCCGGATTTAATTTTCGGTTGTGACGTCTAGATATCCCATAATATTTATTTTTTCCTCTAACAAACGAAAAATGTATCACTTCACATCTCTGTCTCTCTGGCATGATAATCGACACAGATGCGAGAGTGATGCGAGATCAAGGTCATTGGCAGTTGTCAGCGTCTTAAGGTATCGAGATTTAATGGCGTTCCTTACGGAGATACCGTAATTTACCGTATTTCAAGCCTTATAAATTCATAATTTGAAAGCTACAAAGTTATAATAAAAATAGAGCAATAATATTCAGTATATCAACATTCTTTTCCCCGTTTAATATTTTCTATTTTTGTTTATTATACTCATGATATCAGCTTCCAAAGTAAAACCAATTTATTAAAATTCAAGCTTAGATTCAGCATCTCCTTAGGATTTACAAATTGCTTTTATTTGAAACACACGCGAATAGATCGACAATATCATAAACTAAATATTCCCTGTTTAATTTTTTTTTAGGACAATTTTGAACCAAGATAAGTAAAAAAATAGGGTTTTGGTGCGATGTCGGCAACGCGGCAAATGTATGGCCAAGGTCGTTTGCTCGGGGGACGGCCTTAATGTACAAATACTCTATAAATCGTATTTTTTTCTCTGCTAACTATATAGACAGTGAAATTTCCTATAAAAATAAGTTATCAACATTTTTATCGATTGTGATTGGTCGTTGGTGATTTTTTCAAGTTTGAAAAGTCCAGTTTTAAGCCAAATTGAGCGTGAAAGGTGTAAACGCTCTTAAGTAGGAGATATATTTACAAAAGGACATACTTATATTACTAAACATACATAATTAATAAATATTATGATAAAAAATATGGTCGCGAATATTGTTTCATTCCATAAAAATATTGTCACAACATAAAAAGGGTTAAAAAACACTGACTTACGCTGAGTTGTAAATATTGAGTTACACAGGAGTTACATAATATTTGCAAAATCTAATGATCGATTTACACGGGTGACTAATGGGTCGATTTTAGTCACCCGGCAAGTCACCAGTCGAATCGCCTGTCCAAGTCGAATTGCCACCCCATTTACACATTCTACAAAAATCGCCTGTGACTAGTGCCACAGAATATTATATATTAGTAGTAACTAGTACCAACTAGTGCCGACAAACTATTAATTTGCAGCAAGCGATCGCTTGCGACTGAGCGTTTGCACGGTCGATTTTAGTCACCAGCCGCATGCGGCCATTGGCCGCACGACTTTGGGGCTTGCGGCTTTAGCCACAATGCGTACGAAACACACACACGTAAATCGTGCGGCTTTAGTCACCCGTGTAAATCGACCATAAATTATGGCCGATTTACACGGGTGACTTTACCCGCACGATTTACGCCGCACGGCGAAAATCGACCCGTTAGTCACCCGTGTAAATCGACCATAACGGTCTTACTACAAAAGATTTAAACACCTGTTGAACAGTTGATTAGAGAAAATTCAGTACAAAATGGTCCCGAAACAACTGTTCAACAGGCGTTTAATCTTCTGTGGTAAGACCGTTATTGTTTAACTTTCTAGATTTAGGTATTCTACCGACTCACGTCTTCATAATTATTAATCTTTTACGATATTAAAGATAAGACATCAGTAAAAGTCAAAAAACAATAGTCGACTAAGTCACATTTTTACTGCCTTACTAGTTACTGACAATAATAATTATTATGGTAAGTAGCGGGAGTCAATGCGCGGCAACAACGTAAATAAAATATAATTAATATTCAAATTATAATTATAATTGAGCATAATAAATTATAAATATTATTACGTAATATAATATTATAATAATTAACAACATAGGGGGTAGTTGACAAGTTAACAGTAAATTTAAATAGCTCTCGAATTTTTTAAAATTAAAAATATTTACAGTACTTAATCTAATATTACTTACATGTTTTTCTTACATGAGTAAATAGTGCTACCTGCCTGCAGTGTTTTCTTGTGTCTATAAAGCATATTTATTGAAAACACAATATTCATCATGGACTACACACAGGTGCAATCAAATATGGAAGATATGATCCAAATGTTTCACACTAAGATGGCTGAATTTCAAGCTGATCTACAGCAGGCCACCTCACGTAAGCCACCAAATACTATAGCGGCACTTAATACAGAGTTCCAAACATTCAAATCATTTGTTTGTGGTGCACTTAACATCTTGCGTGCTGAAATGGACGCACTTGCAAGAAGCATTGACCGTGTGGAGACCAGATCACGTCGCAAAATGCTACTTATACATGGGGTTCCTGAGGTCAAGGATGAGGACACCACAGGCACTATTGTGGCATCTTTGTCTACAAAGTGTAAACTTGCTGACTTAACGCTGAGTAGTGTCCGTACATGTCATCGAATGGGAAAGCCTAAAAACACGGATAATCCTAAGCCAAGACCTATATTAATAAAGTTTAATGATGCCGTAATGCGAGACCGGGTGTGGAACACTAAGAAGGCACTCAAAGGAACAAAAATCACCATCTCAGAGTTCCTTACAAAACCGCGACACAACACATTTATGGCGGCCAGAGAGCATTTTGGGATTTCTTCGTGCTGGACCCGTGACGGCTACATCTATATCAAGAGTCCTGATGGCTCAAGGCAGAAGATAGAGACATTGGCTGAGCTTCACAAACTACAATCGAAACATCCCAAGTCGTCGGTATAGTCTATATCTCCATAAATTTACTTGTATTACCCACAGTTTACAAATTACCGTATATAATTTGTATTTTCCCTTTTGTTAACCACAATTAAGGTACTTATATGATTGTAAATTGTATTTTTTGTGGGTTACACTTACAAAATAAAAATATCGTTTATTTTTCTCTCATGTTGACACTTGACATATTGAAAACATGAATGTCATTACTCACTGTCACTTGACATTTGTCAACTTCTTCTTCTTCGTTTTGCATATTGTCTTGCGTTAAAATATTAAAATTGAATGTTTTGCATTTTTGTTAATTTAATTATTATATTTTTGTAATAGTATAACATTTTGGGTTACAGGTTTTTATTGTTTCTACTTTTGTGATTGTTTACTTGTGATGTAATTTGTGTTGCAATGATAATAATTGTTGTATTGTCTTTTAATTTTGTAACACTGTAGGCGGGTAGAGAATTAATTATTATTCATAAATCATTATTTGTATATTATAAGTTTATATTTATTGCTTAAGAAATAGTTTTTAAGTAACTTAGATTTTAAAACTTATCTATAGGTATTTAATAATTATTATTTATTAGTGTATATTTGCATATATATGCCAGCTGATATTAGCGATGATGACTCTCCGGATAATGGATCGGACTTTCTTTCGTTAACCTCCTCGTCACATTCCTCAGGTGAGAGCTTTCACAGTCTCTTACAGTCTCTTGATGTCTCTCTGGAGACTACATTCGCATCGTTCCCCCGAAACTTTAACGCAGTTCACATTAATGCCCAGAGCATCCCATCACATTATCCTGACCTCCTTGCCACCTTTTCCAACAATTTGAATGTCCATGCCATACTTGTATCTGAAACCTTCCTAAAGCCATGTCTCCCTTCAACTTCTTACTCTTTACCTGGTTTCGTCCTAATCCGCAATGATAGAACTGGTAAAGGCGGCGGTGGTGTAGCCATATACCTTAGACAACATCTCCCCTTTAACATCATTGACAAATCTCCATCTGATTATTCGGAATCCTCAGAACATTTACTGATTGAAGTTTTATTCGGTCACTTAAAATTACTGCTTGGTGTATTCTATAGCCCCTCATTACAAATAGACTATTTCCATAAGTTCGAAATTCTTTTAGAAAAATATGTCACCTCTGTCAATCACACAATTGTTATGGGCGACTTTAACACTTGTTTAGTGAATAAAGACAAACTACACTCAGCCCGTGCCTCCAAACTCCGGTCGATAATTAACTCCCTTAATCTTTATATCCTTCCCCTTAATCCAACGCATTCTTTTCCAAATTGTGCTCCTTCCCTGCTCGATCTCATAATTGTATCCTCGCCTGATCATGTAAGCATGCATGGGCAATTTAACGCCGAAGCTTTCTCCTACCATGACCTCATATTCCTCTCCTATAAAATTCGTTATCCTAAACCCAAGCCCCGTATTATAATGCAACGCAATTATAATTTAATTAAGACTGAAAAATTTATTGAGGATCTTAGAGCCATTGATTGGGATGTGATATATAATGCATCCACTGTGGACGAGAAGATGGATAGCTTCAACTCCCTCTTAATGCAGGTTTTTGATTTACATGCTCCTCTACGTCCTGTGAAGTTAAAACACCTCCCTGCACCGTGGCTGTCAGATGAGATTAAGGGCATTATGGCCAAAAGAAATGCTGCCAAAGCTAAATTTAAAAATAACCCTACTGATCAGAATCGTGACAAATACAAAGAGCTTCGCAACAGATGTAGCCGCTTGTGCAGGGATGCACAGCGTCGCCATATACACTCATCTGTTAGTAATGGTGAACCAGCGAAGGTGTGGTCATTTCTCAACTCCCTGGGTATCGGAAAAGCAAAGTCCTCTCCCTCACCTAATCTTGACCTTGATGGCCTTAATCGTCATCTCACTTCTGCCTGTCCTATACCAACCTCCGTCAAACAGCAGTCCCTTAATGCCATTTTACAATCTCCTACACCTGACCCTCCGCTTTCTCCTTTCGTTTTTAAACCCGTTACTATCCAGGAAGTTGAGAAATCCATAACAAGCATTAAATCGAATGCTGAGGGGGTTGATGGCATTAGCCGGAAGATGATTATTCTTAGTTCATCCGTTGTACTTCCCGTCCTCTGTCATATTTTTAATGTTTCCCTCAGTTCCAGCACATTTCCCAGCTGCTGGCGCAAAGCTGCAGTTATTCCCATTCCCAAAATTAAATGTCCTAGCTTACCCTCTGACTTCCGACCCATTTCCATTCTCCCATTCCTATCAAAGGTTCTCGAGCGACTTGTTTACCAGCAAATCAATTCCTTCACTAATTACAATGGTCTGCTGAGCCCTTTCCAATCTGGCTTCCGTCCAAGGCATAGTACTGTGACTGCTTTAACCAAGGTGACTGATGACATACGCTTTGCCATGTCCAACCAGCAACTTACTGTTCTAGCATTGCTAGATTTCAGTAACGCTTTTAATACTGTTGACTACGACATCCTCATTGCTATGCTAGGAGCGCTTCAATTCTCGTATCCTGTGATGGAGTGGTTTCGTAGCTATCTTTTTGGTAGACAACAATGTATACGAATAAATGATCAGACGTCTGGATATTGTGACATATTAGCTGGCGTTCCTCAGGGTGGTGTCCTATCCCCTCTCCTTTTTTCCCTTTTTATTAATTTCCTCACCCCGCTCCTCACCTGCTTATTCCACCTCTACGCGGACGATCTCCAAATCTATACCCACGCACCTGCTAATGATTTGAAGTCTGCAATTACGGCTATCAATATGAATCTTGCAACCATACTTCGTTGGAGCCAGGGCCATGGATTGATAGTCAATCCCAAAAAGACCCAAATTATTGTTATTGGTAGTACGAAACAAATAAACCGGCCTAATTATGATACACTGCCCAAAATTACCTTTAACAATATAGCTTTACCTTATAGCAATGTGGCAAAAAACTTGGGTGTATACTTCGACTCAGCACTAAAATGGTCTCATCATATCTCTGAAATCAGTCGAAAGCTTTTTGCAGCGGTGGGCTCACTAAATCGCTGGAAAAATTTACTCCCTGTAAAGACTAAAATCGAGCTTGCGCAGACTTTATTACTACCTATCCTCGACTATGCAGATGTTTGTTTAATAGATCTAAACGAGGAATACCTCAACAAACTAGAAAGATTACAAAACATCTGCATCAGATTCGTGTATGGACTGCGCAAGTTCGACCACGTCTCTGAATTTCGCCAGAAACTAGGGTGGCTACCAATCAGACTCCGCCGGGAGGAGCATGTCCTGATCCTATTATATAATATCCTACATGACCCCCGCTCTCCCCTCTACCTTAAGGATCGCTTTCAGTATCGTAGTACAGTAGACCACAAGCGTGTGTTACGCTCGGTTTATAACAATAAACTACTAGTACCTTTTACCAAGTCGGGATACTTTGCTGATTCTTTTGCTGTGAAGGCCACTTACTTGTGGAATGAACTACCACTCGAGATTCGCGAGTCGCAGTCACTCGCTACTTTCAAATCGAAGCTACATAACCATCTGAGGAGTAAAGTCACTTGCTAATATTAGTTTTTTTATTAATTTTATAATATTATAATGTATCTTTATTTATAATATATTTTATTACATGTAGACCTATAGAATATTTATTTATTTTATTATTATATTAATTATCTATTTGCGAACTACATTACTGTTATTAAATATTTACCTAATATTATTATTATTTTAGTAAATACGGTACTCTTTACCCCGCATACTATTTTTAGATTTAAATTTTCCTCTCCTGCAGGGTTGCCTGGAAGAGATCGCTTATAGCGATAAGGCCGCCCTTGCCCACATTTATGTTTTACTTAAGTTTCAGTAACTGATTGTACTTAATTTAATGTGAGCAATAAAGAGTCTATCTATCTATCTATCTATCTAATTATAACTAAAATCTATTTTAGTGTCTTTAGAGTGCTATGGGCTATATATTTATTTACCTATTCGACTACGGCAAAGCCAACAATAAGGACCGAAAATAAAATTTCGATGATTAAACGTACTTATTGCCTAAACTACTAATCTGATTTCATTGAATAAGGTGTTAATAGTCAACAAGAAACTCTTATAGTTTCGGTCTGTCCGTCCGTCTGTCTGTCCGCGGTTTTGCTCAGAGACTATAAGGCCTACAAAGCTGTAATTCGGCATGAATGCACACTTACTACGAATACGTAGAGCAGCGGTTCTCAAACTTCCTGGTGGCCGAACTCTTTGAAGCGACTTTTTTTGACGGACAACCAAAAAAAGAATGTTTTGTTTTTGTATAAAAGACATAATATTGTCTCCACGCTTGTGTCTGATATCTGATGACATTTCTAAAAAAATTACGTACCTATCGCTCGCGGAACCCCTACAAGGACAAACCCCGTTTGCAGAGCCCCAGGGCTCCGAGGAGCACACTTTGGGAATGGCTGACGTAGAATATGTAGTACGTACTTAGTACCTAGTAACTGTTTAGTTATATATACTATACTGTACTCGGCGAAGCATGGCGGTAGCGGTCATTGACTCCCTGTCTGTTCCCTGTCAAAAACTTGTCATTTTCTCTACAAAGCCGCAATCGAAAACATCTGTCACTTTATTGTCAATCGCGGTTTGTAATTTGTATCTTGTTTCTTGTGTCAATGGTTCGTATACAAAAAGTTTTTGAGAGGGAGTCAATGACCGCTACGTCAGTACGCCGAGTACAGTATAGCAGGAAGATTCAAGTATACAGTAAGCACAATACCTATGCGTAAATTAACATAAAAATAATACTTAAGAGAGTATGATATTGTAATAATTATTATGTGATGAATAATAATGACAACATACCTAATTAAATTGTTTATATATTTAAAATAAAAAACTGAATAAAAATGAAGTCGCATCGCTTGGTGGATTGTGGCATATAAATGAGAGAAGTAGATTTCGGAAGCGTGGATTATATAATTATTATTATTAGTCAAGGAGCCCTAGAACAAACTTTTTTTTATTACTAACAAGCTAATTTTTGTGAGTAGCTTCATTTTGATAAGACAAACAACTTTTTTATCTGCGAAAAATCTTGAAAGTTGTAGCTAACAGAGATAGAAAGGATTTCATACTTTGATTTGATGGCTATGATATAATATTATAAAAAAATCGGCCAAGTGTGAGTCGGACTCGCGCACGAAGGGTTCTGTACCGTTATAGAGCAAACATAGACTAAAAATTGTGTTCTTTGTATGGGAGCCCCCCTTAATTTTTTATTATATTTAAATATTATTATGAATTATTAAATAACACATATATTTAAGGCCTTCGTGAAAGTTTCAAGTGCCTACCTCTTATCATTATTGATTACGAGCAAAAAAGCCCAAAAAAATCACGTTTGCTGTATGGGAGCCCCCGCTCCGGGAGTCCGCTATAACAACAAATACTAAAATAATATTAATTTTATTTTTATTTTAGTATTTGTTGTTATAGCGGAACCGGAAATACACAATCTGTGAAAATTTCAGAACTCTAGCTATATCGGTTCTTGAGATACAGCCTGGAGACAGACAGATAGACGGACAGACAGACGGACAGACATCAAAGTCTCATGAATAGGGTCCCGTTTTTACCCTTTGGGTACGGAACCCTAAAAAGGTAGATATCGCACCAGCGTGTACAGTCTTAGCGGCCAATTCAACCTAATTAGTGTAAGAATTAGTTGCATGTTGGCAGCGAGTGAGTGACGAGTTGTGAAGTTTTTGACTTAAAATGCCAAGCTGCGTTTTCAGAAAATGTAAAAATTATGATACTAAAGTAAAAAAGGATGAAACAGTTACATTCCACACGTAAGTACATGAAAACATCTAGAAATTATTTTTTTGTTTGGATATTTTCCAAAATTATCGACGCGCCGATGCGCCTGTCAAAACGTATAGTTATCCTTTTCTATACCATTCGTTACGTATAATCTGTCGCATTCATTGTGGTAGCTATGGTAACCTATAGATATGACAGAGGTAAGTACGTATATGTCGTATAGGAACAAAATCTGAGGACCAATTTGTATGAACATACGCCATCTTTATTAAGGTGACGCCGCGTTAAAGTAAGAAACCGTGTTGGATATGTTTTAGATTGCTTGTTTTCTATGAGAGGCCGGGCCGGCCTCTCATAGAAAACAAGCAATGGAACAGCAAAAAATGGAAAGGGCGTAAGCGATAAAATGGTTTTTGTGGCGTAATTTAAAAACCATAAATACATTTCATATAAGCTATGCACATATTAAAGTGTATGCTTCAACCAATTTATGTACAAATTTTGGAACCTTAAATCACTCTCCTCTGTTGGAAAAATAGGAATCCCTTTTTTTACAGAGGTCTTTTCGATTGGTAATTCTGTGTTATAAAAGTTGTCCAATCGTGTTATGCTATGGGCAATTCAAAGATAAAGACATGATGAATACTGACAATGAACTTTAGTTTCTTAGCTTTAGTCATTGCTGAGAAAAATCGGCATCGCTACAGCCAAATTATCAAGGCGTCGCCTTAAAACATCATTGTTTGATGGTCCTAAAATATGGATTGTTCTATATATAGGACCATCTTACTCTTAAATTATATAATTTAACTATTAATCTACCAATTTACAAAAAATCTGCTGGTTAGGGTTCCGTTTTAGGGTACCGTAGTCAACCAAGTTTTGTTGATTTAACAAAAAATTTGCTTGTTAGTAATAATTAAAAAAAATTGTTCTACAGTCGGGGCATTTTAATAGGCCACATTTGACATCTGTCAGATTAATCTCCATAGTGAGGTGAGTTGCTTAAATACATCGACCAAAACGAATAAATCGATACGGATTTGAAATAAAATATTAGAATTTTATACGTTATTAAACCAAAAACAAATTGCTGTCCCATTATTTAACTTTAATTCAAGGAACAAAATAAGACAAGTACATAATTTACAAAAAAAAAATGCATTTATTCCCTTGAATTATAAAAACTGTTTCATTTAGTATTATCATTATTAATTTCACGTAAATATGTGTTACTTTTCACAACGTGGTTATTAATTTATGGGGATATTTCGTTACAAGTAATCAATGCATCGATAGTATTTATTCGCTTTCGATTTTTAGAGTAACATCCCTAGAGTTTAAAAAGAAAAAACCGGCCAAGTGCGAGTTGGACTCGCCCATGAAGGATTCCGCAGCAGCAATAAGGTTTATTTCTATAAAATTAAAAGGTTTTTGATTTATTTTTATATTTTATTTGATTTAATGATAGTTAAATTACGGTTTACCATTAATGACGTATAAAAAAACTTCTTGTTAGATCTCGTTCAAACCAATTTTTGCTGGTAGTTTTTATAATAATGTACATCACATATTTTTTTAGAATTATCATGCCCCTACTTTAGAAGTTAGAGGGGATGGGAGGGGACACATTTTATCACTTTGCTCTTCCAAAGTGATAAAATGTGTCCCCTCTCACTCTCTCAGAGAAGAGTCTCTCTCGCAAACTATTCAGATTAGAAAAAAATTATATTAGAAACCTCAATACGATTTTTGAAGACCTATCCATAGATACCTCACACGCATAGGTTAGACAAAATATTTTTTTTTGTTTCAGTTGTACCTATCGGGACCCCTAATTTTTTTTATATCTTTTCCATTTTTGTATCAAAATCTTAATGCGGTTCACAGACTACATCTACTTACCAAGTTTCAATAGTATAGCTCTTATAGTTTCGGAGAAAAGTGGCTGTGACATACGGACGGACAGAGAGACAGACAGACAGACAGACATGACGAATATACAAAAGTTCCGTTTTTTGCCATTTTGGCTACGGAACCCTAAAAAGGTCAGCTGACGTAACATTAAAAAAATTTTTTTTGTGTATAATTTTTTTTTTACTAAATTTACTACTAAATATTTCAACACTAAAAAATAGAGTAAAACACTGAAAAATATATACATAAAAGTGTTTAAACATTTAGTAGTAAATTTAGTAAAAAAAAATTATACACGAAAAAAATTTTTTTAGTGTTTAAATATTTTGAAGTTAATTTTTGTTCAGGAACCTAGGTAATTACTATTTTAAGCTGAAAAATAACTCAAACATGTAAAATATTTTCGTATGACAAAATGATTTTGGTATTACGTATGTATGAGAATATCGAGGGTAGCCCGGCTCCTTAACAGGGCGGAGCGGAACTTCTTGTACTACAGCATACGAGGGCTGTTCACAGCCAAACTGTGAATTATTACAGTTACCAAATCTAAACTTTTCGAATCGCGAAGAGCAACAGTAGGCTTGCAAATCACTCAGAAGTATGTCAGGCCGAGAACATTTCAATTTTTTCAAACAACTCTAGTATGTAGTACTAGATGTTAAGCGTGGCTTAATAATTAACGCGGGCGGGAGCCCGCGTTAATTATAAATTTCACGCAAACCGTGAATTTTCTTGAGAAACAAAATAGCCTATATCCCTTCACGTGGCCTATTCTATATCTGTGCCAAATAACATAAAAATTGTTTCAGCCGTTTGTGAGATAAGCTCTTTCAAATAATTTTCCCCGTTTTTCCCCATTTTCCTCAGTTTCTTTGCTCCTATTGGTGGCAACGTGATGTTATATAGCTCAAGTCTACCTCGATAAATAAGACTATCCAACAAAAAACGAATTCTTCAATTCAAAGCAGTAGTTCCACAAATTCTTTAGCTTTATAATATAAGCATAGATATGATTTTCCCAAACTTTAAGCACGCCATTTATAAGGAATGGTAAGTCGTATGAAAAAAGTGTCTGAATATTTTTTGTAGGAAATTCTATGATCTACACTCTTGCCTTACTTATTTTTGTGATAAAATGTACAGTTTGAAAAAAAAAAACCAGGAAAAACCTAATTTTCATACCTTTGACCTTGAATAAAATTTTTAGCACAAGGAGGATCGCCGGGGATTTTTGAGATTTTATTTGTAATGGTGTATTTAACATCTCTAGCAATTTTCAGCTCTATGCGAATTATTCCGAGGTCGAATGTTTAATTTTCCTGGGGTGATATTATTCATGTTTGATACAGAAAACTGCCGGCCCACAAGGCCTCGCTGTTTAAATATTGTTTATTTAAAATAATCAAATATGTGCACAACGGTTTATCGGTACTTATTTTGATTTTAAGGGGCCCCTCCCCCAAAGGTTTTACAAAGCTTTGAAAGATACTAATGTTGTTTATTAGATGGATTTTGAGGAAACTTTGCGGTAATGTAGATTGTAGGCTATTGGCTACCACCACGTGGACGGAGTCGCGGCCCGCGGGCAAGTGGCAACAGCTAGTCGTGTCACTCCTCCAAAACGGCTCAACCGATGTTAATGAAATTTTATATGAACATTGGTTAGCCCTGAGAATAGGTTTATATCTACTTATTATATTGATACTAGAAATAATTAACATGGCAAAACAACATTTGCTGGGTCAGCTAGTTATTATATTATGTATAATAGTACTTTACCATTACTAACAGTGCAAATACGTTTTATCTTATTCTAAAGATCGCTTATTGCCGTGGCCTCAAATCTAAGTTCTTTGAAAGCGGCTATTTATTGGAAAAATATTTATGAGAAAATATTTTGTTTACACACGAGCTCCGTTCGCTCGAGTCCCGGCTTTCATTTTGGAGATAGGACATGAAACGAAGAAAATACGAAATAAACCATTTATTATTTGTTCCTCGCTATTCATTTTTGATTTGTTTGTGGACGCAAGATTCAATTTTCTGAAGACCTTTTGATCGACGGATCATCGAGCACGTGGCACGTGTCACCATTAGATCGGTATAAAATACTTACAAAGCGAATAATTAGGGAGCTGGTGAGCATTTAGGTATATGATTTGCACAAGTTTTACATCGAGGTAGATTGCAGTTTACGTCATTACGAATTGATTTGGTCCAGTCAATTAAGGCGACGCCTTGATAATTTGGCTGTAGCGATGCCGATTTTTCTCAGCAATGACTAAAGCTAAGAAACTAAAGTTCATTGTCAGTATTCATCATGTCTTTATCTTTGAATTGCCCATAGCATAACACGATTGGACAACTTTTATAACACAGAATTACCAATCGAAAAGACCTCTGTAAAAAATTCCTATTTTTCCAACAGAGGAGAGTGATTTAAGGTTCCAAAATTTGTACATAAATTGGTTGAAGCATACACTTTAATATGTGCATAGCTTATATGAAATGTATTTATGGTTTTTAAATTACGCCACAAAAACCATTTTATCGCTTACGCCCTTTCCATTTTTTGCTGTTCCATTGCTTGTTTTCTATGAGAGGCCGGCCCGGCCTCTCATAGAAAACAAGCAATCTAAAACATATCCAACACGGTTTCTTACTTTAACGCGGCGTCACCTTAAGGTCCTACGTCGCTGCGTTTTCGCGTTACAGCCGATAGAAGTTGCTTAAAAAAAAGGGGATATTAAATCATTTGCACATGTATGCCTCTGGGGTTCGTGGTCACAAACAGCTTGGAAACGAAGAAAATCGAAGAGGCAGATATTCAGGGCTCTGCATTATTATGGGGCTTAGTTGTAAAAATGTTTTAAAAAATAGCTCTACTAAGTAATTTGCACACGGTTCTCATTGCGCCCATTCGATTCATTATGACTCCGTGAATATGAAAAAAACATTTGGCAGACATTTTGTTCACTGATTTTTAGGTGTACCTATAACTGTTTGAAATTCACGGAATCAAATGGAAGCGGGTATCCGGCATTGCATGGGATTATTGTCTTTCTATATAGTCTATTGTTATTATTTAGTTTGATATTATTCGCTGAAGTCACGGTAACGATTCAACTTCTTCTGAAGCTGAAATCTATGGAAACACATGTGGAATCACTGTGAAGAAATTTCATACCTGCGGAGACGTAGTTAACAGGTAGAAGCCGAATATTTCTGACGCGTGTTTAAAATTGAATTTTGTACTTTTAGCTTGGCGCGAGCGTCGTCGGGTTGAAAAAAGAATTCAAATGGTCTGCCTTTGAAATATCAGAGGTCTGAACGTCTGCCTCATCGAGTTTCTTGGTTTTCATGATAAATTCAAACATCAATCCAAGAGGCAGACATGTGCGCATAATATAGCACTTGTTTTATTTTTTAAATTTTTGAAACACTGTCAATAGCGAACGCAGAGGCAACATGCTGGCAGACTATTTTTCTGTGGTCCTTCTTATTCTGATTAATCGAACAATTTCAATCTTCCAAGTGTGCACTTCATATAGAGTTTTTTAAATCATAAAAAAACTTAAAAAATTGAAAACTACAAAAGTCAGAGCCCTGGATTTCTGCCTCTACGAATTTTTGTGTTTACAGGATGACTATGATCATCAGCCCCAGAGGTGAGCCCCGCTGTGAATAGACAATGCAGCGTCACCATGGTTAATTATCACTATTAATAACGTCTGCCATGTGTGCTGATCATAATATAGAAATTTTGCTCGCCAGCTCCCAAGCTAAAGACTGTACAGTACAGTCTGGTACATCATTGCCTGGTACATTGCGAAACTTACATGACAGATACCTACTCGCAGATACAGCGAACCGTCAATAGTTATAATAATCCCACCAAAACATGAAATGTAAAAGGAGCCAATCAAAATATTGCATAGCTATTTAATACTTCTGTCGTAAAAAAATTTCAGATCACATTCAAGCCAAACCTTCAACTTATTTTGTAAGTAATTTAAATCAACATTCAGTAAATGTATCAATAGATTTCTTTATTTTATAATTATTATAGTGGCTTGGCAATGAGCACTAGAGAAATAATCAGCTACTAATTGGATTTATTGGGTACCATCAGCCACATGCGTCGTTACATAATATATTTAAACACTTTACGCTTGCCGTCTGTGTAAGTATGAACTCCTCCCAATATGTAGTTTTATATTTGTTTCTATTGTGCTCATTGCCAAGCCACAATAACAATTATAAAATAATAAAATCTATTGATACATTTACTGAATGTTGATTTAAATTGGACCTATTTATGCATACCGGACTCAACTCACACGATGACAGTTCTGAGAAAAAGCCGATTTTATTAAAATTGTGTATTCTTTAAAACTGATGGTTATTTTAAGTAAAGTTAATTTACAATAGCATATTTGGTAATTTATTCTATGCGTACAAACATAAATATGTTAAAAATTACTACTATTTCCAACAAAAATTAAACAAAATTATTATTTTTAACAAAAAATTAAAACCGACTTCCAAGGTAAAAACAATAATAACATCCTATAATATGAACTAAAAAGTATTAAATAATTTTTCCTATCTCATGGTGCCTTTTTCCGAATTCGGCTAAAACTCAACTATTTCTGTACTCAATCTTCATAATTTTGAAGTCGGTACCAGATATAGCTGAATCCAGATGCCAGATTATTTGAAACATTTGTAACTGGCACCGACTTCAAAATTATGAAGATTGAGTACAGAAATAGTTGAGTTTTAGCCGAATTCGGAAAAAGGCACCATGAGATAGGAAAAATTATTTAATACTTTTTAGTTCATATTATAAGGATGTTATTATTGTTTTTACCTTGGAAGTCGGTTTTAATTTTTTGTTAAAAATAATAATTTCACTCTTTTTAGTTACCTAGTAAAATCATCGCGTACTATACGTAGATTAGGGCCGATTCACACCGAATGGCAGAGGCGAGGCGAGCAGTTTCAGTGTCATATGATTTTAAACTTTATTGTAATACATAGTATCGCTTGAGAAATTGATGCCGCCGGCGGCCGCAAGAGTCCAAGAGCATCCACGGGCGGCCGTAGATTTCTCAAGCGATACTATCTATTACAACAATGAAGATAAAGTTTAAAATCATATGACATTGAAACTGTTCGCCTCGCCTGCGCCATTCCGGTGTGAATCGGCCCTAATACACCTGTATACTATTCTACGTATCTTATTACAATTTG
The DNA here is from genome assembly GCA_905333045.1 of Lysandra bellargus. Lineage (NCBI taxonomy): Eukaryota > Metazoa > Arthropoda > Insecta > Lepidoptera > Lycaenidae > Lysandra > Lysandra bellargus. The sequence goes on along the minus strand of HG995340.1, from coordinate 6,407,617 downwards.
TTAACAGTCACACTTACAAAATATAATATCAGCTGCAGATAATTTTGAACAATACATTAAAAAAAATCGAAGTGGACACGTGCCAGAGCCGCGCCAAACCGGAATTTTAGCAGCGCGGCAGCGGCGAGGCTTTCATTGTCATATGATTTTAAACTTTATCTTTATTATTGTAATACATAGTATCGCTTGAGAAGTCTACGGCCGCCCGTGGCCGTGATTGGTAAGTGTGACAGCTGTGCACTCTAGCATGTTACTTGTATTATCGAAGCAACTTACTTCTCAGAAGTAATGTCAAATGTGTGCCTTACGCTCTGGAGATAAGGTTGAATATTTTGTTATGTTCAATTTTGGTGACATTGGTGACCCTGACGTAAAAATGATGATGATGATGATGAATATCATTTGTATAGTAGCATATGCTTTCAGTTCTTAAAACAGCGCCTAAACCCCCAAACTTGTATCTAAAAGGAATCCGGAGTTCTCTTAGTATCTTCGGAACCATAGTATACCTTGGTGCAGAATCTTGTGTTTTGGTAGCATATGCTTAGGATGCTTCTCATAAAATCAAAATCACCATATGTTTCCATATAAATTTCGAGGAGTTCCCTCGATTACTCATGGATCCCATCCAGGGCCGTGCCTGATGGGCGTTCATTGCGTGCACCGCACGCAGGCGGCCGAAATTAAGAGGCGGCCAAATCGTTACAAGTTGTTTACTGGGCAAAAATATAATCGGTTTGTTTTCATTATACTCGGCGCGGCGAACCTTGATCCCTATGACACTGACAGCTAATGTCATCATATAACATTGTAGTGGCGTCACCATTAAATTGGGATCATATTGGGGGCGTCTAAAAATGCCATTTAAAAATTTTACGTAGCTTTATACCATTAGTAATGTATTCCGTTGATATTTTTAACAAATCTTAACATTTACGAGAAGTTATCTCAATCTCAATTTATGTTTACGTCCTGCAAAACTTACGTCGTGTGACGTTTATCGACTAGGGCGGCAAGTATCGATAAAAAATGTCGGTAATGGAAACGAGTGCACAACGTTCCTTATATAGTTTACACTTTACAGTGAAAGTACTCAGCGCTGAAAGCGAAAAAAATGTTTTGTGATTTGTATGGGTACGTTTTCAAGTGGCAACAAAGGGCCGCCATTTTGTTGTTCACAAGCAAAGTAATCTCGCAAACGCACAACAAACTCCCGCGTTTCACTGTTGAGTACAGTTTTTCGTTGTCTTTTCGGCATTTTTCAATACCAGCAATAACAAAACAGCAACAAAAACAAAAACCAGTAATAACAAGAAAACAGTAATAACAAGTAACACTCCGATAACAAAAACACGTGGCGCATACAAGGCGTTAGGACTCGTACTGAAGAAGCGAGCGCTCGGCGCCCGCGCCGGCCGCCGGGCGCCAGCCGCCGAGCGATCGTCGCATCGTTAGTGACCGACCAAATAGTGTGGCTATATCTAAATATATCCTATAATATTATAACCTACAATAACAATTATTTTTCAGACAAAATAAATAAATGGGGAGGAACATTCATTTTCATGATAATTAAATATATACTTAAATAGCAAAAACGTGTTCACCGGGTTAAAAGTCCGTATACGAAATTTTGCCGAACGAAATGCACAACATGTGAGATCATTTTTAACCGACTTCCAAAAAACGAGGAGGTTATATGTTCGGCTGTGGATTTTTTTTTTTTTTTTTTTTTTTGTATGTTCAACGATTACTCCGCCGTTTGTGAACCGATTTTCGAAATTTTTGTTTTGTTGTATTAGGTTTCACTCCAATTTGGTACCATGTTCACAAAAGTGGTGACCTGATGATGGGATCTATGAGTAATCGAGGGAACTCCTCGAAATTTATATGGAAACATATGGTGATTTTGGTTTTATGTGAAGCGTACTAAGAATATGCTACCAAAAAGTCAAATATTGGGTCAAGGTATACCATGGTTTCGAAGATGCTGAGAGAACTCCTGACTCCTTATAGATACACGTTTGGGAGTTTCGGCGTTGTTTTAAGAACAGAAGGCATATGCTACTATGCAATTTATATTCATCATCATAATCATCATCATCATCATCATCATCATCGTCATCATCATCATTACCACGTCGTGTTAAGGTCACCAATGTCTCATGGCACAGACTAGATAATAGTACAAGGCATAGGTATGGATATACTAATAATAATAATTATGTTCTTACTGTATAACAACACCTGTTTATTTAATACATGACGGCGGTCGGCGCCGTAGAGGCGACGGCGTCGCCGCCGCGCGGCGCATGGCGGCAGACGACAGATCGAATCCTTTACTAACTACTTTATATACAGATCGAATACTTTATTAACTACTTTATAAAATTTAAATAGACAAATAGAATTGAAATAAAGTTATTTTAAAAAGAGCATTTAAACAAAACAAAGTCATTGAGTCTTTTTAATTAGTTATACTTATTAATCGATAGATGGCGCACTAAGTATCGATTTGAATTCTTTATTACAAGAACAGCTGTCAATAATTATGATAATATTAAATATTATGAGTAGCTACGCTACATCCTATGCAAGTTTATACAATTTTTTATCTGATAGATCCTTCGATCGTGGAAAAACGAGACACAATAGCCTTTCTATTGTTATCGCAATCGCCGGTGACCGCTTGGGGCTTGAAGCATTAAAATTGTTAAATTACTTAGCACAATATGTTCACTTCACTGATAATATATTATTTTGTGAGTGTGAGTTGTGACTCTTAACAAATTGTAATAAGATACTTAGGTAAAATATACGCGAAGGTTTATCTACTAGTGTAGCTAAAAAGAGTGAAATTATTATTATTTTTAACAAAAAATTAAAACCGACTTCCAAGGTAAAAACAATAATAACATTAATATGAACTAAAAAGTATTAAATAATTTCTACTATCTAATAGTGCCTTTTTCCGAATTCGGCTAAACCTCAACTATTTCTGTACTCAATCTTCATAATTTTTGAAGTCGGTGCCAGTTCCAAAAGTTTCAAATATCTGAAGTTTCAGCTATCTGGTACCGACTTCAAAATTATGAAGATTGAGTACAGAAATAGTTGAGGTTTAGCCGAATTCGGAAAAAGGCACTATTAGATAGTAGAAATTATTTAATACTTTTTAGTTCATATTAATGTTATTATTGTTTTTACCTTGGAAGTCGGTTTTAATTTTTTGTTAAAAATAATAATAATTATAATCTAAGCTGGAATTGGAGCTAGATTTTTTATTTTTTTTTAAGTATCTTTGAATAATCCAACTCAAACCCGCGACAGTTTTGTAATTTTTTTCATGTTATTATTTTTGTTTAAATTTTAAATAAAAAAATGTTTATTTTGTGCATTTTTTTTTCTTAAATTTCATCCAAACATAAATCTCATAAAACCGGTTTTTAGCCGGTTTTTCTTTTCAGAAACCGGTTTTCGGAACAAAACCAATATTTTTTTTCGTTCTCGATTTCGGTTAACCAAAAACTGATTTTTTTCCCGGTTTGATGCCCTGTGTATAATAATAAACATTAAAAATTAAAGTAGTTTTTTTTAATGTTATCCTGGGGGCGGCCATGCAGACTGGCACGCAGGCGGCCATATACCCAGGCACGGCCCTGATCCCATCATCAGATCACCACTTTTGTGAACATGGTACCAAATTGGAGTGAAACCTAATACAACAAAACAAAAATTTCGAAAATCGGTTCACAAACGGCGGAGTAATCGTTGAACATACAAAAAAAAAAAAAAAATATCCACAGCCGAACATATAACCTCCTCGTTTTTTGGAAGTCGGTTAAAAAAACAGGAGGGTTCCTTTTAGGAAAACTATATTAGTACGGGATACATATAATCCGAAGCGAACCATCTTTTTAGATTTATTACACAAGTCAACAGGATTTTCCTGCATGAGATCTGTGCACCCGATTTGGATGTCTAACATCTAATTAGTAATAGAAACAACGATTTTAACTTATAAAATTTGCTTTTACATAAACTGAGGCCTCATGAACTTTCAAATTTTGAAGAAAACCGGCATTTTTTTCTTTCGGTTATGTAGTAATAGAATTAAATATATATCCATTATTTTTTAGTTTATATTGTTGCTCATATTCCCAAAAAAAAGATTGAAATGAAAAAAATATATAATTTAGATTTAAAACTTAATATTTTTTTGTATCTAGGTGAGAATATCCTAAATATATTTTGTTGTATGCTTTGGCAGTAAGTACCTACCTGATATAATGTGGGGCTCCTACTTTTTTCTGGTTTTTACAAGGATGTTTAAAACTAGATGATGCCTGCAACTCCGTTTCGCCAAAACTCGTTTATCGTGCGGGAACCGTACATTTTTCCGGGATGAATTGTCCTTTTCCGGTACTCAAAGTATCTGCATACCAAATTTCAGCAAAATCGGTTTAGTGGTTTGGGCGTGAAGAGATATCAAACAGACAGACAGATAGACAGACAGACGGACAGACAGACAGACAGACAGACAGACACACTTTTGCATTAGTAGTGATGGTTTCAAGCAACGTTGCAAAAATGTTATGTAAAAAATAATAATAATAATACAAAAAATAATAGTAATGGAGTATCTTACATTGCCATTTTACAAAATAATGAGCCATTATCGGACCTTTATTGTCTTGTAAAATTTGTCCATTACATTACTGTAATAGACAAATTTTACATTACTCATTTAAAAGTATTGTAAGTATATAGTAGAAGAATCGTCCTTGAAGTTTTGATGTCTCCGATTTAGTCCAGATTCGGGGAGGGGGTAGCCGAGGTATTGCCTTTGAGGTTGGAAGAAACCCCGTTCCTCTAGGCTTATTGGGAGCGGAGTTATGGCTACTTTTGTAAGACATTTGACAGTTGCCGAGCTGTCAATGTCAAAGTTTGAATGCTTGTAACTCGGCAACTATTTGTCCTGGATATGGTGTTCTTGGCTTGTTCTTCCTGGATTTTTCTCCTCTATTCGATCCTGGCCTCAGAATTGAGACAAAATTTGATGTCTCCGATTTAGTTCAAATTCAGGGAGGGGGTAGCCGAGATGGTGCCTTTGATGTTAGAAGAAACCCCGTTCCTCTAGGCCTATTGGGAGCGGAGTTATGGCCGCTTTTGTTCGACGTTTGACAGTTGCCGAGCTGTCAATGTCAAACTTTGAGTGCTTATAACTCGGCAACTGTTTGTCCTCGATATGGGGTTCTTCGGCTTGTTCTTCCTGGATTTTTCCCCTCTATACGATCGTGTCGTAACGGTCGTGTGTGCGCAATACACACGACCACTCTGGTTTCAATGAAACCAGGCCAGTTACGCAGGAGTAATTTTATAGTGCCCAAGTGTGTGCGCAATACACAAGAGCACTTTGGTTTCAATAAAACCAGGCCAGTTAAGCAGGAGTAATTTTATAGGGTCCAAGTGTGTGCGCAATACACAAAGTACTATTCTTTACTCTCGTAACCCAACGAAGCGGAATACCGACATGACTGGTGAGAGACCAGGGTCCAGGTGCACGACCGACTTTTTACACGGGCACACACTTGGGCACTATAAAACTTTTTACTACTTATTAATTTTGCTCTATAATGGTACGGAACCCTTCGTGCGCGAGTTCAACTCACACTTGACCGATTTCTTTTTAAATGTACGTAAGTAAACAAAATATATATTTTTTTGGTTTTGTGTTTTTCTTTAGGCACGGTATGAAAATAATAATTTCTAAGTGTTAGCCACTGATATTGAATATAATTGCAAAAAACATGCAAATGACGATTCTTATTCTTCGTATTAGCACTTTTCTTACTGGGCCTAAAGAGAAAAAAAGAAAGCAATAAAATAACGTCTTAGCCACTGATTTTGAATATAAATATTACATAGGATGAATATGACTAGTGATTGGACAGTAGTCAGTACTAGTCATTGGACACAGCACAAAAACATTTATTAAGGTTGCTTTAATAGCTACCTGTTTATCTTTAAAATCAGGCGTTTTACTACTTTAAAAATGCAGTTTTTAAAGCAAACTTTATAAATAATATTGCGTTTTTGTGTTTTGTCCAATAACTGGTGCTACCTAATCACTAGTCGTTTTACCCTATGAAAAAATGGGATATGTCTATTTTGTGTCGGGCCTGTGTCACAATGACCCGTGAGTCTGTAAAATATTAAGAACTAAGCCTTTTTTAATATGCAAACAAGTCGCATGATTCTACTTGCCTAATTTAAAAAAAAAATCGAGAGACCAATATGTAGTTTGGATCTATATAAAAAAAACAATACTCATTAATTTGTTAGTTGGTAACTTTGTTGTAAAAATGTTTTGTTCTGAAAAAATTGTTAGATTAGTACGATCTTCATAGGGTCGATAAAAGGGCCATTTTGGAATACTTCTGCATTATTAACTCAATTTTGGCAATGGTGTGGATTGGACTCATTTTGCATAAATAGGGTCAATTACAAAATAAGTTGAAGGCTTGGCTTGAATGTGATCTGAAAACTTTTTACGACAGAAGTATTGAATAGCTATGCAATATTTTGCTTGGCTCCTTTTACATTTCATGTTTTGGTGGGATTTCATTTCTTTTTTGAAGGTTTTTTTTTCTTTTCAGGTCACTTTATAACTTTTCTGTATTTACTTCGCACCCATTCCCTATCTCCTTTAACATATTTTTTCTTTGAGGCTTCGTTATTTCTATAGGTGGACAACGTAACGTAAATTCTTCTGAGTTCTGAGTCGATTATTATGTTCATCCATACTTCCATAATTCCATACTAATATTATAAATGCGAAAGTGTGTCTGTCTGTCTGTTACCTCTTCACGCCCAAACCACTCAACCGATTTTGCTGAAATTTGGCATGGGGGTACTTTGAGTCCTGGGAAAGGATATATCATAATATATCATATAGGATAATTTTTATCCCGGAAAAATACACAGTTCCCGTGCGATAAACGAATTTTGGCGCAACGGAGTTGCGGGCGTCATCTAGACCATATATATATATATATATATATATATAATTGACTCTTAAGCGAATACTTGAAGGTGGTCATTTTTTGCATTACCGTTGAATACATAGCAGCACTGTTGTAAGCGTCCCGACGTTCTTCGCAGGAAAGGAGCACAACTTATTTCATGCGATAACTTAAAACTCCCATATTATATCGAGCAAGTAAGGAGTGTATATCTCAGTACTGATTAGTGATTAGTGATTACAATTATAATATTTAAATCGAATTTAACTATTGTTTCATTATTAACGTTGTTAATATTATTTTCTATTTAATGAATACCATTTTATTAAGTTACACACATAAATATCTTTTATTTTATTTAATACTTAAAGTATTATATTATTATTTTTCAATTTCAGTTTTTAGGTTTCCTGCCAAAGGTTGAAAACGGGGCCCTATTATTAATAAGCCTAATCAAAATAAAAAAAAAATATATTAAAAATTATTAAATTTTCCCTATTTTTGCTCTATGTCCATAATGGTAAGACTGAGGTTTTTGAAAATTTCAGGAAACGCTTAATTTTATGTTAACTTTAATAATGAATAATAAAAATTAAATAAACTTATTATTAAAGGGGGTCTCACGGTACGGAACCCCATGTACGCCAGTCCGAGTCGCACTTGGCCGGTTTCATAATTTTTCCTTTCATTGTAAATAAAGACCTATCCGGGTACCAAATTTCAAGGTTCTAAGTCTGCTAGAAGTACCTTAGAATTTTGATGTCAGTGACAAAATGTAGTAACTTTGACCATCCGTAAATACTAAACTATTTATCGAAATTTCATGTAATTTGGAGGTTAAGCTAGTTTTAATACTTGCTCCTAGTGACCAAAATTTTAAATCCCTAGCTTTGTTAACATCGAAGATAAAGGGGGTGTGAAATAGCCGCGAACCACTTCGAGAAAAGTATGCCGGCCATGCCTTTGCTAATAAGCTTGGCTGGGACACTACCGTGCCCCCAGATATGGTGCGTAAATATTTTGTGTCCATTAATAAGAGGGTATATGATTTAGAAAACAAACACCAATACGCTGCACTAACCAAGCTCTGATTAACCAAAATCGTTGCAGGCGTTCACTTGTAAGCTGTGGTGGTACCCACAATTAGCCTGCATTGCGCTATCGAAGTTTCGGAGAACAAACTACCCAAGTTCCCAAGCCAGCGAAGCAGCCCCGGGTGAGAAACCACGGTCAGGGGCTAGCGGAGAACAACAAATCTTACAATATACAATACACATTTGACATTAGTCATTACACATCATATTTTATGGTTTTGCTAGAGATAAACTACGATGACATGGCGCGCCCCTCCAAATTCAGTAATTTGGAGGGGCGCGAGGCGAGGGACTACACACATTGAAACAGTTTTTAATGTGTGTAGTCACATCCTTATGAAAGAGTTTGTATGCAGTAAGTATTCAACCAATCAACTAGTACTCGATTTCACGTCACTTATTACCTACCTACTAATCATATTAACTAGCCGACCGCGCAAGACAACGCACTTCAAACGTTTTGAATTTTGGAGGGACGCGCCATGTTATCGTATTTTATCTCTACATACTCAATGGTATTAATTAATTATTTAAAACTCGACTGTTTAATCTATTTTCACTCATGCTACATCCCAAATAATCTAGTCTCAAACAAAACTAGTATTGTCTTATTGCAAAGCCACGAGTCACGAACTTCGGTCGACTCTCGAGTTCGGTTTGAGTTAGGTCCGCAATTTGGATCAGTATGATGCTGAATCGTCACCGAATATTCAGTACTTACTCAATACAGTATTACATAAATTGCATTTCGTCCTACCTGACTTTATATCACTTGTCAGACAATCAGATAGTCAGCCTGCATTGTCTTTATAAAGGAAATAGGAATAACATGTTTCCAACGCGGGAATGGAACCCACGACCTCCGAGTCTCGCTCTAAACCACTGAACCACGGAGACGTTTAAAGGTACCTTTATAAGAGCCTATCTCTATTAGGATTTATTATACTATATGTATACGCTATTCTCTCTATTACTGTATACTGTATAGTGTATAGTAATAATTAATATATCAAAAGTAATTAGTAGTCACTCAATATTAAGTGGCCGTTGAGTGTCTACGCTTTTTGATATTTTCGAAAGCGAAACGAAAACAAACCCGAAACACGGGTGAGCAACTTTTGCCAACAAAAACACCTCTTGAACTTGAACTATAACTAAATTTTGATTAAAGAAATATTAGTTTAATGCGATGTTTATACAACTTGTGCCTGTTAAATATACAGTAAAACCTGGCTAATTGGGATCTCAAAGAATTAAAACTTTTGTACCAATTATTAAGAGGATACGCTAACACTGTTTTTCCATTCAAACGTATTCCCCAATTTACTCCCTGAACAATGCGTCTAAACAAATGATTTTTTATACAATATTGGGATCTGTTAAAGCTATGCCTCTGCGTTCGATTTTTTCTAAATTTACAAATAAATAAAAAAATACGACCCTTCAAAAATCGCAAAACATGAAAGATCTTTAACATAAAAAAAACCGGCCAAGTGCGAGTTGGACTTGCCACTGAAGGGTTCCGCCGCAGCAATAAGGTTTATTTCTATAAAATTAAAAGGTTTTTGTTTTATTTTTTATTTTAGTTGATTTAATGAAAGTTAAATTAAGGTTTACCATTTATGACGTATAAAAAAAACTACTTGATAGATCTCGTTCAAACCAATTTTCGTTGGTAGTTTTTACAGTATATTATAATGTACATCATATATTTTTTTTAGAATTATCATGCCCCTACTTTAGAAGCTAGTCTACACATTTTACCACTTTGAAAGAGTCTCTCTCGCAAACTAATCAGATTAGAAAAAAATGATATTAGAAACCTCAATATGATTTTTGAAGACCTATCCATAGATACCCTATACGCTTAGGTTAGACGAAAAAAAAATTTTTGTTTCAGTTGTACCTATGGGGACCCCTAAAATTTTTAATAATTTTTCCATTTTTGTATCGAAATCTTAATGCGGTTCACAGACTACATAGACTACTTACCAAGTTTCAATAGTATGGCTCTTATAGTTTCGGAGAAAAGTGGCTGTGACATACGGACAGACAGACAGACAGACAGGCAGACAGACAGACAGACAGGCAGACAGACAGACAGACAGGCAGACAGACATGACGAATCTACAAGGGTTCCGTTTTTTACCATTTTGGCTACGGAACCCTAAAAACGTAGATGCATAGACTCACTCTTCCGGAAGATATTAAAAAATAAATACTTAGATAAGCTCTATTTTAAATCAGAAATCAGAGGAATACGTTACCTCGATTTACTGTATCTGTATCTATCACAATTCACAATACACGTACCAGCGCAGGGTGAAGCGTGACGGCAATAGGTTCTTCATTCAAATTCTACATTTTAAAATAGGATTTAGTGTAAGGTGTGTGTTAGATTAGTCTTAATTATAAGTTTTATGATAAACCTACTTCGATTTTAGTATTATTCCAACTCTAGCTGCACTGTGTTGTAATTTGTTTCCATGCGCCAGAGGTTGCTTGGAAGAATCGCTTCATAGCGATAAAGCCGCCTTTGTGCTCATGCTGAGACCATGTAACTTCTTTTATTATGTTTGTACATTTTGAGCACAATAAAGCATATTATTCATTCATTCATTCATTCTACTGCACCCGCGTGCCCTCTTAAGGGCTCCCAATAATTCAGTTATCCAATTAAGCAGGTTTAAAATTATTATGGGTGTCTCATTTACAGAGGCCCAGCACTCACAGAGGTCAATATGTAAAAGCTTTTATTCGCCACCACGTGAAAATGTCTATACCATCAACCATGATAACTAGACAAAATATCTATGTCGGAAGCCTAATCTGACACGCTCGAGCATGACCTGAAATCCCCTCTTCCCCTCCCCAATTATTACGATAGTATGTAAACAAACATGTCAAAACTTGTTACACCTATCATAACTTGTCTCACTTATACGAGTCTCAATTTAATCAGTTTCGAATAATCCATTAAGGCGGACTTGCGCAGATCTGAGTTAAAGTTAACTCTGAGTTAAACATCATGTCATCTCTATCACTCACTTGGTGAGTGACAGATATGACATGATGTTTAACCCAGACCAACAAACACCAAGGGCGGATCCAGCTGTGGCGCCAAGTGGGAGGAGGGGGGTCACATATGTAAAAACATAATAAAATCAGTATTTTTAACAATTTTACTTAGTGGTTCACCTAGGACCGCCCTTGGGATACACCCTCATAAGTCATAATACGAAAACTCATATTCAGCTGACTTCACTACCACTTTGTAGTATCCGCAACACTAAGGGTCAATTTATACTACTCGTAAGTCGAATAGTATAAATTGACCCTTATAATAATTGGTGACCCAGATGTGGTAGTGATGATTGTGGTGATGATGATGATGAGTGTGATTTGCAAAGTCGCATATGCTTTCAGATCTTAAAACAGCGCCCCAACCCCCAAACTTGTATCTATAAGGAGTTCGGAGTTCTGTTCAGTACCTCCGAACCATGATATATCATGGCGCAAAATCTTACTTTTGGTAACATATGCCTGGAATACTTCATACTAAAGCAAAATCAGCATATGTTTCCATTTAAATTTTGAGGAGTTCCCTCGATTACTCCTAGATCCCATCATCAGATCACCACTTTTATGAACATGGTACCAATCAACGATCATATACCCTATACAATAAAACAAAAATTTCCCCGTCTAAAAATCTAACCATATTTTCTTGAATTCATTTGTTACAAAAAATGTGATAAATGAAGAACCACTCGACCGATTTTGTGTAAACTTTACATAAACCATCTACTAAATAGTCCGAACAAACACTGAAAATTTGGTTTGGATAGGTGAGCCCGTTCTTGAGTTATAAAGTGACAACGAAAATTGCCACTTATTTTTATATATTAAGATTTCGTGTAGGGGTACGGTAGACTCGATCGAAACCTTATGTGAATAATAGAAAATAAAAAAATATTGATTTCGAGTCGACAATTAAACTTATATCCGCAAAATTCGGATTTTGGAGTATTTCGTTAAATTCTAACGGCACTGACGTAGGCACTGACAAACAAACTTTTCGCGCCATCTTGCTGTAAACTGACACATGCCATTGCTCATTTTCTACCTGCTAGCAGTCATAGCGCACCATAGCGCACCCTTTTTTTGTAGCTTTTGTTTGTTATCACTTATCAGTTATCAGCGTCTCAACAATTAGCATTAATGTGTTTTTGACATCTAGGGAATTTTAATTCTTAATACATGATACAATATACTTACATACAATTTTGAAGTTGGTTTTATCTTTTTATAATAGTATTGGAATGAAGTTCCTTATGGCGCGTTCGGCGTAAAGAGGGCTAGACAGAACGATATTTGACCTCGACACTTTTTTATTAGTACCTGCATGGTAGGGGCAGAGGGCATTGATAGTATTCCTATGCGTCAACTAGATGGCATTTTTTGAGAATAAACAGCGTTGTTCCTGGGCGTCAATAGATGGCGTTTTTTTAATAATATTTTTGAGTGTATAATATGTAAACAGGTTTTTTGAACATAAGAAATATTTCTTAACTTGCTTAACTTCGTTCCTTTCGGGAGTCCCTTGGCACCTCTCAAGTTTTTTTTTTTATTTCAAAGATAAAACCGGTTTCAAAATTCAGACGCTGATATTATATACGAAAACGAGGCAATTCTGGAAATTTTACATACATACGATTCGAAATTCGAATTGATAACCCTTTTTTTAAGTCGGTTAAAAATATACTATGCCTACCTAAAAGGGTCCATTCACTATCCTGCATAAGCCGCCGTGCAGTCCACCGGCTTATGCAGGATAGTGAAATTAGTGAATGGTGTTGCAGGCCTGCACGGCGGACTGCAAAGCAGGATAGTGAATGGACCGTTTAAAGGTGAACGCAGATTTGGCCGCACCGCACGCACCGCAGTCGCCGCATTCGGAATTCTTCATATAAAGAATGTAGAAGTTGCGAAGACTGCGGCGCGGGTAGGTATGCGAGCTTGCCTATAACTTCATATAAAGAATTCCGAATGCGGCGACTGCGGTGCGTGCGGTGCGGCCAAATCTGCGTTCACCTTTAGTACCTACTATTATTGTTTTCATAAATTAGTAAGTAGGTACTTACCTACCTGCCAATGTAGAGAAAAGGTGAACGCAGATTTGGCCGCACCGCACGCACCGCAGTCGCCGCATTTCGAATTCTTTATATGAAGTTATAAGCAAGCTCGCATACCTACCCGCGCCGCAGTCTTCGCAACTTCTACATTCTTTATGAAGAATTCGAAATGCGGCGACTGCGGTGCGTGCGATGCGGCCAAAGGTGAACGCAGATTTGGCCGCATCGCACGCACCGCAGTCGCTGTACGAATCGCTTTTGTTATTAAAGGTGAACGCAGATTTGGCCGCACCGCACGCACCGCAGTCGCCGCATTCGGAATTCTTCATATAAAGAATGTAGAAGTTGCGAAGACTGCGGCGCGGGTAGGTATGCGAGCTTGTCTATAACTTCATACAAAGAATTCCGAAGGCGGCGACTGCGGTGCGTGCGGTGCGGCCAAATCTGCGTTCACCCTTGAGGTGAACGCAGATTTGGCCGCACCTTCACCTAAAAAGACTGAATGCAAGAGAAAATATTATTAACCTTAGATAATGTTCATTTGAAATTGAAATGTTTAAGTACTTATGTAAAACTTTTGCAGTTTAATTTACTATTTTTAAATATAATGAACTAAGCTATACGAATCTTTTCGAGTCTGGTTTTCCTTTAATATTTCTTGAGAAAAGAAGACTACACAAATATTTACCTACATTTTGTACATCGATGTGTATTGAGTTACAAGTTTACCCGAGCGAAGCCGGGTTTTCATCTAGTAATATTATGAAGCTGAAGAGTTTGTTTGCTTAAACGCGCTAATCTCAGGAGCTACTCATCCGATTTGAAAGAATCTTTCAGTGTTTGATAGCCTATTTATCGTGGAAGACTATAAGCTATATTTTATCACTCTAAGACCAATAAGAACAAAGATACAGAGGAAAATGTAAAAAAATGGGGAAAATTATTTGAAAGGGCTAATATCTCACAGACTACTGGAGCAATTTTTATGTTATTTGACACGAATATATGGACTACGTGAGACATGGGTTAAAAGAAAAATATGTGGTTTCTGTGAATTTCGGACTTACGCGGACGAAATCACGCGGAACGTCTACTATTACTAATAATATGTTTATTGCTCCATTCATCACCATGTCTTTGGCATGCAGAATAATGCAGCCATCAGCCTTCTTATATTAATTAAGCCCTGTCAACAGCGTTTTCGTTGGTTGAAAATCATATACTTATTCTAAATTTTTTATTTTATTTTATTTTATTTTATTTTTACTATCTTATATCTAAATATTATTCCAAAATTGGCATTTAAACATTCGATTCAATCGAAAATGATACCAAACTCGACTATATACCTAAATCCCACGCAGTTATTGACCTCATACCTTGTTAAAGCTAAAACCCCCCCTCTCCCACCTGCATGAGATATTCAGGTGGCTCCACATCGTAAACCCATCTTAGGGATATAAAGATCAATCCTACCAAAGGAAATCTTTGGTGCAGCAAAAGCCGTATTCCTCGTTTTTTTGTCTTGTACGCACACGACTATAATTACCTACCTTGGCGCGTTTTAGTTAAACATACTGTAGCGTACTATAAACAATCTGGCAATGACATACAATTTTTGCATTCTGTAAGACGCAATAGATATATAAATCTATTTATGTCGCCCGAACAGAATATTTGCTGCTGGGAGACAACAAAAATAATCATAGAGATTCGGCGTAGACGAACGACAAATTCAGTACATTTTTTTTTGTTCAATGGTTCACAATATTAACGAGATTATTTTTAACAAAAAAATTAAAAGCGACTTCCAAGGTAAAAATAATAGTAATATGAATTAAAAAGTATTAAATAACTCCTACTCTTTAATAGTGCCTTTTTCAGAATTCGTCTAAATCTCAACTATTTCTGTACATACTACAGTCTTCATTATTTTGAAGTACCTACTAATTTAATCGTGAGTTCAGTAATGTCAGAATATCTGAAACATTTTGGGACTGGTACCGACTTCAAAGTAATGAAGATTTTGACGAATTTTGAAAAATGCACTATTAAAGAGTAGGAGTTATTTAATACTTTTTAGTTCATATTACTATTGTTTTTACCTTGGAAGTCGGTTTTAATTTTTTTGTTAAAAATAATAATTTCACTATTTTTAGTACTGTCTACAAAATAAGGCTTTATCCGTAAATAACCAATACGAATGTTAACTATTCACATTATGTTAACAAGCGAAATTGTGGTAAATGCTTGCAGTTATCTATGCGATGCTGCAATTTCCAAACTTTTATCTTTAAAGGTTCAGGAGTTGAGTTGAAGTGTTTAGTGCCTTTGGACCAAGAGACACCTTTGTATGAAATTTCTCTTATTCGTAATATATGTTTAACTTACTAGAAACAACATTTTAACCACTATGAGCGTTTTGATAAATTTCAAGGATTTCCCTCGATTGCTCATAGATCCCATCATCAGCTCACCACTTTCGTAATTGTTATACAAAATTAAGATTATATCCTATACAAAAACACGTGAATTTCGAAAATCGGTCCACAAACAGTGAAATCATCGTTAAAAACATCTGCTTCGATGCAAAATATCACGAAAAGTACCAATAATTGGGTCATAGTGTGATGGTATGGTATGGTATGGTCATGGTATAATTATGGTTGTGATGATGATGATTAATCAAATTGATGTGTTGGCTTATGCTTTCAGTTGTTTAAACAACGCCGAAATCCCCGATCATGTACCTATAAGCATTCAAAAGTTCTGTTCGGTACCTTCGGATCCAGGGTATAACCTGGTGTGAAATCTTACTTCTTGGTAGCATTTACCTCGAATGCTTCAGAAAAAATCGAAATCACACTATGTTTCCTTACAAATTTCAAGGAGTCCCCTCGATTCCTCAAAGATCCCATCATCAGATCACCACTTTTGTGAACATGGTACCAAATTCGAGTTAAACCCTATACAACACAAAAAGAATTTTGAAAATCGGACCATAAACGGCTGAGTAATCGTGGAACATAAAAAAAAAAAAGATACATACAGCCGAACATATTACCTCCTCCTTTTTGGAAGTCGGTCAAAGATGAGCGAATTGTCGTATTGGCACCACTGAAGTTGTGAAAAGTGTTTTTGCAGTCGTTAAAATCCCATACGTTAAATTGAATAATTCGGCAAAACTCAACGCAGGCATAATTTTATGTCCGTTGTCAGTGGCTCGTTTGCGCACAACCCAAAATAAGAGGAATCGCCCGCTAACTGGTGACGACGTAGAATTTGCATGCCAAATGAACGTTGTATGGATTAAGTATATTAAACACAAATATTTCAGCTCCAACTCCTTACGGAATCTTGGAGCATATTGTAATTAAGGCAAATAACCTAATGTTAAGTATATTAATATAAAGTATTTGCTTTAATTATTACATTATGTAGTATGCTGTTTAATTTATTAATACTGTTATTTTAAAATATACCATAAGTATTTTCCCCGGCTACGGCAAAGGCAAAATAAAGAAAATTAAGATGTACTTATTATTAAAAATGTGTACACAGCCTGTAACTATTTAAGGTTTGCTGCCTTTCTGTTATGTGACTGTTTCAATATATCGGACAAAGACAAACAAACCTTATACACGGTAGGCTACTGATCCGATCTATTTCAAATTATATTTTTTAAATATAGTTTAAGTTTTTTTTTGCCCTAAACATTTATTACGCGGTAGATCACAGCTTATGTCCAAAATATCATTTTACTTTGCCAAATCTCACATTCTTGTCGAAACTTTTTAATAACTGAAATAAAAAGGCAAAAGCGTGGGCGAAAAATATTATCTGAAATAGCTCATAGGATTAAGGTGTCAGTCTCAAAGGGGCTTTTAGTTTCGAGCGAGAAAAATGTCACTCTCGTAAGAATGCGGACGCCTATCCGGCACTTATCAGTAAGTGGTGAAACAGGCCCTTAGTTTTGTAAAAAAATTGGTAGCAGATGTATTCTGGAATCCTTTTAGTAATCCGTACTGCTTTTACGACAAAATGTAAATGATTGAATGAAATCACAACATGCCTCGTCCTAACAATAATACAGGGGCGGAATTGGATTTTTTAAACGCAAATGTTTTATAATTTATTTGAAGTTCTATAACCTTCGCTGCAATTGAATACCATGATTGTTACAACACATTGCGGAGCTCGGTAGCGACTAGCGTCATGCTGCATGTACAATCGACGTCATGTCATATCACATCATACCATGGTGTAATAATCGGCCAAGTGCGAGTCAGACTCGCTCACAAGTCGAAGGATTCCGCGCAAAAGAAGGGAAAAAATTGTGTTTTTAACCGACTTTCAAAAAACGAGGAGGTTATATGTTCGGCTGTGGATATATATATATATATATATATATATATATATATATATATATATATATATATATATATATATATATATATATATATATATATATATATATATATAAATATATATACTTTGAAAATTTTTTGTTCCCCCGGCTTGAGCTACCGACAGCCCACCCACTGAGCCACAGAGGTCGTCAAAAGATATATCAAGAGGATATGAATTATTAATTATGATACTACATGGAAATGAAGTCGTTATTGAAGACACACAAACAAACGAGATGCAGAACAATACCGATGACGATGATGAAATGACGTATAAGCCAAAGAATAGAACGGAAGAAATAAATGAAAAACTTAAAATTATATCTGACGATAAGATCGATATATAACTACGACGAAGAAAGTTGTTTTAAATCAGTGCAGAAAAATAAATACCAATTCACGTCTAAAAATTTCAGATTATACAACTGTTGTCTGTTGATAGAAACAGTCCTGGTCCAAGCCGTTCACGAACTATCAAAGCACGGCAACCACAGTATTACAAAAACGATGATGATATTCTAAAAGATTTAATGGATGACAATGTTATGTGATGAAACCTTTTGTACGTTTTTAACAAATTTACCAGAATGATAGTTTTATAAGTTTGTTAGTTTTCAAAAGATTATTAATACTCTACGTAGTTACCTTATTACGAGACTGTTTCCTAAAGTTATGACTTATTTTTTGGTCTCATTATGAAAAATAGGTGATAAATAATAGATAATAATATATGTAATTTCCTTTATAAGAAGTAAATGACTATAGTGTTTAGTTTTTTCTGTAACATCTTATTAATATAAATAAATAGATTTCTACTTGTTAAGGTGCGTATCGACTTCGCGCGGCAAACTAACGAACATTGGCACGCGCGGCGGCCGCGCATTATGGGTACTGCGCCGCCGCGCGCGGCGACTCGAACATCTGCGCGAACGTGCCGCGCGACGAACCAATTTGTGTTTTTGATGACGCGGCAAAGGAGTGTCAGCGCGTTGTGCGCGCGTAATTGGGACGGACTTCACGCATTTTTAGTGGATACGCGCGGCAAGAACATGGATAACGAGAAATGTCGTACTTTCATTAGATTATATGGCACTAAACAATTTCTATGGAACAGTAAAATAGTGATTATCAGTATCTCATGTCTTCCAATTAATCTCAAACTACCATGTATCATTCTGTTCATATTTTTTTTTCATCCACCATCGAGCTTCTCGCTTCGATCGCTTGTTAATAATATTATAAATAATGATAAAAGCAGCAGCTCGGCAAGTCGCCTACGTGATACGTCCATGGTTGTCACGCACAAAATGAACGCTCGTTCACGGATCGGCTGCCGCGCGCGGCTGCCTCGCTATAATGAAATAGTGCGCAAAAAATGGCTCGCGAACCAAAACACAGATTTGCCGCGGTCGAACAACGCTCGCGCGGCCGCCGCGCGAAATCGATACGCACCTTTATATTACCTACATAAGTTAGATATTACTTAAATTACTTCTCTCTCATAGGTAGTTGCTTTAGTTATCTGCCAACGTGTTATACACGTATCTACTCGTACCTACTAAATTGTGAAGTTGACTTGATACAAGTATTTTGTTTGGAAAGTGCCAACCCTAACGTATTTTTCTATTCACCCCATATGCCGTTTCTTTTAAGCCCATGTACGGGGTCAATAGAAATTACACATATTTTTGAATTTTGTGTCGTAATTCAAGACGTGAGTGGAAGAATAAGGTAAGTAACATGAAAAAACTTCCCGTTTTTTTTGCTTAAATGGAGGCTTTAGGACCGGAAAAATTATTTGAAATAGAAAAACTGTGGATTATATGTGTAGCCAGATATATAAGCTAGGTAATAAAGTAGATAAGTTACAAGTTTTATTAAAATAATTTGGGAAAAAATGAGTTATTGTCCGTATGTTACGAAAGTTACTTGTTCGATTCTTCCACTCACGTCTTCAATTAGGAAATAAATTGCATTTTAGATGCCTGAAAACCATTAAAACAGCAGCGAGACATAATACAAAAATAATAAATGTTCTCTATAGTAGTGAATACATCCATAAAATTAAAGTCGAAGTTCAAAACTGTGTCTCTTCACCCCATTTTACGGTTAAAGTCAAGTTTAAAAATCGTCCTTATTCACATAACCGTAAATGTCATAAAATAATCTTAAGTGTTTCAGGTTACGGCACGGCGTATAAAATAGTATATTGATTAACATTAAAATTTGATAAAAACAGCCTGGATGACGTTAGAAAAAGCCAAGACGTATGGACTCGTTACAAATAAACAATTTACAGAAAACAGCCAACGTACACTGGCTGTTTTTTACGAAACTCCATCCCCGATACCTCCTAACATTTTTAAATTTGGACGAAACAGCCATAAAGCAGGCTGACTTATGCAATATAGGAAAGGCATTTTGCTTCAAAATAGGCTGCATTGATGATGATGACCATGATGACTGTTTTTTACAAAGTATTTTTTGTTAAATGGCTGCATTTGACGGTTCATATCTCCGCCGTAAGAAGAGACATCGAAATGGCTGTTTTTGCAAAAAATCCGGCATGTCGAATTTAGTATGGCTGTATTAATAGCTCGATTTTCGAAAAAGTGCCACTTGGCTGCTTTCTGCAGAACTAGGTCCAATTATACGAGATCAATTAGCACTCAATAATCAATATTATGATTTATGTTGTCAATTCAATGCTCACTGCTCACACCAAGCTCACTGTTGAGTTGTCAGTTGCTTGCAAACTTTCAACAACTCAGGGCGATTCCATTAGCGAGGTGCAACAGTTTGACACACTTAAAGCTTCCTACAGGCAAAATGAAGCATATTTATTAATAAAATATCCCTTGAAGGGATACATTTTGACTAGTTTAACAATGATGTATAAATGAAAACCTTCATCAAATGTATGAAGGGCCACAAAACAGACCGAAGTGCCATCGCGGGTGCAACCAATTTGACCCTCCATTAAGAACTGTGATGAGTTCATATGTGAATACTGGCTATTGCAAAACTTTTACAAAATAACTTGCCTATATTTTAAAATAGCATAAAACAAAGAAACTATGTTACTAGATAAAAGTAAATATAGTAATAAGTACTAGAAATTATTAACCATTTCTACGATCGCGGGCGCAACATCAAAATTCTCAAATCTCTTAAAGGTGAATCAAATCGTAATTCTCTAACAAATTTTAAAATTTTCAATATGGAATATATAATTATACTAGTAATTTTGTAATAAAACTGTACCAAATTGTGGTTTTTTTTTAATTTTCAGTAGTTTATTGGCCTGACAAAATTAATCGTCTAAATCACTAAAAACGATTGAATAGTGTAATTTATACAAAAGATTTCGACGTATTACTGTACAACTATACTACAACTAAACATTAATTTAAAACATATGCTATTTTTAACCGACTTCCAAAAAAACGAGGAGGTCATATGTTCGGCTGTGGATTTTTTTTTTGTATGTTCAACGATTACTCCGCTGTTTGTGAACCGATTTTCGAAATTTTTGTTTTGTTGTATTAGGTTTCACTCCAATTTGGTCCCATGTTCACAAAAGTGGTGACCTGATGATGGGATCCATGAGTAATCGAGGGAACTCCTCGAAATTTATATGGAAACATATGGTGATTTTGGTTTTATGAGAAGCATCCTAAGCATATGCTACCAAAACGCAAGATTTTTCACCGAGATACTAAGAGAACTCCGGATTCCTTATAGATACAAGTTTGGGAGTTTAGGCGCTGTTTTAAGAACTGAAAGCATATGCTACTATGCAAATTACACTCATCATTATCATCATCATCATCATCATCATTACCACGTCACCAAATACCAATGTCACCAAATTCAACCTTATCTCCAGAGCATAAGGCACATATTTGACATTACTTCTGAGAAATTAAAGTTGCTTCGATAATGTAACATTCTGTCTCACTTCGCCGAGATATTCTGGAAAACAACCTAATTTCAACCTTTTGCATTGCGTTTAGCGTTCATAGTACAATAACTGTCTGCGGTCTCGCATATCTGCCAGGGCTGTCAAGCGAGCGGCGCGGAGGCGCGGGCGCGCGGGCCGGGTACTATGTGCACTGCGTCGTGCAACAAGTCGAGCGAGTGCCAGCCTATTGAAACTAGTCTGGTGACCGGCTACTTAGCACGTCACACGTGTTCACTTCGATTTTTTTATTGTATTGTTTAAAATTATCTGCAGGCTGCAGCTGATATTATATTTTGTAAGTGTGACTGTAATAAGATACGTAGAATAATATACAGGTGTATTATTCTACGTATAGTACGCGATGGCTTACTAGGTAACTAAAAAGAGTGAAATTATTATTTTTAACAAAAAATTAAAACCGACTTCCAAGGTAAAAACAATAATAACATCCTTATGAATGAACTAAAAAGTATTAAATAATAATAATTATTCCTATCTAATAGTACCTTTTTCCGAATTCGGCTAAAACTCAACTATTTCTGTACTCAATCTTCATAATTTTGAAGTCGGTGCCAGTTCCAAAAGTTTCAAATATTCTGTCAGAGAACTGAAGATTCATCTGGTACCGACTTCAAAATGATGAAGATTGAGTCAGAGAAATAAAGATTCAGGTATATCTGGTACCAACTTCAAAATGATGAAGATTGAGTACAGAAATAGTTGAGGTTTAGCCGAATTCGGGAAAAGGTACATATTAGATAGGAAAAATTATTTCTTACTTTTTAGTTCATATTATAAGGATGCTATTAATATTGTTTTTACCTTGAAAGTCGGTTTTAATTTTTTGTTAAAAATAATAATTGTATGGGAGACTCACTAAAACTTTTTTATTTTTGTATGGGCAAATTCATGACCCATTCCTATATAAATCACACAAAAAAATATCTTTCAGCACTACTATTTTTACAGTGAACTCTTAATGAGAGACACATAATGTATTGTCACTTTCTCTTGTTACATCCCTATAAATAAAAATTGGCCAGGTGCAAAAAAACTCAAATTTTGCTAATTTTAGTCTTGAAATATTTGTGGAAGTCCAGGGCAGGTTCGTACAGCAAGAAATTAGGAAGGAAGTGGAACAAAGTTTGTCGGGTCATCTAGTCTAATATAATATCATACCTCGGCCATTCTCCGGTTTGCCATTATTTGCCTCATTACCGTAACCATTTTTTTTCTTCGTCGATTTGACTTAGACGCATTGAAATATTATAGAAATGAAAGATACAAACACAACAATAAATGTGGCGTGAAACAGTTAAAGTTTTTTGGATAACGAGACTTAAAAATTTATGAGTACGGTAATTAGACAAATGTAGTGTTTTACGTAACGATACAACGACACAATTGACAAAAACTAGCTTAGGGCAACGTACGTAGGCCAAATTATGTAACATAAACATAATATACATAATAAAAATCTAATTTAAACATAATTGAAAAGTCACAATTACGGTAATTAGACAAGTTTGTAACCAAAGCTACGGTAATTAGATACTAACGTGCTTAATCGGCGGCACACTAACATTAACGACGTGGGACCGCTGATTGATGGTGGTTAATATAACGTATAGCTGAAAAAAGTAGCGCGCTATTTCTTCGCAACGAATAGCGCGCGCTATAAAACTATGCATATGACGCTACGTTATAACGTATCGCGCGGTCACTGACCTAGCGCGGCGCCGCTCGCGCTGCCGATCGCGCGCGAGTCGCGACTTTCGTTGGTTCGTTGTCGTGTCGTTCGGGTCCAAATCGGGTGAATTCGCCTGTCATAAATTTTTCAGGGTTGCGTTGCGTGCATAGGTAAATTATAATGTTTTATAATCATCAGTAATTGACCCCCTGCTCCGAAGAGCACTGTACTGTAATATAATGGTAACTTCCGTTCCATGTGAACGTATTTTTTCTAAATCTGGATATGTTATTATATTTTTAAATGTAGATAAAATGTAAAAAAAACTGTTGTAAAAAAAGATGTAAGTAAAAATAATTTAAGATGTATTAATCTTAATATAAAAATATAAAAATAAAATTAATCTTAAATTAAAAAATAAAAATATTTCAAACATAATAAAATTAACCAAATAAACAATAATGCCTTCAAAAGATTATATAATTCTAAGTAATTATCTTTAATAAACATGTTATATTATATTAACTCACCCACCGCGCTATAATTATTAACGAAAGAATTCAATAACGTCGGTAACTTTACAACGCGTCCAATCGATCGTTATAACGTATAATCATTCATTATAACGTAGCGTCAAAACTAGCGCGCTCGAAAGAATCGAGATTTCATTCGTTATAACTGTTATAAATTATAACGTAGCGTCAAACCTAGCGCGCTTGAAATTCGTTATAACTTATAACGTAGCGTCAAAACTAGCGCGCTTGAAACTCGTTATAACGTAGCGTCAAAACTAGCGCGCTTGAAACTTGTTATAACGTAGCGTCAAAACTAGCGCGCTTGAAAAATGTAGCGTATTCTATCTAGCGCGCTATGAAAATATAGCCGTTAAGAACACCACTGCCGCTGATGGGCCATGGCACACACTAAGGAGAAGCAACCCGTGCACTCGTAATGTGCCAAATCCTGATCTTTTTGGATGGGCATCCAAAAACAGCAGGTGTTACGGTAATTAGGACTTTTGATCGGACAAGCGATTATTTCATGATAACTATTTATAGGCTGGGCCTATTGAGTCGATATTTTGCAATGCGATAACCAATGTTTATAGGCGTTAAAAACCATGAATAGATTAAATTAAATAGGTACGTTATAAAAATTACAAGCAACTTTCGGGATCAAGTTGGCGTGGGGACACGTTATGGTAGTTAGAAAAACATGGTTTTTGAACACGACTTCAATAAATTTAGTCTGAATTACTTAAATTAGAAGCCTGTGTTTAAGTTTGTAGCTAGATACTGATGCTATTTACCGTTTAAAAATATTACATACTTGAATAAGATAATATTACAGAGTATACAAGCCCGGGACACGTAAATTTTGCTCTCCTGAGAATGGCCGACCTATATTATACTCTACAACAATTAATTCATCAAGCCCCAAGCGCCCATATCCGGCCGCGATAACAATGAAAAAGCTATTGTGTCTCGTTTTGCCACGATCGATGGCTGGGTGGCAATTATTCTTCGGTGTACTAGCCCACCATAACCCAAGATGGGGAGGGCGCACAATCGATGAATTGACGTTTGCTTAATCCGTTTTGATTATCGAAACGATTCAGTTCAGACGCTAATATAGGCTGACATAACATACGAAAACTAGACAGGTAAGGAAATACTACATACATACGGCTCGAATAAATAATCTCCATTTTTAAATCGGTTAAAAATTCGTAAGCGTGATTTCCCCTTAGTCCTTCGATCGCGGATTCTTGGAAATGCTATTGTATTCTATTGTTGTCGCGATCACCGGTGCTCTTATGGAGCTTGAAGGATTATTGGTTTTTCTGTTCGTAGAACATCACACAATATGATTTGGTATTTGGTATTTGGTAATTGGTCCCACTTGCGTCCCACGCGTGATATAGCCGTATTACATGGTATTAGCGAAAACCTATGTTTCATTAGTATCTCCCGTTTATTTCTAAGATAATATGTTTCATATACAAAAATAGGTATAACAATAAAAATATATATATATATATATATATATATATATATATAGAAATCTCATAAAATGAATCGATATACATTATACAGATACGGGAAAAATGACGACTTTTTGTACCCCAAAGTGTACTAAGTCCTCGTTTGCATGAGCGCGATAAAAAAGTATCTTTTACCCGAGGGCCGCATTTTCTATTTTCAGCGCAGTGAAATTTAATTCTTTTCAAGACACAGTACCGCACTTTTTCGATTTCTTGTATTTTCGTCTTATTTCTTCTTCATGTTGAACGTTGAACTTGAACTTTTACTTGTTATTTAAACGTCAACAGATGTTGAAACAACAAGTAAACGTTCTTGATACTAATTGATTATTATTAGTATAATTATTAACTACTCAACCAGCGCTCATAATAAGTACCTACTAACATAATATTTTTTTAACATTATCTGCTTCTTTTAATCTTTTATTATTTTACCTTAATATGTTATGAGAGGACCTGTATCAATATTAATTATTTCAGAAATTGGAGCATACTATAGGATTAATTAAAATAGATTAGACTGAGTTTAAAATAAATCCGTCCAAAGGTAGTCGTAATGCAAGGCGCTTTATTGAAAAAACTGTCCTTTTTGACGTAATACTATAGGACCCTCAGAAATGTTACAAATCTGGTAATGAGATATACATATCTTCATATCCTTATCTAGGTTTGAGTAGAACCAGAAACACAATTAATGTATTTTGCCTCGATACATTTCTCGATCGAAATGACCTCTTAAAAATACGAAATTTGAAGATTATTTTTAAACGAAAATAGATGTATTGTATGAAATTAGTCTAATTGATAGACACCTTTGCAACTCAAAATCGTATAGAAGCATTTTGCTTAAATGCTCCTAGTTATTTTTTAAATAATTAAAATTACGTTTTTCGCATGTTTTCCGAGCGAACCGATAGCTTCTGGCCGCAGCGTATTCACGACTTTATAGTCATACAAATTAAGTATAAAATTGCCCTTGCGGTAAAATGACTTTCAATATAGCGCCTTAAGTAAAATATAAAAGTTTAAGTTTTCATCCAATATAAATGACGGGCTTATAAAGTACTAGCGACCCGCCCCGGCGTCGCACGGGTATAAAATATATAGCCACTGAAAAAATGATCAAAATCGATATCCTATGATCCTTCACGTGGTCTACTTCTTATCTGTGCCAAATAACATAAAAATTGCTCCAGTAGTTCGCGAGATAATTTTCCCCAGTTTCAAATAATTTCCAACGTTTTTTTCACATTCCCTCCTATTAGTCTTAGCGTGATAAAATATTGCCTATAGACTTCCTCTATAATTGGGCTATCTAACACTGAAAGAATTTTTCAAATCGGAGCAGTAGTTCCTGAGATTAGCGCGTTTAAGTTAGCCTTTTCAAACAATTTTCCCCGTTTTTTCCCGATTTTCCTCTATTTCTTCGCTCCTATTAGTCTTAGCGTGATAAAATATAGCCTATAACCTTCCTCGATAAATGGGCTATCTAACACTGAAAGAATCATCAAAATCCGTTGCGTAATTTTAAAGATTAAAGGGAACAAAGGGACATGAGGGAAAAAAAGCGACTTTGTTTTATAATAAGTATAGAAAGATATAGATTTTGACAAGAAATTATCTGTTCCTTAGGGAGTTTGATAGACTAACGCTAAATTCCAAAACATTTACCGAACAATGCTGTTCTTCTTCTTCCAGTGCCTCTCCAATCACTGAAGTCAAGTCGGCAGTCATGCTCCGAAACTTATTTTTTATTATTATTATAAAAGATGGCCCCGTCACCCGTACGAGTTCGACCAGTTCTTCTCGCCCGGAGTTCCCGAACCGGTGGTAAACATATGAAACAAATTAGTAATTACTCTGAATAAAAATTGTTGTTTAAGTTAATGTTAACAAAAGCAACAAAAACAATACAGATTCGTTTGTTTCTATCTGGTAGATATACAATACACTTACAATACCTACACTTATTTTTGAAATTTATTGACTGTATCAATTAGATTCTATAGTTCTAAATAAATCACTTAAAACATCAAATTTTTATTCAAACGCTACCATGCCACATTCAGCGACGAATATTAATCCTTCAAGCCCCATAAGAGCACCGGTGATCGCAACAACAATAGAATAACAATAGATTTCCAGGAATCTGCGATCAAAGGAATTCTACATAACTATTATCAGCTATACTAATATTATAAACCGGAAGAGTTTGTTAGTTTGTTTGTTTGTTTGAACGCGCTAATCTCAGGAACTACTGGTCCGATTTGAAAAATTCTTTCAGTGTTAGATATCCCATTTATCAAGGAAGGCTATAGGCTATATTTTATCACGCTAAGACTAATAGGAGCGAAGAAATAGAGGAAAGAGTAGAAAAAACGGGGGGAATTATTTGAAAGGTCTTATTTGAACGCGCTAATCTCAGGAACTACTGGTCCGATTTGAAAAATTATTTCGGTGTTAGATAGCCCATGTACCAAGAAAGGCTATAGGTTATATTTTATCACGCTAAAACTAATAGGGACGAAGGAATAGAGGAAAGTGTGGAAAAAATGGAGGAAATTATTTGAAAGGGCTTATTTGAACGCGCTAATCTCAGGAACTACTGGTCCGATTTGAAAAATTCTTTCAGTGTTAGATAGCCCATTTATCGTGCAAAGCTAAAGGCTATATTTTATCACGCTAAGACTTATAGGAGCAAAGAAATAGAGGAAAATGTGGAAATAAAAAAAAACGGAGGAAATTGCTTATTACCTTAAGAAACTACTGGAGCAATTCTTATGTTATTTGGCACACATGAAGAATAGACCACGTAAAAGGACATAGGTTTCTTTACGGGAACAACTATAAACTATAGTCCACGCGGACGAAGTCGCGGGCAACAAACGGAAGGTTTTGACATAATTATAATGTTATGTCAAACTCTTGATTCATTTGAATTTAATCATCAAAAAAATTTCTCTGAGCGCGTTTCAAAATATGTCTTATTACGGAAACGTAGGAGACGGTATATTTTCGCTGCGTTTGTGACGTCACTTTACTGTTTAAACAAATGCAGATATTTTTGTATCTATTAATAATTTACAGACGTCACTTCAGTTTACACGGTCGAATGACGTAATAGCATGGCGGCTAATACATGGTGATAAAGAACAGATAAAAATCGGAAAACTTTAAATAGAGTTTTATTGTTAATGTTATTGTATGACCTAAAACTAACACTTACTGAATGCGTTTTGCCTAAGCTATATCAGTAATAGATTTTTTGATTTTTTTTATAGTAAAACACCCTATTACGCTACCAAACTATAAAAATATTGTCACGATTTTAGTCGATGTCGTTGGTTTGACATAGATCCGGATAAATGAGGTTCATTACTGATTGTAGCCCATTTCTAACAGAATCAAGGGTACTATTGTCGTAATGATTTTGCCTATACTTCTAATTTCTATTGTCTTACAAGTTACATCCACTCATTTTGAACACGTGATGGGTAGGTATTTAGGTAAATAACAAAAATAAGGGTAAATCACAAAGACTTTGTGATCTTTCCACAGAATAAGACTTCATTAGAGAGCAAAGTCGACAAAATTCTGAATATATTTTAGGAATTGGTTGACGCAACAAATTCTCATCAGCCGGCCTAAGATGCGCAAACGAGAAAATCTCGAGATATCTCACTCTCGTGTGTAGTTATATTGTCGATAACGACATAATGTCAAAATTATTTTTTGACATTATGTCCATAGATTTTAAAGACAGATCTACACGAGAAAAAAATTATGTCATGTTAGGGTCAATAGAGATAAAGAGAAATTCCATCAAACATCGAGAAAACGTGTAGACAAAATTTTCTCGTTAGCGTATGCTAGACGGGCAAGTTACTCACCTAAATCGATCACGAACATTCTCGAAATCATTAATTCAAAATCATGCACGTCTAAGAAATTTATTGTTTAAAAATATTAGATGACGCCCGCCTATAGCGCCAAAAAAGTATCGTGTGTCTTTCCCGGGACTCAAAGTATCTCCATACCCAGAAAATCGGCTCCCGCAACCTCTGAGGGCTGGGACACAAAAAAAGAAACTACGACGCGCGTCGTAAAAAACCACGACACGACATCGTACGACGTCATACGACGTCGTGTCGAAGAAACTCATCTTTGAATTTCTACGTGAGTTTCTATGACGCGACGTCGTACGATGTCGTGTCGTGGTTTTTTACGACGCGCATCGTAAAAAACTACTCACGACAGTTGTTATTCAAAAAAGAAGACGCATCGTGAGTTTATACGACGCGACGTCGTACCGAGTACCGCGGCACGTTACGATGTCGTGTCTTAGTTTTTTACGATGCGCGTCATAGATTTCCACGACACGACGTCGCATCGTGAAACGACGTAGAATCGTGGTACGACACGACGTCGTATCGTGTTTTTGTGTCCCGGCCCTGAGTCAAGAGCTACGCTCCACTGGACCACGGAGGCGTTGAAGGCAACATCAGCTAGGAGTAAATTGTTTCATTACATTGTGCTCACTGCTCGTACATCAAAGTCATCCACTGGCTATTTCATTAAGAGCACAATATTATGTGAGTGAACTCCTAAATAACACTCGTATCAACTAGTCATTTTAAGTACAAAAAAAACATAAAACAGTACATCTTATAGCCCCTTAATTAAACAAACTCATTGATACTATAAAATTTTAGAATTTAATTTTAATATGCTACGAGTTATTTAGGTGATTAAATAAAAAAGTGATTATTGCACCGGATAATGCAGTATATGAATTAAGTTGTTGTCCTCTACTCGTTTGCGCTATTTTTTTATGGTTGGACGGACCCATGCACTTTTCATGGAAAAAAATCATCCTTTGTTATTTCCTGGGACTAGCATATTTTCTGTACCAAACATCAAAATCGTTTCAGGCTGCTTTAAATATTGACAGAACCTAGAACCACGGATGTAAAATAAAATACGGATGGAGCATTAGGTACACTATAAAGAGGTGAAGCATGCAAGGTACGACAATTTCGTCACAATTTCGTTTATTGTACACGTGACCGACACTCACACACGCAACTAGGTACTACAACCCGCTGTCATTGTACATAGAGTGACGGCGCCAATGACACGCACACATCCTACACGGGCGGCCATAACTATGCTTCACTCGGGATTAGACAAGGTTACTTCCGTATATTTTTTAAGTCCGTGCCTACAACATAATGCACTTGCACATTTATATTAGTATTTAGTACTAATTACTAAATCATAAATGACGCCCGCAACTCCGTTGTGTCATAACTTGTTTATCGCGCGGGAACCGTACATTTTCCCCGGAAAAGCATCCTATGTCCTTTCCCGGGACTCAAAGTATCTCCATACCAAATTTCAGCATAATCGGTTCAGCGGATTGGCGTGAGATAACAGAGACACAGACAGACACAATTCAATTTATAATGGTGCAATTAAACTTTCCTGCCTTTGATAATATTGATCCTTGTTAAAAATAAAAATACACGTATTTTTTCTTTTATAATCACACACACTGAGAAATAGCTTCTGAAAGTTATCCTAAAAAACACTACAATTAAGGCGATATATCGAAAATAAATTATACCGCAAGGGCAATTTTATACTTAATTTGTATGACTATAAAGTCGTGAATACGCTGCGGCCAGAAGTTATCGGCTCGCTCGGAAAACATGCATGATGCGACAAAACGTAATTATAATTATTTAAAAAATAACTAGTAGCATTTAAGCAAAATGCTTCTATACGATTTTGAGTTGCAAAGTTAATTAGACTAATTTCCTACAATACATCTATTTTCGTTTAAAAATAATCTTCAAATTTCGTATTTTTAAGAGGTCATTTCTAAAATTAAATGTATCGAGGCAAAATACATTAATCGTGTTTCTAGTTCTTCTCAAACCTAGATAAGGCTATCAAGATATGTATATATCTCATTACCAGATTTGTAACATTTCTGAGGGTCCTATAGTATTACGTCAAAAAGTACAGTTTTTTCAATATAGAGCCTTATGAGTTGATGGATAAGACGCGTCGCGTCGTCGCGTCGCCCGCGCGTGATGTGCCCCCGCGCGCACGTCTTTCCCCGCGTTACCCCCGCTCATTTCCCGCGCCGCGAGTGACCATTCTGGAACGATTTTAAATGGGATAAAATATGCATATAACAAAAAAATAGCACCCATTTTTTTGTTAAATGGACTCTTCTAATGATACCTAAGCCCTGGAAGAAATTTGGCAGGAAGGTTTAATTGCACCCTGTGTACAACTCAATTTTTATTTATTACATTTTTTAGTAATTTATATTTTTATACCTCGCCCCTCGGACCTCCGTCTAATATTAATTCATTTTGCCTCCGCCAACGCTCTATGCGAAATCATGTTCAGCTGTACGAATATTTTTTTCATTGTTCAATTAAATTACGCACCTAAGTACCTAATGTCTCTGTAATATCAGTCTAAAATTGGACTAAAATATTTAGGGAATGGTGGCCGATTATTTAACCTCGAATCTAATAATAACATTTATAATAATATAATGTTCTTCATTAATATGACGTACATTTATTGTTTTACATTAACAAAAAAATTAAAACCGACTTCAAAGGTAAAAACAATAATAACATTAATATGAACTAAAAATTATTAAATAATTTTTACTATCTAATAGTGCCTTTTTCCGAATTCGGCTAAACCTCAACTATTTCTGTACTCAATCTTCATAATTTTGAAGTCGGTGCCAGATATAACTGAATCTTCCGTATATTTCCGTGAATATTATGTCAGAGGACTGAAGATTCAGCTATCTGGTACCGACTTCAAAATTATGAAGATAGAGTACAGAAATAGTTGAGGTTTAGCCGAATTCGGAAAAAGGCACTATTAGATAGTAAAAATTATTAAATACTTTTTAGTTCATATTAATGTTATTATTGATTTTACCTTGGAAGTCGGTTTTAATTTTTTGTTAAAAATAATAATTACCTTGGAAGTCGGTTTTAATTTTTTTGTTAAAAATAATAATTACACTCTTTTTAGCTATCCTACAAAATAAGGCTTTATGTGTAAATAACCAATACGAATGTTAACTATTTACACTATGTTACTGTAAACGGAATTGTGGTAAATGCTTGCATCTAAGCGATGCTGTAATTTCCAAACTTTTATCTTTAAAGGTTCAAGAGTTCTGTTCAGTGCCTTTGGACCAACAGACACCTTCATATGAAATTTCTCTTATTCGTAACGTACATTTAAGTTTCTAGAAACAACATTTTAACCACTATGAGTGTTTTGATAAATTTTAAGGATTTCCCTCGATTACTCATAGATCCCATCATCAGCTCACCACTTTCGTAATTGTTATACAAAATTACTATCTACCCTACACAAAAACATAAGAATTTTGAAAATCGGTCCACAAACAGCGAAATAATCATCAAAAACATCTGCTTCAATGCAAAATATCACGAAAAGTACCAATAATTTGGTCATAATGTGATAACTCATGGTATAATTATGGTTGTGATGATGATGATCAATCAAATTGATGTGTTGGCTTATGCTTTCAGTTGTATAAACAACGCCGAAATCCCTGAACCTGTACCTCTGTACCTATAAGCATTCAAAAATTCTGTTCGGTACCTTCGGATCCAGGGTATAACCTGGTACGAAGTCTTACTTTTTGGTAGTATTTACCTCGAATGCTTCAGAAAAAATCGAAATCACTATATGTTTCCATACAAATTTCAAGGAGTCCCCTTGATTCCTCATGGATTCCATCATCAGATCACCACTTTTGTAAACATGGTACCAAATTCGGATTCAACCCTGTTCAACAACAAAAAAATCATGAAAATGACTGACACACCACACTGACCACAGACGGCGAAGTTATGGTTGAACATACAAAAAAAAATATACAGACGAACATATAACCTCCTCCTTTTTGGAAGTCGGTTAAAAATAAAGTTTCAGGAATTTTTCAATGAAAAGTTACATTCGAAAGCGAAGTTTGAAATCAAAAATGTATGGGATTCCACATAAATAACGTTCGCGCGCGCAAAGACATGGTGTTTCAAGTCATACCTTAAGGGTGGGTTGCATCAGAGGCGTGGTTAAAAAGATTTAACATTTTGCACCGTAGTTATAGTTAAAGTTACAGTTATAGTTAAAGTAAGTTAGTGCAACCCACCCTTAATCAAACTTCATTTCATACAACATACAGTTGTGACTTGATACAAGGATAGTCTGAATATCGAACCAAGATTCGAAGAATAATAAGTTGATAATTGATAAATGGCCACTATTCACTGAACACTTACGAATTTTAATAATACAATCGGTCCTACATTTAAGAGCCCAAGCACGCGGCGATTTTTTGAAACGATGTAATCGCGATCCTATCGCGCGTTTGCATCGATCACAGAAATAAGATCTAGATAGAAGCGCTATGTCGCTCCATTTGTATGAACACGAGCGTGTCACTTTTTTCATACCTACTGTGACGTCACAAGAGCGCTTTAGTGATGGGAATACCCGTACGCGCGGAATCGATTCAAAGGAATCGCCGCGCCCCGTCTCTTTTGCCATTTTAATAGGTATATCGATTTTTTAATCGATTATTATTCGAGTTCATAGACAGAGGAATGGTAAATCTTAAGATACGTGCTTGCCAGGACAGCTAGTAATATATTATATTATTTTAAATTAAATAACTAAACAGGAACACAAATACATAATTATTACATAACTAGCTGTCCCGGCAAACGTTGTTTTGCCATTTAAAGTATTTGTACTTCATTAGTTGATACAAAATCTTACCCCCTCTTTGGTCCCCTTAGTGGGGTAGGGGGAAATTTTTTTATACACCAGATATTAAGTTGGAAGAAGACAAATATATCTGCGAAAACCGCATTCAAATCGGATCAGTAGTTTTCGTGTGATAGTGGAACAAACATACAGACAGACAGACAGACAGTAGACAAAAAACTAACTACAGTTTTGGCTTCTATAGCGATATAGTTACACCCCCCGCTTATTATTTTTTTAATACCTTTAATGTACAGAATTTTTATTTCTACAGTTTTATTATACGTATAGAAAATGTATAGAAATATAATCGGTAATTACCGAGTCACAAAATATCCCAAAGCGAACATTATCATTCCTCTGTTTCATGTCTGTTTCGAAAATCAATTAATTAGAATCGAGAATATGTACAACACTATTTGCTTCATTTGACAGAAAAATGAGAATATTGACTGTACCTCGAAACTAAGCGATGAGTGAAAGTATCGATTGTTTTATTTCCATTGCGCGCTCAATAGCGGACAAATAGAACGGGCTCTATAATTTTCTAACTAAAGCGGCAATGTATTATGAATCATGCGGTACACTCGCAGTTACGTAGATTTCATGGTAAAAACTACAGCCACACACGATTTACATTAAATAATTGATTTTAAAATAAAGGATACATGATTAAATAATAAAATTACTTACCGATGATAAGAAACGTGTCCACTATTTATACCAACGTTTTTAGTTCAATTTCCACAGCCCAATACGGCACAACTAGGCATTTTTAGAATTCCGATTGACGTCCGATTCCGATAACGGTGGAGCGCAGACTAAAGAACATACTTTCGAAAGATTATAGCTTATACTCTTTTGGGAACGCAATGGCACGCGAAGTATACATGCGGAATCTAATTAGATAGAAATCTGTGGCATCGATACAATCGCGAAGCAGTCGCTTGCTGTATGTTCTAGCACACGGGATGTTCATACAGTCGCGATGCAAAAGCGACTCAAACCTTCGTCTGTGCTTTCGTGAGCATTGCTACTAAGTTGGTTTTATCGTTAAGGCGACGCCTTGATAATTTGGCTGTAGCGATGCCGATTTTTCTCAGCAATGACTAAAGCTAAGAAACTAAAGTTCATTGTCAGTATTCATCATGTCTTTGTCTTTGAATTGCCCATAGCATAACACGATTGGACAACTTTTATAACACAGAATTATCAATCGAAAAGACCTCTGTAAAAAAAGGGATTCCTATTTTTCCAACAGAGGAGAGTGATTTAAGGTTCCAAAATTTGTACATAAATTGGTTGAAGCATACACTTTAATATGTGCATAGCTTATATGAAATGTATTGTTGGTTTTTAAATTACGCGACAAAAACCATTTTATCGCTTACGCCCTTTTCATTTTTTGCTGTTCCATTGCTTGTTTTCTATGAGAGCCCGGCCCGGCCTCTCATAGAAAACAAGCAATCTAAAACATATCCAACACGGTTTCTTACTTTAACGCGGCGTCACCTTAAGCGTTTCGGCAGCGCCGTTGGAGCGCGCGCGTTCGAAGAAGAGAAGGTAGTACAAGTAGTTGCGTTTCAAAGTCGCACGCGCTGCTCAAGCGCTTGAGTTACCCCCATAGTCCATACATCTTCAATGCGCGCGCTCGACTCCAACGGCGCTGCCGAAACAATAAAACCAGCCTAAGGTTTGACCCACACGTACCACAACCACACCACACCGTGCCGTCTGAGTGACGTGACAAAATGTGGAAGGTGGGAATAGTCCTATTCATTTTCAATACAAAGTATATGCGGTACGCCCGACCACGTGGTGTCATGTGAAACAGCCCTAACAAGCGAAAAGCGAAATGCGCTTTTCGCTAAAATCACTAAAAAGTTGTCATGTGCAAGGGCCCTTAGTTTTATATTTTATCAGAAATAATGCTGTGGTTTTACGTAAAAACATTCTTTATTATAATATAAACGTTACGTACTACTTCCAAGTTATCTTAATTAATTTAAATTGCACCCTACGACGTCAGTGTCCTGATTACTGATTAAACGAATATTATGTAAAAATTCGTGACGCACACAGTAGTTTAAATGGTTTAAGTACCAACTACCAAGATAAAAGTTAGTAAAGTATAAGTATTTGAATAAACAACAATAAGCAGATACGAAGAATAGTTTAGCAATTCTACGTAGTACGTACCTTTAACAAGCGCTGCACTAATATTAACTGAGCTGTGTTCGAATTCTAATGTTCAAAAATATTTCTATCTGAGCAATAATAAATAATAATGTATAACTCAATGTGTATAATAATATTATGTTTAGTGTTAATTTATAGGTATTAGATTAGCAATATTGCTGAGATCAATATTTATTCGAAATTATAACTGAGTTAAGTTATTTTGAGTAAAAATTTAGTTTGTTATTATTTTTAGCAATATTCCGCGAAATATTTTTTTTTATTGCTAAAAGTAATAACAAACTAAATTTTAAGCTATGGATTTCCGCAAAGTAACGCCTGATTCCATTACTTAACTATTTATTTTGAGTAATTATTACCTAACTATATTAGGTATCCTAGTATTATTATTATAAGATACTATAAAAATATTTTTCATTACCTTAGTACAGTACATTTTCGTTTTAAATATTCGAATTATAAAATAGTTTGAGATGCTGGGAAATAGAAATTGTAAAAGGGGCACGAAAAATATTTAATAATATTACCCAGGAAGAGTCCGGCAACTCTTAAACAAACTAGGCTACTTGACCTATATTCAATTTCATGGAACAAATGCATATTTCTAGTAGAACTTGGCCTAGGAAACCGTATTTCACACTTGTCATCAAATAAAAGCTTATGATTGATAAATAAAGTAGATTTGAAAATATGAAGTTATGAAAATATGATTTGTACTGACGAAAACGCTTTTGCGGTACTTCCGATTTGGATGTGACGTCATCACACTAGTAATATTTTAATATCTTTTATTTGTCGCGCTCGTTATATGTAAGTTTATTTGTACATAAATAATAAGAATAAGCCTAGAAAGATTTGTAAAATATATTTTCTTGAATAGTTCAAATAAAACATCAGTTTCAAATAATATATCCATTTATTGTAGTTGGGAAATGAAATGGCCAAAACTTTTCTCAAAAAGTTTTCAACATTACAAATGATTTCTAAATTCTTTCCTAATTTACTACTTGTACGTTTAGCTTTATAAAGAATTTTTCAATAAAGAAAGTATAAAATACAAAAAATATGACGTCACACTATGGCGGACAGTGTTTTTGGCGCCATTTAAAAGGCATATTTTTCAATCAACATTTTTATGGGTTTCTACTGTTTAAAATATTGAAATATTAGTTTTTTGGTGAAAATGAATGATGAAGAAGCAATTAACATGAAGAAAAAAATTAGGTCAAGTAGCCTATTATTTCTTCCGTCTGATTCGAACTGGCGTATCTAACCGAGTTAGAACTGGTGTATCTAAAATTTGGGAAAAGGAGGTGGCACACAGGGTTAACAATCACTTAGCTCTCAATTAACAAGCATATAAATTAAAATTAATTATATTACACACTAATGTTTTTGTTTTGACTTTTGGTGGCTGATTTATAGCATGTCTATTTAGCAGTACTTGCCGTCCCGTTGCCGCATCGATAAGTAAAAGAACGTAGCAATAAAATATTATATCGGGTGAACACCGTTATCCCAAATGAGCCCGCCAAAATGAATAACTTTTTAACTGACCTCCAAAAAGGAGGAGGTTATATGTTCGGCTGTGGATATTTTTTTTGTATGTTCAACGATTACTCCGCCGTTTGTGGACCGATTTTCAAAATTTTTGTTTTGTTAATTAGGTTTCACTCCAAGTTGGTACCATGTTCACAAAAGTGGTGATCTGATTATGGGATCCATGAGTAATCGAGGGAACTCCTCATATGGTGATTTTGGTTTTATGAGAAGCATCCTAAGCATATGCTACCAAAACGCAAGTTTTGCACCAAGGTATACTATGGCTTCCGAATTCGGCTAAGCCTCAACTATTTCTGTACTCAATCTTCATAATAATTTTGAAGTCGGTGCCAGTTCCAAAAGTTTCAAATATTCTGTCAGAGAACGGAAGATTCAGTTATATCTGGTACCGACTTCAAAATGATGAAGATTGAGTACAGAAATAGTTGAGGTTTAGCCGAATTCGGAAAAAGGCACTATTAGGTAGGAAAAATTATTTAATATTTTTTTGGTCATATTATAAGGATGTTTTTATTGTTTTTACCTTGGAAGTCGGTTTAAATTTTTTGTTAAAAATAATATTCTATGAGAATAATGCTGGGAACTCAAAAAAAACCCTAACAACCTGTGTCATGTATTTTTTACTTTTAACTTTCAAAATATGGAATTTGCATCTGTACTGTGAAAAACTCAGTTGTTTCTTATAAGGGTCTGAGGTGCCTATTTTCGTTTACCGTATTTAGCGTTGCGGCGACAGATCGGTGCCGGACTGGTGCCGGTCTGGTAAATGGAAAAGCGGCAAACTAATGTATTCCGGAATATGTGTTCAAACTTCTAATATGTCTGAGTATCTTGTCCTTAATCACGTGAGACGTTGCGAAAACTTAGGTTGTGGATTTTGAAATACACCTACGAACTTTTCAAAGTAAATTTAACGTGGAACGATATGAGTAATGACTGGAGACAATTTTAGCATAGTACTTTGAGTAGGTAGTGATTAATTTTCTACAATAGCGAGCATCGAACGAGTCTTCTAGACTAGAACTGCACGTAGTCTCTATTATATATACTGATCAGGTACTGCTTAGTCGTAGTTCATTATTGGAATGAAATTAATTACTCAATACTCTATGCCAGTCGTTTTAAAAGTGTGCTCCGCGGAGCCCTGGACTCCGTGTATTATTTTCCTCTATGAGCCCCGCCAATCTATGTAGAGAGTCCACGGGCGATATCTACAAAAATTGTTTTTAGAAATTATATAGCCTCAGACAATTTACCTCAGACACCAACTTGAAGACAATTCATTCAAAGACAAAACATTTTTTTTGAGTGGTCCGCCAAAAATTTCAGTTCTTGAAAGCGGTCCACTACAAAAAAAGTTTGCAAGCCACTGCTCTACGCTGTAGCCTGTAGTATACCCATTACCCAATAACGCCTCCGTCTGATATGATCACCACAATGTTTGATCAAAAATAGCATTCATTAATAATAGGTAGGATGGGCTACATGTACTAAAATCGGTTAAAAAACCATAAAATATATTAGTAGCCAATGATATAATATTATATCATAGTTAGTAGTCCAATGTAGTGCCAACCTTACTTCCAAGGTAGACGGTCAAAAAACAAATTTAAAATCACGATAAATTGGAACATTTCAAGTTCGTAGAAGGAACTTATTATATTTTATTTCATATTTTTCAACTTTTTAGAGTTTAGACCGACATTTGTAGAATAATATTCCGTAAATTCTTTACTTGTCTACAAAAAATATGAAAAAATATATTCATAATATGGGCACTTATAAGGTTTATTAGGCTTGCCATTAATATGTAAGTACTTTCCTACTTACGTCAATGCTTTTATAACCAAGCTAAAAATTTAACTACACTGATTTGCAAATTGCAACTCATTTGCAACTTTTGCAAGGCTGTTTTTGCGTGTGGCTTGAATCACTCAGGTCAATCTAAAATGTCAGCTCTCAGCTCTCCTGCCATTGTCATTCAAGTCATTTTACATGTGGCAATGAAAACCAACGTTCTCGTTTTTTTAACAAAATATCCTGGAGCGTGTGCCAAAATGTTTCCGTTTTCGCTTCGTTATAGAATCGCCGATGAAAATGTATGGAATTGTAATTTTCTTAATTCAATGTAATTTAGTTTAATTTTAATTTAGTTTAATTTTATTAACAATTTTTACTATCTTAACATTTTTTAACATTTAACAATTTTTTAAATTTTTTGTAGCCGATTTAATAGCAAGATGTAATGCCTTTAATTAAAAGTGCAATAACCATGATCAATGTTTAAACCTTGTCAATATAATGTATGTATAATTGTAACTTTTGTTGGCTGTTCATAGCAAATAAATAAATAAGTAAATGAATTGATATAAGCGTTCGTTAATATGACGTTGACGTTCGACTCGTCTTATGTCAATTCCATACATTTTCATCGGCGATTCTATAACGAAGCGAAAACGAAAAAGTTTCGGCTAAATGGCCGGGTAGTTATGTTTTAAAACAAAAATTACCTTTTCAAATAAACCAGTCGCAGATTCAGACTACTACTAGTAGCTTTAGGTATTAAACTTACGACGGCACTCAGAAACATTCAATGATTAAGTAGGTACTTAACTTCAGTTTTCAATTTTATTAGTTTTGACATAAACTCCATACATTTTCTTTAACATAAACTCTTAATTAAAACTAGAGATCACCCAATGGTCGAAATTCCACCTTAAATCCTGGCCGTCTTTAAGATTCAATAAAAAATTACTTTAATCAATTTTCAATTTGACAACTTCTTCAGCCATAACATAAATAAAAGAGTATATAATTATTCGTGAGTCTTGGATCCTAGTGTGCATATTTTAGTGTGTGTAATGTTTTATTCATTAAAAAATTTATGATAACCATAATTTCAAAATAATTTTAGCTCGATGCACTCCTTCACCATTTATAAACTATAACTGTGCAAAATTTCATTTACCTACGTTCGCGCATTTTTCGTCGAGGAACACAAGGAGTTAGAGTGGCAGGAGGTGCCGAAGAAAGCCAAGAATAGAAAAGAGAGGGATACAAGGTATGACATTATAATTCGAAGTACTCAAGAAAAATTACCTAAACAGTTTGCCATGGCGAAACTTCTTTTAAGTTTGGGTTTGAATGATATAGATAAAGTTAAATACATTGGTCTCTACAAAATTGTGCTGAAAATAACTGATTCGAATGTAGCGGAAAAGATTTTGAGTTGCCAAGAATTGCAAACCAAAGGTTGGGCTGTGTACCGTGCTGGTCGCATAAATATTACATATGGTATCTTAAGGAATGTGGATCTAGATATAGAAGACGAGGAGGCTTTGAAATTGATACGGTGCCCTAATAATATAAGGGTACACTCCTTTAAACGCTTATTGAGACGCGATGAAGAAGGCAAGTGGGTACCGAGTGAGTCGGCTCGAATTGGGTTTGTCAGTTCTAATCTTCCACCTTATGTATTTATTAATATGCTGCAATCTAAAATTGAGCCCTTTATCTTCCCCGTCACACAGTGTTCGAGATGTTGGAGATATGGACACAACAAATTGTTTTGTAGTGCTAGAAAAATCACCTGCCCGAAGTGCGCTGATTGTCATGAAAATTGCGAAATTACAAATTTTAAATGCGTCAATTGTCTAGGTAGTCACATGGTGCTGAGTAAGTTGTGCCCTATTTTCTTGAGAGAAAGAAGAATTAGAGAGCTGATGGCTGAGCACAATTGTTCTTTCCGTGTTGCAAGCAACATGTACGTGCGGCCGGAGACTGAAGGTGTGGCTGCAAGATCGATTATTAACACGCCAGCTCAAAGAGATTCGGATTTAGTTTTACGTAACAGCTTCGATTTTTTAGAAGTGGATAACACGGAAAGGCCAGAACATCGTTTAAATACGCCAATTATATCAGATTTCCCACCGTTACGTAGTAAAACAATGCAAGAAAGTCCTACGCCGAATAAAGCAGATAAGAATAAAAAGAAAAGGCTTTCACGCGTGAGCATCCTTCGACGAGTACTGGCAGCCGCAGCGGGGCGAGTCCGGGTTATTCCTACGCGGAGGTGGTGCGTACACACACACAGAACGTCCAGGAGCAGAGCGAGGAAAGCAGCGGTTGTAATGATCAAGCTGATAAGGAAAATGAGGTGCATACAAATGAACTATTATCGCGTTTGAAGGAACTATTATTTTTGCAGCAGTTAAGTTTCGGTGAGAAGATTCGTAGTGGTTTTAGATATGTTTTAGAATGGTTTGTAATAACGAAAGCGGAGTACTTATCTAAAATGCCAGTCTTACTATGTATTGTAGAGGTCATTAAGTCGTACCTTGCATAATGGATCAAGTTGTTAGTATTAAAATATTACAGTGGAACTCACATAGCTTAAAGAACAAAGTCACGTGTTTAGAGAATCTGTTATTGCAAGAGAAAGTACACATAGGTATCCTATCAGAAACTTGGCTTAGGCCTGGAAGTAGGTTAAAAATCGGGTCTTATAATATATACAGGCAAGACAGAGACGACTCATATGGTGGAGTTACAGTTTTAACCCACAAATCTATAAAATCTCAAATGTTTACTGTGTCGTTACCCAATTGTAGAATTCAGCTGCTAGGGGTAAAATCTTTAACTGTAATTTCATACAAAACATTGTAGCGGTTTATTGTCCTCCTAATATAAGCACAAATACAGACGACTGGAGAACGCTTTTTTCTAAATTTGCGGCTAAAACTATTATCGCAGGCGATTTTAATGGCCATCATCCAAATTGGTCGTGTAAGTTAGATAGTAGAGGTTCTCAAATATTTGATGCTACTAATGATTTTAGCTTTATTTCACTTAATACGGGACAAAATACGAGAGTTAAAATGGTAAATAATTGTTTACAAAGTGGTTCTCCTGATATCACATTTGCCACATCCGATATTGCTTTACGTTTTAGGTGGACAGTCTCTAATGAAAGTTTGAATAGCGATCACCTTATAATATTTTTTTCGGTACAGGTACAATGTTTCGATCGTTCTGAAATTAAAAAACGGAATTTTAAAAACGCCGATTGGCCCGAATATAAAGAGTTTATACAACAAAATTATTATACTATAAATGCGGATCTTACAAGCAAGCGCAAGGTGACCCAATGTCACCCATCTTATTTAATATTACGACGCGTGAAATTTGTAAATGTATAATGAATGTTTATTTCTCACAGTATGCCGATGACTTTGTTCTTTATGTGACTGGTATTAACCTGCGATTTATGACTTTAGCTATTCAAAGTGCTTTAGATAAGATGGTTAAAATGTTGGAAGAGGTTGGTTTAGATTTATCGCCATTAAAGAGTAAGGTATGTTTATTTTCTCGGGGTAGACATAGGCAGCCCATCAATATA
The DNA here is from genome assembly GCA_905333045.1 of Lysandra bellargus. NCBI lineage: Eukaryota > Metazoa > Arthropoda > Insecta > Lepidoptera > Lycaenidae > Lysandra > Lysandra bellargus. The sequence continues at coordinate 6,364,252 of HG995340.1, read as the reverse complement.
GTAGTGAACGGGGTTAATTTAGAAAATGTTGATATAATAAGATACTTAGGACTTTATTTAGACAGTTCGTTAAGTTGGAAGTTTCATGTAAAACATTTGTGGGAAACGTCTTTAGAAAAAATCAATGTGTTTAAAGTTCTAGCTGGTTCTTCGTGGGGGGTTCATCAGTTACATTTAAGGAATTTATATATAATGCTAATTCGCAGCCGGCTCGATTACGGAAGTTTTTGTACGACACGAGTGCTAAAGGTGATATTAGCAAGTTAGATCTAATACAGAATCAGGCCATGAGATTGATAGGTGGATTTGTTAAAAGTACTCCTATACATGTTATGGAATCGGAACTGTGTCTACCTCCGTTATTTTTAAGAAGAAGGTTTTTAGCGGGTAAATTTTATTTGAAATCTAAATCTATTAGAGATGGTGAAACCATCTCGAGTATTTCTAAGTTCGCAGGTCTTTGTTCTGGCCATTCGTACTGGCGAGGTAAAAAGATCCCGTTATTAGTTGAAATACACAGAGAAAATTGTGATACTAATGTACATTCTTCCTTAAAACCCGAGACGTTCTCACTATCGACCTGGATGATAAATATAGATATAAAGTCATGTATATGCCTAGGCATAGAAAAATTAGACAGACCCAAGCGTGCCCTCAATTGCTTGTTCATTTTAAGCAATACTGTAACATATATAAATAAGAATTATAAAAATTACTATCAACTTTACACGGATGGCTCGAAGAGTAGTAACGGTGTAGGCGCGTCTTTTTACGATCCGCAGATTAACTTGAAGGCGTATTTTACCTTAAACAGAAAACATTCTATTATGTCAGCTGAATTGCATGCAATTTCCGAAAGTCTCTCGTATATTAAAACTTGTCTTTACAGTAATTATGTGATACTTTGTGATTCTAAAAGCGCTTTGCAACATCTAGCTCGGTGTTCCTCGTCCATACGAGGGCTACCCATAGCTTACGTTATAATTGACTCGCTTTTGGAATTACAAAAAATCGATGTGAATGTAAAATTTCAGTGGGTGCCTTCGCATATAGGTTTGACCGGGAACGAACAGGCAGATGAATTGGCGCAGCTGGGGGCACACTCGGGTATAGTAGTGCATCAACCGCCTTTCTTCACGGACTTATGGCCGGATCTAAAAAATAATTGCCACAGCCTATGGAAAACTCATTTTGATGAAAGATCGATGGAGAAGGGCATTTGGTACAGAACTCTGTGTAATGAGCCACCTAAGATCCCGTGGTTCATTTCTATAAAAGCAGATAGGATTAGGCTAACGACGCTCATGAGACTTCGCTCCGGGCACGTTCCACTCAATGCATTTGGATATATGATGAAAGTTTACATGTCGCCGGATTGTAGTTTGTGTAAGAAGCGGGAAGATCTTTACCATGCTTTGGTGGAGTGTGCCCGGGTGGAGTCAGAGAGGCGCAGGTTTGAGGCTGATGCGGGGGTGGCGCTGACACAGCTCGGTTGTGTGAGCACCATTCTCGCTCAGCCGAAAGATCCTGTTTGCTGGGGGCTAGTAAATTTGTATTTAAATTTTATTAAGTGTAGAGCTAATTAGTATCTGTTTGCAAATTGTTAGTAATGAAGTTTATAATTTGGATGTAATTTATGAGGCTGGCATTGTCGGCTTCGACACAAGCCTAATAAATAAGAAAAAAAAAAAAAATGATAACCATAATTTCAAAATAATTTTAGCTCGATGCACTCCTTCACCATTTATAAACTATAACTGTGCAAAATTTCATTTACCTACGTTCGCGCATTTTTCGTCAAAAAAAAAAAGTTTTTCGCTCACGTATATACTTAATAATAAACTTGTGTAATTCCTCTATGGTAATCATTATTCAAATATCTCAAGGGTCAATTCAGACCGCGATACGAGATGCATTTGTAAAATATGAATTTGACAGATTTGCAAGATGTGTCAACTCAATACAAATTTTGAAATTCATCTAGGCGTCGCGTTGCGGTCTGAATTAACCCTAAAGGCTAAACCGCACTAGTGCGACACGTCACACGACACGACGCTACACTTAACTTCCATAGAACTGAAAACGTCAGATTCACGTTTGTACAACGTCAGTTCCATGGAAGTGAAGTGTCGCGCCATGTCGTGCCGCACTATAGAGCTAGACGCCAGTATATCAGCCTGTCTTCCGCAGCGGTCATTGACTTTTTTAGTCTTGGAGCTATATAAGAAAATTATCACACTGTATTTAGTTAACTTAAGAAAAAAGTTAAGTCTTCTAAAGACAGATAATTAATATTAAAGATTCATCGGAAAACCTCTTGGTAACTCTAAAAATGATAATCTCAACTTCTTATGAGTTCGAAGTGATATACTTCATACTCAGTTCTCATGAGTATTATCGCTCAGACTAGAAACATCTGTCACTTCATTTTTAGGGTTTCGTAGTCAACAAGGAACCCTTATAGTTTCGGTCTGTCCGTCCGTCTGTCTGTCCGTCTGTCTGTCTGTCCGTCTGTCTGTCTGTCCGCGGTTTTGCTCAGAGACTATAGGACCTGGACCTAAAGCTGTAATTTGGCATGAATACGCATATTAATTATGACGACAAAATGGTACATGAAATCTTAAAAATATATTTTTTATGGTACCTTCCTTACACATCAAGCGGGTGTTTCAAACTGCACTTGAACTGCAATTTGCGGTTGGATTGCAGTTGAAATGCGGTCCGTCTGTATAGACCCTTACATCTGAGAATTTTAAATACTTACTTACGCGCGCGTTCCGCAACGGAAATTACGCTGCGAAATTTCGGCTCTTCGCGTAATATTTTATAGTGTGTCGCATCAGACGTAAGCGGCTGAACGTAATTTCGGCCACGTAAATTACGCCGGCGTAATTCAGCCTAGTGTGTTTAGGGATAAAAGTGTCATTTGTGTGTAGGTAATTAAAAATATTTAAATTAAAGACGTCAAATAATATTTATTTTGCATTTAAATTACTATGGGTCTGGTGCGCGCGTACCAAGATTAAAATTAACTTTCACACGATGCGCGACGTTAATTAAAATAATTATTAGGTAAAGTACCAACTAGCTGTTGCCCGCAACTTCGTCCGCGTGAATGTATGTTATTATAATCATAGAGAAATTATTAAATTAGTCTATGTTACAATCATTATGCTATTCAAATCTACAACTTTTTTGCTAGCCCTACGGACATAAACCGACAGTCATAAAAAATAATTAATTGGGACCAATCGCTAGATGAAAAAATTTTGAAAATTCATATCTGGTCATTGGTCCCAGTGGGCCCAAAAACCTTGGGACGAAACACTAGAGTACTCGAAATTTCCACCTACGAGACAATAACTGCGAAAGTCACACTTTTTAAATTTCGAGGAGTACCTTCAATACCTCACGGCCATAGCATCTTGTGTACAAATTATAGCTCTTAAATTAATATAATTTTCGTCGTGTATACGTAAAAAAATTTAAAGTCGTCGATACTTTGAGGATCCCGAGAGAATCATTATCAAGTCACCGTTTTTGTAAACATGGTATCTAATTTGGGTTTACAATCTATACAATAAAAAAAGAAACAATCGGACCACAAACAGCATGTAAACAGCAAAGTAAACAATAACTCCTCCTTTTTTGAAATTTAAAAAAGTAGTCAAAGAGCGTTTGTGTGCCAAAGCCTATTACCTATAAGGTCAATGATTTCATAAACGATGGCACATCTTGGGAGTAGGATGGCTGCTTGCAAGGCTACTTCTACTTTATTGTATGACTTACAATTATGTATGTATGTTGACATTGTATAATTTTAAGTTACCCCAGTTTAGTGACAAGGTTTAAGCAGTACTTTAGCTTTCCTACAGAAATATAAAAAGTTTTTTTTTTACTTTTCACGACCAAAGCATTACAGGCACCGGGTACCTAGAGCTGGCAACAAGGAAGAGAAGTTAAAATAACTCAAATTGAACCGATCTAATAATTAATTAGTTTGGTGCCCATTTCATCGACGCCTGTTAAAATTAATTGTCGTTAAACCAGCTACACTACTACCCTGTACGGTAATGAAAAAGAGGGTGCGATATTTACACAAACGATTAACATAATACCAGGCATCGGGAAATTGGCCCTCAACAAGTTACAATAGGCGCTTCCCTCGATCAAACTTTCCAATTAACACTTCGGATAGTGTTTGGATAAAATATTTCAATGAGAAAAGCTATAATAGATTTCACGAAGTAATTTTAACGTTCAAGTTATAGAAATACGCTGAAAGATTTCCATTAAATCTTCTTCAACCTTTTGAAAACATAATTTATGACTTTTTTAATATAAAAAAAGAATCAGTAAAAGACAAATTTGTACACATTAAACATGACACCCAAAAATAAAACATTGTTTAACTACTATTAACTATATTAGGTATACACATACAACGAGTAAAATCCATATCTAGGTACTAATATTATATTTGCGAAAGTGTATCTATCTGTTACCTCGCCACGTCCAAACCGCTGAACCGAAAAATTTACGGTTCCCGCGCGATGAACGAATTTTGGCGCGACGGAGTTGCGGGCGTCATCTAGTAAGTGGTATGTTACTAAAAACTTTACAGCATTGAACACGTCATTAGTAGTTATACCAGCTGTTAGAGAACGGCACTTTGTTAGATGGTCTGGAAAGACCCAAATTTAGGGTTATCGATAGCTTTACACCAGATTTATAAATCGAACATGTGCTAACGACAAATCATACTTTTTTGTAGACAAAATATGTTAAAGGATTGTACTTGACAAGGGACGCATTTGAACCGAATGAACCGATCGCCCTTGGAGTTTGATTTTAATAATTTTATTTCATTTATGCAAAATGAGTCCAATCCACACCATTGCCAAAATTGAGTTAATAATGCAGAAGTATTCCAAAATGGCCCTTTTATCGACCCTATGAAGATCATACTAATCTAACAATTTTTTCAGAACAAAACATTTTCACAACAAAGTTACCAACTAACAAATTAATGAGCATTGTTTTTTTACATAGATCCAAACTAGGTACATGGTCTCTCGATTTTTTTTTAATTAGGCAAGTAGAATCATGCGACTTGGTTGCTGTTTGCATATTAAAAAAGGCTTAGTTCTTAATATTTTACAAAGACTCACGGGTCATTGTGACACAGGCCCGACACAAAAGGGACATATCCCTTTTTTTCGTTACGTTATGGGTATCCAAGTTAGGGTAAAACGACTAGTGGACAGTACCAGTTATTGGACAAAACACAAAAACGCAATATTGTTATAAAGTTTGCTTTAAAAACTGCCTTTTTTAAAGTAATAGAACGCCTGATTTTAAAGATAAACAGGTAGCTATTAAAGCAACCTTAATAAATATTATAGTGTTTTTGTGCTGTGTCCAATGACTAGTACTGACTACTGCCCAATCACTAGTCATGTTCACCCTATATAATATTTATATTCAAAATCAGTGGCTAAGACGTTATTTTATTGCTTTCTTTTTTTCTCTTTAGGCCCAGTAAGAAAAGTGCTAATACGAAGAATAAGAATCGTTATTTGCATGTTTTTTGCATTTATATTCAATATCAGTGGCTAACAGTTAGAAATTATTATTTTCATACCGTGCCTAAAGAAAAACACACAACCAAAAAAAAAATTTGTTTACTTAGGTACATTTAAAAAGAAATCGGTCAAGTGTGAGTTGAACTCGCGCACGAAGGGTTCCATACCATTATAGAGCAAAATTAATAAGTAGTAAAAAGTTTTATAGTGCCCAAGTGTGTGCCCGTTTAAAAAGTCGGTCGTGCACCTGATCTCTCACCAGTCATGTCGGTCTTCCGCTCCGTTAGGTTACGAGAGTAAAGAATAATGCTCTTGTGTATTGCGCATACACTTGGGCACTATAAAATTACTCCTGCGTAACTGGCCTGGTTTCATTGAAACCAGAGTGGTCGTGTGTATTGCGCACACACAACCGTTACGACACGATCGTATAGAGGGGAAAAATCCAGGAAGAACAAGCCGAAGAACCCCGTATCCAGGACAAACAGTTGCCGAGTTATAAGCACTCAAAGTTTGACATTGACAGCTCGGTAACTGTCAAACGTTGAACAAAAGCGGCCATAGCTCCGCTCCCAATAGGCCTAGAGGAACGGGGTTTCTTCTAACATCAAAGGCAACACCTCGGCTACCCCCTCCCCAAATTTGAACTAAATCGGAGACATCGAATTTTGTCTCAATTCTTAAGCCAGGACCGAATAGAGGAGAAAAATCCAGGACGAACAAGCCGAAGAACCCCATATCCAGGACAAATAGTTGCCGAGTTACAAGCATTCAAACTTTGACATTGACAGCTCGGCAACTGTCAAATGTCTTACAAAAGTAGCCAAACTCCGCTCCCAATAGGCCTAGAGGAACGGGGTTTCTTCCAACCTCAAAGGCAATACCTCGGCTACCCCCTCCCCGAATCTGGACTAAATCGGAGACATCAAAACTTCAAGGACGAATCTTCTACTATACTTACAATACTTTTAAATGAATAATGTAAAATTTGTCTATTACAGTAATGTAATGGACAAATTTTACATTACACATTCTTTGCATTTAATGGACAGTGAAGGTTCGATAGTGGCTCATTATTTTGTAAAATGGCAATGTAAGATACTCCATTACTATTTTTTTTTGTTATATTATTATTATTTTTTACATTAAGATTTTTGCAACATTGCTTGAAACCATCACTACTAATGCGAAAGTGTGTATGTCTGTCTGTCTGTCTGTCTTTCCGTATGTCTGTCTATCTGTCTGTCTGTTTGATATCTCTTCACGCCCAAGCCACTGAACCGATTTTGCTGAAATTTGGTATGCAGATACTTTGAGTACCGGGAAAGGACAATTCATCCCGGAAAAATGTACGGTTCCCGCACGATAAACGAGTTTTGGCGAAACGGAGTTGCAGGCATCATCTAGTTTTAAACATCCTTGTAAAAACCAGAAAAAAGTAGGAGCGCCACATTATATCAGGTAGGTACTTACTGCCGAAGCATACAGCAAGATATATTTAGGATATGCTCACCTAGATACAAAAAAATATTAAGTTTTGAATCTAAATTACATATTTTTTTCATTTCAATCTTTTTTTTTGGGAATATAAGCAACAATATAAACTAAAAAATAATGAATATATATTTCATTCTATTACTAGATAACCGAAAGAAAAAAATGCCGGTTTTCTTCAAAATTTGAAAGTTCATGAGGCCTCAGTTTATTTAAAAGCAAATTTTATAAGTTAAAATCGTTGTTTCTATAACTAATTAGATGTTAGACATCCAAATCGGGTGCACAGATCTCATGCACGAAAATCCTGTTGACTTGTGTAATAAATCTAAAGAGATGGTTCGCTTTGGATTATATGTATCCCACACTAATATAGTTTTTCTAAAAGGAACCCTCCTGTTTTGACTTGTGTAATAAATCTAAAGAGATGGTTCGCTTTGGATTATATGTATCCCACACTAATATAGTTTTTCTAAAAGGAACCCTCCTGTTTTTGTTTAATTTTTGTTGGAAATAGTAGAAATTTTTAAAATATTTATGTTTGTACGCATAGAATAAATTACCAAATATACTATTGTAAATTAACTTTACTTAAAATAACAATCAGTTTTAAAGAATACACAATTTTAATAAAAACGGCTTTTTCTCAGAACTGTCATCGTGTTGGTTGAGTCCGGTATGCATAAATAGGTCCAATTTTACTTTTTAGTGAAAATTGTTCTTAAAAGGGTGACACCAGTGCATGATTTGGGTTGCTATACTTCCTCCGGCTTCCCTAGAACATTTTTTATTACCTACTATCAAGATTTATTCAAGCTAATTTTTCATGAGTTTCATTTTGATAAGACGAACAACAATTTCCTCTGCGAAAATTCTCGAAAATGGTAGTTAACAGAGATAGAAAGGAAAATCCTTTCTATCTCTGTTAGCTACCACATTTGAGAGTTTTCGCATCAAAAAAAATTGTTCTAGGCAACCCTGACTATTAGCTGTCAAACGATTTCCCTTAATTTCGTGAAATATTATTCGTACTTTATGTACTATCGAGGAAATTGATTCCTAGGCAGTTGACGGACCAACGTCATGTGGTCTGCTTATGTCAATTCAATGTTAGCTGTGAATTGTGATCGGTCGGATGGGTTTTTATCTGCTCCGTAAAGGTCGATTTTGCATTCTGATCTAAGTTCGGATCTTCTACTATCAAACTTCATAATATGTCTTTGTCTCTGATGCGACTTTTCCAATGTGTCAGTTAAAGGCAAGACATTATTCAGTTACTCGCTGTTTAAATATTTGTAATATTTAAGGAGTTCTGGAATAAATTTAAAAGAAATGTAATATACTTAATATACTAAGTGATCGACTGCTAAGCTTCTTGTTGACCACATTTGAATGTATTATTAATTTGCGAGTACCCGTGTTCCCAGCTCCTCATTCACACAAGGGTTCCCTTTTATTCATTCCGCAAAATCAATTAACTTTTTTATGTTATAATTCAAGGACACTCATTCCGGCGCCCCGATATACTTTGGTCCATTCGAAAAGGGGTGAAAATATAAAAGTTCACCCTTTTCCGTCGACGCTGCGGCAGACATGAAAGACAACTTCAAAGCTAATCCGATATGCGGCTCACAAACGCAATAATACCGACAATAAAAACTTTCCCTTTTATTTTTAATTTGATTTATATCTTCCGTTATAATTTTTAACAAAATCTTATATCTTTAAACGAGCAATAATTCTTGTATATAACTGGAATCTCGGAATCGGCTCCAACGATTTTCATGAAATTTAGTATATAGGGGATTTCGGCGGCGATAAATCGATCTAACTAGGAATTATTTTTAGAAAATCTCATTTTATTCGTATTTTATCGAATACCGAGCCAAGCTTGGTCAAATAGCTAGTATTATTAAAGAAGAAAGACCATTCCACGAAAGTATATTCTGATTACCACCCAACAGGAAGATTCAAGTATCCAAAAGTAATCATTATTAGAAACGTGTATCAAATCTGAAAAAAACTACTCGATTAAACTAAACAACTTGTTGCAGTCCGGAAGTGGGCGGAATTGAAAACGAAACAGCCAACAGGCATACATTTTCATGGAAGGTAGATAGAGGGATATCACTTCCAGTAGTGTGCTGCGCTGGCTATCTGCTCTCCCGCTGACTTAAGGCTGATTTACATTGATACAGTAGCTGGCGCCAGCATCACTGGATTCCGTCGCTGGATCAGCACTGTATCAATGTAAACATGTTTCAATCCAGTGCTGGACTGGATTGAAACATGTTTACATTGATACAGTGCTGATCCAGCGACGGAATCCAGTGATGCTGGCGCCAGCTACTGTATCAATGTAAATCAGCCTTTATGGTTTTTTTTTTCGAATTTTCGATCTCCGTTTAACATTTTTGACACATCCCAAAAAAAATGACTATAAACAGACTTTTTTTAAATCCGTAAAACAGACTAAATAAAGATTTTTTTCATAATATCCATACTTCCATACTAATATTATAAATGCTAAAGTGTGTCTGTCTGTAACCTCTTCACGCCCAAACCATTGAACCAATTTTGATGAAATTTGGTATGGAGATACTTTGAGTCCCGGGAAAGGCCATATAGGATACTTTTTATCCCGGAAAAATGTACGGTTCGTGCGTGATAAACGAATTTTGGCGCAACGGAGTTGCGGGCGTCAACTAAGCATATACTAACGTTTATTCTTATTACAATATTATTTTCGTATAGATACAAAATATAATACAGCACATACTTAGTTATTATTAACTTAAGTAATTTTGTTTGTTAGATATTCTAATCTTAACAGAAGTAAGTTCCCGAGTCCCGATTTATACACTTTATTTATGTTTGCTAATCTGAGTTGAAATTTTACTTTGTGGAAATAACCCCAAAACTTGATCAACCAAATTGTTTACAACGCAACGTGACGCAACAAAGATTTGATTCATAATTATTTTTAAACAAAAAATTAAAAAAGTACAAACATCAATACTAATATTCCTATGAAAAAACTAAAAAGTATTAAATAATTCTTATTCTATATTAGTGCCTATTTAGGGTTCCGTACCCAAAGGGTGAAAACGAGACCAGCTAAGACTTCGCTGTCTGTCTTTCTGTCTGTCTCCAGGCTGTATCTCAAGATCAGTGATAGCTCTAGTAGAAGGATGAAAGGAGAACACCCAAACGCCATAGAAAATTACCCAAGGCCCGGCGCAGAAGAGATGTATCTTAATTATTTGTGTATTTGTGTAACATTTTTGATAGCGGCCATTCTCCGGTTTGGCATTATTTGCCTCATTACCGTAACCATATTTTTCTTCGTCGATTTGACTCAGACACATTGAAATATTAAAGAAATGAAAGATACGAACACAATAATAAATGTGGCGTGAAACAGTTAAAGTGAACAGTTTAAGTGGCGTGAAAAAATTGTTATAGCGGCAACAGAAATACACAATCTGTGAAAATTTCAGAAGTCTAGCTATAGCGGTTCATGAGTTACAGCCTGGAGACAGACGGACAGACGGACAGACATTGATGTGTCAGTAATAGGGGTCCCGTCCCTTTGGGTGCAGAACCCAAAAAAGGACTTCCATACAGCAAACGTGATTTTTGGCCTTTTTTGCTCTATATCACTATATCAATCATGTCTACATGTAGGCAATTGAAATATTTACAAAATGTATATACGAAAAGCACAATTATTGCTTTATAATGGTACGGACCTCTTAGCGCGCGAGTCCGACTCGCACTTGGCCGATCATTTAGGATTTGCGTAAGCCTCAACTATATCAATATTTATCCTTTCGAAGTCCTTGTCAGCTCCTAGACTACACTTGAATGCGCTTATTGACTGCAAAGTCAGGTGCAGGTCTATGTGTATAACTACTTAGATATCAACTACGATAACATGGCGCGCCCCTCCAAACGACTGTTTCAATGTGTGTAGTCACATTCTTATGAAAGAGTTTGTTTGTAGTGAGTATTCAACCAATCACAGTACACGTAATATTTCAGTTAATGTCACTTATTACCAAGATTTGGTGGTCAACTAATCACAACTAGCCGACCGCGCAAGACAACGCACTTCAAACGTTTTTAATTTTGGAGGGGCGCGCCATGTTGATCTCTACCACAAAAGTTAACTGTACCTAGTAGTAAGGTACCATAATAATTATAAAATCTTCATTTAATTACAGTTAATTAAGTAATTAATATTCGTAGCTAACTAATAATAATCACTACACTTTAGACTTTAGAGTGTAGAGCAGGGTGTATATAATAGCTTAGGTTTTATTCCCTTTATTACAAAATTTATGTTTTGAATAATTTCCTATTAGAATAAGTTACGCTATTGTCTCATTTTTATTGTAATGTATGTCACACCTCCCTCCTATATAAGGTAGATTTAGTAATAATTAAGTTAGTTAATAAAGATCAGTCGCGACTAATACATCTTTCAATTAGTCTCCCAAGCCTGCACATTGCATGGCGACCCTGCCAGTGCTGCCTTGTGGCAGCGCTGCGCAGCAGGTACAGGGGATGTATAAGTGAATTTTTATAATTGGACTTAAAATCAAAATATATTAAAAATGCAAAAAGTGTAATTAAACAGTGACTGATAAATGTGGACATAATATTTTAGTGGTAAAAACTGAATGGCCATTAGTTTTAAATTAAAATAATGCAGGATTAAAAAATATGAATAAATACCGTAGAGACTAAAATAAATACAAATCTGTTAAAATGTGATAAAAATATCAATAGTAATAATAATTTAAAAAAGAAGACTCGGTAAAAAATAATAAACTAAAAGAAAATACATCGAAATGTTGCAAGAATAATATTTGCCGTTCGCGTTGCTAAAAATCTGTGGAAGAAAAAAATTTAAAACTTTGGAGTGGAAATGTAAAGCAGGCAGCCGGGAGTTGATGGTGTCAGATGAGTGGAATATGCCGGCAGCCGGGAGATGTTGGAGTCGGATGAGAGGAATGTAGAGCAGGCGGCCGGGAGATGTTCGTGTCGGAAGTGGATGCAGCCGGGAGAAAAACAGAGGATGGAAAAATGCGATTTTAGCAGTACTTGTTTTATGTCAAAATTTTAAAATAAAATAATATGTCATTCATTTTGTATCTACAGCGGTATGTAATGGAAGAGTATATTAATTATGTTTCAAATCTTTCTAAATTTAAATTTTATGTTCCGTTTGAAAAATATAATTACAAATATAACATACAGTAAGTACATAATAAAAATAATAGTAGTAGAATTTCACTTAACACTTAACAATATATTCAATTTTATGTCTAATATTTCGATTTAACATAGTTTTGAGTAAAATAAATTAAATTTTTGGAATATAGATTTCGGTAAAAATAAGTAAAGTGAAAAATTAACAGTTAATTAATTAGTAGAAAGTCAGATTGCTTTATGAAATAAATTAGTTTTTGCGAAATTTTTAATGTTGGTAATATTTTGATAATATGTTTTATAATAGGTAACTGTCTTATTGGCATTTTCAAATAGTTGCAGTAATTAATATATTTAAGACATATACCCCAGGTACTACTATTTTTTTTTGTGTGCATATTAGCATAATAATCATTATCAAATTATTCAGAATCATTTTTGGATAAGGTTTTTAGAGATATAACGCAATAAAAGTGTTTTTGAATACCTTTACATTGTATTTTGAGAGTAAAATTAATTTTAAATAATGGTATTATTCTGCAACTTGCAAAAAATTTTGTATTCTTTTTTTTTGGAAAATAACGATTTAATATAACATTTGAATGAGATTAAATTAAAAGAAAATAATGTTAATTGAACAAGTATTCGGAAATAATTATTTTTAATTTAGAATGTGGATTTGATAAGTATCTAATAGTTACTGTGCTGTTGTATAGAAAAAGTTAAAAATTTAAAACAGGGTGTTGACGATGAATTTTCATATGAAGTAAGTTCTGGTATTCATGAGTAGTACACATATATTTTGGTTTAATCGTATTTTTACAGTACTTATATTAAGAAATAAATATGTGTGGTATTACTAAAGTATTTTAAAAATAGGAAATTGTGTAGAACGATGCTACTTTTGAAAAGTTGAAGGGTTCTTAAGCTTGTTTTTGGAATGGAGGAATACATAGCGACTCATAACTAATCAAATAATATGCGCAGTTGGTTAAAACAGGTAAGTAACACCTCAGGTAAGTTTCCACGACATGCAACGCTTTTGTGGGAAAAGCGTCAAATGTCCGCGGTGCCAACTCAGCATTCGCGCAACGAAATGTAAGTAGAAACTTTTTCTAACCGACTTTACAAAAAGAGTAGGTTCTTTGTTCGGTCAAATATATTTTAGTCATAGGTTTGTACCAAGTAAATATAAATTTTGTTAAAAGAATTTTAATCAACAAATTAAATTTCTTAAAAAGGTATAGATTACGCCTTAGAAAGAGGTTCTTTTATGAAAAGATTTTGGAGATTTATTATTTTGCAAAAAAAAAAGTGTTGTCTTAAATAATATAAATATATATGTCTAAAATAGTTTGATGTTTAATCATTTTTTTAATTCAGTAGTAGGTAACATTTCTTTTCGTCGTTTGTGTAAGTAATTTTAATTTTTCAAAATTTAGTAAAAGTGGTAAAAGCTTCAAACGGGTTAGTAGTTACGTAAAATGTTAAATTTATTTTGTTTTATATGCAAAAATGCAATGTAAGTATTGGTTTTGTGTCACAATAATGAAACATTAAATTTATATTAAGTAAAGTACAGTTTGCAATATGGGTGGTCCAAAAGAGATCATCATATTTTGGTTTCGCATAACAATATCAAAACACTTCGTGCATTATATTTGGTACAAAGAAACGTGATGCAATGAGTTTATGCATCCAAGTATGTCATGTAAGCGAATTCCATATTTATGTTTGAACATGATTCCAGAAATTTATTTCCAGTAATTAACTAGATGCAAATAACTGTGCATCAAAATATGCAATATAGTAAATAATAATAATATCAGTACCAACATAATTTATTCTAAGAATTAATTTTATTAACCTTTACTAAAGCTTATCAGTTTGAATATGAGTAATTTCATAAATTAAAATTATAAAGTTAATATCAGAATTTAGTAAACTTTGTGTACAATTTTATATACAAAATTTAAATTTAAGTTACGTACTTAATAATATTTTTAAAAATTAATTAAATATATACCTAAGCTTATAAATATTATTTTTGAAATTTTATGAAATATAATTGAATATAATGTCTTTTTAAATAGTTTTTTTTTTCTAAATTAAATACTAGAAAGTATGACTTCATTTTTTTAATTTATTTTCAGTAAATAATCACGTACATTGCTTATTTTTAGTTGCCAGTTTATGACCATTTGAAATTAAGTAACTGAAAAAGCGCAATAATTTAATTACATTAAAATTAAACAACATTTCATGTAAAAACATTATAAGTAAAAAAATACTAAATTTAAAGAATAAAGAATATTATATTATACTTTTAAATCTAAAGCATTAGAGGCGTATTTGAAATAACTTTAATAATAATTATAGGTGCATTAAATTAACGTAAATAAAAATAAATAAGTTGGTTAGTTAGGTGATGATTTAAAAAAAAAAGTAATGTTGCTATGTACCTATATCAATTCAATTATTTAATTAGAACTTAGAAGTTAATAATGAATAGTTTTGTAATTAAAGAGAAAATAATAAAGAAATAGAAACAATAATAACTTAAATATATTTTGTTAATAGATAAAAGAGGCACTTTAAAAGGAATAGTACAATAATTAATTAATGCAATAATAATAAAATAGGTCGTATAGAAATAAGGTTTTTATTATCATAGAATGTTTTGTTGCTATGTATTCCGACACAATTAAATTCGGTAAGATTTTAGAAGTTACATATAAATTTTTATTAAAATTATTTTGAATTGGTTCCATGGTTACTTTGTAAATCTTAATGTAAAATTAAAGGTAAAATAAAAGTGAAATAGTAGAGAAAGAGAAACAAAAATAAAAGATGTACTTAGATAACAATATGTTAAAAAAATAAATTATGCTATGTAAAATAAACATACTTTTTCAGTGAACTTATGAAAATATAGAGACAAGGAGAAATAATTCTTGAAAATGTATTAAATTCTTTTTAACTACTTTAGTAAGTTGATTGGCTACATTTTCTAAGAAATGAGACTGGATATGACTACACGGATTTACTTAAAAATATTTACGTTCATACGAGATATGACGTAATATTAGAACGTACGAATACGTAGAAAGGATTAGGAATGTGATATTTGGTTTGCTAAATAGCTGAAAGCTATTATTTAGGTATAAAAGTTATTTTGAAGTTAGGAATAAGGGTTTTAGTGTTTTAGTAGGTATTTGATTGAAAAAGGATTGTTTTAGGTCGATAGGGTTGCATCAATGTTTAAAATGTCTAGTGGCTGTTGGCCTGATCACCCAATAGTTAAGCATATTTTAAATATTGATTGCATAAAATTATGGAATAGGTTTCTTTTTTAGGAATAGGAATAGAAAGGGTTAAGAATGCCATAGAGCATTATAAAATACTAGCTAAAATGCTACGTATATTGAGAGAAAAAAAATGCCGAGAGCATTAAAAAAATACGCAAGGGAATCCTTCATTCGATCACGTTGTAAACGAGTTTTCTCTGTGAGAATAGTTGGAGGTCAAATAGCCTTAAAAGATCCTTGGTATTAAATATGGTACAAAATGGTACAAAAATAAATGGTACTTAGAGCATGCTCGGCGGGAACAATCCTTCATTTAAGTAAAATGGTTGGAGACATTTTTTTTTTTTGTGGTTAGTCTTAAAAAAGGTCCCGTTTAATGTTGTATAAATAAAATGTATTGTACCAAATAAAAGTGCGCACATGAAGTATATAAAAAATATGTACCATTATAATAAATAAAAGAGTCGACTATAAATAAAAGTATTATAAAAATAAATGTACCATTAATGTTAAAAAAAAAAGTAGGTAATATAAATAAATGAAAAGGCATGCATGCATAATAATGAAATGACAATAAGAACTAAAGGTATATTAAAAGGTATACCTAAATATGAAAAGACAATTATTATTTAAAATGTAAGTGACTGGCCAGTCCACTAATCAAGAGTATTAGTAAATTATTGATAATTTAATCATTTAAATGAGATGAATAACTATAAACCTATTGAAAATGAAATTAAGAATACAAGAATTATTAATGTGATAGACTAAACATACTTAATTGTTATTAATTTGAATATTTAAAAGGTTTCGTACATTAATGAGTATTATGGCGAATATTTGACAATGAATTGAATAAAGATTGCATTTTTGTAATTAAAGAGTTTTTGTAGTTAATAAGTAAAAGAGATGTAGAGTTTATATTGTAAAAGTTTTTATAAAAAATGAGCAAAGTAACCATGTGAAAAAAAAAATTAACAGTGAGGAAATGTTTAATGTTCAATACTTATTTTTAAGAAAAATTTGAAATGTGTAATGTTAAATTTTTGATTATTAAAAATTTCGTCGCCAATCACCCATCACCGAAGTAAAGAAATAATTTTAAGTACTTAAAGAAAACAGATTTGTATTTAAAGTTAGCTAGAGTAAGATTATGGTTTAAGTTATTAACGGATATTCTATAAAAACCTAAAAAGCAAAAGTTTATGCAAAAAAAAAATTAAAATTCCTTATTCGTAAGTTATAAGTTTAAGTAATATTTTAAAGTATGTTAGTTATTATTATTTTATAAAAGTAAAAAAAAAAGATTAGTTTGTTACTTTTTTTTTTTCAAAAAAACGGGGGAGGTGTAATGTATGTCACACCTCCCTCCTATATAAGGTAGATTTAGTAATAATTAAGTTAGTTAATAAAGATCAGTCGCGACTAATACATCTTTCAATTAGTCTCCCAAGCCTGCAATATTGCATTATGTTATTGCTGTCCCTTTCGCACAGAATTATGTGTGTCTCACATGAGTCACACAAACGTTATTGTTGTCTCTTTTTATTATATTATTTTATTACGATTTTTATGTTATAAGAATTTAATTTGTCTTATAAGAATGCTTGTTTACTATTGTATATTATCTTATAAGAAAGTAATTTAATGTAATTTGTATAGCTCAGTTAACTAAAGCTGGCACGTTCACAGTGCTGTCACTTATGCAATTTCACTATACAGTATGTTTAAAAATATAATATCTTTGCATCATGATAAAAATTATCGTATAATCTGCGTACGATAATAATATGCTATCGTACATCGCACAACATTATCGTATGTGCACGATAATTATCGTACGGTTCTGAACGCTGGCCATTCGCCGATCACACGTTACCGACTTGTAACATCACGCTGTATTTATAAACAGTAGCATAAGAAAAACAATAACTGTCCCCTTCACGCTCATAAGATAGACCGCACGCGAGAGAGACGGGCAGACTTTTTATTATGCGTATGCAGTACGACGTCACGCCGCGCGCTTATTCACAGACACTACACAAGCGCAATGTTTAAATGTGTAGATCATGCCAGCTCTTGATAACTGGCCTGTACATGTTTGTATTTTTTCAATAAACGGACTGTGCAGTCTGACAACATTCGATAGACCCTCCTGGGCTCTATCGGCACAAAATTGCAAAATTGCACTTTTCCAGTGCATTTACACATTTACTACAACAACTGAGCAGATTCCTAAGAAAACTCTGCCTCACTAACACTCGACAATTGCAGTACCAAGATTCATCTGGCGTTTTACTTCTTATCCAACCTGCACCTATTTCTCCAGGACGAACCCTCAACCACAAGATACAGTCCACCAGTGGCGACCGCGACCACGACCCCGCTGAGTTTGTCGTGTCGCCAATTACTGGTAAAGAGTAAATAATGGTGTGGAATGTAGAATGTAGAAGGCGAATCTCCTCTACGGCGTAGGTCGTCTACGCCGTAGCCCGTAGCCTGTAGCCTGTAGCCCGTAGCCCGTAGCCCGTAGCCCGTTGGTTCAACTTTCGGCGCTTATCTTAATGCTATTCCGTAGGATAATTCCTATAACGCGAGCAAAGCCGCGGACAAAATCCTTATAAGACTGGTTATCTTTTCTAAATCTACCTTCTCTACGCATATTGTTTTGACGACCTCCGTGGCGCAGTGGTGAGCGCGTTAGTAGCTCAAGCCGGAGGTCGCCGGTTCGAGTCCCGCCGACGGAACAAAAAGTTTATAAAAGTTCCTGGGTCATGGATGTGTATTAAATATGTGTATCATATAATAAAAATCTTAAATATATGTATAGTATAAATGTATTAAATATATTTCCGTTGCCTGGTACCTGTAACACAAGTCCTTCAGGTACTTACCACGGGGCCAGACTGACGTGGTGTGAAGCGTCCATAGATATTATTATTATTATTATTATTATTATTATTATTATTATGATTATTATTATTATTATTATTATTATTATTATTATTATTATTATTATTATTCTGAATTTCTCGGTTTTCACCGGCGTACTAGTATGTACGGGCCGAAGCCAAGTACATACCAGGTAAGTACTTAAATTTTAAATGTTTAAATTGTTAGTATGAATGGACGGAGTGTCCGGCGAAGGGTGATATTGTGTTGTATGATCAGGTTGTGGTATGTGTGATGTATGAATGTGTGAGCTAGGTTGTGTTTGTGGTGTATGTAATGTTGTCTCATCATCTGTTTGTAAAAACTTTCTTACTATACGACAAGTGTTTAATATTACAGCTTTTTGCATTAAATAGACTAAGTTATGGGGTAGTTGGAGAGTATCAAGGGACTTAAATAGCTGAATAGGGATTACACCTGTAGTAGATAATGCTATTGGTACTATTGTTACCTTTTGCAGGTTCCAAAGGCGGGCTATTTCCTCTTTAATTTCGATATATTTTGTTAATTTTTCAGCTATTGTACTTTGTAAGTTATGAGTGTTTGGAATGGCTATGTCGATAAGACATGCAGTTTTGTTTATTTTATCTACTAGTGTAATATCTGGTCTGTTGTAGTGTATAGTTCTGTCAGTCAGTATAGTTCGGTCAAAATAGAGTTTGGTGGCGGCGTTATCAAGTATATTTTGAGGCTTATATTTATAATATGGTTCTAGGTCAGTAATAAAATGTCGTTGTTGGGCGAGTCTCTGATGGATTATACTTGCAACTTGGTCATGTCGATGTTTGTAGTCGGTCTGTACAATTGTTCTACAAGCCCCTGTAATGTGTTGAATGGTTTCCGGGCAACTATGGCATTTTCTGCAGCTGTCTGTCGTAAGTGTTTTGGTAATGTATCGCTGGTAGTTTCTAGTTTCTATTGTCTGGTCTTGTATTGCAATCATGAATCCCTCAGTCTCCGGGAAGAGATCCCCACGACTCAGCCACGCGTTCGACGCTTCCTTGTCGACATTAGTCTGGCTTAAGTCGTGTAGATGTCTTCCATGGAGAGCTTTCTTAGCCCATTCAGAAAGTTTGATCTTATTATCTGTTATTTTTAGTTTGTTGGTATGAATGTCCTGTAGATTGAGAGGGGTAAAATTATAATCGTTTTTAACTATTGCTTTGTGGAATGTAGAAAGTTCGGATTTAGTTAAGATATACTGTTTTAAGTTTAAGATCTGTCTGTTATGCAGGTTTGTTATATCAATAATCCCTCTTCCTCCTTCATTTCTTGGCAACGTGAGTCTCTGTACGCATGATCTTGGATGATGTTTACGGTATTTAGTCATCGTAGTGTTAATTTTTCTTTGTATACTTATGAGTTCTGTTTTATTCCAGTGAATTATCCCAAAAGAATAGGTCAGAATTGGGATAGCAAATGTATTTATGGCTTTTATAGTATTTCGGGAATATAATTTAGATTTCATTATTGCGTTCAGTCTATGTTGAAAGTTTTGTTTTAATTTATTTTTAGTGTCTTTAAATTGAATTTGTTGCGATTGATGGTAGCCTAAATATTTATATGTTTGTCCTTCGTCAAGAGGTTCTATCTGTTCTCCAGATTGTAATGTGTAAGTGTGTAAATATATTTTTCCCGCCTTTATTGAATTTATTTTAGTTTTATCTACCCCGAAATCCATTTTGATGTCATTTGAAAAAGTTTCTGTTAATTCAATCAACTTGTATAGGTCAAACTCATTGTCCGCATAAATTTTGATGTCATCCATATACAACAAATGGTTAATAATCTCAGTATGTCTGCACGTGTCATTATAATGTAAGCGGTATCCTGCTTCTACGGAATTTAGGATATTAGAGAGTGGGTTCAAAGCTAGACAAAACCACAGTGGACTAAGTGCGTCTCCCTGAAATATGCCTCGTTGAATTTGGATTGGTTCGGTCTCTATTGAAGTAGTAGGAGTTTTGAATTTAAGTTTAGTTTTCCAGAGAGTCATCGTTGTTTTCAGCAAATGTATAATTTTCGGGTGTATTTTATAAATTTCCAGAATTTGCAACAACCAGGAGTGCGGGACGGAATCGTACGCTTTTTTGTAGTCGATGTACATGGAATAAAGGTCAGATTTAGTTTTAGCTACGTGTTTTAAAATTACAGAATCTATTAATAATTGCTCTTTACAACCTTGACTGAATTTTCGGCATCCTTTTTGCTGTTCAGCTAATATATTATTATCATTTACATAATTATATATTAATTCTGTTATACAAGAAGTTAAAATTTTGTAAATAGTTTGCAAACAGGTTATTGGTCTATATTTAGCGGGGTTTGTAATTTCGCAAGAGTCTTTGGGCAACATGAATGTTGTTCCAGATGTAATGTACGGGGGGATCGAATTCGGGTCTTCAATAAATTTATTTAGATAATTGTACAGATTGGTATGAATGTTTGTAAATTTTTTGTACCAGTAATTGTGAATGTAATCTGATCCTGGTGATTTCCAATTGTGTAATTTACGTATTACCTGCTGAAATATGTTTAACGGAATTTTTTCAAATGTCATTTCTGGAAGATCTTTATCATGCTTTTTTCTCTCAGTTTCTATCCACTCTGCTTCGAAATTATGATTTATCGGCTGTTCCCAAATACCAGCCCAAAATCTTTGGAAATCACTAGCATCAGGTATTTCTGTATGTGTGTTATTCTCAGTATGTGGTGTGTTAGTAGTGGCTGTCCTAATGTGTCTGTAGAATTCTTTCTCGTTGTTATTAAATTGGTTGTTTTGCTGTTTTCTTTGTGTGCACGAATTATATCTTTTTAAACGACCTGTCAGTATTGAAAGTTTTTGTTTTAATGTGTCTAGTATCTGAGCTATTTGAGAGTTTGGTTCCTCATGTATAGAATGAATTTTGTATATCTCTTTAATTTTATCAACATGTGCAATTAGTTTTCTACTTCTACCTCCTTTAATATACTGCATTACTCTACCTATTTTTGCTCGTATATCTTCCACTCTTTTTTCTAGTCTTATTTGCCATTGTGGTTTTTTATTGTTTTTGGCAGGATATGAATTATTGGAAATTGTAAGTGATAACCTGGTCCCATTCATTTTGGCAGCTGTCCACGCTGCACAATATATAACTGTTTGAAAGTAATAAAAGTCTGTGTCTTCATTTATATGCTCTGGGATAGTTAATTTATTTATGTAGTTGACTGTTCTAGCTAGCTTTTTTGAAGTTTTCTGTTTCGGTATATATACTCTGTCTGTAGGGTTTGTACCTTTAAAGTGTTCCAGTGCTGAATTAAATGTTTCATCGATGTTAGCATCTCTGTTGGGTAGGTGTGTGTTTTCAGAAATAACTTGTTGGTTGTCTGGCTCTAAATGTTTTATTTGGGTATCGTTATCAAAACTATTCTGAGTTATTTCTTGCGAACATAATAATCTATCGTTAATTATTGTAAGCTCTTCAGCTACTTCCTGTTTTATCGCATTTAGTCTTTGATCATTTATGTACTTATTGTTGATTATTGCTCTTAATTGATCACTTATTCGTTGCTCGCTTAGATGTGCAAGTGTAGGAAAATTATTTATAAAAGCTTCGTGTAGTTGTTTTCGGTATGAAGTCCTGTTTGTCTCTAAATGTGTGATACGATAATAATTTATAAGTATGCATTCGTTTAGTTCATCTGTCCAATTTAGTCTATTTTGCGTTAATGTATTTGGTGTATCTTTATGGATATTTGCAAGGGATTGTGTATTTTGTAGAGTGTATTTAATTTCTTCTTTGATCTGTAATAATTCTTGCTTAGAGAGAAGGTTGCAATTTACAATAGCCCGTCTTTGGTCTCCTACACGTTGCTTACTCGCTTCCATTTCAGGGTATTTACTTGTAAATAGAGAATGTAGGTGTGTGAGATATGCTCTTTTCTTAGTTTCTAATTCAGTGATGATGAAATAGTGACGCATTATAAAGGTATTCATCTCTTTTGTCCACGTTTTACGCGTGCGTCGTGAACCGAGGGTGGGTGCAGTATTCTTGGCTGTAGTTGCCTCCTGCACAACATCCCCGGCACAGGTTGGTAATGATGAAGAAGTTGATGAAGCGGATGATCTTAATTGGCGAATATCAAGGTAAGGTGGAGGTGACGATGGTGGAGATGAAAATAGTGATTTAGTTGATGAGATCGGTGATGCTGGATATAAACATGCTGCAGCAGTTCTTGACTGGGCAGCTTGGTGCGACTCGTTGCCCCCCCCCAGAATACGAGGGGCAGCCCGAGCCCGAAGGCCCGGGGCGGGATTCTCCATCGCGTAGAGCTCCGGTACCCGCCTGGGGTAAAACTCTATTTCGGAGACGCATTACATAAAATCTAAAATATTATACAAATGAAGAGTTAACCAAAATGGAAAGACAGTACGAGAAGAAACAAAGTCGGTGAAAGATAGATAAAACAAAACAAAAACGGTGCAAATACAAGAACTGACAAATAAAAAGATATTGAAAACGATAGTGAATAGAAAGAAAGAACCGATGATCAGCCACGTGAGTACCTCACCCCGAAGATAGTGGGATGGCGTACCCAAGTGTTGCCCGGGGACACCAACTAGGAGGGACCGGCTTCACCCCCTTATTATTATTATTATTATTATTATTATTATTATTATTATTATTATTATTGATGAATTTCTATTTCATTGTTTATCAATTTCCAAAATATAACAGAAATCTCAATCTAAAATTGCTTCTCCCGAAGGTAATAATATGTTGATACACATACAATATCCAGGGGTACATAATACATTGTTAAGTAATGTATCGGATTTCTTCTGGGCCATTTTGCTGCCCACCGCTAGGGACAATGAGGACAAAGCAGAAAATATTACTGACCTAAAAATATATTAATAGACTTTTGCCGACTAATATGGAGGCAGATTTCATTCAGGATTCAGTGTTTTATTTTTAGAACCGACAAAACTAGCTATCTATCCCGTTTACATTTAGAACAAAATTAATAATTATAACTTAGTTCAGAATTCAGATAGGTAAGTAAATAAATGACTTGCTACTTGTTTAACCAATAAGGCCATTCGTAGTTAGAAATCAACTACGATAACATGGCACGCCCCTCCAAGATTCAAAACGTTTGAAATGCGTTGTCAAAACGTTTGAAGTGCGTTGTCTTGCGCGGTAGGCTAGTTATGATTAGTGGACCAACAAATTTTTGTAATAAGTGACATTAACTGAAATATTACGTGTACTGTGATTGGTTGAATACTTGCTACATACAAACTCTTTCATTGGGATGTGACTACACACATTGAAACAGTCATTTGGAGGGGCGCGCCATGTTATCGTAGTTGATCTCTAAAAGCATACTTTTAAGACGTAGCTCTGTATCGTATCGTAGGTAAACTTAATTCTATAAGCTTAGATAAATATAGCTATTATTATGTTTCATTATTACCTATATGTATATCCTCACCATGCAGCTCCAGTATTGTTCTGAAGTTCCAATAAATCAAAACAAGATTTATTACGAGTCTCAAAAGTACACAGTGTTATACATTAGTATTCTTAATGTATTTGATCCTAAGACAACAACATAACAAAACACTTAGGGCTGCGAGAATAAAACTATCACGTATCTGACCTCTTTTATAGAGAATACTTTCACCGAAGCATAAATTGATATCCTCAGGAGGGACCGTAATAAGTTGCAATTTTTCGGCTTTTCCTCCTTTATTCTTTGTTCTATACAAGGTAATGTACCAGTTTGAGTAAAAGTCATAAACCTATAATGTAGTATATTTAACGTGACCATTTTTTTTTTGTCAGAGAGGGGCATCTATGGATTTGTATTTTGTGAATGTCTAGTGTCTACTGCCTATCTGTATAAGTAAAATATGGCAGAATAACCATATTTGTTGAATGGGAGTGCGTTACTTTCAGGCATTACACAGGCATTACAAACATAAAAATACTTTTAAATTGTCGTTTAGTCTGTTTGCAAAAGCGGGACAGTTTCGGCCTCACGGGGGACAGCGGGACAGACTGCCTGAAAGCGGGACGTATGGTCACTGTACTGTTTTTCATAAGTCTATGGAAAAGATAAAGTAGTCATGGAAAAGATAAATGTAGCAAACGACGTTTTCTCAAGAGTACAGTCAACGCGTCGAACATAATAACCTACCTTACGATTAATCATCTGAGGAAAAAAGGTTTTCCCCATAATTTTTTTTATAAAAGAAAACTCATTTACAGAATGTAAGTACTTACATATAACTTTACATGTCTCTGATAGTACGTCCTAAAAATACCTTGATGTTGAGTTATTTCAATTGTTGAATCATTAAATCTATGAACGATACGTGTTTGTTTTTATTTTTGTTATTTTATATCCATACCAAATTACGTTAAACCCAGTTCAGCATTCATGAATAGATAAAGGACTAACACATTTTTGCTTTAGGTAATAATATTATCAACATTGGATGAGTATTTTCTTTATAAATAAAAAGTTAAATATGTATAATATTCGACTGTACATTATCATTATCTTCTGAGGCTATACTTAGTATAAGGGACGTTCCACGCCAAGCGGACAGGAAAAATAGTCGATGTCTCCGATTTTGATAATATTTGGATATGTTATACCTGCACGTGTTATTAATACGTGTGGCAAATACTTTTGTAATATAATTGCTAGATTAAGAATGATGGGACTTTGAAACGCGATTTTTCTATTCGGCACTCAGTGCTTCAAAGCCGATTATAGATTGAAAAAATTGTATATTTGAATAATCAAATCACTGAACTTGTTACTCCATTTAATGAGTCGCTGCACCGCGCGGACGAGCGGTTTGGTCGCTGTACCGCGCGGACGAGCGGTTTGGTAGCTGCACCGCGCGGACGACCGGTTTCGTCGCTGCACCGCGCGGACGAGCGGTTTCGTCGCTGCACCGCGCGGACGAGCGGTTTCGTCGCTGCACCGCGCGGACGAGCGGTTTGGTCGCTGTACCGCGCGGACGAGCGGTTTGGTCGCTGCACCGCGCGGACGAGCGGTTTGGTCGCTGCACCGCGCGGACGAGCGGTTTCGTCGCAACACCGCGCGGACGAGCGGTTTGGTCGCTGCACCGCGCGGACGAGCGGTTTGGTCGCTGCACCGCGCGGACGAGCGGTTTCGTCGCAACACCGCGCGGACGAGCGGTTTGGTCGCTGCACCGCGCGGACGAGCGGTTTGGTCGCTGCACCGCGCGGACGAGCGGTTTCGTCGCTGCACCGCGCGGACCAGCGGTTTCGTCGCTGCACCGCGCGAACGAGTGGTTTCGTCGCTGCACCGCGCGGACAAGCGGTTTGGTCGGTGCACCGCGCGGACGAGCAGTTTGGTCGCTGCACCGCGCGGACGAGCGGTTTGGTCGCTGCACCGCGCGGACGAGCTATTTCGTCGCTGCACCGCGCGGACGAGCGGTTTCGTCGCTGCACCGCGCGGACCAGCGGTTTCGTCGCTGCACCGCGCGGACGAGCGGTTTCGTCGCTGCACCGCGCGGACGAGCGGTTTCGTCGCTGCACCGCGCGGACGAGCGGTTTGGTCGCTGCACCGCGCGGACGAGCGGTTTCGTCGCTGCACCGCGCGGACCAGCGGTTTCGTCGCTGCACCGAGCGGACGAGCGGTTTCGTCGCTGCACCGCGCGGACCAGCGGATTCGTCGCTGCACCGCGCGAACGAGCGGTTTCGTCGCTGCACCGCGCGGACGAGCGGTTTCGTCGCTGCACCGCGCGGACGAGCGGTTTGGTCGCTGCACCGCGCGGACGAGCGGTTTGGTCGCTGCCCCGCGCGGACGAGCGGTTTGGTAGCTGCACCGCGCGGACGAGCGGTTTGGTCGCTGCACCGCGCGGACGAGCGGTTTCGTCGCAGCACCGCGCGGACGAGCGGTTTTGGTCGCTGCACCGCGCGGACGAGCGATTTCGTCGCTGCACCGCGCGGACGAGCGGTTTCGTCGCAGCACCGCGCGAACGAACGGTTTCGTCGCAACACCGCGCAAACGAGCGGTTTCGTCGCTGCACCGCGCGGACCAGCGGTTTCGTCGCTGCACCGAGCGGACGAGCGGTTTCGTCGCTGCACCGCGCGGACCAGCGGATTCGTCGCTGCACCGCGCGAACGAGCGGTTTCGTCGCTGCACCGCGCGGACGAGCGGTTTCGTCGCTGCACCGCGCGAACGAGCGGTTTCGTCGCTGCACCGCGCGGACGAGCGGTTTCGTCGCTGCACCGCGCGGACGAGCGGTTTGGTCGCTGCACCGCGCGGACGAGCGGTTTGGTCGCTGCCCCGCGCGGACGAGCGGTTTGGTCGCTGCACCGCGCGGACGAGCGGTTTGGTCGCTGCCCCGCGCGGACGTGCGGTTTGGTCGCTGCACCGCGCGGACGAGCGGTTTGGTCGCAGCACCGCGCGGACAAGCGGTTTGGTCGGTGCACCGCGCGGACGAGCAGTTTGGTCGCTGCACCGCGCGGACGAGCGGTTTGGTCGCTGCACCGCGCGGACGAGCTATTTCGTCGCTGCACCGCGCGGACGAGCGGTTTCAACGCTGCACCGCGCGGACCAGCGGTTTCGTCGCTGCACCGCGCGGACGAACGGTTTCGTCGCTGCACCGCGCGGACGAGCGGTTTCGTCGCAGCACCGCGCGGACGAGCGGTTTTGGTCGCTGCACCGCGCGGACGAGCGATTTCGTCGCTGCACCGCGCGGACGAGCGGTTTGGTCGCTGCACCGCGCGGACGAGCGGTTTGGTCGCTGCACCGCGCGGACGAGCGGTTTCGTCGCAACACCGCGCGGACGAGCGGTTTGGTCGCTGCACCGCGCGGACGAGCGGTTTGGTCGCTGCACCGCGCGGACGAGCGGTTTCGTCGCTGCACCGCGCGGACCAGCGGTTTCGTCGCTGCACCGCGCGAACGAGTGGTTTCGTCGCTGCACCGCGCGGACAAGCGGTTTGGTCGGTGCACCGCGCGGACGAGCGGTTTGGTCGCTGCACCGCGCGGACGAGCGGTTTCGTCGCTGCACCGCGCGGACCAGCGGTTTCGTCGCTGCACCGCGCGAACGAGTGGTTTCGTCGCTGCACCGCGCGGACGAGCGATTTCGTCGCTGCACCGCGCGGACGAGCGGTTTCGTCGCAGCACCGCGTGGACGTGCGGTTTGGTCGCTGCACCGCGCGAACGAGCGGTTTGGTCGGTGCACCGCGCGGACGAGCAGTTTGGTCGCTGCACCGCGCGGACGAGCGGTTTGGTCGCTGCACCGCGCGGACGAGCGGTTTCGTCGCTGCACCGCGCGGACCAGCGGTTTCGTCGCTGCACCGCGCGAACGAGTGGTTTCGTCGCTGCACCGCGCGGACAAGCGGTTTGGTCGGTGCACCGCGCGGACGAGCGGTTTGGTCGCTACACCGCGCGGACAAGCGGTTTGGTCGGTGCACCGCGCGGACGAGCAGTTTGGTCGCTGCACCGCGCGGACGAGCGGTTTGGTCGCTGCACCGCGCGAACGAGCTATTTCGTCGCTGCACCGCGCGGACGAGCGGTTTCGTCGCTGCACCGCGCGGACCAGCGGTTTCGTCGCTGCACCGCGCGGACGAACGGTTTCGTCGCTGCACCGCGCGGGCGAGCGGTTTCGTCGCTGCACCGCGCGGACGAGCGGTTTGGTCGCTGCACCGCGCGGACGAGCGGTTTCGTCGCAGCACCGCGCGAACGAGCGGTTTTGGTCGCTGCACCGCGCGGACGAGCGATTTCGTCGCTGCACCGCGCGGACGAGCGGTTTCGTCGCAGCACCGCGTGGACGTGCGGTTTGGTCGCTGCACCGCGCGGACGAGCGGTTTGGTCGCTGCACCGCGCGGACGAGCGGTTTCGTCGCAACACCGCGCGGACGAGCGGTTTGGTCGCTGCACCGCGTGGACGAGCGGTTTGGTCGCTGCACCGCGCGGACGAGCGGTTTCGTCGCTGCACCGCGCGGACCAGCGGTTTCGTCGCTGCACCGCGCGAACGAGTGGTTTCGTCGCTGCACCGCGCGGACAAGCGGTTTGGTCGGTGCACCGCGCGGACGAGCAGTTTGGTCGCTGCACCGCGCGGACGAGCGGTTTGGTCGCTGCACCGCGCGGACGAGCTATTTCGTCGCTGCACCGCGCGGACGAGCGGTTTCGTCGCTGCACCGCGCGGACCAGCGGTTTCGTCGCTGCACCGCGCGGACGAACGGTTTCGTCGCTGCACCGCGCGGACGAGCGGTTTCGTCGCTGCACCGCGCGGACGAGCGGTTTCGTCGCTGCACCGCGCGGACGAGCGGTTTGGTCGCTGCACCGCGCGGACGAGCGGTTTCGTCGCAGCACCGCGCGGACGAGCGGTTTCGTCGCTGCACCGCGCGGACGAGCGGTTTGGTCGCAGCACCGCGCGGACGAGCGGTTTGGTCGCTGCACCGCGCGGACGAGCGGTTTGGTCGCTGCCCCGCGCGGACGAGCGGTTTGGTAGCTGCACCGCGCGGACGACCGGTTTCGTCGCTGCACCGCGCGGACGAGCGGTTTCGTCGCTGCACCGCGCGGACGAGCGGTTTCGTCGCTGCACCGCCCGGACGAGCGGTTTGGTCGCCGCACCGCCCGGACGAGCGGTTTGGTCGCTGCACCGCGCGGACGAGTGGTTTCGTCGCAGCACCGCGCGGACGAGCGGTTTTGGTCGCTGCACCGCGAGAACGAGCGGTTTCGTCGCAACACCGCGCGAACGAGCGGTTTCGTCGCTGCACCGCGCGAACGAGCGGTTTGGTCGCTGCACCGCGCGGACGAGCGGTTTCGTCGCTGCACCGCGCGGACGAGCGGTTTCGTCGCTGCACCGCGCGGACGAGCGGTTTGGTCGCTGCACCGCGCGGACGAGCGGTTTCGTCGCAGCACCGCGCGGACGAGCGGTTTCGTCGCTGCACCGCGCGGACGAGCGGTTTGGTCGCAGCACCGCGCGGACGAGCGGTTTGGTCGCTGCACCGCGCGGACGAGCGGTTTGGTCGCTGCCCCGCGCGGACGAGCGGTTTGGTAGCTGCACCGCGCGGACGACCGGTTTCGTCGCTGCACCGCGCGGACGAGCGGTTTCGTCGCTGCACCGCGCGGACGAGCGGTTTCGTCGCTGCACCGCGCGGACGAGCGGTTTGGTCGCTGCACCGCACGGACGAGCGGTTTGGTCGCTGCACCGCGCGGACGAGTGGTTTCGTCGCAGCACCGCGCGGACGAGCGGTTTTGGTCGCTGCACCGCGAGAACGAGCGGTTTCGTCGCAACACCGCGCGAACGAGCGGTTTCGTCGCTGCACCGCGCGAACGAGCGGTTTGGTCGCTGCACCGCGCGGACGAGCGGTTTCGTCGCAACACCGCGCGGACGAGCGGTTTGGTCGCTGCACCGCGCGGACGAGCGGTTTGGTCGCTGCACCGCGCGGACGAGCGGTTTCGTCGCTGCACCGCGCGGACCAGCGGTTTCGTCGCTGCACCGCGCGAACGAGTGGTTTCGTCGCTGCACCGCGCGGACGAGCGATTTCGTCGCTGCACCGCGCGGACGAGCGGTTTCGTCGCAGCACCGCGTGGACGTGCGGTTTGGTCGCTGCACCGCGCGGACGAGCGGTTTGGTCGCAGCACCGCGCGAACGAACGGTTTCGTCGCAACACCGCGCGAACGAGCGGTTTCGTCGCTGCACCGCGCGGACCAGCGGTTTCGTCGCTGCACCGAGCGGACGAGCGGTTTCGTCGCTACACCGCGCGGACCAGCGGATTCGTCGCTGCACCGCGCGAACGAGCGGTTTCGTCGCTGCACCGCGCGGACGAGCGGTTTCGTCGCTGCACCGCGCGGACGAGCGGTTTGGTCGCTGCACCGCGCGGACGAGCGGTTTGGTCGCTGCCCCGCGCGGACGAGCGGTTTGGTCGCTGCCCCGCGCGGACGAGCGGTTTGGTCGCTGCACCGCGCGGACGAGCGGTTTCGTCGCTGCACCGCGCGGACGAGCGGTTTCGTCGCTGCACCGCGCGGACGAGCGGTTTCGTCGCTGCACCGCGCGGACGAGCGGTTTCGTCGCTGCACCGCGCGGACGAGCGGTTTTGGTCGCTGCACCGCGAGAACGAGCGGTTTCGTCGCAACACCGCGCGAACGAGCGGTTTCGTCGCTGCACCGCGCGAACGAGCGGTTTCGTCGCTGCACCGCGCGAACGAGCAGTTTGGTCGCTGCACCGCGCGAACGAGCGGTTTGGTCGCTACACCGCGAGAACGAGCGGTTTGGTGGTGATCTGATAATGTGATCTTTGAGGAATCGAGGGGACTCCTTGAAATTTGTATTGAAACATATAGTGATTTCGATTTTTCCTGAAGCATTCGCGGTAAATGCTACCAAAAAGTAAGACTTCGCACCAGGTTATACCCTGGATCCAAAGGTACCGAACAGAACTTTTGAATGTTTATAGGCACAGATTCGGGGATTTCGGCGTTGTTTAAACTACTGAAAGCATAAACCAATACATCAATTTGATTGATCATCATCATCACAACCATAATTATACCATGGGTCATCACACTATGACCCAATAATTGGTACTTTTCGTGATATTTTGCATCGAAGCAAATGTTTTTGATGATGATTTCGCTGTTTGTGGACCGATTTTCAAAATTTTCGTGTTGTTGTATAGGATAGCATCTTAATTTTGTATAACAATTACGAAAGTTGTGATGTGGGATGTGGCTGATGATGGGATCTATGAGCAATCGAGGAAAATCCTTGAAATTTATCAAAACACTCATAGTGGTTAAAATGTTGTTTCTAGTAAGTTAAACATATGTTACGAATAAGAGAAATTTCATACGAAGGTGTCTCTTGGTCCAAAGGCACTGAACAGAATTCCTGAACCTTTAAAAATAAAAGTTTGTAAATTGCAGCATCGCTTAGATAACTGCAAGCATTTACCACAATTTCGCTTACAGTAACATAATGTGAATAGTTAACATTTGTATAGGTTATTTACGTATAAATAGCCTTATTTTGTATATTACTAAAAAGAGTGAAATTATTATTTTTAACAAAAAATTGAAACCGACTTCCAAGGAAAAAGCAATTTAAGTAATGGCAGGCGAATTATTGTAGATCGCGCTATAGGAGTTACATCTTAATGGCATAAGTATCCTCATACATTTGAATAAAAAACTTGATCCGTACTCAAACCCGAGTTTCATTGACATACCTATAGGCACCTATACGAGTTGGTACATGGTCCTATCGGAGCCGGATGTCAATCGCGAAGTGCCGCGTAATTGTTTTTTGGGAAAACTACTTGCGGGCAGTGGATCGCTGTCGCAAACGCAAGTAACAGGAGCCAGCCGAGGCTAAGTGCAGCATCGGCGAGCTTCAGACCGTGTCTTCGGGTGGAAGGCGCTGGTCAGGTCACGGTGGGCGGAGCCTACCCATCATCAACACAAGCTTCTGGCGCGGGAAGTGACCCGCGGAGGTGCCTCAGAACAACTGCTGCGGGAGCGGATCAGCGGGTACTGAGGTCCGAGGGGAGTCAGGGCTTCCCTCCCTCGGTACATCAATAAGTGCGTGTGATTAATGAGTGATAGTGTGTGTTCGCTATTGGATTGATCCCGTATCTGGACAACTGTAAGTACTTTCAAACTTATAACTTAAAGGGAAATAACTTAGAAGAATTTCAAGCAAATAAGAAACTTATAAAAACTTTAATATCTTGGACTTTGAATATTTTGTGAATTTTGAACTTTAAAAATTTGTGTTAATTTTAACTTAGAATATTTCACGTAGTATTTGGACTTAGAATAATTTTCAATAAAACGAAGGTACGGGGAACCTATGCCCGATTTTTTAATTTTCTAACAATAAAAATACTTAGAAAAATTTCCTTAAAATTTGTACAACATAAGATAACTGTAAAACACTTAGAATATTTTTGTAAAAAATTGTAATACTCTTGATAAAAGATCTAAAGTTAATTTTCACTTACCTTTTAATTTTAAACATGGAAAAAATTATTAACTTTCAAGAAGACTTGTACGAACGTATGGTAAAGGCAAAAACTAATTTTAAGAAATCGCCTAAAGAGCGCATTACTAAAGAATATGTAGATGGTAGATTAGAAATTCTCGAACAGTTGTGGTTTGAATTTTTGTCTGGTCATAAAGACTTAATGAGAAATTATCCAGCCAAAGATGTCAAAAGCTCAACTTATGTTACCAATGATTTTTATGATAAGGCTGAAGAATTTTATTTAGAGTATAAGTGTGATCTCAAAACTTTATGCACAAAATTTGAATCAAAGGCAACAGTTAAGCGTAATGAATCGATATCTTCAAATAAAACGCATGCAAACTATCCACAAATAAACATACCTTATTTTTCTGGAAATTACCAAGAGTGGACATCGTTCAAATCTCTCTTCAAGTCTCTTGTTATAAACAACGAATGTTTTGATGAGATTCAAAAGCTTCACTACCTCAAATGTTACCTCAAAGGAGAAGCTGAACAATTAATTAAACATGTAGCTATTGAAGAAGGAAGCTTTGAGCGTTGTTGGCTAATGGTGAATGAACGATACAACGACAAAAAGTGGATATGTCATCACGTTCTAAAAAGACTTTTGAGTCAGAGAAACCTGACCACCGAGTCCAGTAGTGGGCTTAAGGAACTTGTAGACACTACAAATGAATGTATGGCTTCTCTGGCAAGCTTAGGTATTAAAGTTGACACGTGGGATGTAATTGTAATACATCTTATCAATCTGAAGCTAGACCCTGAAACGCGACGTCAGTGGGAGTTTTACTGTACCGCAAAAACTACTTCTGACGAATTGCCCACTTATCAACTTTTTGAAGGTTTCCTTAAAGAACGGTTTTCAGCTATTAACCGATTGTCACAATCAAGTAATAAACCTTCTAATGTTACTACTAAAATAAAGTCTTTACATATTTCTAATACTGTAACTTGTGTCCTCTGTAAAGACTACCACAGAATTAACCAATGTACGCAGTTTCATAAAGCGTCAGTTGACAAACGCCGCCAAATCGTCACTGAAAATAACTTGTGCTTTAATTGCTTGGGTAGTGGTCACTCTGTCAAAGAATGCCGCAGCAAGGTGAAGTGTCGGGTGTGCAAACGAGCACATAACTCTCTTTTACACCCTAAGGGTGACAACAACGGAAACAATGAAGCAAGTGAGAGTGTTGCCGCGTCTAACCATACTTCCACGCAATTAGTCTCATGTGTTTCATCTAGCAAACGAACTTATCAGCAAGTATTACTTGCAACAGCTTTAGTTAAAGCATCTTCCCGAAGCGGAGAAAACTTTATATTACGAGCCTTAATCGATCAAGGATCGCAGTCTTCATTCATAACCGAATCGGCTGTACAATTCCTAGGACTGAAGAAG
Organism: Lysandra bellargus; assembly: GCA_905333045.1. Classification (NCBI taxonomy): domain Eukaryota; kingdom Metazoa; phylum Arthropoda; class Insecta; order Lepidoptera; family Lycaenidae; genus Lysandra; species Lysandra bellargus. The sequence continues at coordinate 6,330,285 of HG995340.1, read as the reverse complement.
ATATCAGCTGAGGGACAAATATCATGCTTGGGTGGCAGTGCAACCATCGTTTCCAAAGCAACAGTTGATATTCAGCTCCAGTCTCTATATGACCCCTATTTTACAATAGCAGTACGGGCATACGTGATTAACAAATGTATCACGTCCTTTCTACCCAGCAAAAGGGTAGACACTATACAGTGGGATGAACTACATTCCCTTAATTTAGCTGATCCGGAGTATAATATTCCGAACAAGATCGACATCCTTTTGGGCGCAGAAGTGCATGCGCAGATAATTAAAGACGGCCTCAAAAAGGGACCGCTTGGCACACCTTTGGCTCAAGCAACAAGCTTGGGATGGATCTTATCAGGTGTAGTCAACGGTAATGCTAAACCGAGTGGTCAACTTACATCACTACATTGCTGTACTCGCTCGGACGATAACAACAATCTCTTAAAGAAATTTTGGGAAATTGAATCAGACATTCAAATGCCAAAAGAACGTTTATTTACTCACGATGAACAACGATGTGAAGAATACTTTGCGAAGACAACACGTAGAGATCCAGATGGTCGTTATGTCGTTCGTCTTCCGTTCAAGAACCAGAATCCTCAAGTAACATCTTCACTGGAAATTGCAGAGAAAAGGCTGAAATCACTAGAACACAGATTAGATAAAAATAAAACATTACAAACTAAATATAATGAAGTAATAAATGAATATCTCATTCTTAATCATATGGAACTTATACCTGAAACAGAAATCAACAATGAAAATGCCGTTTACTTACCACATCACGCGGTCGTGAGAGATGATAAAACGACTACAAAGGTGAGAGTTGTGTTCGACGCGTCCTGTAAAGGAAAAAATAACAAATCACTGAATGATCATCTCCTAGTAGGACCGACAATCCAACCAGAACTTAGACATATCATCATGAAGTGGCGCACGGCACCTATATGTCTTTCAGCTGACATTATTAAGATGTTTAGGCAAGTGAAGACGGATGAACGGGACAACGATTATCAAAGAATCCTATGGAGAAAAAATCCTTATGAGAAAATAAACCATTATAGACTTACCAGAGTTACTTTCGGTACAGCTTCTGCACCTTACCTGGCTGTAAAGGCACTCCAACAAGTAGCGCGTGACCACGAAGAAGAATATCCTATAGCAGCTCAGAAAACATTAAATGATTTCTACGTAGACGATTTTATGAGTGGAGTTCAAAATGTGAACGAAGGTATTAAGCTGTTTGAAGAAATGAATGAGTTGCTAGGTAAGGCGGGTTTCAAACTACAAAAATGGATAAGCAACAATGAAAAACTTAACGAACTAATGGAAGGAAAGGATGGGACGACAGGAAAGGGAAAGGATAAGGAAATAAAAGAAGATGAACTAATAAAAATAATGGGACTTACCTTTGACCGAAGCGAAGACGCGTTCCGTTTCGTAGTAAACCTCCCGACGCTGCAGGAACCTGTAACAAAAAGAAAAATTATATCGGACATAGCACGTTTTTATGACCCACTAGGATGGGTTGGACCTAACATAATATTAGCCAAGATAATGATACAAAAGCTGTGGCTCGCAGGTATTGACTGGGACGAAGTCGCCCCAGACAACTTACTAAAAGAATGGTTAACTTACCGTAGTGAACAAATTAAATTGACTAAAATACGTGTACCAAGATGGTTGGGGATATCTAAAGCTGATCGCGAAGTTGAGCTGCATGGCTTTTGCGATGCATCTAAATCAGCGTACGCAGCAGTGGTGTACATTCGAACTTTGGATCCTGAAGGAAAGGTTAACGTCTCATTAGTTACAGCAAAAACGAGAGTCGCACCTGTAAAGCAAGTCTCAATACCGAGACTTGAATTATGCGGTGCAGTCATGGTAACTAGATTGTTAATCGAAGTAGCAACCATACTAAATATTGCAAAACCTAACTTGCACGCCTGGACGGACTCAAGTGTCGTTCTGGCATGGTTAAACAAACATCCTAGCAAGTGGAGTGTGTTTGTAGCAAATAGGGTATCAGAAATTTTAACAAACATAGACCCGCACAATTGGTCGCACGTTAGCTCTAAACATAATCCATCTGACTGCGCCTCTCGCGGTCTAAGCCCAGCTGAATTGATTAACAAGTGGCCCATGTGGTACAATGGACCAGAATTTTTAGGTAAACCTACAATTGCCTACAATAAACCTAATAAATTAGAAACTGATTTAGAGATTGTTCAAGCTCACTGTACTACGTTAGACGATAATACTTTACTAAACAGATTCTCTACTTTAACAAAGGCAAAAAGAGTACTAGCCTATTGCATGCGATTCGTCAATAACACTAAGAAAACTACTACTAAAAACGCTGCTACTTACCTTACAACTACAGAATTAAATGAAGCCTTAAATATTTACATTAAAAATTGTCAATTAAGCTATTTTAGTGAAGAAATAAAGAAAATTAAATTAAAACAAGACTTACCCAAAAGCTCCAATATAAAATCACTTACGCCGTATTTAGATGAACACGGTATTTTGAGAGTAGGAGGACGATTACATCAATCAGATTTGTTAACATTCACGCGAAAACATCCCATCATAATACCAAAAAACTGTCGCCTTGCTCAACTCATTGTGGCTGATGCCCACAAAAACTCTCTTCATGGAGGACCGCAAGCCACTTTATGTCTCGTTCAGACGAGATATTGGATCATTGGTGGCAAACAGATGGCAAAATCTCATTACCGTTCATGTGTCATATGTGTCAAAAACGCCGCCATCTCAAAAACACCTTTGATGGGTCAACTACCTATAGCTAGGATCACTCCATCTCGACCGTTTAGCAACAGTGGAGTGGACTACGCAGGCCCAATCCAAATAAGAATGAGCAAAGGCAGAGGCAATCGATCGTACAAAGGATATATCGCTTTGTTTATTTGTATGGCAACAAGGGCCATCCATTTAGAGGTTGTAAGTGACCTAACATCAGAAGGCTTCTTACAGGCTTTCAAGAGATTTGTAGCCAGACGTGGGCATTGTTCGAATCTTTGGAGTGACAATGGCACGAATTTTATTGGAGCATCAACTGAGCTCAAAAAACATTATATAGCTGAGCAGAAGCAGATGCTCACAGAAGTTGCCGAAGCATTAGCAGTCAATAATTGTGAATGGCATTTTATACCCCCCCATTCCCCCAACTTTGGAGGTTTGTGGGAGGCAGGTGTAAAGTCGGTAAAGTACCACTTGAAAAGAATCGTTGGCAACTCCACCCTAACCTACGAGGAGATGGCAACGGTCCTTGCTCAGGTGGAAGCATGTCTGAACTCTCGTCCGTTATCTGTGATCAAGGACGATCCAGACACCATTTTGACACCCGGACATTTTCTCATCGGAGAACCACTGGTAACAGTTCCTAATCAGAACCTAGAGACATTAAATGTAAGTTCATTAAGGAGGTGGCAACACGCTCAACGTATGCTTCAGGCTTTTTGGCGACAATGGTCGCAAGAATACCTCACAAAATTTTTAGTGCGATATAAAGCGAATTCAGCGTCCATTCACCAATTCAAAATTGGTGACACTGTTATCATTAAGGAGGATAACATGCCTCCCTATCGCTGGCTTTATGGCAGAGTGACTGCCACTCATCCTGGCAAAGACAATATAGTGCGTGTAGTTACTCTTCGAACGAAGTCAGGTTATCTTAAGAGACCTACTTCAAAACTTTGTATACTTCCCATTGCGGAATAAATATGTACCCATAAAATTGTTCTTATGGTTTAAAATAAGAAAATGTAGATACTTACTTTTATACAGTCCACTTACTTGTTTGATATGTAACACTATGATAATCTAAAGTGTATTTTTAAAATAGACTTGTAATTTTTATAGCAAATTTATTTATAAGTCCAAAGGTCTTACTTAAAACTTTGGCCTTGGTGGGCGGCATGTACAATATTTATCTTAGTGCTGCCATCTCTCGTCATACAATAGTATTAACTTTTGTGTGTTAGTGTATTATTAGAACACTTTAGTTTTGCCGTCTACCACTAGATGGCAGGCGAATTATTGTAGATCGCGCTATAGGAGTTACATCTTAATGGCATAAGTATCCTCATACATTTGAATAAAAAACTTGATCCGTACTCAAACCCGAGTTTCATTGACATACCTATAGGCACCTATACGAGTTGGTACAAATATGAACCAAAAAGTATTAAATAATTCTTACTCTTTAATAGTGCCTCTTTCAGAATTCGTCTAAATCTCAACTATTTCTGTACATACTATAGTCCTCATTATTTTGAAGTCGGTACCAGCTAATTTAATTGTGAGTTAATCAGGCAATGTCAGAATATATGAAACTTTTGGGACTGGTACAGATTTCAAAGTAATGAAGACTATAGTATGTACAGAAATAGTTGAGATTTAGACGAATTCTGAAAGAGGCACTATTAAAGAGTAAAAAAAATAAAAAAAATAAAAATCGTTTTATTTCTGAATAAATTTGAATCAAATGTTTTCAGAACGTTGAGCTACATGTTGCCTACTACCGGTTCGGGAACTAACCCGGCGAGAAGAACCGGCGTAAGAAACTCGCACGGGGCCACTTTTTACTAAAAAAGTGGAAAATTTGTCTTTTAAAAAAATAAAATTTACAATGTAAATAACTTAATCTAATACATTATAGAAAGTCAACATGAATACACAATTGTAAGTCACATATAATAAAATATGTAGAAGCAGCAGTAAGCAGCCATCCTACTCCCAAGATGTGCCATCGTTTAGGAAATCATTGACCGTATAGTAGGCTTTGGCACACAAACGTTCTTTAATTACATTTTTAAATTTATTAATTGATAAATTTTGAACGTTTTCCGGGATTTTATTGTAGAGGCGTATACATTGACCTTTAAAAGATTTACTTATTTTGCTAAGTCTGATCACTGGTATTTCCAGCTTGTGCCTATTTCTAGTGTTTCTACCGTGACTATCACTTTTAGTTTTAAATTTAGTTAGATTCTTTCTAACATACAACACATTATCCAAAATGTATTGAGAAGCAACAGTTAGAATACCAATTTCTTTAAACTTTTCTCTCAGAGATTCAAAAGCTGACATTTTATAAATTGAGCGTATAGCTCGCTTCTGCAGCACAAAAATTGTATTGATGTCGGCAGCGTTTCCCCATAAAAGGATACCGTAAGACATTCTACTGTGAAAATAACTAAAATAAACTAGTCTTGCCGTGTCTTCATCAGAAATTTCCCTAATTTTTCTGACTGCATATGCTGCAGAACTGAGCTTACCTGAAAGGTTAGCAATATGAGGACCCCACTGTAATTTACTATCTAATGTAATGCCTAAGAATATAGTGGAGTCCACCAAATTCTCAAGTCTCGACTCTTAAATCTTGACTTCCGAAGGTTGTTGTTGTTGTATTGAAGGTTTATTTCGAAGACCTTTGTCAATGGTTTATTTCAATGAGTTGTTTATTACAGATCTACCCAACGATATTATATAAAAAAATTCAAAGCAGATATGTTACTACCGAGCGCGTTGTGAAGCCTTAAATACGGGCCAATGAGGGATTTTCTTAACTTTTTAATTTCATTGTCAAACAGTTTCCATTTTAGTAACTAGATGGCGTATGGGTAGACAACTATCGGTAATACCAGGGACCATACCATCAATAATTGCTACAAAACTGGCCAAAAGAATGTAAAACTTGATACATTTCAATTTGAAAAAGACGCCATAATATTCCAATGACTAGGATAACAAAGTTATTACAAAGATGTTTTAGTTAAAACTTACAGAAGAAATAGCCCTATTTACCGATATTCCCACCAAATGTCACAAGAATTATACATTTTGGTTTCGACAACATCTTACCTGCACTTGTGCAAGATAACGGGTATTTCATGGCTAATATTTTACCAATAATGAACATCAAAGACCCAACATCAAATAACACAATTTGGGAAAAAATAATAAAAACCACACCAACAATAAGAAGTAGAAGAAGTTTGAAAGTGACATGCCCATGACATGCCCGCCAAAACTCTTTCAGTTGTCAGTTTTCAGTTTGACAATTTGTGTGTTCCTAAACTGTTACCAGTATACTGGCCTAATCGCTTAGGCCAATGATCGCTCAGGTTTAAGATATTTTGATTTATGCCACACTTGACAGTACACTGATATTTTTTAGAAACGCAACCAATATGTATCCGTGATGCCAACCTGCAGATAATTTCAGATCGGTGGGGAACCAATAGAAAAGAATGATGGGCACTTTTGTATGGACCCTGGCCGGCATAGCCAATAAAGTTCTAATGTCTGTTAGCCTATTGCTTATAACTTAAAGTTACTGAAATTAAACAGTTTATGTTATGAATGAACCGGAAATGTACACTCTGGAACATTGAAAGTTATATTTTTGGCTCCTACTTTTTTTTTGTAAAAATCAAATCTACAACGGAAAAAAATCATTCTATGCTGTATTTTATTCAGCTTATCACTTGGGTAATTAACCTTTAAGGGTGATACTACCAAAATAAACACTTTTATTTTTTAATAATTATTTACTACAGTTACAATGTCCATGGTCTATATGTTGCAGTCATCTGGTTTAATCTGCGATTCGATCGAATGACTAAAGGACAACTCGTCAAGACGTTGACTGTAACGTTTAACGTCTTGACTAAAAGTTATATAGCGAAGTTGTTAAATGTGATGCTATTTTTTTCAAGTAGCCGTTGACGGGGTAGTTGTAAGTAAATCCACGCTTTCATATTATTATATCTATACTAATATTATAATTGGGAAGAGTTTGTTTATTTGTTTGTTTGTTTGTACGCTCTAATCTCAGGAACTACTGGTCCGATTTGAAAAATTATTATTGAGAAAGGCTATAGGCTATATTTTATCACGCTACGACTAATAGGAGCGAAAAAACAAAGGAAAATGTGGAAAAAACGGAGGAAATTATTTGAAAGGGCTTATTTGAACGTACTGGAGCAATATTTATGTTATTTGGCACACATTAAGAATAGACCACGTGAAAGGACATACTTAGGTTTCTTTTTTTGCGGAAAAATGTACGGTTTCCGAGACATTCCTAAATTACGCAGGTGAAGCCGCGCGGAACCTCTAGTTAGTTATTACAAATAAAATCACTTTAATGTAAGTAAATGTAATCGATAAAATATCAATACAGTGCTATCAGCTGTGTGAACTTTTTGACGTCATAATTATTTGTTTTAGTGACTAGTAGCGCCGCAGTAGGAAGAAAATATAATACGTTCAATTACCTGACTGATTTCATGACTGCTATCTTTAAAACGCTATGCTACAAATCGCTAGCTAGTTGAACGTCGAGGGACGATCGCTCAATCGACGTTCGGCCGAGTCATTCAATTGAATGGTGTCATTCAATGAATGCGCTAGTCATTCAATCGAATCGCAGATTGAACCAGATGACTGCGACAATACAAATTCATCGTCAAAAATGACGTCTTCCAAATATAGTGCCGGGGGAATAAATACATCGTGGCGACCAACGTCTAAGCACCATATTATTGATAATATGGGCACACGCACCGATTGTGCGCCGCCCTGTCAAACACGTACAGTCGTACAATAATGATGAACTAAAGCATCCCTCCCTTGTTGTTGACGGTCTACGAGTCTATGAGTACGGTCTATGACGTCAGTGAAGACATTTTTTGAGAATAGCTTTCGTACTGAAGTGGTTTAAATCCATAGGCAGTCCTATTTTTTCTCCGGTAGCTTACCGTGTTCTGTCCATAATAAAAATTGAAGCTTATGATATAAGGTTTCATTTCATAGGCACTTGCCGATTTTATTGAATATACCAGCCAACTTGACGCATCATTCTTTAGAAGTGTCTATCGTCGCGCCGTCTGGTGGAGATTAAAAATAAGAAAAATCCTCATTGGCCCGTCATTTATTTAGTCCGTCTCTTGTATGTAAATGGCATTTCATATCTTTTGTTTCACTTATCTGTCAAATTTGACAATTGAATTTGAAAATTGTTCGGAAGCAATTTAAGTCGCAAAATAGTATGAACGCAGAACGTAACAGATCTGTATTTAGTAGAATATCATTGGGTCTACCAGAATCTGATGGCCATTTTTGACAGCAGATTTTCATAAATATCCTTGATCATTGGATACATTTTTAAATTTGCATGCTTAACACACAGATTCAGCTGCTATGCTGTAAGAAAAATAGAGAATCAAAATGTTTTATTCCAATTACCCCGGTATTGATAGAGTCAATTTATTTTGTCACTTTTTCCATCAGATTTTGGTAGACCTGTAATTCCAATATAATTCCTATAATTCATTGAGATCAATGTTATAATTATTATTAATAATCGTAAAGGGTTAAGGGTGTACACAATTTTATATTTTACAGCAGCAGGGCTTCAAATAACGTTATTTTTTCATAACGTTATTGCTTCAAGGGCATATATAACGTTATGAAAATTAAACCGATACTAGAAATAACGTTATAAATGTATTTAATAACGGTAAATGTTATAACGTTATATAGGATTTATAACGGTAAATATATGTTCTTTGATAACGTTATAGTCCGTCAAGAAAGTCATGACAGGCGGGAAAATTTTCTAAACGTAATCACGCTTTTAAGGTGTATTTTTTCTTTGTATTTTCACAGAGAACGCTTATTACATTTTAAATATGAGTGAGATTTGGTGCACCGTGCACGATCGCATACCTGATACCAGATAATAACGTTATATTTACCGTTATTATTATAACGTTATTTTTTTGTTATGCCATAACGAAAAAATATCGTTATAATAATAACGGTAAATATAACGTTATTTTACTAGATATCGTTATAAAAATAACGTTATCTGGCTACCATTATGAAAATAACGGTACGTAACGATATTTTTTCTGTTATTCGATAACGTTATGAAGCCCTGTACAGCAGCAGCCCAGTGTACCATCGACAATTTAAGCTTTCACTTCTGTCGACTGTCAGTTGTCACTAAAATGTCAATTGTCATATTTTGTCAAATCAAAATGGCACTTGCCAAATTTCTGTATTTGTGGTCGTGGTGATTCTTGTTTTGCAAGCTTGTTTCCAAGAGTATAAGTAAAAAATACACGTCAATCGTGATTTCTAAAGTTTTGATAATGTTCGGTAGCAACTAATTATTATCAAAGTGAAAGTTTTTACGCGGTGAAGCGAGGGTACGCAACGGTACGCAAGTACTATGTCCTCTCATTTGACAGTTGAGATCCGTCACAGCGAAATCCCTGATATCGCTATGACAGGAGCAGACGCGGATTCTACCCAAACACACGCTCACGAAGGTAAATAAACACTATAATTATTATTATGAATTTAATAGTGAATACGACATGATCTCCAGTCTCCACTTACGGCAAACAACTGACCTACACAGTGCACCTGTGTATGAAAACCCACTACTGTATCTGAACTACTTAAAAAAACGATATTATATATTACTGGCATATTTTTATCACAATAAGGCTTTGAAAAGTATCTTAATTGTTGCCTACTTGAAGGTTGGTAGGGGAGTGATTAACATTCCTATAATTCCTATACATGTTTCTAGCTGGTTCAAGTGCAAACACAGATGATGCATCCTCAAGCAATGGAGCAACCTCTGCCAGTGGTGACGGCCACACCTCTAGACAGTCCAACTTACAGAGAATACAACAACGGAAGCAGCAAATTTACAACTGGCCACATAACAAGAAACTACTCAAACTGGCAATTTATTCTATATGCCAAGTAAGTAATTTGGAATGGCTAAAAAAAAAAAAGACTATTGACTACATGTTTTGTTTTATCATACTTTTAAAGGCTTTGAAACTTTAAAAACAAACTGTGTGCGTTTTACACATTGAATGCCAACTACGTAATATTGCAAAGGCACTAGTAATGCTAGGGGCCAAATACGTAATACAACGTAAGTCTTACAATTTAAATGGGTATTTGTATTATTAGGCCTCCTGGAAAGAATGTTTTTAGGTTCGTTGGCATCTCAAATAAGATTTTTTTGAACGGCCGGCGATGCAGGTGGTACAGAGGGCCTTGCTGCCTGGGCCCTCTGTAGTCTGTACCACCTGGCAATGGGTCTGCAGCAGACCCATCGCCGTTGCTGTTTGCTTGAACTTGTTCAGACTGCACTGGCGGTATTTGTGGTCCAGGTGCTTCTGCAGCTGTGGTAGTAGTATTGCCACAGTTCAGTCCTAGTAGATATTTCACAAAATCTTCCCGAAACTTCAAGAACCGTATTTCGGATGTCCGGTCTTTCAAACGTAGCAACCTACACACGTTTTGTACGTAAAATGATGCGAATATGGTACGCAATATTACGTAGATTATGGCACCACACATGCCATTTTTAAACAGGGTGCCGAGTATGTAGTGTTACGTAGATGACCATTTGTAAGGTGGGAACCAAAAACGACCTGAAAATATATTTGGCACTCAATGTGTTAAATAACATGAGGTATAGTGTATCTGTTTGGCATGCTTGACTGTATTATTTTACTGATCATTTATTTATAGATCTTACTCAGTATTCTTACATTTCAAAATATTTATTTATCTTGTAGACCCCAGAGTGTAGCTGCACTGGTTGGAAGGCACCAACAACCCAACAAAATCCCAAGGAAAACATCCGTGCCGATAGTCAGTTAGCTGGAAACTTCTCTGAACCTTGCAGGCATTGCAAGCACACATTAGGTTGGTTTTTACTCATGTAAAACATTGGAAGGAGACACTGCTTACAATAGCATTGTGTCTTGGAAATTAATTTCTTAGTCCATATTTCAAACTTTAATCAAATAATTTTTTCAATACAGAAAAACATGTAACACATCTACAAGGGATGCCCATTGCTGAAATAAATAGACTCCTAGGAGCTATAATTGATGCTGAAAATATCTTCATGTCTATGCACAGAGAGACTGATCATGACACTAAAAGAATCTACTGTTACTTATTTAAAGTAAGTTTTAATGTTACAAAAATACTTCTTGAATGTAAAAAAGGTATCAATATTATTTTAGATGTAAATTACTTATGCGGCTTCTTGGAAATCTATTGTTATTCTATTATTGTCGTTGTCGCTGGTGTTCTTATTGATAGGTTAATTTTGTTTTATGTTACAGCTCCTTCGTAAATGTATTCAAACTCACACTCAGCCAAAAATAGAGGGGCCTCTTGGTCAGCCACCATTTGAGAAGCCCTCGATAGCAAAAGCTATAACAAACTTTGTTCTGTATAAATTCAACTCTTTGCCACAAAGAGAATGGCAAACAATGTATGACTTAGCCAAAATGTTCCTACATTGCCTGAATCATTGGAATATTGATTCTCCTGGCATCAAAAAATTGGTAAGCTGAATGTTTTTGCAAAATATGCTGAAACAAAAAATGTAAGTTATCTTTTATATGAGATCATAAATTGAATAAAATTTCCAGGAAGTATCAGACCCAGAAGAGTTATCTACATACCAGATCAATTATACCAGGTATTGTTATGTTTTGTTAAATCTAAATTAAGTTTCTGTCAAGATTTGTATAGAGTAATAAAAGCAGTTTATTAATATTGGCCTTAGTCACATGTATTTAGATAAAACTGGACATAGCCAGGCTTTTTTAAATGTATTCGGCCAAAGTAAAGTGCATCAGGCCTCTCCAGCTTTTGCTGTAAATAGCTAAAATGTTTTATTAAAAAATTATCCTTTATTTACTTAGGGTCCTGTATTTTTATTTTAAGAGCCCGGGTTACCCTCGAAATTCTCATACATACGTAATACCAAAATCATTTTCTCATAGGAAAATATTTAACATGTTTGAGTTATTTTTCAGCTTAAAATAGTAATTACCTAGGTTCTTGTACAAAAATTAACTTCAAAATATTTGAACACTAAAAAAAAATTTTTTGTGTAAAATTTTTTTTACTAAATTTACTACTAAATATTTAAACACTAAAAAATAGAGTAAAACACTAAAAAATATATAAATAAATATTAAATTTACTACAAAATATTTCAACTCCAAAAAAATATTTTTTAGTATTAAAATATTTTGTAGTAAATTTACTATTTATTTATATATTTTTTAGTGTTTTACTCTATTTTTAGTGTTTAAATATTTAGTAGTAAATTTAGTAAAAAAAATGTATACACAAAAATTTTTTTTAGTGTGTAAATATTTTGAAGTTAATTTTTGTTCAGGAACCTAGGTAATTACTATTTTAAGCTGAAAAATAACTCAAACATGTTAAATATTTTCGTATGACAAAATGATTTTGGTATTACGTATGTATGAGAATTTCGAGGGTAGCCCGGCCCCTTAATGTCAAATGAGTGCAGCTGATTTGTTTGCCGACCTGGCAACATCATCAGGGCGAGCGAAACAAGCCCTAGTATATCCCACAATGTTTACATTTTCTAATACACTTTACGGAAAAACTATAACACCTATTGATTTGTGCATTGTAGTATTTTTTGTGCATTTATTGTAGTAATTTATATGTACATGTGTTATCATCAGTCAGTCAAGGTTTTTTATATGTAGATTTTTTTATCCTGCGGTTCGCCTTCAGCCTATAAAGGAGGGATGTCCCGGATCTAACAAACACAGGACTCCCCCCAAGTCCGGCCGGTCTACCTCAGAAGGGACCGGACTTCCACCAAAGTTAGGGAACGCTTCGGCAAACTGAAGCGTTCCCCTCGGCACCGGGACTGGCTTAGCCGGGGAGGTTCTCATCCTCTCCCGGAGCCCCGTTAGACGAGAGTTAGGAGGTGTGTTATCACCAGTCAGTCAAGGTGTGAAGACGCGAGCCCTCACAAAGCTCGGCTTTCAGCTAGTAAAATATTGTTTTTCACATACAGGTGGTTGGTATTCTGCCATGTGCCGGCGTTCTGCGACGCGCTGCCGCACTTCGACACGACGCTGGTGTTCGGGCGGACGATGCTGCGCGCGGTGTTCAAGTCAGTGTGCCGACAGCTCATGGACAAGTGCCATTTGGAGAGGGACCGCATGCCGCCGGAGAAACGGGTCAGTATTGTCACAATATTCATTTGTACCATCAAGGTAATTGATTCTTATGCCATTGGTTTGGGATAGTGCCTGTTATTAATACTTCGTTGAACAACTTAGTTAGAAATACATTATTCTGCTTCACAAGAAGGGGGACAAAGAAAACATCAGCAATTATAGACCAATCAGCCTTATTTCAAATGTGTACAAAATATTTGCTAAAATAATTTTGGAAAGAATAACGACGACACTGGACGAAAACCAACCAATCGAACAGGCGGGATTCAGAAAGAACTGTTAGTCGGGACATTTTAATAGGCCACATTTGACAGTTCATCAAAATTGTACCAGGTAACCTTATAGCGACGTACATAAAAAATAAATATTTTCGTTTTGTTATAACTGCACAATTGATTAACTTTTTTCAATTACGATTACATATTTATTGTAAATATGACCGATACGAATTATTTAATGATTTGATTTTACTGATAAACAATTCTAAACGTAATAAACAAATTCTGATCTTAATAATTGCACGTCGTTACAATGTTACGTCAGCTGACCTTTTTTCTTTTTAAACTCTAGGGAAGTTACCCTAAAAATCGAAAGCGAATAAATAGTATCGATGCATTGATTACTTGTAACGAAATATCCCCATAAATTAATAACCACGTTGTGAAAAGTAACACATATTTATGTGAAATGAATAATGATTATACTACATTTAACAGTTTTTATAATTCAAGCGAATAAATGCATTTTTTTTTTGTAAATTATGTACTTGTCTTATTTTGCTCCTTGAATTTGCAAAAGAAAAAGTAATAGTGGGACAGGAGTTTGTTTCAAACGTATAAAATTCAAATATTAATTTCAAGTCCGTATCGATTTATTCGTAGTTGGTCGATATTTTTACGCAGCTCACCTCACTATGTAGATTAATCTGACAGATGTCAAATGTGGCCTATTAAAATGCCCCGACTGACGACTGTAAGAAGGTCACATATGGTTTTGAATTAAGTATTGTCTATTATTCTTTCTGTATCCTAGCAACTGTGTTATTATTGTGATTGTCATCAGACTCGAAAATAAACTATTGTCGTAAGCAGAAATAAGTTCCTCTTTTATTCTCTCTAATATCTTAAAGTGGTAGCAGAGCGAAAATAATAATGGAGCAAGCATTAAATGCGAGCAAGATTCAAATTGTAAAATTAGATTCCAAGAATTACAAAACGTGGAGGTTCAAAATTTTCATTGTCCTCAAAGCAATGCCTCTTCAAAGATGCATATACGAAGTACAGATTTGTATATTTTATGAGACAGAAAGCTGAAGTACACGCAAAGTTGCTACTCATGCTCGCTGAAGTCAAAGCATGGACTGGAGTTGTTATTAAAGAACTGCTGAGCGACAATGGCGGAGAGTTTGTCAACGCGAAAGTACAAACTACTCTCAAGAAGGAAGGAATAGTACAACGATTGACTATGACTATGCCCTATACGCCACAACAGAACCCAACTGAAAGGGACAACAGGACCGTTGTGGAAATGGCACGAAGTTTAATGTATTATGGGCATTATGAGCTGAAATGGTATCTGCAGCAGTGTATATCTTAAACAGGACAGGTCCTACCACTGTAGATAGTAAATCACCGTATGAGCTATGGCACCAGAAGAAGCCCAGAATACACCACTTAAGAATAATTGGATCCAACTGTTATCCACATGTTCCAAAACAAAGACGAAAGAAGTTAGATAAGAAGGCACAGAAGGGAATACTTATCGGCTATGATGCTGATGATGGCTACCGTATATGGGACAGCAGCACCTTCAAATTGATTCGCTCGAGAGATGTAATCTTTGATGAGAATCCTCTAATCGGTCATCCAGAAGAATCTGACGAGCCCATAGCCACACCGAACAGTACTGCTGATAAAAGACCTGAAGGCTAAAGACCACCATATTTGACTTCGTCATACCTCGTGAAATTGAAAGTTTTAAGCCGGCCGTCATAGATAACCAGCAGCCATCGACAAGCTACGATGAAGGTATAGCATCACCCTCTCAGCAAGTTGCGCATGATGCTGAACCATCGTGTGCAGAGAATGGAGCTGCTTTTGAAGATGACATGGCTATGGCAGAACAAACATTTCCTGAGACGGAACAATCCTTTGATGACGCACTATTCGAGGAAGAAGTTCACGGTGACATCGAAGCGGATTATGAAGTCGCAATCGTT
The DNA here is from genome assembly GCA_905333045.1 of Lysandra bellargus. Classification (NCBI taxonomy): domain Eukaryota; kingdom Metazoa; phylum Arthropoda; class Insecta; order Lepidoptera; family Lycaenidae; genus Lysandra; species Lysandra bellargus. The sequence continues at coordinate 6,314,976 of HG995340.1, read as the reverse complement.
ACGATGCAAGTGAGTCAAGGGCAGACACCCCACTGACTGCATCTGATGTTGAAGCTGAAGGTAGGATGACGCTAAGAGAGCGATCAAATCTTAAGCCACCGGCCAAATTTAAAGACTTTGTCTGCACCGTTTGTATGAATTCGATTAACGATGAACAACTGCCGAACACATTTAAGGAAGCAATGACATGTAAGGATTCAAATGAGTGGAAAAAGGCAATGGATAATGAGATTAATTCTCTGAATGAAAATCAGACATGGGAGATGGTAGATTTACCTAAAGGCAGAAAAGCAATCTCAAGCAAGTGGATTTTTAAAATCAAGACGAATCCCGACTTGTAATTAGAGGTTTTTCGCAGAAAAAGGGTTTGGATTATTACGAAACCTTCAGCCCTGTTGCAAAAACAAGCACTATAAGAGCACTACTAAGTGTAGCTGCACAAGAAAACCTGTCTCTATCCCAGTTCGATGTCTCAACCGCCTTTCTGTATGGCACTTTAAGCGAGGAGATTTATATGAAGCCTCCTGAGGGATACTCAAACAATGATGATAAGGTTTGCAAGCTTAAACGGACCCTTTATGGACTCAAACAAGCTCCGCGATGCTGGAACTCCACTATTACTGAACACATCCTCAAACTTGGTTTTAAACAAGAGTCAGAGCGACCCCTGCTTGTTTAAAAGAGGAGAGGTAAAGAGAAAGCTACTGATAGCGTTGTACGTTGATGATGGATTAATAGCGTCAGCGAGTTCAGCAGAAACTGAGATGTTTCTGAACGAAATGCGGCAAAGATTTAAGATCACGACGAGTAACGGTTCCTATTTCTTAGGTTTAGAAATAAACCGGAAGTCAGATGGCTCAATCAAAATTGATCAGAAAAGTTACGCAAAGAAGCTTTTACAACGGCTTGGAATGCAGGATTGCAAAGCCGCAGTAACCCCGATCGTAAAAGACAGCGTGCCATCTTCAAAAGATCCAAATGATTGTCACGACTTTCCTTATAGACAAGTAGTTGGAGCACTCTCATACTTGATGGTTGGCACTAGACCAGACATTACCTACGCGGTTGGAATTGTGTCACGCAAGCTAGATAGCCCAACACCAGAAGACGTAGCGAGAGTAAAGCGAATCCTGCGCTATGTTAAAGGCACCATAGAGTACGGTATCACGTACAAGTCTTCCACTGCGGGCCTAGAATGCTACAGTGATGCTGATCACGGTGGTGATCAATCGACTGGACGCTCCACCAGCGGCATGATTTGTCTCAACGCCAATGGTGCTATAGGATGGCAAAGTAAGCGTCAGACTACTGTCGCTATATCGTCTACAGAGGCAGAAATAATAGCAGCTAGCGAAGCCGCCAGAGAAATTATTTGGCTTAGACGGATCGTCAAATTTATGCAGGCTAACACTCTGGTAGAGAGCACGCCACTGTACATAGATAACGAATCCGCCATAAGATTGGCTTACGATCCACCTTATGAAACGCACCAGCGTACAAAGCACATAAAGCTGAGACATTTTTTCATAAGGCAGTGTGTTCTAGAAAAGGATATAAGAGTTGAGAAGGTGTATACAAAAGATCAACTAGCAGACTTTTTGACTAAGCCGCTATTCAAGCCGAGGCTTTCCGAGCTGTGTAAGCTAGCTGGAATAAACAAATAACGAACAGTTGCTTCAGAGGAGAGGGAATGTTAAGAAGGTCACATATGGTTTTGAATTAAGTATTTGAATTAAGTCTATTATTCTTTCTGTATCCTAGCAACTGTGTTATTATTGTGATTGTCAGCAGAAATAAGTTCCTCTTTTATTCTCTCTAATATCTTAAAGAGAACTATAGCACAATAGACCACATCCACACAATAAAGCAAGTAATGGAAAAATACTGTGAGTACCAGAAACCACTATATACCTGCTTTATTGACTACTCCAAAGCCTTCGACAGTTTAAGTCATAAACACATTTGGCTTACTCTAAAAACACAAGGGGTAGATGAAACTTACATAAATCTAATCAAATTAATATATAGAAACAGCAAATGTCGCATTAAAATGGAAGCAAAATGTGACCCCTTTCCAATAAACAGAGGTGTGAGACAAGGGGACCCATTATCCCCCAAGCTGTTTAACGCCGTGCTGGAAGAAATACTTAGAAAACTCGATTGGGAAAACTATGGCCTCAATATCAACGGCAACAGACTCAATCACTTGAGATTCGCAGATGACATCATCCTACTCGTGGAAGACCCGAGAAAACTGGAGTGCTTGGAGCTTGCGGAAATGAATGCTGAAAAAACAAAGCTAATGACCAATACTACAGAAGCCACCATAGAAGTCAATGGAATCCAGCTTGAGTATGTAACAGAATATGTCTATTTGGGAAAATTATATCTCCGCAAGATCCAATGACAAGCGAAATTAATAAAAGAGTAGCCTGTGGATGGAAAAAATACTGGTCGCTAAAAGAAATAATGAAAAACAAGGATTTAAGCATACACATCAAAAGAAAGACCTTCAATACCTGCATTCTCCCTTGTATGACGTACGGACAGCCTTTTAAACTAAAGAGTCGTAATACCTAGATCGTGGGAATGGCAGACAATAGATTTTCAATTGTTATGTGGCACCTGGGTGCTGCTTGGGGATCACTGACCTCCATTATACAAACTGTACGCTGGACCTATGATACCCTTTGAAAAAAAAACTTTTTTTTCTAGACCACTTTAAACATTTTGCTGCATCCGGTGGACCCCACAGCTACTGAGATTAGCGCGTTCAATTTAGCCCTTTCAAATAATTTTCACCGTTTTTTCCACATTTTCCTCTATTTCTTCGCTCCTATTAGTCTTAGCGTGATAAAATATAGCCTATAACCATCCTCGATAAATGGGCTATCTAACACTGAAAGAATCATCAAAATCTGTTGCGTAGTTTTAAAGAACTTTGTTTTATAATAAGTATAGAATACCCAGTACGTTAAAATAATATACTATAGACATAATTCGTGTATTAGATTTTGATTATTTAAAAAACAGCATTAAATCGTCATTGTTATTTTTGTTACAGGTATTAGTTCTAAATCACTTCCCCATATTCTTGAGTTTACTGGAGGAAGAAATTTTCAACAGCGAATCACCGATATGGAATTTGGACTACAAACAAATGCCAACAGCTCAACTACAAGCTATTCTCGATAATAAGTCGCGTAAGTACTATATATAACTCTTCCAAATATAAAAGGAAATATGAGCAACTTTGGTCAAACAGAACTTTATATGGAACAATTATTGTAAATGTATTCAAATTAATTTTTATTTTGATGCAGCGGGTAGACGCGGCGAGTTTGAACGAGTCACACCATCAGGGGAAAGCAAAGATGGCTTCACAACTGTGTCACTCTCGTCCGGTAAGTTTATTCAGGGTTTTTTGTAGATTACCTCATAGTTTACTCGTGTGATACTTATTTTATACATCTTCCGCCACAGTATTAGATTGGTAAATAGAGTATAAACTTCTGTTTATTGTTGCCAGGTTCAATAAAGCAGGAGGGCGGCAAGCGCGTGGCGGAGTCTCGCAGCGACGCCGGCGGCAAGCGGCGGCGGCTGGAAGACGCCGACGATGTCAGCGAGCGGACTGTCGCCGAGATCGTCGCCACCATTACCGACCCCAACTACATGTGCGGGCCCGACGTGAGTACACGCACCGTCCCGCTCGCACACTAGCGCCGTCCCGCTCGCACAGTAGTGCGGCCGGGGACTACACAGCACGACCACACAATGAAGCATGTGCTACACGGTTTTAAACAGCGGTTTGAAACTGAAGTTTGAAACAGTGTGGAATTGTAGTTAGTTATTTTATGCATTGAAATACGAAAATACGAAATTTGGTTTGACCTCTAAACGCTCTTGGTAGCGAGGCCTGCGTTTGAAACCACTGGTAGATGTGTTGGTTTGCAACTTGTTTGAAACTTATCGCTTGTTTAAAACCTCGCGAGCGACAGACTTTCCCAAAAGGGAAGAACGTGAAGTAATTACAGAGCTTCTCGAGCTTTATAAAGACTTGTCCTGCCTTTGGGATTTAAAATGCGAGTCGTGCAAAAACTCAAGTAAAAAAAAATGCGTGGGATATTTTTGCCACAAAATTATAAGAAATTGACGCAACGGCCAACGCCGCGTCTGCAAAAAAGAAAATTGACAATTTAAGGGTGGGTTGCACCAGAGGCGTGGTTAAAGTCAAAGTTAAGGTTAAAGTTATGGTCATAATTAAAGCTAAATTAAGTTCATATGACTAAGGGTTAATCTCTTCCTTAAGGGATGGTTAACCATCGTTTCATTCATATTCTTTTTTTCTTTCTTTTTTTTTTCTTTAATTACACACATAAGAGCAAGACTCACCCGAATTCTTTGTTCTTTAGATAGGTAAGGCGCCATGACGTCTTTGTTAAGGGCCTACTGTCAAAACGCTAGCCCCGCCTACACACAACGCTATCCTCCAATCGTGATACAATAATTCCTTGAATCGTGCTCCCGGGCAATGTGTTTTAGGCTGCAGCTAATAGTGAACAATATCACGTAACAACGGTTCCCGCATTATAGCACGAAAGTAAAGGTCGTAAGTCCCAAAACTGTTTTTTGATGATTACTTAAAAACTAAATACAATACTAATATTTCCTTTAGCTATTATTTTATAAAGTGTGTGATTGTAGTAGTGCAAGTTATTTAATGATAGTAACTCAATAAGTAGATATTTGTTGAAATGCCCAAAAAGATTCATAATTTCGAAAAATAAAACTATCGAGTCAAAATAAGTGAATCGTGTTTTCCGTTAACTAAGTATCAGATATAATTATACAATGATTAAATAAATCTCAATTTCATTTAAGTCGATCGTAATACTTATTAGAAAACACAGCAACATTGTACAGCCCGCTCTTAAGTGAATATACGAAGCGAGCGTAGAGACGTCCTATTCACGCACAACACTGGTTTTAAACACGTTTAAAACAGTGTAGCTGGCAAAGCGCAAAATCGTTTTTGCTGTTTCAAACCGCCGTTTAAAACCGCGTATCACATGCAATGATGAAAAACTCAAAGCAGATATGTTACTACCGCGCGCGTTGTGAAGATTCAAATGCGACCCAATTGGGTCGTCTGTTATTTAGTCTGCATCGAGCGCAGTCACGAACGTGCCGCGTCTTGTCTTACCTAAATAAATTGAAAATGACGTCGTGCGTGTTTCGAAAATGTACTCAAAAGAAAACAAAACACATGGAATCTCTTACCACATGTCTTGATTGCAATAAACACCTCGATTATTTACATTTTCAATTATTTTTTCGAACAATCTAAAAAAAAACGAATTTTCATCATAGCTCAGGCGAAGAAAGAGACAGCGATACGATTCGACGTTTAAAAATAGAACTGTCTCTTTTATGTAAATGGTTTTTCGTATCTTTTGTTCCACTTATCTGTCAAATTTGTCAATGTTTGCAATTTTGAATTTGAAAATTGTTCGGAAGAGATTTAAGCCGGAAAATAGTATGGACGTAACAGATCTGTATAAGTAGAATATCATTGATCACATGCTTCAAGACATCACGTCGAGATAAGTGCTGCTTATGCTGGATTTACACGGGTGACTAAAGCCGCACGATTTACGCCGCACGGCGAAAATCGATTGTCTAAATGGCAGTTCGACTACGCCGCATGCGGCTAAAGTCGCAAGGCCCAAAGTCGTGCGGCCAGTGACTAAAATCGACCGTGTAAACGCTCAGTCGCAAGCGATCGCTTGTTGCAAATACTTTGTCGGCACTAGTCAGGCAGGCGATTTTGTAGAATGTGTAAATGGGGTGGCAATTCGACTTGGACAGGCGATTCGACTGGTGACTTGCCGGGCGACTAAAATCGACCCGTTAGTCACCCGTGTAAATCGAGCATTACGCATCACGGCAATACGGAAACATCGAATCAGTCAATCAAGTGAACCTGGGTGTCTATAGGAGCCACTTATCTTAAGAATTATTATCAATAAACCTAGATACAGTTTGAGATGAGTTTAAGTACCACTTGAATATTGCTAAAGGGCATTCTCGGGCTAAAAATGTTTTGCTCGCAGAGTATTATACGATCAGCATGGCGCATACCATCTTTGCAATCTTATTCGTGTATAAATTTAGTGCTATATATTTTTATCTATAAAGGTCAGTACGACGAGATTCCAGCTTGTGTGACAGTGGCGAGGGGTGAATATTTTGAGAAGGGAAGCCGGAGTAAAAAATCTACTTACCAATTTTGGTAATTTATAATTGAATGACATGCTTTTAATTTTCAAAACTAAGTTTGGAAAACAAAGTTTCCTTCGACAGCAAAATATAATCTGTCAGACAACAGTCTTTCTGAATTAATGCCATATTTTCCGAACTACACGATTACGTCGTACGACTCACAATTCACAAGTCACAATATAAATTAATTTAATTCACGACACTCTTCTAAGTTCTAACGCTAAAACAAAATTTAAATTCGACAAAACAAAACAAACGACATGTTGTTTACAAACACACTATCCGCCATATTAATATGTCAATCTAAAAACCAGCAAAATAAAAATGTATTACGCGCCTTTCATATTTAGTACCGCTAAAGGCATTCTTAATAAAGTCGTATTACAAAAAATCCTACCAAAATAAAATGTATTACGCGCCAGCAAAAGTATAATGTCGCTACATTCATTCTTAAATTCGAATCATAACAATTTTACTTCATGACTCATTTATCTCGCTTGCACTTGTGCGTTGCTAATTAACCTTTCTCCGTAATAACTCGTCGGGCATCGAGTTATTTCCAAGTATATATCGCGCGTGCTAGAACGAGACAGAACATGACGACCAGTTCACAGGAATGAAAAGGACAGATGCTTACTATGAACTGTCGTTGTATGGAGAAATAAGCCGCTAATCCTGCGGCTTATTTGATTCTCTGCGCCCGCACATTGCATTGCCTTTTAAAATTTGTAGGCGATAGTTATTAATTCAAACTATGTATTTCAAGTGAGAGAAAAATTTATTGCATATAACATTGTGAATTCAAAGTTTTTTAAGTAGGTATGTAAAATATTTATTAGATAAATATGTCGTTGGCCCATATATTCGATTTTTCTAAGCCCTAAGGGAAGCCGATGGGAATCGGGTTATATGGACGCTTCGCCACTGTTGTGTGATAAGATTATTTCATTGAGAGAAACTACAATTTAGATTCCTTTTAGCTGTAGTGTGTACTGTGTACATTATTTTTGAGGTAAACTCTTACATAAAAACAAGTCAAAATTTTGTTATAAGAGTAAGATAATATGTAATTTTATTGACTTTTTAATTCTTTTAGTTTAAAATAAGAGAATTTAAAGACTTTGTTAACATCTAAGATTAAAGTAAAGTGTGTATGTTTTCAGGCTCTATTCCAAATGCAAGCGCCGAGAGATGAGGCGGCCAAGTTGGAAGAGCAAAGAAAGCTCATTGAGTTCCACGTCATTGGCAACTCCTTGACAGGGCCCGTTAATAAACAGACCATGTTGTGGCTTATAGGTAAAAAATTTCATCCATATCTCCATCATAATATAATAAATATGCGAAAGTCTGTCTTTCTATTTGAGTTTTGACTGTCTGTTACTTCTTCGATTTCGACCCGAATCGATCAAATCGATTTTAAATAAAATTGAATGAGACAAATGTTTTTTTTTTTTTTTTTTATAGTTGAAAACTATGCGGCTACCGAATTGTGGGCAACTTTAATCTTATATATAAAATTCTCGTGTCACAATGTTAGTCCACGAACTCCTCCGAAACGGCTTTACTGATTTTTACCAAATTTTATATGCATATTCAGTAGGTCTGAGAATCGGCTACTCGGTACTTTATATATTGATAAGTGCATTTGTTGAATAAATAATAGTAAATTATTACAACCTGAGACTGACGGCGACCATTGTTTGTGCGACGGGATAGCGATCGACGTTGCCATGGTGACAACAAATTATTTAGTCACTTCAATAAAATAATAGTGGCGTTTTACCTACCAATAAAACGCATATTAATTTACTTACCTTATTCGAAGCTTATTTAATTGAGATAGGCACTACGTTTCCCGCCATTATATCCATACTATTGACTTCCGGTTACTCCCACTTTCGTCCCACCATGGTGAAGAGGTAGGGAGAGTTTATAAAAGCGAGCTAACTCGTCTGCCAGTTTATTGCGTCTTAACTCACCAGGCAGAATTTAAACTATAAGCTTCGAATAAGGTAAGTAAATTAATATGCGTTTTATTGGTAGGTAAAACGCCACTATTAATTCCCTGTACCGTTATTCGAAGCTTATTTAATTGAGAATTGTTTGTTATCGGCTGGTGGGATCGAAAGTTTATAGAATGTATATTAGACGCCAATGTGAAAGATGCAAAATACAAAATTATAAGAAGTATGGGATCGCCAATTTTCCCTAAATAAAATATCTTCTATTGGAAAATTGTTCACCCAATTTTTCAATGCAACTGCTGATCGAATACTTCCCGCGTGGCAGTTATACCCACATCTTTGAAAAGGGATATGATCCACCCTAAATAAATTATGTAAATTAATTGTATTCCGCCTAGACTCGAGTACCTCAATAGTTCTTATGACCCAAGAAACAGTATTGGGTCAATCAGTCAAACTCCAACCAGATTGCCTGTAATCAGAAAAGTCCGTTTTTGAACCAAAGAATGGCCAAAATATTATTTCATTAGTATTTTGTGTACAATGGTCATTATTAATCTTTAGCATGAATTCATCTACCAAATCATGAATTCATCTACCAGAACATAATATAAGAGCAGTAAAAAAGCTGTATGTCTTTGTACTTGAAAAAAGTTGTCAAGTTCTAAAGCGTAATTACATTTGCTCAACTGTAATATTAGAACAATTTACTCCAGCTGAATTCGGTCATAAAGAGTTCGGTTATAAAAGACTTGTGTAAAATAATAGTGTTATAAGATAAGTTATGAACTAAATGAAGGTCTAATAAAAACCTGGCTACATCTTCACCCTGTGGATTACATGAATCGACTTGACCAGTGTATCCATCGTTTTTTGCGAATACCTGTTTTTTGCGAAGAACTTGAGCCATCTAGTTGGTTATTGTCGCAAAAGCTCTTGGAGCAGAACTCAGTCAATGGTAGACACCGTCGATTTCCAAAGTTGCTTTTGATATATCAGGCGTTAGAATCTACGAGACTCGAATGTGAAAGTATGCCTGCGACCTACCCTGCGACAGATCCACTTTGCAGAGCCGGTCTCCCGGCTGAAGAAAATATGAAACCCAAAACATGTTCAGAAGTTGTTTTGATGTAGTGATTCAGAGCCCTTAAGTTGAAGACATTCTGTGCAGTACCGCCAGTACCGTCTGTTTTCCGTACTAACTAATACGATACCTGGAAATCATTTTCAGTATTGTTTCTGGTGCTCCCAACTGCCCAACACAAGCTCGTGAATCCTGGAGATGATAGATAAGTTTTTTGTGCCTCTGCCTACCTTATATCACTCCAAGAGGCGTCGTGTTGGAGGCTACATAAAAGCTTTAAATGTTTTTCTGAGGATTTAAGAACCGATGGTTCCTATTTCGTTTGAAAATTAAATAAAGCACTAGTTAAACTTTTTCAGGAATATCGTCATATAGGTTATGGCTTATATTGAAAAACTCCATATATATTGTCTTTTACCTTATTTAAATACTGAGTATTATTCTGATGCGGCTGCAATTATTATTGGTTAGCTAAAAATGTTGTTAAGTCACAAATTTCTTTTTACATCCGTTTGTATAATTACGGTCTAAGTGACACCTGCGTTTGCCCCCTTCCTTTTTTTGCTACGGTGGTTAGCAGAGTCTGAAGAGCTAGTGGATGAACTATCACTATCGGAGCTAGAATTTAGAAATTATTCCAATCGTCGAAAACAACATCGCGGTGCAGGTTCGTCATTTTCACATATTTTACTAGCATTTCCATTCATCCAAAAAATAAAATGCTGAAAAGCTAGTCATTAAATTAATAATTTCATTATATTAAACTAAAATTGATTTAAGTAATAAGTAATAACCAAAATTTTATTTGAACGGAAAAACCGTTAAAGAAAAATAAGATGCAAATATTTTATACTTCTTTCATCGATAGTAATAATTAATTAAAATATAATTAAAAACCAATTGTCATTATATTAACAAAATAAATTATTAAATTAGTACTTATATAAAGAAAATAGTTCTTACTTTTTCATTTTTATTTTATTTCACATATTAAAATATATTAAATTTAATTAATATTAAAAGAATATAACATACCTGTAGATATTTATTTAATATTTATCCTTGAAATAAATTCAATTATACCTGTGTACAAAAACACTACCGTATCGGGCGGGAAACAAGACGCCAATGAACTGGCAGACGAGTTAGCTCGCATCACCTTTTTATGGATTGTATTGACGTCTTAACGGTATGAATAAAAAACAATGCACTGTTGAGAAAATCGTCTACAAAATGTTGGAATTACTTTTTATCACTTTAATATAAAAAACCCTTTAAAAAACAGAAAACCTCTATCTGCCCGCTAACTTGGCGATCGTCCTTTTTCACCTGGCATATGAAAGACGGGCGTGAGTGTGAAGAGAGCAGTAGAAAATAGAATACGGGCTCTTAATATGGCAAATATATTATGGCAATGTTTGCCGGGACAGCTAGTTTCTTATAAAATAAATGAATAAGTAATGTGACAATTTCAGGTTTGCACAACGTGTTTTCACACCAGCTGCCCGAAATGACAAAGGAGTACATATCTCAATTGGTTTTTGACCCGTAAGTGTATCAGATTAGTCATTACTCATTACATATGATATTAAACTTTAATATTTGAACAAATAAATCACTACCATATATGTTGTAGTTAATTATTTTATTTGCTATAGTCAATACTTGTAATATTATTTCAGTAAACACAAAACCCTGGCTCTCATTAAAGAAGGACGGCCGATTGGTGGAATTTGCTTCAGAACATTTTATTCGCAGGTAATATATTGCAATACATTTTACACATTCCTTATTGAGCAGAAAATGTCATTGTTACAATAAAATTTTATTATAGTTTCTGTATCCATACCAAATGAAGTTTTAAGTTTTTTGAAAAAATAAGAAATAATCATGAGTTAACTACGCGCCCCTGGACTTAAAGTCATCATTGATATTAAAGCCTTGTATCTAGGGTTTCAGCGAGATCGTGTTTTGCGCGGTGACGTCCAACGAGCAGGTGAAGGGCTACGGAACGCACCTCATGAACCATCTCAAGGACTACCACATACGGGCCAATATCCTGCACTTCCTTACCTTCGCCGACGAGTTCGCTATAGGTGCGAAGATTTTGATGTTTGTAATACTAAATACGGATCGGAACGGATCGACGCTGTATCTTACATGGACTATCCATGTAAGATGCCTTCGAAAATGTTGTTCTTTCTTGAATGGGTACCCATTTACGAACTATTTAAAGTAACTTCATTGATTTCTGGAAAATTAACAGGTTTTTGTTTTTATTTCCATTACGCGCCATGACATTGACAATGACTACCTCGTTAATTTCCAAAAGACAGAGATTTACGAAAGACATACTAATGATGCTATTAATTGATCCAAGGTACCTCAAGAGTTAAGGTAAATCCATAAGGACCTTACCCTTATTCTTAAAATATGAAGCAATAACATCATAGTAAAAAGCAACGTTCCAGGCTACTTCAAGAAGCAAGGGTTCAGCAAGGACATAGCGTTGCCGCGCGCGATGTACGGCGGATATATCAAAGACTACGAGGGCGCCACGCTCATGCACTGCGAGCTCAACCCCCGCATCGTGTACACTCAATTCACCGCTGTCATACGACGGCAGAAGGAGGTAAGGGCTCCCACACATAACTACGAATTCGCATCGCATCGCAAATATCTCCGACAAAATTTATAATAAAATTACGAGTATTTTCGATAATCTCGTACATTACGATGGGATGCGAATTCGCAGTTTTGTGTATGAGCCCTAACAGCTTAGGGCTCCTACACAAAACTGCGAATTCGCATCGCTTGCCATCGCAAGCGATTCCCACCTGTGAACTGTTAAGTAGCGGTAGAAAGTCACGGTGAGTACAAAATAAACATGCACGCTGTGTTTCTGTCGCTACCCGCCGTAAAGAACCACCTAAGGCCGGCCATAGACGGACCACATCTTACAGTCGAAACCGACTGCAAAATGCGGTCGCCGCACGACGATCTGCAGGCCATACACGGACCGCTCGATCGCTTGATGACCGCTTTAGAGGCAGTCGGGACCCGTCTATGGCCAGTCTAATTGTCATAATATTACGATGTGTCGAATGTTTCATCGTCAATCAAATCATCAAAATCAATCAAATCATCGTTTTTAGGGCAGTGTTATGACTACAATTTGTGTGACACAAATTGTAGTCATACTTCTTCGCGAGGAGTAGTGAGTAACAAAAAGCTTGGTACCACCGCCTACATGCCGAATAAGAACAATTTTCCTGAAGGTTTTCTATGAGATATAGCTCAGTTGCTACTTGTTAGGCCGGTATAAATAGTCAGTACTTAAGATGCGACCCGGTCTCAAGACGCGGTTTGGCTCTGTGATTGGTCCAAATTTTGACAACCAACCAATCACAGAGCCTGAACCGTGTCTTGAGACCGAGATGCATCTTGAGTACTGACTATTTATACCGGCCTTAGTGTCGAATGTCTACCTAGGCAATATGAATATATTGCCTAGGTAGACATGTATGTAGTTATGACAATAATTCATAATATGTATATGTAACGTATTATCTTTATTTGTTCACAGATTGTAAAGAAGCTCATCGACATGCGACAAAAAGAGGTGCGGAAGATACACCCTGGACTGACCTGTTTCAAGGAGGGTGTCCGCAGCATACCTATCGAGAGTATACCTGGGGCGCGCGAGGCGGGCGTGCGGGCGACGCGCGCCGCCCCGCCCCCTGCGGACTTCGACCCCGCCCCACTGCGGCAGGTGCTTACTGCGGTAAGTGTTTTTCTGATGTGGAATATGCAGAAGATACACCCCGGACTCGCGTGTTTCAAGGACGGCGTGCCCAGTATACCTGTAGAGAGTATACCTGGCGCGCTGTAGAGAGTATACCTGGCGCGCGCTATAGCACTCAGTATAGCTATATGGGTTCGAAAGATCGTTACATGGTATATAAAAAAAAAAATAGAGGTGATTTAACTGTTTTATTTCAGGTGAAAAATCACGCAGCGGCGTGGCCGTTCGTGAAGCCGGTGGACAAGGCCGAGGTGCCGGACTACTACGACCACATCAAGTATCCCATGGGTTAGTAGTTACTGTATTAATAATTAAAAATATTACCCTGTCTAGTAACATAAAGTTTTCTGAGCACTATTCGTTAAATGGTTCACAAGCATCTTGTCTCCTGGGCGTCAATGTCATTTTATTCGCAAATCATGTCCAACAAGTGCCGATTTACAAGATGGCGGCATTTGGCCTAAGTCTCGAAATCAGCGGGTAGCGGGGCGGTGGCAAAGGCGGCGCGAGGGCGGTGCGTTGCAATGTATTGATTTATTTGGAACTGCCTCGACAGCAGCGGCGCGGTGTGGCGTGCGACGCGCGAGTCGCGACGTTCTAGACGGCTTCCCGCGTTACCGCCACAGCTCCCGTCCTGCTGTCTGCTGATTTCGAGGTTGAAGTCTTAATTTCGATATTGGCCACACCCCAATCCCATAGAACTAGAACGTTAGAAAAGGCATTCCATACAATCGTCAGCGCGAAAATGTGTCACCCTCGAGATGAGTGAGCCTCACTCATCTGAGAGTAGTGCGCTCTAGGACGCGTTGACAGTCGGACGTGTATAATTCATTGCTTACCGCGTTGTTTTTTCCTACATTTCGCTCCAGAATGCCGTCCTGTGCCTTCCGACAGTGCAGTAACAACACGAGGAATACAAATAAAGCCAACGGTGTAATAATTACACCTAATTACTAAGATTTCATTAATATTTAATTTATTATCTTCCATTTTACGAGAAAAATCAAAGCGAAGCGTAAAATGAGCGAAAGAGAAAGTAGTATATTATGCTGTTAGCGTAAGACAAAAAAGCACGACAATATTTTCTCGATTCGATTAAAGCGTAAAATGAGCGAAAGAGAAAGTGGTATAATATGCTATTACTGTAAGACAAAAAAGGACGACAATATTTTCTCGATATACATTTTGCATGCAAAAACATTGCTACAGTTTTAATGGCGTATGCCTTATCTAATGTATTGACATCGTTGCCCAATCCATACTAATATTATAAATGCGTCTGTCTGTCTGTCTGTCTGTCTGTTACTTCTTCACGCTCAAACCGCTGAACCGATTTTGCTGAAATTTTGGCATGGACATACTTTGGGTCTATAGGATACTTTTTGTCCCGGAAAAATGTATGGTTCCCGCGCGATAAACGAATTTTGGCGCAACGGAGTTGCGGGCATCATCTAGTAGATCATAAAAATCTTTGATGTATAGATCTGCGCACGATGGGCGAACGGCTCAAGGCGCGGTACTATGTGTCGCGGCGGCTGTTCGTGGCGGACATGACGCGCATCTTCACCAACTGCCGCCTCTACAACTCCCCCGACACAGACTACTACCGGTGAGTTTGCGAACGGGACGGACTGTGCTCCTGCCTCTTACTCGCAGCATGTTGAAGTCGTGAAGTGCATAACATCACTGATTCGTGCCAGAGTATTGGAGAGTTAAGGTGATCGCACATTTATCAGCACGCATGCACCGAACGCGCCGTGTTGTAGAATTTGTCGTATGAAATTATATGAAACCTCTCATGTTCGTCCGCACATGACAGGTTTCATATAATTTCATGCGGTGCGTTCAACGCGTACGGCGCGTACGCTGCTGACTAATGTGCGATCAGCTTTATTCAGCCCTGAATTTGAAATTAAACGATTTTGACATAGAAACAAATTATATGCACTTGATACTGCATTGTTTTGCTACTTTGAATTATTTAAAAATAACGCTGATGTGAGCGTGCACCCTAATTAGGGCAGCCTTGTTTGGAGATATGTAGTTATTTATATAGAGATAATACCTTCACCCTTTTTTATTGATATAAAATATTTTTTTCCACGAAAACGTAAGGTTAAATTGTGAAGGAGCAAGAAAATAGCGTCTTCTAATCAAATTCGTCAGTCTCCTAGGATCTAGACAATTCTTTACAAAAAAACCCATTCTAATGATTCTATTTGAACGATTGCAGGTGCGCCAACACCCTTGAGAAGTACTTTCAGGCGAAGATGAAGGAGGCGGGGCTGTGGGACAAATGATCCAGGTACACCTTCGTCGAGCTCATCATGCGCGACCTCACCGACCCCGCTCCCGGCCCCGCCCCTCACACCAGCAGAGATGAGTAAACGACAGCCCCGGATATACACATGACTGGTGAGACATGTTCAATACTTAAGGAGTACTCGGTGCTTGATTATCATTATAATTATGTAATAAAATGAGGTACTTAATTTTTGTCCGAATTTCCCTTTAAATAAATGAATCATGGATACAAAGTAAATTACGCGGCTAGGCAAGTAGGCACTATGCGGCCGGCGCGGCGGTGTACGCCATCAAAGAAACACCGCGCCGCTACCCTTCCATGCGTTGGGTTAATCATAATTATTTAACTTTAGGTTACATTTACTCAGTGATCAATTGATATATTTTTTTTTCACCTAATATAATGGAAGGACTTGGGGGAGGCATTTGCCCAGCAGTGGAACAGCGTAGGCTCTTAAAAAAATGTAATAGCCAAATATCACGTCCTCGAGTATTGAACATGTCTCACCAGTCACGCAGTACATATTATGTATAGGCAGTATATGCCATGGCCTATCGGCGGCAACGTCCTATCGCATTCTAGGGGCGGCGACAGAGTTCGTACATAGGCGCTGCGAAATTAAAGTGATCTATACTCATAAAAAATATAAGTCCGGCCCTAGTGAACGATATAGATAAAGTTGTGTGTGTAATGTTGAGTGATTGTGGAAAAATAGTGCTAAATGTTAATGCACTACTATCTTATTAGGCAGGTGCAAGTGTGCGTTAGTTTAAATGGAGTATGGAACGTTTTATGCTAGTAGTGAGGAGAACATTTTGTAAATAGAAAAATATGCAAGTCTATATAAATGTTTTTGTTTTGCAGTAGTGAAAAAATGCTTAGTAAAAAATAATTCATGCCCACTTATTGTAAATTGGGTGTATTCTAGGTAAGATTAATGAAATCTATGTAATCAGGGTCACTTATATTAAAAGAAGTATCGGAGTGGGATATAAATGCGTAGAAAATAAATGCATGAAAATTTAATGCTGCTGGAAAAGTACTAGAAAATGCAGTAGGCAACATTAATCCCTCGATCGTGGATTCCTGGAAATCTATTGATTTCGCGGTCAAATTCGATCGCTTGGAAGTTGAAGCCGTCATAATAATGCACTTATGGTGTGTAAGTATTTATCATATTATAATGATGTTAAAAATAAAAAAATGTACTATAAGTAATTATTTTAACAATTATTAAGTAATAAATATCTACAGTCAGGGAGCCCTAGAACATTTTTTTTATTACTATCAAGCTAATTTTTTGTGAGTAGCTAACAGAGGGAATTCACACTTTGATTTAATGGTCCTAAAATATGGATTGTTCTATTTGTAGGACAATGTTACTCTTAAATTATATAACTATTAACCTACCAATATTCAAAAAATCAGCTGGTTAGGGTTCCGTTTTAGGGTTGACTATCGTACTCTAAAACGGAACCCTAACCAGCTGATTTTTTCAGCAGGGCTCCCTGACTACTAGTACCTACTCTAAGATCTCCTTTGGTACCTTCTTCGTATAATATTTTAATGGTCACATAATTTAATGAAGCTTCTTATTGTTATAATAAATTACATAATATATTTTCGTGCTTATGTAAAGTTTCTCAGTTACATCTTCACACTTATAAAACTGGAGGACCGATTTAGAATTTAGATAAACTTTGGAATGGAGGCACTATTGTCTCGGAAAATGTTGTGTATGAAAATGCTAGGAACATCTAACAAGTTAAAGATATTTGTAATGCATAAATATGGACGTCTAGGCAAATTATTGATTGAGTGCTAATGTATAATTTGTATGGAACATAATGTTTCTTTGTCTTTATTAAAAAATGATTTACTCACTTCAACTTAGTTTTATGTAAGTATATGTAAATATAATAATTATGGGAGCATTTTTAATATTTAATTCAGAATAAAAATTGTTTAAATCCTATGCTTTGCTTTTTTTTTTGCTATTTCTCTATAAGTACAGTAGGTTTTCCAAAAGTAACTTAGGGTCTACACAGACGGGCCGCATTTCAAGTTCAAGCAGTTCCGCAGTTCAAGTGCAGTTTTAATGCAGTTGATAATGGTTTGCAGTTTTATTGCAGTCGTGTCAACTGCATTCAAACTGTACTTGAACTGCAATTTGCAGTTGAAATGCGGTCCGTCCGTGTAGACCCTTAGTGAACATCTTTGCAAGAACGTTTTTTGTCCCTTTCTTTTGCTTTATTTGTGATAAAACGTTTTGCCAACACAGGTCCTACTTTTAGATAAAACATTATTTCCTTGTGTTATCTGCCCTTGCCCCCTTCTTATAAATTATAAGATAGCTTGTTTACTTATTTTAAAATGATTAGGTATATATACTGTAAATATTTTTATTACGGGGTATTAACGGCCGCTGCCATTCCGGTGTGCGCGGCCCTCAGTCTGTACCACTGATCGTTACTTGTAGGGTGTGTGCAAATAAAACTCAACTACTAAATACTGTATTGGTTTTTATTGAAACACCTGAACACGCGCGGAAGTACGGTCCGTTATATGAAGGGAATGTAAATATACTTTTATATCGTAATCATATTATATATAAAGTACATACCAGTCTCCTTGTTAATGTTAAAATCCGATGGATTTCATTATAATAAGTACTTTAATGTACTGCACAACTTAAATGCTCACTTACAACTATGAACTTAACATAAACGAATGACATCGCTCGAAAATCAAACCTTTGGTTCTTGAACATAAAGCCAAAATCGCGAAGCGACGTAACTCGTTAATTTCAGACTAGATTTTCAGCTAACATTTTAGAACAAAAATTAAGTATTGTTAACAGTCTACCGCTAATTCCTAGCCCAACTGAATGTAAGGTGGTAAAAATCTAGAGTGCTCTCACACAAGGTGCATCCAGATGTTTCTAGCTATCTGGAGATGTTACATTTTTTCTTTGCATGCTTATGTGAAAGTACCTCTAAAACTAAACAATTAACGCTTAATCTATGTTAAAATGAAATGCTTAACCGAAATTAATATCCTAAAATAATCTACAAAATAAAAACTTCAATGAACACTACAAACAAAAACTCGCATTCCGTTGAAGTCAACTATACCGAGGTTTGTCTCTAGTCTATTGTATATTTTCATCTTTTTTCGTATTTTAAGGGCCTGTTTCACCGCTTCCTGATAAGGCTATCCACCACTTAACTTGACACATAGAGTATGGAGATCAGAGTATCAGGAAGCGGTGAAACAGGCCCTTAAACTCTTTTCGAGCAATAATGAACTCATATGGTGTATAAGTCTGAGCTAAATTTAATAAACTTATATGTAAAAAAGTAAAAACACGAGACAACATACATATAGTCTAACACCGTATTACATTCTTACATCTAGTTTAAAGTTAGACCGTGCATCAAGTATGGATGGATCGCTTTGCAGCGGGCCACCAACCGACACTATACTCTATATACATATGAATGAATATAATTATGAGATCAACCAAATCCATGCATTAAGTACGAATATAAACAAAAAAAGAAAAAATATTAATTGCCACCATGTAGTGAATTCTTGAAAACATGCAAATAATCAGAGTGCAATATTTAGATGGGCCTTGGAGTAAAAGCAACGGACTGCCTGATAAATAAATAGTAATGTTTGTGACTCGTGAATATGTTTTGTATTACAAAACAATGAATTTAAATTAGGATTCCTCCATGAGGTTTAAGTAACGTAGTATCGGTCCATTTGAAATTACAGGTCTAATCCCTCAGCTAACCGTCACTACATTAGGAGAATATGATGTATTTTATTTAATATCAACAACCTTTTTAGTACAGTCAATATTAAGTCTTAACACAGTAGGTAAATAAAGGTAAGGTCGCGGAACACGTAGAATTTTGTACATCGACTCATCACTACTCGGCTCGCTCACGAATATATTGCTATTCCTGCGCGAGTGAAAGAGACAGGTAGCAATGAGTATATTATATGTGCGAAATCTACGTAATCCGCGACCGAACCTTAACATAAATAATTATTCAGTCACTTATGGCCTGTTTCACCGCTTCCTGATAAGGCTATCCACCACTTAACTTGACACATAGAGTATGGAGAATCTGTCAAATAAGTCTATCGGGCACCTTATCAGGAAGCGGTGAAACAGGCCCTTAGTATAGTAACTTAACAAATCGCGTCTAGTCACAGTTGATTTCAAAATATTCCACCTGATTGTTCCATAAGTTCATCTTGCACTTATATATTACGCAATATTAAGTGTTAATATAAAAGACACCGTACATACTATTTATATTATAATTTATAAACGATGTATGAAAAGACATATAAATATATAGATGTGTTTCAACATAAATATTCTTACAAAATGAATATAAAACATAGTATATTTAGTTTAATATGTAACTGCCTTCAGTTCAGGGCTGTCCCAAACGTTCGGCTGGAGGGTACGTTCGGGGACTTAGGGTTAGCACATTCATAGCTGACTAGGCGGAGTCGCGGTGAATTACGAACTAAAACTAAACCTACGAGTTCGTTACAAAAATATCACTTGTCATCCACTTATTTATCACTGGAAGTTCTTTTTTTGTTTCTTTTTTGAGTATTTTTTCGTTAATGAACACATCACAACGGGCACTCGTCAGCCGCACTGTTGGGAACTCGAACGCTCGCAGACTCGTACACGTGATATCGAGTTGATGCCTCAGAGTCACTGCATATTTGGCACGAGGGGCGGCCGGCCTCAAGCTTCGCGGCCGGGCCAAACGAGATGTAAACCTGGCCTTCCCCGTTCTAGAGGGAAACGTGACCCTAGTCACGGGCAAAGGCCGGCCCTCACAAGGCTGGGGCCCTTGTGGCCCACGGCCGGCCCTCAGACGTCGGCGGCGGAGACCGAGGCGCCGTCGTCGCGCGCGCATACGATGCTGCTGCGGGACGGGGACGGGGCTCGGGAGCTGAAATATAAAATATTTTATAACATCGTGTAATGTTTGAATATTGATTGTGTAATACAGTTTGTATAATACAGTTGTGTGATTGTGTAATACAGTTTGTTTTCGTACCCTGCGACTTTGTTAGCGCAAAAAATATTGTAACCGAGTATTTTCCCACGATTTCAAGTGGCATAACATACGTATTTAAACCGTGACCAAAGAAAAGGGATCAATGTTTATATTATGTTTAGATTAATTCCGAAAAAATGATTGAATTCTAATATATATAAAATTCTCGTGTCACAGTGTGCATAATTGAACTCCTCTGAAACGGCTCGACCAATTTTCGTGAATCTTAACGAGCACATCGGTTAGGGTTGAGAATCGGACATCTACTTTTTATATTTATGTGCATTTGTTGAATAAATAATAGTAAATTATTACAACTCGAGACTGACGGCGACCATTGTGCGACGGCCGACGGGATAGCGATGGACGTTGCCATGGTGACATACTTATTTAGTCACTTCAATAAAATCATATGGGCGAAATACTTTATATGGCAAAACAACGTTTGCCGGGACAGCTAGTAATATAATATCTGTGATAATATAATATTACCTGTCGAGTCTGACTGGCGGCACAAGATGGTCCGGCGAGCCGGCGCGGGAGCTCCGCCCGCTTCCCGCCTCCGAGTACGAGTTGTCGCTCGTCAGCTGTAAGAAATAACATGTTACTTTTTTATTTATTTAGTGATATTTTTGCTTACGAACGTCACTTTCGTAAAACGTATTTGAATATGGCATCATCGCTAAAGGCCATAAGGCCCGTATTCACTTTCATTAGTAATAAGTGCAAGTGATTAGGGCAGGTGATTAGTTATTAGGAAAAAGTAAGTGTGGACAGCGACTGTTTAGTGCAAGTGATTAGCCGCCTGCGTAGTACGCAGCGTAGTAACGCTGCGTAGTAACGCTGCGTAGTAACGTGATTAAGGCCTGTATTCACTTTGATTAGTGCAAGTGCAAGTGACTAGTAATTGAGGCAGTGGAGTGCACTAATCACGTTACTACGCAGCCGGCTAATCACTTGCACTAAACAATCGCTGTCCACACTTACTTTTTCCTAATAACTAATCACCTGCCCTTAATCACTTGCACTTATTACTAATGAAAGTGAATACGGGCCATTAGTTCTGTATTTACTCTGATTAGTGATTAAGTGCAGGTGACTAGTACAGGTGATGAGTGATTAGTAGAAAGTAAGTGTGGACAGCGACTGATTAGTGCAAGTGACTAGTCGGCTGCGTAGTAACGTGATTAAAAGCGTGTTCTATTTTTTGCGAGTGCAAGTGTGTGACAGATGAAAACCAATTTTGGTTTCGTTTGACAGCTCGAGATTGTTACTATTATTCCGCTAGGTATATTAACTTTATGGGCCAGACTGACGTAGTGTGCCGTGTGAAGCGTCCATAGATATAGTATATCATTATTATATATACCTATTAAAAGTACAAAAGGACACCCTTTCGATTACTTACATACTAATCCATACTTATTACTTACTAATATACTAATAATATTATAAATGCGAATGTGTGTCTGTCTGTCTGTTACCTCTTCACGTTTATACCTCAGAAGTCAGAACCGATTTTGCTGAAATTTGGCATGGAGATACTTTTGAAGTGTCCTGTCCTGTTGAGTCCTGGGAAAGGACATATAAAAATACTTCATGGTCAAATAGTTTTTAATAAAACCAATATTAAAAATGAAGGACATGTCAAAATGGCAGTTTTATTTTTGAAACTTGGATGCTCGTGTTGACAGCTACTACTGAATTTACTAAATTAAATTACTAAAGAGCCACTAAACAAGAATTGGACACTACTTGCACTACACACCTGCACTCCACTGCCTCAATAATTATTAGTCACTTGCACTTGCACTAATCAAAGTGAATACAGGCCTTTAGTAAAAGTTAAATTCGATAATTTCGACATCGTAGTAATAAAATATGAAAAATGTATGCTGGTTCACAATCACCATCATCACCATCCCATTAATTTCATTCACCCATTCATCATAGGCACCAGTAGTTATAGATCAGTTAACTAAAGCTGGCACGTTCACAGTGCTCACACTTATGCAATTTCACTATACAGTATGTTTAAAAATATAATATGTTTGCATCATGATACAAATTATCGTATAATCTGCGTACGATAATAATATGCTATCGTACATCGTACGTACTGTTTTGCAGCACCCTCTGTGTAAGTTTTTAAAAAAAAACCAAAAGTTCACCCTAAACTAATTTATTTTCCCAAAATTAAAATTAGTTACACTTTGCTACAAGTTACGACTTCCCACACCTTACTAGCCCGGCTTCCAGATTCTAACTGTTCGATAAATTGAATTAAAATGAATGCTAAACGAAAACTGCAACGCAAACGGAAAAATATGGTAGAATATAGAAATGCTTACTAAACGTAATGTACTAAGTAACTAGGGATGTAACAGCTCCCCCCTTTTGACGAAGCTTTATCTTTTTAAGATAAGCGAAGTTAAAAAGATAGAGACATAAAGTGTGCGAAGTCTACAGAACATAGAAATATAAAACATAGAAAACATAAATGAAATAGAAAGTTAATAACTAAAAATAAAACATCATAGACATTAAAACATTGACATAATAAAACACCAAAGATTCCATAAAATTGAAAAATCGTAGACTTCGTAAAATATAGAAATTGATTCAATAATAGAAAATAGAACAAAATTATCAAATTAAAAATTTAAATTTCTATTCGAAGAAAATTGACTTTTGTCAAAAGTATTTGCTCGATGTTGCAATGGCAAGGATTTGACTGATTGTCTTTCTTCATCTGAAGAAGAAATCTGAGTCATCTCAATAGAATTTGAAATTTTAGATTTATGTCGAATATTTTTCTTATTATTACATTGATTAAAAATTTGAATGCAACATCCTGACTCGTTCATAGAATTTTTATTTTTAAAACATCTGAAAATATTATAGACAATATACAAAAATAGACACACAATTAAAATATAAGTAAATGTAGAATAATAATGGCCATATTTAATAAAATGAGATTCTTTCTCTAAATTGTTAATTTCATTTTCTAAATTATCCATTTGATGAGAAGCATATTTTAAAGAATCTAAATTTATTTTACTTAAGGAAATAGGAGATAAATGTGGTAAACTTTTATTAAATATGTCCTTTTTACAACAATCGTCTTCGGTAATATCAAAACTTATATCTAAAGGAGATTTAATCATAAAAGAATAAGAATTAGTAGGTAACAATTGTAGAGTTTTAGAATAGCCGACACAATCAGCTGTTAATTTAACAATACCAGTACCCTGGATAGAAAAATCATTAATTTCATCATCACAACGAATAGTTAATTTATTTGGCTTTGACTGTACAAAAATCCATTTATTATTTTGCAACTTTTGCCATATATCGATATTACCGTATAGAATTTTAGAATTACATTCGGAGGGCAACGAAAGTGTGACCTCGGTTAAGATTTTTGATTCACAATTTGGATTACTTATACAAGAGTAAATGTTGAACAATTCACAAATAGAATAATTACTAGTTATTAATTTACAATCATTTAAAGAGCTCAGCATAGCATAATGCAGTCTGTCGTCGCTCAAGGCGATATATGAGTCAGAGGGTTGAATTAACGCGAAAGTATTATGAGCATCATCATGAGGCGTTGGCAAAGGAATATTTTTATACACCATAAATTTTTCAGGTGTGACTAAAGGAATTTGCAAAATAAAAATAATTTTATTATTTAAGAAGTAGGAACTAAGTTTAGAAATATCGATTAAAGTATGTATATTTTCTATACTAAGAGAAATTGGAAACTCCAATTTTTTACTTATTTGATTGCTATGCTTAATTAACTCATTATAGAGACTTATAGGACTAATTACACTAGGATGTAAAACATTCACTTTAGAAAATAAGATAGAATTTAAGGTAGTATCTAGTAAATTAGAAATAGTAAGCAAAGAACCTTCGATAATATTAAGTAAGTTATTTAATTTAGAATTGTATAATAATAGATTATCTGTATCCGTAATATTAGAAAGAATATTATTCATATTATTAATTTGCGTATTTAATTTCATTTCATTTTGATTGAGCTTGTAAATAGTAGTATTAAAATTATTAATTGTAGACTTTATAACGTGTATATTATCACGCATTAAATGAAACATTTCGGATTCGCTTTTCTTGCAAGACTCAATTGCAGCATCATATTTTCTAGCATCGTCAGCATCTAACGTGCCGAAGAAAAACTTTAAAATTTCGCCACCAAACTCTAGTGACCGTTTGACTTTACTAGTCTTATGATCGGAAATAATATGAGACAAAGATTGTAATTTAATACTGTTTCTATGAACTAAGACCTCGATAGGGTTAGATATGTCTTTACAAAAATTTAAATCTTGCGATTGAATCTTGTTACAAATATCAATTGTATTAGATAAAAGATTTTGTATTTTGTTTAAATAAGGTTCAATAGAAAGTAAATCGATATGCGTAACAACTTTCCAGTAATCATTATAAAAATTAACATAAGTAATAGGTTCAAAGTAAATTCCTGGACTATGCGATATAGGAATGATATTTGACTCCGCGTCGCTGCGGCAAAAGCCATGACAGCATAATATTCTGAAAAGAAAGAGACGAAATATGTTTTTATAACATAGAGATAGAAATTTAGGAAGTGGCAGGCTTAATTTCATTAGTATGATGTTTGACATTTTTGCGACCTATTTGTAAAGTCACATTATGTTTGTTATGAACCTTCAGAATTTTATATGGGCCTTTCCATATAGGAGATAAGGCTTTTCTTAATCTATGATGGTGTTTTAAGTACACCATATCACCTGACTTATAAGAAACTTCGCGAGAATTAGAATCGTAATATTGTTTTGACCTTTCTTTACTACTAATAAGGTTCTGAATTGCTTTTTCGCGACTAAAGCGCATTCTATATTGTAAAGCACGAATATATTCATTATAAGTAGTATTATTATTACTCTCGTATAAAGAACTAGGAATAGAAGGTTTATAGCCGAACAATAGTTCATGTGGCGTAAAATTAGTTGAAGAATGCGGCGTCGTATTATAAGCTAAGATTGCAGTAAATAAATAGCAATGCCAATCGTTTTGGTTTTCATTGACAAAAGATTTTAAATATTCTTTTAAAGTTGCATGAGAGCGTTCTAGTGCGCCATTTGTTTGAGGATGATAAGGAGTAGTAAATAATGCTTTTACTTTCAAAATTTCAGTTAATTGTTTAAATAAATCAGACGTAAAGGACGTACCTAAGTCTGTTAAAATAGTTTTAGGAAATCCGAAAAGAGACATAAAATGAACAAGATTTCGAGCTATTTCGTCACTTGTCGACGAAACCATAGGATAAGCGCTAGTGAATTTAGTAAGATCATCTTGTAACGTTAAGATGAATTTAAAATTTTGGAAACCCGCGTCGGGCAGAGGGCCCACAATATCCAGAGCTAATCTCTCAAATGGCCTTGTAGAAGTAGAAGTTATCTCCATTGGAGCTTTATTAGATTTACGTAAAGGCTTGTTGATTTGGCAAAGTTTGCATTTTTTAACGTAATGCTCAATATCAGAGCGCATTCCTTTCCAGTAATAACTGGCTTTAATTCTTTTATACATCCTTTGAGAACCTGGATGACCTGCAATAGGCGAATCATGATTTTCTTTTAAAATTTTAGGAACTTCTACCGGAGTAGGATAAATTAATTGATTTTTGTAAATATAAATTTTAATATTAGTATTATGAAAAATATAGGAAATCATATTGTAAATTTTAGTATACGATAACTTAGAAAATGGATCTGAAAAATCTGAAATAGCAAGATCCGTAATATTTTGGCAATCGACTAAAATATTTCTTAATTTAATTAATAGATTAAAAACATCTTTATAATGAGTTTCATCAAAATGATGAACTTTAGTAAAAAGGAAATAGTAATTTTTATCTTTTAAATTATAATGTTTAATTGTGAACGGCTCACGTTCAGAATTTAGTAATTCGTCAGCATTTTCTAGCTGCGATAAAATTTCTTCGCAATGCGGAATAGAATTGTCGAAATCTAGAGAAACTGGACACGCAATATTATTTAATTTAGATAAATGTAAACCTTGTGTACATTCTTCAATAATAGTATTAGAAATAGGAAGTTGATTAGTAAATTGACTTTTAAAGTATTTTTCATAGGTTAAATTATTTAAGTTGTTTATATTAAGTGCATTGACCGGACACCTAGACAGAGCGTCGGCATTAGAATTGAGACGACCTTGTTTATAAACAATCTCGTAATCATACTCCTCGAGTTTCAAGCGCCAGCGAATGAGTCTGCTACCTGGATCTTTTACATTAAATAACCATACAAGTGGTCTATGATCCGTGACGATTTTGAATTTATTGCCATATAAATATGGTCTAAAAGTTTTGACGGCAAATAAAATTGCTAAGAGTTCCTTTTCCGTCGTAGAATAATTTCCTTCAGGCTTATTTAAAGTTCGCGAGGCGTATGCTATAGGTTTGTCCTTGCCTATAGGACCTTGAGAAAGAATTGCGCCTACAGCATAATTACTAGCATCTGTAGTAACATTAAAAGGTTGAGAAAAATCGGGATACTGGAGAAGAGGAGCAGAGATTAATTTTTCTTTTAAGAATTCGAATGTTTGTTGCTGTTCCGCATTCCAGTGGAATACAGCATCTTTTCTTAAGAGACACGTAAGAGGCTTGGTAAGCTTTGCAAAATTATCAATGAAACGGCGATAATAGCCTATTAGACCTAAGAAGGATTTGATATCTTTAGGATTTTTGGGAACTGGAAAATAGGAAACGGCCTTGACCTTATCAGGATTCGGAGTGACACCTTTATCGGTGATGACATGACCAAGATAAGCGACTTCATGTCGAAGAAATTCGCATTTATCTGGTTGAAGCTTTAAATTACTTTGACGAAGTTTGTCGAAAACGCGCTTTAATTTTTCAATGTGATCTTTCAAATTTTGGCTAAAAATAACGATATCATCAAGATATATAAAGCAATCTAGACCTTGTAGGCCTGACAATACGGTATTCATTAACCGCTGGAACGTGGCTGGGGCATTTTTCAACCCAAAAGGCATTCTGGTGAACTCATAATGTCCAGACATGCTTGAATTAGTGCTAATTGTAAAACCCGTTTTTGGGGCGTCCTTGGGACTCATTTTTAATTGATGGAACCCACTTGCTAAGTCTAAGGTACTGAAATATTTTGAATGACCTAGTTGATCTAGGATGTCTGTGATAAGAGGCAGTGGATAAGACTCTGAAACAGTGGCGTCGTTAAGGCGACGATAGTCTATGACGATTCTCCACTTTTGTTTGCCAGAAGCGTCTATCTTTTTCGGGACTACCCAAACTGGGGCGCTCCAAGGCGAAGAAGAAGGCCGGATTATTTTCTGATCTAGCATTTTACGGATTTGGGAATCGACCTCTTCTTTGTGACACTCAGGAAAACGATAGGATTTAACATGGATAGGAGGAGTGTCACCCGTATTAATACTGTGTTCAAGGACACTAGTACAAGTTAAAGGCTCGCCATCTAAATGGAAAATATCAGTGTAAGACGAGACGCAGTTTAAGAGAGCTTTTCTTTCTTCATTATTTAAATGAGAACATCGAATTGAATTTAGTACTTGACTTGCGCGATTAGATTTGGAACTAGAAATAGAATTTATACTAATACAATTTTTTGAATTATTTAGACATTCATTTTCGAATGGTGTTAATTTTACGTGATAATCTTTGACCTCAATATCGGACTCAGTGGTATTTAAAATAGTAAGGTTCACTTTTCCATTAGGTTTGACCTTTACTATGCAATTAGCGACATAAACGCCTTGACTTAAGGTATGATCTAGAACTAAAGCTTCATTGTTATGATAAAGCTCGGGCGAGAAATTTGATACAGTACACTCAATACAGGCTTCCGCACGAGCTGGAATGATATACGTTGGCTGAGTGTAAACAATAGGAACAGAATGATTATTTATAGTCATAGATTTAGAAGAATAATCAATGTTGGACTTAAAGAAATTGCAAAAATCACTACCGATAATACCATCGTAATTAGTTAAATTTATGTCATCGTTTGTCACATGAAACTTGTAATTAAATTTTTCGAAAGATATAGAAAATTCTAGTTGAAAAGTCCCTAATGTCTCGACAGGATTTTCGGAACTGTTAATGCCTTTTAGCTTAACGATTTCATGTGAAAGATCTGGAATTTGTGTTAGACAGGACCCCTTGATAATACTGATGGCTGATCCCGTATCAACTAGAAAACATAGCATACCCGATCCCGGTGCATGCTTACAATGCAAATAAGTATGAGGCAATGACACCTTCTTAGTATAATTATTAATTTCGTATATAAATTTAGAACTAGAACTAGGATTTATGTTAGATTTTAGTGACTTATTTTTAATATTAGAATTAGTATTTTGGACAATTTCGTCCTTAAAATTAATTTGACTCGGTTCATCTGACCGAGATGTAGATTTAGGATTATTTAAGTTAGAATTAGTAGAAGTTAATTTATTAGATTGAGACGATTTAGGCGATTGAGACGATTGAGACAAATTAGTATTAATTGAGTTAGAAAATGAGACATGTTTTGATTTAGAAATATTTTTACATTTTTGGCAATTATTTTGGCCATTAAAATTTAAATGACTCTGCTCTCTGAACAGAGATGAAT
This sequence comes from Lysandra bellargus, assembly GCA_905333045.1. NCBI lineage: Eukaryota > Metazoa > Arthropoda > Insecta > Lepidoptera > Lycaenidae > Lysandra > Lysandra bellargus. The sequence goes on along the minus strand of HG995340.1, from coordinate 6,285,726 downwards.
TATTTATTTGACTCGACTCTTTTGATCGAGATGAAGATTTAGTAGGACCCAAATTTTGGGATGAACTATGACTCAACGTTTTATTTTGTTGAGATGGACTCAGCATCTTGGGCTGAGATGTAAATTTAGAATTTGATTGACTCAACATATTTTGTTGAGATGGACTCGGCATCCTTGGCTGAGATGTAAATTTAGAATTTGATTGACTCAACATGTTTTGTTGAGATGGACTCAGCATCTTTGGCTGAGATGTAATATTAAAAAAATTTGTTTGACTCGGCGTTTTTCGTCGAGATGGACTCAGCATCTGTGGCTGAGATGGACTCAGTGACTGGGACTGAGATGTAGATTTAGAAAAATTTGAAAAGTTAGTTTGACTCAACGTTTTTCGTTGAGGTGGACTCAGCATCTTTTGCTGAGATGGACTCAGCATCTGTGGCTGAGATGTAGATTTAGAAAAATTAGAAGATTTAGAATGACTCAACATTTTTTGTTGAGATGGACTCAGTAACTTTGACTGAGATGGACTCAGCATCTGTGGCTGGGATGTAGAATTAGGAAAATTAGAATAAGATTTAGAATATATCGTGTCCTTATGATTTACGTTGGATTTTGGCAGACACGGAACCAAAATCCTTTTTAATTTAAATCATCGTGCTTGGATTGAGTCTGATGATCATTATTAGCATTATATTCAAAGTCACATGTATGTGAAGGAATATGACCGTCGTCACGTTGTGCGTTGCCAGCATTTATGCGGCGTTTCATATTAAATTGACGCTTACGACATTCCATGATCGTGTGACCGACGTTTTTACAATAATTACACGATTTAGCATAAAAAGTAGAATTATTATTTGACATAGAAATAGAATTATTTTTAGGATAAGAGTTAGAATTAAAATTATGTTGAGGATTTACGTGATAAGTTTTCTGAAAATTAGGCTTTTTATTTTTAAAACATTCAGAAGAGCCATGTCCGAATTTATGACAGATAGAGCACTGTTTTTGAGCCCTAGTGCTATTTTTAGATAAATTGAATAATTTCTCCTCATCAGTGGCATATTGAATTGCATCACTGAGGGTTTTAGGATTTTTACACCTAACAATAGTAGAAATAGAAGAATTTAAGCCCAATAAAAATGTATTTAAAGCGAGTTCTTCCATAGCCGCAATACGGCCGGGAAGTTCTTTTTCGTCTATGCAACTATAATGGATATCAGATTGAATTCGAGTTAAAATTTGTTCAATTCTTAGTGAATATTTTACAACATCCTCATTAGACATTTGTTTACAATTCTGAAGATCAGATAATAAATGAGTTGCGTGTTTCTTTTCGCCGAAAGTTGAGCGTAAAAATGTTTTTAATTCCGCCCAATTTGAAAATGTTTTTAAACTACAGGCAACTTGTGCCTTGCCTTCTAATTGAGAAATAATAAATTTGCATAAAATTAATTGTTGTTCTGGGCTGGCTAATAACATAGCATTTTCACAGTTTGTGAGAAATGCGGGAAGTGACTCTCTGTCACCAGAATAAGGTTTAATAAATTTAGTTAAAAATGAAAGCGTTAATTTTTCGGACATTTTGTCTTTAGATGACTCTCCTTTGACTGACATTATGAATTATGTTATGCTGAACTTGTATAAAAATTAGAAATAACACAGCAAAAATTTAGAAATTAAAAATAGAATAAACTAGGATTTAGAATTATTTTAGATTTAAGAGTTTGTAAATTTTAGATTTAGAATTCACTTCACGATTTAGAACACTTTAGATTTAGCACTTTTGATTTAGCACGATTTCTTGGATTTAGTAGAAACAGAGGATTTAGAAAAATTAGAAAACACTCACAGGAACACGACGATAACCTGCATGCCGTTGTCGTGGAGCCTGAAGTGGAGCCGGAGTCGCGTGCTGAGGCTACGCTTTACCCGGAGCTGGGGGCCGATGATGTGGCCCTGGCGAGTTAGACTGGAGCGGCTCAGACAGCACAGCACCGCTGTTGAAACTGCTGGGGCAGACCGAAGTCCTCGTGGGGTTGTAGCTGGAGCGGGCTCAGGCTAGGGCCTGAGGCTGACCGTCGTCCGAGTGTGTGAACCGGTTGGAGCAGGCTCGCGCAGAGGTGCGGAGGCTTACTGTCGTCCAAAAACGTGGTGCGGGCTCGCGCCTTCGGTGGCGGAGTCTTACCGTCGACCAAAAACTTTAAACACGGCGCACGGGTGCCACGGGTTCGTGATCCCTAGGTCTAAAACGTTAGACTTTTTTTTCGGGATCAAATTACATCCCACTTCTGACACCAATTTGTTTTGCAGCACCCTCTGTGTAAGTTTTTAAAAAAAAACCAAAAGTTCACCCTAAACTAATTTATTTTCCCAAAATTAAAATTAGTTACACTTTGCTACAAGTTACGACTTCCCACACCTTACTAGCCCGGCTTCCAGATTCTAACTGTTCGATAAATTGAATTAAAATGAATGCTAAACGAAAACTGCAACGCAAACGGAAAAATATGGTAGAATATAGAAATGCTTACTAAACGTAATGTACTAAGTAACTAGGGATGTAACAGTACGCACAAAATTATAGTATGTGCACGATAATTATCGTTCGGTTCCGAACGCTGGCCGCGCGCCGATCACACGTTACCGACTTGTGACATCACGCTGTATTTATAAACAGTAGCATAAGAAAAACAATAACTGTCCCCTTCACACTCATAAGATAGACCGCGCGCGAGAGAGACGGGCAGACTTTTTATGATGCGTATGCAGTACGACGTCACGCCACGCGCTTATTCACAGACACTACACAAGCGCAATGTTTAAATGTGTTGATCGTGCCAACTTTTGTTAACTGACCTGTACGACGTCGGACGTAGTAACGTTTATTCTTTTTGATTGAATTTTTTTTTAGTTTGAGTATCACATTTCACCGATTTGTAACCTCGCTGTCCAAATTTCCTAATAAAACTTTACTGAAAGATCAGATCATACAAACAATGAGTTCTTACCAGTGTGAGCGGGTGTCGGCCCCGGGAGGGGCTGACGGCGCGGCTGCGGGCCTCCTCTAGGTCCAGCTGCAAGATGCTCTCCTGGCTGCCCGTGAACTGAAAAAAGATAGAAAAGATTTCATACTTTGACTTGATGGTCCTAAAATATGGATTGTTTTATTTGTAGGACAATGTTACTCTTAAATTATATAACTATTAAACTACCAATATACAAAAGATCAGCTGGTTAACGTTACTTTTTAGGGTACAGTAGTCAACCAATTATTGCAATATTAAACCATCATAGAATCAATAATATTATCTATGGACGCTTCACACCGCGTCAGTCTGGCCCCGTGGTAAGTACCTGAATGACTTGTGTAATGTGTTACAGGTACCAGACAACGGAAATATATTTAATACTTTTTATACTATACATGTTACCGCTAGAATGCGGAATACGATAATATGCACATTAACGAGGTAAACTGCAGATGTCCATAAACCATACGTTAAAGTGTGAAATTTAAATCAAAAAAGCTTATATTTGCACTTCACCTAGTTAGTTTGCATAGTAACGAATAGTGCATCGTTAAATTGCGGAAGACAATGTATGACGGTCAGCTCGCTCGGCTCCCTTTGTGTTGTGGACTAAGTTCTAACCTAACCTAACCTACTGTTGGACTTTCTGGATTGTGTTTGTTTTTGTTTTGGTGGGGGACTGCGCTTAGGAATTGCACTCTAAAGGTTCAACCTCAGATCTTAGTCATACGTAGAGACCAATTACCCTCAATATGGCACAACTAGCTACGCGGGGCTCCTATTTCTGGGTATTGTGGTCTAAGTTCCAACCTAACCTAACCTACTTTTGGACTTTCTGGATTATGTTTGTTTTTGTTTTGGCGGGGGGAGGGGGGGGGGGGATTTCTGGTAGAACTTGGCCTAGGAAACCGTATTTCACCCTTAGCATCAAATAAAAGCCAGTGTGATGGAGATGTTTGAGCATGGTACGCTGCGGGGTGGCCTTTTTGATTAAGATCTTTAGTTTTTCCTTCTTTTTTTTATTCTAACTATTATCATTATTAAATTATTTTTTATTTATGTAGATTATTGTTATAGTAAATTTTATATTCTGTCATGTTACCTAAGTTATATTTATCTTAGTTTTTGTAAACTGGCTCATCTTTTCCATATTATTTAAATATAATTTGCATTTGTTTTAAAATAAATCTTATCAAAATATTATTGATATTTTGTTGATTGAAGTAAGTTTTTTTTTATGTTTATGAAAGATTTTCTTGAATAAGTAATTCAAATAAAACATCAGTTTTATATATTATCTCCATTTATTGAAGTTGGAAAATGAAATGGCCAAAACTTTTCTCCAAAAGTGTTCAACATTACAAATGATTTCTAAATTCTTTTCTAATTTTTTGGCACTGCAGCACTGTTAGACTGGTACGTTTAGCACATTCATAACTTTTTTTTTCATGGAAGTATAAAATACAAAAAACATGACGTCACACTATGGCGGACAGTGTTTTCGGCGCCATATAAAAGGCATATTTTTCAATCAACACTTTTATGGGTTTCTACTGTTTAAAATATAAAACTATTAGTTTTTTGGGTGAAAATGAATGATTAAGAAGAAAAAAAGTAGGTCAAGTAGCCTATTGCATAAGTTAAATAAAAATTCTATGCAATAGCATTACCACGGCAATCCCCGAGTGCCACACGTTTTTTTTATTTCTTCTATACTAAGAGAAAATACTATAAAAAGATACAAAAAAAATGATAAGTAAGAAAAAGCAACGCGCCTGCAGCTCTTCTGATGTTGCGAGTGTCCATGGGCGACGGTAGTTGCTTACCATCATGTGACCCGTTTGCTCGTTTGCCCCCTTATTTAATGAAAAAAAAAAAAAGTTAAGTAACGCTTACTTACAATGAGTTTCTAAAATACTAGAGTAGCAATTTCTTACAAACGATACTCAGAAATGCGTATAACCACTTGATAGTTCAAAAGACAATGTCAATTCATAATGTTATTATGTCATTAGGTATGTAAGTCAGATATGTCTGCAGGCATCTTCAAAGTGGCAACGCGTTGCTGCCGTAAACTGCCAATCTAGTTACGTTAGTAACATAGAATATCATTGCTTACTTACCACAAAGCCATAGTATTTGAGTATGTCCATCTTGCACATGGGGCAGGTGCGGTGCTCCAACAGCCACGGGTCGATGCAACTCTTGTGGAAGTCATGGCTGAGGGCAAGGTAACAATATTATTAGTAAAGTACCATCAGAGATGTTGATTCCTAGGCTGATTGCGGACCTACGTCATTTGGTCGATTTACGTCAATTCAATGTTAGCTGTGATCGGTCGTATGGGTTCGACACGACGCGACCAATTTACGTAGGTCCCCCATCAGCCTAGGAATCAACTTCTCAGTTCTCTGATAGTAGGTACATTACGAATACTACTATTCATTCATTCTACACAATGTAGTCTACAATCAATCAGCTAGATCTATCAATTTTCATCAGTCTATGGGGGCCCTAGACGGTCAATTTTATTGCGCAATATCACGTATTGTACAATTTTATTGACCGTCTAGGCTTAATATTGAACGCGGCCGCCTTTCAATGTTACTATCAAATAAATTGTTCAATTAAATACCTACTGTTCAATATTATTGTAGGTCTAGGGCCCGCTATCATTTTTAACGTCTTACATGGTTTGTCATTTTCGTTAACAGCAATCAATCAAGTTAACTTGATGAACTATAGCATGGTTCTGTGAGATAATAAATTGAATCTTTGGATGCCAGAATATTATGTAGTTAAACTTCGAACTTTAAAAACTTTATTTAGGGCCTGTTTCACCGCTTCCTGATAAGGCTATCCACCACTTAACTTGACACATAGAGTATGGAGAATCTGTCAAATAAGCCTATCGGGCACCTTATCAGGAAGCGGTGAAACAGGCCCTTAGTCTCCCATAATAGTAGATACACACGCACCCAAACGCCGTTGACGACTGACGTATTAGTTGTCTGTGACGTCACTTGTCGTCTTCTGACGTCACGCGTCAACAGTGTGACGTCACGCGTCACAATGACTCACCTACACGGAAGCGAGCGCAGCGTCTCGGAGACCTTGTAGGGCTCGATGCAGATCGCACAGCACTCGCCGTCGCCCTGCACTTCCTGTAACATACATCCATACACTCATAAGTCATACATAACATCCATACACTCATACATCACATCCATGTATGGCCGTATGACGGCTTAGGGTCACATTGCAACGTCGCATTTGGAACAGACAGCCTGACACCACAAGCAGGAATTATTCTGTCAATTCAATGTGTATCTTCTTGTGAGGTAGATAGAAGTCAGTTTAGAATGGCTCATTTTGAACCCCGTTTCATTGTCGTGTCACGTTGTAATATCATTCGACCCTTAAAGATCAGGGAATCCTTCACCGAAGCTCATACGGACAGCACTCAATCCATATTTCGATCTTACTACTTTGAAAATAAAGGCGAAATTTGAACAGTGAATTTATACACATGTCATGTCTACAACATGGATAAACCTCAGACCAATAAAAAAAGATAGACAGAGCCATCCATGCTACGCGGTGAGGCAGGCAATAGGAAGCCGATACGGCCATAGGAAGCCGGCCGCCCGCCATTCCGGTTTCAACGAGTGACGGCGCATGTCGTTTTCATCTGTGTCAAGAAATATCAAAATATGCCGTCCTGCATCGTTAAATGGTGCAAAAACAATTCTTGTGCTCAAAAGAAACCTTGTGGGATTACGTTTCACAAGTAATTAGTTGAATATTTATGTATTACCACCGAAATAACGAATTTAATTTATTAGTTTTAAAAATTGTCTCGGGAGTCTCGGAACACAGAACAACCAACCAGTGCTGCATGCTGGTCGCAAGATATTTTTCCCCATAATAGGGGAAAAATATTATTACGTGCTGTATTATCCTGACAAATGTTTATTTTTAACCTAAAATTCGTTATTCATTTAAAATCTATTAATGTAAATAAAATTGGAGTGTCTTTTTGTAGTATTGAAAGATTTTTTTACTATTTGCATATTAATCTGTATACGATACATACTGCATACACCAAACAACATTCTTTACAATTTTTGTCTGTATGTATGTCTGTCTGTTCTTAGTTGAAACACATAATTTATTAGATATAGATATTTAAGTATTTACTTTTTTCAGCAATTACTAATGAATGATGATTAACAATCTAGTTTGATAGCAACTTTTGTAGTAATTACTTAGTAGTTTAATAAGACTGCAACAGGATGGGAGTTTGACAATCTGAAACCCTGAGTTGGCAACATTATTTTTTTGCACACAAGCGCACGCCTAGCGTATTTATGCTAGGCGTGACGCACACATTGATCGACAGCGACTTCACCCCATTACCTGTAAATACTCCGTCTTTCTTTTTTTGTTGGTCTGAGGGATAAACATGTCGTTTATTATTATTTATTAATTAGGTCGTACCCACACGTGAACTACCGGCATTTCGTTACTTATCGCGCTCCTTATAAGCGTACTACCGGCACATGAATAATTTACATAAAATCATAAGGATATCCATAAGGTTCTTTACATGATCAATGGTCGGAAGTAGTGAAATGAATATTATGTTTACAGACAAACCTCTTTACTAATAAAAATGTGATTTATACAATAGTTGAACTGTTCAATATGTGTTGTCTTTTTGTCCAATGATTTTTCAAAGTAGAAGTTTTTAGAAAAAGACAGAAATATTAAATTTTTCGTTGTGTAAAATATGTAATATTTTATAAGAAAAGAATAATCAAAAATGTTAAAGTACATAAATTACCCTGTCATCTGATTTCAAGCTTTTCACGGGTATCTTCGATAGCGCCTTTTTAGCAGCACAGCACAGTCGCTTCTGGAACATAAAAATTTAAAGATATAGACTAGTTATTATATAAAAATGTAGCTGATCTAATGAATGCTACAATGTAAAGTTGTAAACAAATGAATAATATAGACCAGGGGTTCCCAAACTGTGCGCCGCGGCGCCCTGGTGCGCCGCGGAAAGGCGAGAGGGGCGCCGTGAGTCGATCCTCCATCACTAACCATAACCACAAATATTATAAAATAAAATTATAATATGAATTATACAAAGCAGGCAGATGATTAAACATTTGTAAATAATAATACTTGCTCAACCTACCTATAATAATCATTACAGGTTTTTATTTATGTATCTTTTTGTAATAGCTAGGTACATATAAGGTGCGCCGTGAGGACGCGGAGTTCGCAACAGAGGTCCCGTGTCCCACGGCTGGAAGGAGGGCATGGGGGGGGTTTTAGTCGGTAAACCTCCGGCGCACCGAGCCGGAGGGAGTCCGACTTACCCCCGTCGTCCACCCCCGTGCGCGGCGGGGGATACGTAACGTATTTCCCCCCTCAACAAAAAAAAAGGTACATATAAGGTAAAGTAGGGCGCCGCGGCAAAATAGTGTCTTGCAAGTGCGCCGCAGGCTGAAAAAGATTGGGAACCCCTGATATAGACGAAAACACGTCATGTGCGATGGCACTCACACGTTAGCATAGAATACAATATATTATTTGTACAACCTACAAGACGTTAGTAAAGTATAATAGATGGCGCTGAATGCTAGAAGCATCGCGCTATCGTTTTAATATTTATTTTTATTTCATAGAATAGTTTGTTCCACAGGTGCGGGATGGGGTAGCGATAGCGCTATTGCCGGTCGCGAGTAAATAAAACGAGTTTTAATGTGCGGATTTCTTCGTGCTCCGCGACCGCACATAAGCATGGAGAAAAATTAACTACAACAAATAACTATTTAGTAAACTATGTACCATCGAGGAAATGGATTCCTTATCAGATGGAGGACCTACGTAGTTTGGTCGCGTTAGAGATCAACTACGATAACATGTCGCGCCCCTCCAAATGACTGTTTCAATGTGTGTAGTCACATCCTTATGAAAGAGTTTGTATGTAGTAAGTATTAAACCAATCACAGTACACGTAATATTACTGTTAATGTCACTTATTACCAAGATTTGTTGGTCAACTAATCATAACTAGCCTACCGCGCAAGACAACGCACTTCAAACGTTTTGACAACGCACTTCAAAGGTTTTCAATTTTGGAGGTGCGCGCCATATTATCGTAGTTGATCTCTACTCCAAACCAAGCCGACAGATCACAATTATTAACATTGAATTGACATGATCCGACCAAATGACGTTGGTCTGTTATCACTTATCTGCCTAGGAATCAACTTCTCTGATAGTGTTCTTACCGACAACCGATCCTTGGCGTGTATATACCGGAAGCGCTGTATGTAGTAGAACACCAGCCACGCCAGAGATATCACCATCAGCACGATGAACGAGATCGACACGAACAGCACCGACGTCCTGCCGACAACACATCATCATTATTATTACGGATAAGCATTAGGACTACCTGGTTAATTAATATATCTTTGAATGAAACGACTCATATAATAATGATCGAACTTCGCTTGGTAAGTTCGTTTGATCATTTATTATTATCATCATTATCAATATCACCATCATTAAAGGCAATGTCCGGTAGTTCCATTTTAGTTGGACCGAAATTTAATGCAAGTTCTGAGAAAAGCTTCACATATTTAAGCTGTATTAAAATCAATAATCAGAATTTGGACTTTAGCAAAATCTTCAATTTGTGTAATACAACTTTTATTTTATTTTTGTCAGTTTCGTTTCCAACCACAATAAACATTTTGCATCAGGCAACAAACAAAATAGTGCAGTTCAAGTCGGTCATAACTTGATGTGGGTTTATGAATGGTGATCACAAAGGACGATCTTCCAACCGAGTGAGGTGGTATGCTCGGCCAGGCCGAAGTCCACTGTCGTATTTCAAGGTACATCTAGAAAAATTAAAATTTTTGGAGGCACATAAATTCCCATTCTTTTCGTTGATCCTCCTGAATTGTTGGCTTTTTTGAATCTTACAAACTAGGTTCCTACATAATATTATTGTAGGTAAAGTATAATTTTTGGGGCACACCGACCCTGAATCTTGGCTACCAACCTGTTGATACTGTTGTTCCCGTGCACCCACTTCCTGCCTTTGATGATGGCGATGGTGACGCGCGTGCCGTTGTCCACCAGCCGTGTGATCTCCTCCCCCTTCCACTTGTACGTGAACACAGCGCTTATGTTGCCTGTCGACAAAAAACATAACACTGTACCATCCATTGATTCCTAGGCAGTTGACGGACCTATATAATTTGGTCGGCTTATGTCAATTCAACGTTAGCTGTGATCGGTCGGCTGGGTTTGACTTAACGCTACCAAATTACTTGGCTCCGCCATCTGCCTAGGAATCAACTTGTCTAAAAGTTCATATTTTTGTGGTCCTTCTTAGCCGGTAAGCACTGCTTGGACATAATACTCGTATGATCAGACCGGAGTTCAGTAAACGAGGACGACGGCACAGTAGGCGTCAGCAGGTCGACCTGAAGATTGCGAAGTCGAAGATCGCAGATTGCGACTGAACAATAGCTGACTTAGCCGGTGTGGTGTACGTAGAAGCTTGTTTTGTTAAAATTCACAAATGCTGAGGTATAAAGGTGATTAGTGATAACTGATAAGTGATAACCAAGATTGTTTTTTTGCTACGATGATTGGAATGCTATCTATAAAGGCATCTCTTTAGGTCTTGACTCTTGGTGGATGACGATTGCGAAGCTGTCTATCTATAGCCAGCAGCCAGCAACCATCGAAGTAGATCATGGGCAACCAAAGACAAACATCAAACATACCTCTAGGTAACCATAGACAAATATAACTAGACAACACGGAGAGGCCGTGAAGATCGCAAATATTTCCAGACAACAAAAATGCGTATTTACTATCACATCAAAATGTAAACCTCATTGGTGTCGCTTATTAATTCTGAAACTCTCATTAACACGTTGCATTCAAGAAAGCGGTATGTAGGGCAGTTGGTCGCACATAAGATCATAATCTCCGTCTTAACAACGCGGAGATAAGCGAAAATATGCTCGTAAACATTCATAGGATTTAGGAGAAAAAGTCATATCATCTCTTTATCCCTTTAGACCTCCAAGGATGTTTTTGACGTGCCAATAACATTGACATGGATTGTTGGTTAATTGTTTCGGCCATATGCAAATTGACATTCGAATATTCATAAGGGGAAACAGGGTGTAAACGTAAAACAATTATTTATCAGATGAGTTTTATAACGTTAATTTTGGTTTCGGCCGCATATCAACACATCTTTGTAATAATTGTTAAAGCCCAGTAAAGTGGCAATGTAATATTCGTGGCTACTTGCCGCCCGCGTAAGGGGCCTTAAAGATAAGGTAGTTTGCTGACTGTATTTTGTTTTCATGATGCCTATCAGCCGCAGCGGGCATTTCGTGACCTTTCCTTCAAAGCCGATAACTGATGTTTTACATGATAACTTATCGACCGTGAATCATATCTGAAAATATTAAAAAATCAATTCTATTCTGAAATAAATTGACCCTATTTATGCAAAATGAGTCCAATCCACACCATTGCCAAAATTGAGTTAATAATGCAGAAGTATTCCAAAATGGCCCTTTTATCGACCCTATGAAGATCATACTAATCTAACAATTTTTTCAGAACAAAACATTTTCACAACAAAGTTACCAAGTAACAAATTAATGAGTATTGTTTTTTTTACATAGATCCAAACTAGGTACATGGTCTCTCGATTTTTTTTTTAATTAGGCAAGTAGAATCATGCGACTCGGTTGCTGTTTGCATATTAAAAAAGGCTTAGTTCTTAATATTTTACAAAGACTCACGGGTCATTGTGACACAGGCCCGACACAAAAGGGACATATCCCTTTTTTTCGTTATGTTATGGGTATCCAAGTTAGGGTAAAACGACTAGTGATTGGACAGTACCAGTTATTGGACAAAACACAAAAACGCAATATTATTATAAAGTTTGCTTTAAAAACTGCCTTTTTTGAAGTAATAGAACGCCTGATTTTAAAGATAAACAGGTAGCTATTAAAGCAACCTTAATAAATATTAAAGTGTTTTTGTGCTGTGTCCAATGACTAGTACTGAATACTGTCCAATCACTAGTCATGTTCTCCCTATATAATATTTATATTCAAAATCAGTGGCTAAGACGTTATTTTATTGCTTTCTTTTTTTCTCTTTAGGCCCAGTAAGAAAAGTGCTAATACGAAGAATAAGAATCGTTATTTGCTTTTTTTTGCATTTATATTCAATATCAGTGGCTAACACTTAGAAATTATTATTTTCATACCGTGCCAAAAGAAAAACACACAACCAAAAAAAATTTTGTTTACTTAGGTACATTTAAAAAGAAATCGGTCAAGTGTGAGTTGAACTCGCGCACGAAGGGTTCCATACCATTATAGAGCAAAATTAATAAGTGGTAAAAAGTTTTATAGTGCCCAAGTGTGTGCCCGTGTAAAAAGTCGGTCGTGCACCTGATCTCTCACCAGTCATGTCGGTCTTCCGCTCCGTTAGGTTACGAGAGTAAAGAATAATGCTCTTGTGTATTGCGCATACACTTGGGCACTATAAAATTACTTCTGCTTAACTGGCCTGGTTTTATTGAAACCAAAGTGCTCTTTTGTATTGCGCACACACTTGGGCACTATAAAATTACTCCTGCGTAACTGGCCTGGTTTCATTGAAACCAGAGTGGTCGTGTGTATTGCGCACACACAACAGTTACGACACGATCGTATAGAGGGGAAAAATCCAGGAAGAACAAGCCGAAGAACCCCGTATCCAGGACACACAGTTGCCGAGTTATAAGCACTCAAAGTTTGACATTGACAGCTCGGTAACTGTCAAACGTCGAACAAAAGCGGCCATAACTCCGCTCCCAAAAGGCCTAGAGGAACGGAGTTTCTTCTAACATCAGAGACAACACCTCGGCTACCCCCTCCCCGAATTTGAACTAAATCGGAGACATCAAATTTTGTCTCAATTCTGAAGCCAGGATCGAATAGAGGAGAAAAATCCAGGACGAACAAGCCGAAGAACCCCATATCCAGGACAAATAGTTGCCGAGTTACAAGCATTCAAACTTTGACATTGACAGCTCAGCAACTGTCAAATGTCTTACAAAAGTAGCCATAACTCCGCTCCCAATAGGCCTAGAGGAACGGGGTTTCTTCCAACCTCAAAGGCAATACCTCGGCTACCCCCTCCCCGAATCTGGACTAAATCGGAGACATCAAAACTCCAAGGACGAATCTTCTACTATACTTACAATACTTTTAAATGAATAATGTAAAATTTGTTTATTATAGTAATGTAATGGACAAATTTTACATCACACATTATTTGCATTTAATGGACAATGAAGGTTCGATAGTGGCTCATTATTTTGTAAAATGGCAATGTAAGATACTCCATTACTATTTTTTTTTTGTTATATTATTATTATTTTTTACATTAAGATTTTTGCAACATTGCTTGAAACCATCACTACTAATGCGAAATAGTGTCTGTCTGTCTATCTGTCTGTCTGTTTGATATCTCTTCACGCCCAAACCACTGAACCGATTTTGCTGAAATTTGGTATGCAGATACTTTGAGTACCGGGAAAGGACAATTCATCCCGGAAAAATGTACGGTTCCCGCACGATGAACGAGTTTTGGCGAAACGGAGTTGCAGGCATCATCTTGTTTTAAACATCCTTGTAAAAACCAGAAAAAAGTAGGAGCGCCACATTATATCAGGTAGGTACTTACTGCCGAAGCATACAACAAGATACATTTAGGATATGCTCACCTAGATACAAAAAATATTAAGTTTTGAATCTAAATTACACATTTTTTTCATTTCAATCTTTTTTTTTGGGAATATAAGCAACAATATAAACTAAAAAATAATGAATATATATTTCATTCTATTACTACATAACCGAAAGAAAAAAATGCCGGTTTTCTTCAAAATTTGAAAGTTCATGAGGCCTCAGTTTATTTAAAAGCAAATTTTATAAGTTAAAATCGTTGTTTCTATAACTAATTAGATGTTAGACATCCAAATCGGGTGCACAGATCTCATGCACGAAAATCCTGTTGACTTGTGTAATAAATCTAAAGAGATGGTTCGCTTTGGATTATATGTATCCCACACTAATATAGTTTTTCTAAAAGGAACCCTCCTGTTTTTGTTTAATTTTTGTTGGAAATAGTAGTAATTTTTAAAATATTTATGTTTGTACGCATAGAATAAATTACCAAATATACTATTGAAAATTAACTTTACTTAAAATAACAATCAGTTTTAAAGAATACACAATTTTAATAAAAACGGCTTTTTCTCAGAACTGTCATCGTGTTGGTTGAGTCCGGTATGCATAAATAGGTCCATTATTGATAGGCTATTTTCACCATGACCACGTCTTCCGTTGTGTTTACGTAATTTCTAACATTTTCGTTGTATTATCGTTCGTTGGTTTTCGATAAAAATTGTGTCACCTGCTATTACCTACATTAGATTAGAAGATAATAAAATCATTTGTTAAGTTTTTATGTAAAACGTTTTGTAAGGGCGAGGCCGCCAATTTTTGCTGATTTTGCAATTATTTTTCTCCGCCCTTTGTATTTTAAAAAGTATTGTGTTTATATTATGCTCGAAAACTGATTCTAATGAAGAAAACAAAGTACTCAAGCATGCATTAGGATTATTTGAGTTCTAATAAAATAGTCAAAAAATATATTTACAATTATTAAACATAAAAAGGTAAGAAAATAGCTTAAAATATACAATCCGCCGTGGAAGAGGTGCACTTTAACTCTCGCTGTAGCAGTAAGTATGAGAGATTTGAAGATAAATCGGACATGTTATGAATACTTATATAAATAGCTATTACCTGATCTAACTCTTATAGTATTTAAAGAAAACTTTCTTTATAATCTTTTTAAAATGAAATGAATCGTTAGGGCCGGGACACAAAAACACGGCACGACGTCGTACGACGCCGTACGGCACCGTACGGCGCCGTGCCGTGGGTTTTTTACGACGCGCGACCGCACGGCGCCGTACAGTACGACGTCGTGCCGTGTTTTTGTGTCCCGGCCCTTAGGGACATCAATTCTACCCCACAATTTAAACGTCGTCAATAATACCGATTTATTGTTACCGTTGGGTGTTAGGGCCGGGACACAAAAACACGGCACGACGCCGTGACGCCGTGACGTGCGGACGCGTGCCGTGTTTTTGTGTCCCGGCCCTTAGGGAAGGTAAAATCAGGAGGTGGCAACGCTCAGATTTTACGTTTTCTTTTTTTTTATGAAATAAGGGGGCAAACGAGCAAACGGGTCACCTGATGGAAAGCAACTTCCGTCGCCCATGGACACTCGCAGCATTAAAAGAGCTGCAGGTGCGTTGCCGGCCTTGTAAGAGGGAATAGGATAATAATTCTATGGAAAATCTCGTAATATCAGCCATTTCTCGACAGTTGACATTTGAACCTCAGTCGGGCTGTGTACACAGTTTTTTCAAAGGAAGTTTTTTTGTGACACAAATCTGAGTATTACTGTTTCACATAAAACTATCACATGATGAGTAGTCAAAAGGGCCATGTTTGGGGCTATAATAAAAACCACACTGTGTATTATTTACAGAGATAAGTTTGATTTTCTCAACGCTATAATAGCCTCTACGCTATCATTTTGGTGCTCTAACGTCATATTTCTCAACGCTATGATAGCGTAGAGGAATTCGCTACAATTTTGGTGCTCCAACGTCATAAGCAGCGTAGATATTCGCCAATTTTCTTTCTCTCGCAAAATTTTTCTGCGTCATATCAGCAAAAATTGGCGGCCTCGCCCGTAAGATAGGTAGGTAGGTACTAGCGTTGGGTAGGTACTAGGTGTTAAGATTTGGGGACATAATTTTTTTCTATGAAAAGAAAATATCATTTAAAGAAGCATATTTTTTTACCGCGGAGGCCACTGACCTCTGATGCTGATTCACATCCACTTAATGCCTAGTCTATTTCTAAATTCGCACTTGAAACTTCGATTGAATAGCTATTTTATAGCTGGTCCCAATAGCTGCACCAATTCCCCGCTGCACGCCGCAAATGGCTTATAAATAGCCGATTGGAAACCTGTTAACTCGCACGCGTGTCAGCCTCACCTTGCAGAGAAACCCAACAGAATCGCATTACTCTCTTTATGCAATTAATTCAGAGCAGAATAGAATGTGCCACGCAGTGTGAAATCAGTGAGATACGTCCTTCAATCAGCCTTCTAATTTTCGTGTAGAATCAGAATTTAATTAAGGAAATTAGAAAGCAGACAGAATGAAAATGTGAATAATTTCTTGCTGTCTTTCGACGTAGACAGTTTGCTTTGGCTAGTCGACTCACGACTATACGGTGCCTTGTTGGGTCTCGTCCTAGTCCAACCATATTTTTACCGTGGTTCTGCCATCCTCCAGTCTCTACAGAGTAACAGTAATATATTGGCGTAATTATAGGTCTACCAGAATCTGATGGCAATTTTTGACAGCAGATTTTCAAAAAAATCCTTGATCATTGGATAAATTTTTATATTTGCAATTTTAACACACAGAATCAGTAAGAAGAATAAAGGATCAAAATGTTTTATTCCAATTACCCCGGTATTGCTAGTGTCAATTCATTTTCTCACTTTTTGCCATCAGATTCTGGTAGACCTATAGCTAATTGAGGATTTTTGCTGCTAGCCCAAAAATATCGTTCTTAATTGAAGACAGATTATCCTAATCACATAACGCGTTAGTAGTGATTACTGTAACGGTTGTGATGAAACAGTTCCCACACATGCTTTTAAGAAAGAGAAAGGCGCACATGCACTGGTCTGCATACTAGTTGGTACTTTGTAGTCATACGTATGCAAATTGCAAATGTATCTTTTTCTCGATCCTATGTTGAGTAATATGCATCAACTACAATCCTTTCAGACATAATTTGCCTTGGAGTTTCTAAAAGTGACTCCTATAACTTTGCAATAAAGATCAAGTCAGAAAAATAAAACAAAACACATTCATAATGCAAGGAGTAACAGCTATGGCCTATGGGTTAGTTCTGTGTAACTAATCGTAAAGTTATTGATTACTTATTTAAATTCTAAGCGCATGAGAGCTGTCACATTCTCATTCAAATAATAAAATTAGCTTTCAGGTAGGCTTTCAGTAACATTGCAATTACGCAATATAAAGTTCTTGTTTACTCCTCGTCTGTCAATTTCAGAGCAAAATAAACATTTCAGAATGTAATTAAAATATTTTTTCCTAGGGCGGAATTTAAGCAAAATATTTATAATATATATTTAATTGACATAATTTGAGGCTAAAGCCCGTCACAGACTTAGCTATAATATATATTAATATATTTATAGCAAGGCATATTATTCTATACTAAATCCACATGTCACAGAAATAATACATATTATAGCTGAGTGTGTGGTCACGCGAAAATTAGTATAGAAAATATATATTAATATGCCTAGCTATTACATATTAATATATATTATAGCTAGGTCTGTGATGGGCTTAAAACGTATTTGCAAGTCCACTTTACATCATGATAACCTTATTATAGGCATATTATATTATATAGTAATCAATCAATAACATGCCCACTGCCCATAATAAGCACTTTATGCTTGAATTTCCGCGTCTTTGTCTGCAATTACATCATCCGACGACGTTGATAATCATTTTTAGTATTTTTTTTATGAGTCGAGTAACCATTATCCGCGCTATTTCTTTGTTTTATAATAAAATTACGTCGTTTACGAGACGACAAGCACGTACGTCACAAGTAGTTTAACGTTACCAGTTAGATAGGTTTACTTATCTTTATGTCCACGCGACGTCTCTAGATATTAATTCATCTGCATTGCATTATTTATGATCGACAGTTAAGATATAATATGATAAAATCTTACGTAGTATTTCAGATTTCTTCATAATATTATGATATTATGTACATTTTGGAAAATCCTAACACGACTCTACAACGCGACGTAGAGATACGTGTAGGGATAAAAGTAGAAGTCCGTTACGCAGTTTTACCCGCATAAATATTCGCGGTTTGGAATATAGTAAGATGTTACTCGATGATGTTTTTTTTATATAAAATAAGGGGGCAAACGAGCAAACGGGTCACCCGATGGAAAGCAACTACCGTCGCCCGTGGACACTCGCAACATCAAGAGCTTCTAGGCTATTCACTAAGGAACACGTCTAGGCTGTTCTCGTCGCTGTTATCACGGATGTCGCAGCCGTGACATCGTTGGCTGTAGTCACGGCGGATATTTATATGTGTAGACGTAATAAAAGGTGTATTATATACTGTTTTAATAATAATTTAGCACACCCTCCCGTCTACGCATTAAATTAATACATAAGCAAGTGAATACCGATCTCGATCTCACGGCTGTAACAGCCGATGCGATTACGGCTGTTTTGATTGTTGCTCTTAGAGAATAGCACTGCTGTACGTGCGTTGCCGGCTTGACGGCGTTGACTCAATGTGAACGCATGATTAGACATTTAATACTTTCTTCTTAGCGCGAATAGATTAGAATACATTTAGGTACTTTTTTGTAGTAGACTACACGCTATAGTATACTCACGTCCACTGTCAGTGGAGAGCTTCATCTTCTCAAGTCCAGGGGCGTCCCGGTCGTTATAGATGAGCACCGCCGACGCGTTAGACCGCCACGCATTCTGAACCTGAACACAAACATGTTAGTTCTTAGTAGGAGTTGTTACTAATATATATTGTGGTAGCCTCCTACCACAGAATATAATGGGGTCCGATTCTCATATCCGATCATCGTTTGTAAGGCCGCGTCCCTATCAGACACGGCGCGGTGCCGCCGTCACCGTGACACGGTGCCGCAAACGGTGTACCACGCCGGGCGCGCCCCTATTCTGGGTGAAACTTCCGAACAAAAATTGTGATTTGTGCCCAAACTTAAACTCCGCGGATGCAGATGCGGATCCACAGGTTTTCTGAACACATAATATTGTTTTTGTAAACGAGGTGCTGTCTTGATATGTAGTTCTTCAAAGTTGATGTGTCATTCTAAAATATTAAAAAAAAATCTCTTTCCCACTTAATTTTAGCGCTGCATATTTCCTTCTGAAACGACTTCCGTCTGGGTTCATTATACAAATATACGGATTTACGCATAATTTTCTGTTTATGTTTATTTTTCAATCTTCGTCTTAGTAACAACAAGAGAATAATTCTTTCGCGATTTATATTATCTAGACAAGCACTTTCTTTCGAGCGCAAATATCGACTGAATAGGGACACGGGTCGGCGCACCGTACGCGGCACCGCACCGTATGGCTGCGTCCCCATCAGACACGGCACGGTGCCGTCACCTTGTTACGGCACGACGCCGCCACCGTGACACGGTACGGCGCCGTACCGTAACACGGTGCCGCGTACGGTGTGTCCCTATTCAGTCGATATTTGCGCTCGAACGAGACTGCTTGTCTGCATATGGATCGCGAAAGAATTATTATCTTGTTGTTACTAAAACGAAGATTGAAAGAGAAACAGAAACAGGAAATTTTAGTTAAATTCGTATGACAAATTACTTACAAACTTAATAATTAAGGGGGCTCCCAGACAAAAAACATAATTTTTTGGTTATTTTTCTCTATAATAATGGTACGGAACCCTTCGTGCGCGAATCTAAGTCGCACTTGGTCGATTTTTATGTGTTCCAAATAAGTGCCTCGTTTAAGTTTGGACAAAATTTTTGTTCGGAAGTTTCACCCAGAATAGGGGCGCGCGGTGCACCATACGCGGCACCGTGTTACGGTACGGCGCCGTACCGTGTCACGGTGGCGGCGTCGTGCCGTAACACGGTGACGGCGTCGTGCCGTAACACGGTGACGGCGTCGTGCCGTGTCTGATGGGGACGCAGCCTATCACGGTCGCGGCGTCGTCGTGCCGACACGGCGACGGCGCCGCGCCGTGTCTGATGGGGACGCGGCCTAAGGTCAATGATAGGATATGTAGACTTGATATTATGTAATTCGAGATATGGGAATGGCGAAGCAACAGCCTGTTTTTAGGAGAGGGTAATGATTCTGATATTTGTTCGATAGTAATGCCATGGATAATGGTGTTGGTAATACTAATTAATAATTTGAGGTATGAGAGTTGGACCGGCAAACAAAACTTCTGGTTGATAGCTGTACCAGTGGAGTCAAAAAACAGTACTTACATTTTTAAGATATACTTAATGATCTTATAAATCTCAGACTTTAACAAGCTTAATAGATGAAGCTGCAAATGCTAAAGAATAGAAACACGGTCAGGTTTCCCTTACCAATCTGTCACTTTATCTATTCTACCGTAGAAAGAAACCCTTCGCATAGCGGCCATGCTTAGCGTGCAGATTTTCACATACATATAAAGGTAATGAAAAAAAATATTAATTATTATATTTTGTCTTACTTAATTCCGTTGGTTCTTTTTAACGGCGCCCAGTGGTCTCATTATGTCCAAATGCCCTACTCCCTTTACAGAAAGGGGTACTATATCAGTAAATTGGTCGCGGGTATATAAAAACGGCGAAATGTCCCCAATAAGTACGTAATCAATATGTATTGGTTTAGGCATGAGTGCTAGTGATAACGCGCTATTAAATATGTTATCATTCAACAAGTGGTCATACATTTTGGAGACAATATTAGTATTTAGTAGCTGAAACATGCCCACTTCATTGGACGTTAAAAGAGAAATATATTATTATTATTTAGTAGCGATTAATGATTATGATGATGAAGAAACACTGTATGTAATGGGAATTATTTAACAATCTTATGATGAAAATTACCCTTTAAACATTACATAACTTGACTACACAGAAATATGTATACATAGGCTGCACTAAAAATATCGGGAATGGAATAATTCCACTATTCCTGTCATATTAAAATCTTTTTAATTGAAAACTCCTTGGTTTTAAAAATCGAATACCATTTATTTATTTTAAAAAAAGATTATCGGTCTTGTCACAAGGTCTTGTCAAACTTGTTTAGTCGTTGAGAAAATGGAATTAACTCGAGAAAATTCTAGAGCGATGATTTATTATGACTTTCGAAGTGGTTTAACACAAAAACAGTGTGTTGATCGGATGATTTCTGCATTTGGTGATGAAGCCCCATCCAAAACCACAATTTATCGATGGTTTGCTGAATTTCAACGTGGACGTGTCAGGCTCAGTGATGATCCCCGTCAAGGTCGTCCAAAAACTGCAGTCACCCAAGAAAACGTTGATGCTGTGCGTAAGCTGGTTGAGGAAGATGTGACATGTGACATACCGCGAAATTCAGGCAACTTTAGACATTGGCATGAGTCAAATACAAATAATATTGCATGAACAGTTAGGTTTAAAAAAGTTGTTTTCCCGATGGATACCGCATTTGCTCTGTGAAGAGCAAAAAGCGGCTCGCGTTACTTGGTGCGTCAGAACTCTCGAAAGATTCCACGCAGGATCCTCAAATGCTGTATACAACATCGTATCAGGTGACGAATCCTGGATATACGCGTACGAACCCGAAAC
This sequence comes from Lysandra bellargus, assembly GCA_905333045.1. Taxonomy (NCBI): domain Eukaryota; kingdom Metazoa; phylum Arthropoda; class Insecta; order Lepidoptera; family Lycaenidae; genus Lysandra; species Lysandra bellargus. Next base: position 6,264,046 of record HG995340.1, on the reverse strand, counting down.
TAAAAACCAGTCACGAGTTTGGGTGTTCGAAAATGAGTTGAAGCCAACAATAATTGTTCGTTCACGGAGTGTTGCAAAAAAATGGTGGCCACGTTTGTCTCCAAAACCGGCCATATTGCGACTATTCCTCTTGAGGGACAAAGAACGGTTAATGCAGAATGGTATGCTAGCATTTGTTTGCCACAAGTCGTATCTGAAGTCCGTAAAGAGAACTGCGAGTTCTAACACCGCGCACAGAACAAAAGAGTTTTTAGAGCAAGAAAACATAGAATTATTAGACCATCCGCCGTACAGTCCCGACTTAAGGCGCTATATCGAAAGTAATTTTACCGCAAGGGCAATTTTATACTTAATTTGCATGACTATAAAGTCGTGAATACGCTGCGGCCAGAAGCTATCGGCTCGCTCGGAAAACATGCGAAAAAACGTAATTATAATCATTTAAAAATAACTAGGAGCATTTAAGCAAAATGCTTCTTTACGATTTTGAGTTGCAGAGGTGTCTATCAATTAGACTAATTTCCTATAATACATCTTTTTTCGTTTAAAAATAATCTTCAAATTTCGTATTTTTAGGAGGTCATTTCGAAAATTAAATATATCGAGGCAAAATACATTACGTGTTTCTAGTTCTTCTCAAACCTAGATAAGGCTATGAAGATATGTATATCTCATTACCAGATTTGTAACATTTCTGAGGATCCTATAGTATTACGTCAAAAAGGACAGTTTTTTCAATATAGCGTCTTAAGCCCTAATGATTTCTATACTTTCCCTAAAATAAAGAATAAATTGCGTGGTCAGAGATTTTCATCACCTGAAGAAGCTGTGGACGCCTACAAAACGGCCATTTTGGAGACCCCAAATTCCGAATGGAATGGTTGCTTCAATGATTGGTTCCATCGTATGGAAAAATGTGTCAAATTTCGCGGAGAATACTTCGAAAAGCAATAAACACATTTTTAAATAGTACTGTTGTGTCACCTCTTCGATTCCCGATATTTTCAGTGCCGCCCTCGTATTACGTTCAGGAGCATGTTACATGATGTTAGATGTACACTGTAGTACCTACATGGATACTAGAAATACAAATATTTAGATACTATTTTTTACCATCCAAGTACATTCTAAGTGCAGAGTTTAAAACAATAAATATACTATCTTATAGCAAATATCTCGTTAATTTTTGTGATAGTGAAAGCACACAGCACTCAATATATTAAAGAATGTTTGATTTGTAGTACATATTTGTACTACAAATTAAATATTCCTGATAATATCAGAGTAATTTATATGATAAAGCATTTTTTTAAACGACCTTCTCTCGCCAAGATCAGGTAGGTATGCGTCCCGCTACGGGAGAATAGAATATGAAGTGACATATTAACCAAAGAAACATTGTTCCTAAAATTCGCATTCAACACGTGCGATCGCAGATTTGATGGGGAAAGTTTCAATTAGTGTGCGTATGAGTCATGCTAAAGGCCCCCAATCTCCATAATATACAGAGAGTTATAGTATGTTTCTTGCCACTGAATGCAACAAGCAAAAATTGTTCAAAAGCTGCTGTCAATCGCGTGTTGGCTGTTGCATAGTAGCAACATACAATCAGTAATCACCCTGCGGATCGATCGGTTCCCTATATACGAGGGTCTTATGCCAACAGGAGCCACTAGTACCTTAATCTCAAAGTTGCAGCTGCCGCGGCGGATAACGGCGACCCAGGGCTCCGCCGGCAGAGGCTGGTCGGGCGCAGCAGAGGACAGCAGCGGCCACTTGCAGCCGCTGTGGTCGTGGGCGGAGTCGCGCGACCGCACGTGCACTGCGACGCCGCGAGCTGAACCCACGAAGCCTTCGCCGTACTTCCCCGACTGGAACGATGAGAGTAGCATTATTTAAGCTGCTAACACAAAAAGTCCGTCAAAACACGAAACAATTAATAATGCGATCGCAATTCGCAGGCATAGACGCATCACGTAGGTTACACGCTCAGTTTCTAATCAGTTCAATCCATCAATCTGGTAAAGATTGACGCAAAACTGAACGTCTAACCGACGTATTGGACGGATAATTATTTTGTTATGTACTTTTCGGTCATCAGGCTGGCGTCAATCACAGAATCCACAGATTGAAAGACGGACTTGGAGGAAGAGTAAGTTACGGTTATGTATGGGTAACGTCAACTACTCTATAATTTTCGGTATAGGAAACATTAAACAAGCTAGCTGAGAAAAATCACAGAAACATTTGAATCTAAATAGAGTTTGAGGAATAGCTATAATTTGGGAATCAAAAGAGTTTTCTTGTATGTTAGAGATTGCTCTATAAAGGGCCACGTGTTGACTCTACGCTCATTGTCTCTTGTATATCAGACACTTCACACTAGACAGTCTCTTGTAGTCAGATATAAGTTTCTGGACCTGCTTAGCATAGTCACGATAGAAAACATTTCTTAATACGTATGAACTAAGATAGATACGATACAAAGGTACTCCTAACTTTGACAGGTTTAGGGACAACAAGACGCAACATTTGATACTCTGAGTATCGAATCATACATTGAAAACAAGTTTATCACAGCTATGGGATATGCGAGTTTGCAACGGATCAATTGGCCAACCAGTCCATAAACAAGTCGGGTTCGATTCCTATTATGGCGTCTGCCAGAGGATGTTTAGTCCTTGGCGTGCTGATGTTTATTCAGCGCGCGAACATCTGTGTCTTTGTTTATGCCAGTGCAAATAAATACACTTGCTTACAGAGATGTCAGCTTTGATCCCCTATTTACACCAATATAGTGCTTAATAAGTTGTATGTGAGTTGTTAAATCATCTTTAGCGTTTTAGGTTGGAAAACAGAGAAGTGTTGTTAAATAACTGGGTGTCTTATATAGTCTATCTATGGCGATGCACGATCGTGTTGCAGCCTCCAAAAGGGGTGAAATTTTTATTCTGTTTATTGAGTTTTTGACAAAGTTGTTTATGTTTGAATAGTAAATAAGTATTCAATTGATAATAACACATTACTGATTCTGAGAAACACTCATAAATAGTTAATAGAATCGTAATTAAAGAATAATGGCTTTAAAATTATTACAAACAGACGAAGGCGCATCAAAACAATTATTACAAATTTATTAGCAGAAAAGTTACATCTGGATAATATTATCTTTGTTAATAGAAAATAACGTTTGTAGAAGTTGCATGTTATTTTCTATCAAAGTAGTAAACACGCAACTCTTCGGTATCTTACAATATAAATTCTTCCTGCAGCAAAATCTTTAAAAACGTGTGGGAGACCAATGCTTCGAATGAACCGATTTGACTGGTTAAGGCGCTATATTGAAAAAACTGTCCTTTTTGACGTAATACTATAGGACCCTCAGAAATGTTACAAATCTGGTAATATGAGATATGTACATATCTTCATAGCCTTATCTAGGTTTGAGAAGAACTAGAAACACGATTAATGTATTTTGCCTCGATACATTTAATTTTCGAAATGACCTCTTAAAAATACGAAATTTGAAGATTATTTTTAAACGAAAATTACCTTCAGTAACCTCACAGTTCACAGTTACGACTTGCGAGTATCTTCTACATAGCTAAGGGCGGATTCTTTCTTTGGCATTAGGTACATGATGTTACTATCAGGCTATTTATTATTAAAAACGAAATATTGCGCCTTTCAATATTTATTTCTGCATATCGGACTGTGTGATTGGGCCTTAAAGGGGTGTAGAAGCGATATGTTTCTCACGCCCATGGCCAACTTCAATGTGAACTTACAAGATTATAAGTAATATCATTACTTACAAAACGCAAGGAATTGTGTTAGAGACTTGGTTTAGGCGCCTGCGCCGTTAGAAATCTACAGGGACCCCAGGCATCCTGATTCCTGATGCACAGGGACGCTGATAAAAATTAAAGCTCTTATTGCAAATCACACTAATATTATAAAGTCATCAAATCACACTAATATATTGTATAATAATTTTAAGTTACAATTGTAAATTTTATTTTAAAAAAGATTAATTTTTTTCTCACTTTTTTGGTAAAAAGTGGGACCCCGTGCGAGTTTCTTACGCCGGTTCTTCTCGCCGGGATAGTTCCCGAACCGGTGGTAGGCACCAGTAGTATCAACGTTCTGAAAGTATTTGTTGCAAATCTATTCGGAAATAAAACAATTTTTATTTTATTTTTATTTTAAAGGCGAAATTGGCAAGTCTATATAAATATTATAAAATAAAGAAAACTATTGATACATTCATTGAATGTTGATTTAAATTCAAAATAAGTTGAAGGCTTGCCTTAAATGTGATCTGAAAACTTTTTTTTGACAAAAATATTGCACAGCTAAGCAATAATAATTTGCTTGGCTCCTTTTTAATTTAATGTTTTTGGTGGGATCTAGTTATTCTTAAAAGGTACAAAATAAAGATGAATGCTAGAGCCTTATAGAAGCTACAGATAGTTGAAACAGAATAGTAATATCGCTGTACAAAATATTTGTATCGTATCTTCATTAATATTACCCCAATAAAAAAGAAATTATTGATACCGGCAAAACCCAATAAAAACAATACTCACTGATAAACTATGATAATTTCATACATTCGTCGCACATTCTTGAATGTTGTAGAATTGCAGACAATGTTTGTTGACACTAGATATAAATACTACAACAAATATGGAAACTGAACAGATAAAAATATTTTGCTTATTGCTGATGAATAGTGTTTGTTTTGATTTACTATGTAGTGCCGGTAACCATCCAAAAACGATCTCAGGGGTGCCCGAAGTTAAGCCAGGCATACTATTGCTATATTTTGAAAAAGTATTCCAATTCTTTAAGAAAAAATTCTAATCCTTTAGTCAAAGGCTGAAAAAAATTTGGGCTTTAAAGCACCTTTTAGCCAACTAAAGGATTGATAAGCCAACTAAGTAGCCTAATAAGTCAAACAAGGGTTCTGACTTCTGATAACTGATTATATTTAGATCTAACTAGTTATAGCTTGATTCTTGTGAATTTGAGATTGACTAGTCAAACCAATGAGCGTCTGCTTCTTGACTGTACCACGTAAAATGGTAGAAGGAACCTGGAACTCGTGTAGACCTAACATATGACTTACTGCGATACTCAAGTCTTAAGTCTCGAGATATCTAAATCATAATTTCAATACTGTTATCACTGCCATTGCATAACCTGAAACGTTACTTATCACGTACCTTCCACGAGACTACTGCAGAATAGTCTCCTGTGGACTATGAGAGAAAGAAGAATAAAATATAGAGAAGAAGAAAAATCATATTTGCGCAATGTACACTAGTCTATGTTTATTTAAATATAGGGAATATTATGCAAAAGCCGGAGTAGAGGGCGCTAGTCGCTACTAACATAATATTATGATAATATACAGTAAGTACTAGGTACAGTAGGTTGGATGCGAGTAGCAGGAGATCGGTCATCTTGGCGTTCATTGAGAGAGGCCTATGTCCAGCGGTGGACGAATATAGGCTGATATGATGATGATGATGATACAGTATGTAAATCCGAGCAATAACTAACATGTTGCACGCGTCATATCAGAATATTGACAAACGTTATCAAAATCGAACAAAACTTTTTGTTTACTGTCTGCTCTTGTACTGCCGTCTAGCGTAAAAAAAGTTGCAGTAATAATCCTATTGTGACAGAAGAATAAAATAGAGAGAAGAAGAATAATACTTTTACAAGCCTAGTCTGCCTTTACTTTAAAATTTTATCAAAATTTTAATAGTTAGATTCTTTCAGCGATTTCGAGAAAAAATATCATGTCCAAAAAACACTGTGTAAGACGATTTGTCGCCGTAGCGTGGTGTTAACGAACAATTTGCAATCCTATAATATTATGTTGTCTATCAAATCATAATAATATATTATTACTAGCTGTCCCGGCAAACGTTGCTTTGCCATAATATATCAAAGAGAATATAATCACTACGTGTAACATATTTGCCATATATTATTTTACTAGCTGTTGCCCACGACTTCGTCCGCGTGGAGTTCAGTTTATAGCACGCGGTGTCAACAAAATTGGTGTCAAATTTAAAAGCTTTTTAAAACCCTGGTACCCCTTAAATCAAAATACCCAAAAACAGCTGCGCAGTGTACATAATATTTCATTTTTTTATATTAAACCTAAAGCTTATTTAGCCCCCCATTGCACAACTTTAGCTTAACCCATAAACTATTTAGCATTGGTAGGTTTAAGGTTTCGTCACTCATCACTGCGTAGATAAATTACTAAGTGCTGACTACTGAGTAGTGAGTTATTCATTATCGACGTGCATAGCAATCGCAAGAATCTAAAAAACTCTTTTCAACTTGGTACCATCTCTTATAGAAAGATGCATGAGCAAGTGATATCGCGATGTTGGAGACGCACGGCGCCATCTATTATGATTTTTTGGAACTAGCTTAATTTGAACAAATTTACGCATTTTCACCCCCTTACAACCCCTTTTTCCGGTTAAAAAGTAGCCTATGTCCTTTCTCAGGCTTTAGACTGTCTGTGTACAAAATTTCATTACAATCGGTTCAGTAGTTTTGGCGTGAAAGCGAGACAGACAGACAGACAAACAGACAGACAGACAGACAGACAGATAGACAGAGACACTTTCGCATTTATAATATTAGTATAGATTGAAATGACTAAATAAGTATGTCACCATGGCAACGTCGATCGCTATCCCGTCGCACAAACAATGGTCGCCGTCAGTCTCAGGTTGTAATAATTTACTATTATTTATTCAACAAATGCACTTTTCAATATATAAAGTACCGAGTAGCCGATTCTCAGACCTACTGAATAGGCATATAAAATTTGGTAAAAATCAGTAAAGCCGTTTCGGAGGAGTTCGTGGACTAACATTGTGACACGAGAATTTTATATATAAGATTAAACATGATTTATAGTATACTTGAAACTATTTAACGTATAATAAATTGATATCGTCTACCCACTTTCACTTGGAACCTACATTCGGTATGCCCTTTGACTCGCGCGCAACACGAAATTACTGGGGGCAGGGGAGTGCCGCCGCCAAGACCAGCCAAGCAAACATTTCGTATTTTTTGTTAAACTTGGCTATTTCTTTAATACACTCCTATGCTTCACTAAGACAAAAATACTACTAACAAAGTACCTACTTACCTAGTACCTACATACAATTGAAAAAACATTAATCGAAGCAAAACCGTAAACACCATTACGGAAAAAAAATTGCACATAACAATAATTAATAACAATTAAACTTGGTAATTAAGTAGCAAGTAATTAACATACTACGAGCGAATGCCGGTTAAAGTGTGGCTAGTATTAGAGTAGGTACGGCCTTAGTCATCGTGTTTGCAAAACAATGAAAACTGTTTGCTACTCCGAGGGTCACGGCTTATACCTAAACGCGACAATTAATGTGCGTGGAAAACGTTGACGCCACCGCCTATTTTTATTTTTTAAATATGCTGCATACTAACGGACTATAAATATTTTGTATGAGTAAACAATAACTGACTAACCGTTGCGCGGTTTCGGAGATTTATTGATGAAGATTCACTCCCGTGTTTAAGTGATTAACATCGATGGACAAATCAACGACGCCATTGGAAAGATAAAATCATGTCAAAAATACATCAGAAACAGCATTATAGGCTCGGAGATCGTCAATGTTATATAAATATGCGAATGTAATTTATACACCGCACTAATTACAATTGCACGGTTCACCCAAGTGCTAGCATATAGCCGATAAGAAACAAATTTAATAAATTCCTCAGCCGAGATCAACGACCGCTACCATTAATACACAAACCCATTACAAGTAATAAATAATAACACGTTATAAATAGCTAACGTTTATCTGAAACAGGTCAATCACCTTCGATCTCGATATTAAAATTTATAAAAACAATGTTTTTGTATCATTGACATAAATATTCTATCAGTACCGCGCGTCTGGACGTCGGCCAAGACTCGTTTTATTTGGGTTTTATTTATTTATTAGTCAACTCATATTTAAAATCATTGGCCTCCTCATCGTGCCGCATTCGAGTAAAAGTGTATTCATCTAATCTCAAATTATATATACATGCGTAAAATACACAAACGTTGACAACAATCTACATGATATAACAAAAGAAAGCATGTTCGCCTAAGTACCACCTTGAAAACTTAAAGAATAATAATTGTAGAATGTAGATTGTAGAGTTCAAAGTTATAGACACTAAGCTCTATAGAATAGAAGTTACAAAAGCTAAAGGTTGGTTAAAAAGGAAATGTAAGCACTATTTACCGAGAAGGGAAAATACCAACCAAACCAAACCAAAGAAAGCCAGTATGTTGTAAAAATGTAAACCATAATGTAATAGTATGAATCATAATGGAATTCACATTATTGTTCTATTGCAGCAGTGCGCGCCAAAGGACTTGAACAAAGCCGTATTATGTTCGTAGGTGCACGCTTTACCGTACTAATATTTTTTGTAGTAAAAAAGCCACACGAGTTAAACAATTGCTTTTATAATTATTAAGCTTATAAAAATCGTGATTAAATATTATGAGAATCAAGTCTGAATGAAATATGAACATTGTGTAAATATCTCAACTCGCAAAACAATTTACAGATTCCAAAATGTTTAACGGCTATTATCAAAGTATTTTAAACTTCAGCCCTTAAATACCTGAAGTAATATTTGTCGATACAAGAAATCTGGAACCTGACGTTGCCATTAACAACCAACGTTACTACGCCAAGGAAAACCAGCCAACACATGCACTTTTACATCCTTATAGAGTGCAGACTGCAGACAGTTTCAACAGGTAACAGAGTAGCCATAATCGAAATATTAGTTAAAATTGAAGTTAAGAGTGGGAAAAATTGACAGATGTCGTATGAGCATATGGGGTGTTTGGACGCCATATTTAACTTTAACTTTAACCACGCCTCTGGTGCAACGCAGCCTTAAGAGGATCCAATAGAAAAGTCCAAGCCTTCAAACTTTTCAATGCAACTATTAGAAGTAGAATTGTGATTTGTGGCAATCATTCGCAAAATCAGGCGTGTTAGTAATTTTAGCGTGTTAGGTAACGTTATACGAGTCTTATCAGTTAGCACAACAAATAAACATGTAAGTATACAAGTTACAATAATTATTTTGTAGATTCCTAGGAATGTAACAGTTTGTATAAATTCTCATGAAAACCCAGATAACTCTATGCTTTGTGATAATTTAAATGGGTCACCAGTAATACGTGTAATTCAAAATGTGTTATGAGTAACAGATTAACTAGCTAGAACTGTCTGATAAATTAAGTCTATTGTTACAAGAATTGCAACTCTACTGCCACTACTACAGCTATCCATCCATACTTCCATACTAATATTATAAATGCGAAAGTGTGTCTGTCTGTCTGTTACCTCTTCACGCCCAAACAGCTGAACCGATTTTGCTGAATTTTGGCATGGAGATACTTTGAGTCCCGGGAAAGGACATAGGATACTTTTTGTTCCGAAAAAATTTACGGTTCCCGCGCGATAAACGAGTTTTGGCGCAACGGAGTTGCGGGCATCATCTAGTAGTCTATATTCATACTGTTAAAATATACAATTGCATATATGCAACAAGATATTATGTTTCGATTGACTTATCATCATTAATGTTCCTGTATCTTACTAGATAAAGACTATCTAAATGTAATAAGTAATAACATTACTTTTATGATTTTTATCGTGGTTTGTATAGTTTAGGATTACAAGCCTAGATACAAAGTCGGTGGAAGAAACAGGAGGAAAAGTAGTTTTATTGGTATTAAAATGTACAAATGCTGCACGTTTAGCGTGGCCACTTTAGAAAGGCTTTCAGAAGAGTAGACATTAGTTATTAGGTAGACAAAGAGGTAGACATTGTAACAAAGTTACATAACATTTATGAAATCTTTTATTTTGTATTGTATTCCTTCGAATTTCTACTGTGGTCATGAAAGGAACTGATGATGGACTTACCTCGGAAGTCTCCGAATAGATTGTCCCGTGTTCGTCCTCATAGGTGATGTTGATGTTGGCGACGACGTAGGTGTCGCTGCCGATCCTGTCATCAGCGGCAGCATACCGCACCGACTCCAGTTCGTTGCCCGGCGAGTGGCATCCCGCGATGCTAGCTAACCATCCCAGTGTCGCCAGACTCGACCATAATTCAACGTGCATCTTAAAATATTGAACACATTCGTTTTTCAAAATTTGAAATCACTGTCACGTCTCGCACTGCACTGCACAGAACACGTCGTTCGCCGCGCGCGATCTCTTGCAGTCTGACTTTATCAACTCCTTATCGGTTAGCTCCAGCGGATACGAAACCTTATGTTATCGCTTGCAAAATTTAAATTGCGGAATCTGGAGGTGTTTTAGAATTTTGTAATTTGTTCTAATTTGTTAGCGCATGCGAGAGTTATCGTCAGTGGTATGACGCAGCCTCTCGCACCGGCTTCTGCTATATCTGTGCTATAACATCGGCGAAGTCGACCGCTGCCCCATAACCGGCCAGAAACTTCGCTGCAGCCGGCAACTGGAACAATAACATTTACATTAGCTTCATACTTTAGTTTTATATCTCTTAATTTTAATACTAATTAGAGCATAAAGCGTCGTGCGACACGAAATGTACGTGTCCCGCGACATGTCGCCCGACGTCGCAGCGACATTCCCAGGTTGCGGGACTTGTCGCTGGCGTTATAAGCTGTTCACCACTGACTAGTGTGAACAAGTCATATGTCCAGGGACAAAGTTGCAGGAGACAAACTACGTAAATGTCGGACGACTTGTCTCCGCGACATGTTCCCTAGTGAAAACGCGGCTTAACAAAATTTTGGAAATGTGGCCTATAACAACGAGATAGCAACACCCTTCTGAATCATAATGAATTATTATAAACATGAAACTCGTATTAACTAATATAATATTTATTAAAGAAAAAGTAATTATTTGTTTCCTGTAATCAAATTTGAAACAATGAGTAACAGCAGATAAAATTAGCGATGTAGTTAATATTCTAAGGGCCTGTTTCACCGCTTCCTGATAAGGCTATCCACCACTTTACTTAACACATAGAGTATGGAGAATCTGTCAAATAAGCATATCTGGCACCTTATCAGGAAGTGGTGAAACCGGCCCTAAATATTATATAGATAACAAAAGCATTTAGGAATAGTAAAATTGCACCTCCGTATTGTATAAATCTGATATTATTTTTTAGTTAATTTAAATACCTGTAAGACGAAAGTAACTAAGTAATTGATTGGGCAAATATAATTCACTGTTAGATAAATTATCATTACCATAATCAAGTTGGTGAGGCATTTCATCATGTTGACTTGTGAAATAAGGTTCAACAACTTTTCCTCGTCTGGGCTTTGTTTTTTGTTTTTTTTTTAATGATATTGATTGATTCAGAGCTAGCTCGTAGCAACAACAATTTATAGATTGTGTGTGATTGTTCTGAGGCAGATTATTTGAAGATACGCATTTAATACGTCAGACAATCATATCATGACGCATTGTAAAACAAACACGTTATAATATTCTAATCTTATTTCTAAGCTTTCGGGCTTCCATTCCAGTTCATTCCTTCCATTTTTCCCTCTCGTCTCATCCAATTACAGCCTTACTGAAAATTTAAGCAACGCTCGCCTCGTGTTTCATGTCTTATTCAACTTCTACCGTCCCATTTCTCTTCGCGACTTCAATATATGAAAGTGCTTTATGCACATCAAGTGCAAGCTGTTATGCTTATACATTTTCTATTACTTAATAATAATCAATGTGTAAGCGTCTAAATAGCGCTTTAATTTTTATGCTTTAATTCAAATGATTAAATACTTAAAAGTAGAGTTATCGTGGGTTTATAATTAACTACCTACTAGACGTACATTGACTCTAGAAGAATTTAGGTCTACCTCTTTGTACATTTCGAATAGACTAATACCACTACTACTTTTTATCCTAGTCAATTCCATAATTAACTTGTTTACTAATTAGAATTAGCTAGAAGCTCATGAATTTACGATCGCGATCTGAAATACCGTTTCATTCGAAAACAAGACAAAACTTACAAGTAGATCTGAAAGGTTGTTCACATCGGCCGTTGACTGTGCCGGCTGCTCCACAATCGGTGACGAAACGCTGATAACACGGTGATAAGCGAAGCGTAATCGCCATGACGTGACAGCGGACATGTGTCAGAGGGTCCAGATAGAGTATGGGTCCCACCCGTAGAGAGATTAGGCGTATAACAACGTCAGGAACGATGAGGACTTCTAAGATTTGACACACTGTGAGTAACAAACACACGTGATACTGGTCACGTACTGGAACCCAAACGTAATTACTAAACGTAGGTACAGGAGCATTGAGAGCAACTCAATGAGGAAGCTGATAATTAGTGTTGGGTAGGACTTACAAGAGGCATTACAATTGTCCGGGACAAGACGGCAAAATGTAAGAGCGGCTCAGCATTATAACATGTACCTTTTCAAAATGATTGTCGCGGTGGTCTCAATTTTTTAGGGGTATTTTCAGGGATTTTTTGACTCTTTAATTTTTTTAATTTATTGTTCGATTTACATTAAATCGAAATGATGGATCTTGTGTAACATTTAATCCATCCAATAAAATGTTCAATTTATTCAATGTCAACATGTAGGTACCTAGTATGATTTCAAAAAATCTGAACCTTTGGATGAAGACGAAATATTAACTTAAAAAAAAAGATTTTGAAACATATTATATTACAGTGTATTATTTATTAATCTTGAATGTATATTTATATATTTTTAGGGGAAAAATAGATACTTATAAATTCACGTCTCAAGACGGCTGACATGTCGCGGCACGTCAAACGTACTGCTACGCCTCAAACGCCTCGCGGCCTCGCCTCTTTTGAAGTGGGACACTGTACCGGCTCAGTACGAAAAAGTGGCACCTCTTACATCTTCGTATAAAATTCATGTCCTACCCAACATTACTGGCAGATTACTAAACAGTATCCATACTAATATTATAAATGCGAAAGTGTGTCTGTCTGATACCTCTTCAGACTCAAACGGCTGAACCGATTTTGCTGAAATTTGGCATGGAGATACTTTAAGTCCCGGGAACGGACATAGGATACTTTTTGTCCTGAGAAAATGTACGGTTCCCGCGCGATAAACGAGTTTTGGCGCAACGGATATGGGTACTTCGTACCTGCCTTGATCCGTGAATTGTAAAATGTAAAACATTGCATTTTTAGGGACAGCAGCTGGTTCGGTTTCAGATTTTTGTAACTTTTATTAACTTTAAATCTCTATAATGTACATAATTTCATAGAGCTTTTTACGGGTTACATAAATTTTGCTATTACAAGTCCACTGTTTATGAAGTACCAAGTCTGTTTCCCATCCCTGAAACAGTTTAAAGTGCACTGCCAGTTTTATTTAGCAATTTAAATTATTATATTTTTTACAGCTTTTAAGTTTATTAAGCGAACCTTCGGATAAAATTTTGCATTAAATCGCTAAGATGAAACTTGAGCGCTTCTACAGTTAGCGTAGGCTTTTAGCCAAATAACCTACTTATGCTAAAGTAGCTTTTTATATTCGTTTCCATATTTACGTTACAAAATATTATAGTAATATTTATTTTTATTCTTTGTTCAGTGTTGGGTATAATATTATGCATATAAATATTAGGTTTACATAATATAAAAAGGGGACTAATTTTTGATCAGTTATTTAAATATTTGAGATGTTATTATGATCAGTTGAAAACAATATTGAGCGGTTATTTAATTTTCTGGCGGTTGATTAATTATTGTGACTGTAAAACATGGACAGTAATAAAAAAACTATTGAGCGGTAAAAATGATGGAATGAGAGGTAAAAATGATGGAATGAGCGGTAAAAATGATGGAATGAGCAGTTCGATAAATGAATGAGCGGTAAAAATGATGGAACGAGTGGTTCGATAACGACTTAACAGAAGGCCTACTTAACCACGGATACCGAAGCGGGGGGACGGGGGGGCGCAGCCCCCCGCCCAATACAAAAACAAACACAATCCAGAAAGTCCAAGAGTAGGTTAGGTTAGGTTAGAACTTAGACCACAACGGCAGAGGGAGCCGAGCGAGCGCAGTGAGCGTGCTGCGGCAGCAGCCGGCGACCGTCTTATATGTACTTTCGCTTTATAACGGCACGGAACCCTTCATGGGTGAGTTCGACTCGCACTTGGCCGATTTTATTATATTTTACCGCCTCATTGTTTAAAGAACTTCTTAGAATGAGATTTCTTACTGATAAATTCCGATTTGTTACTGCCCACACGTAACCGCTCATTCATTAATTTTTACTGATTATTTAATTATTTTACTGTTCAATAATGTTTTCAATTATCCATTTCATTAATTTTTACTACTCATTTTTGTTTACTTTACTGCTTAGTTTTAACTGCTAAACTAGTTATTAAACGTGCCATTTATAATGTTTATCTTACCAAAACTGCAATTTACAACTGCTCCTTTAAATTTTAAATCAGTGCCATATAAAAAGCCATGCGCAGCTTTCTTTGTTAACCTACTTTTACCGAGCGTCTAACTTGGATATTATGTTATAGAATTTAGAGCTACTAAGCAATCAAGGAAAAATTTAATCATGCCGATTAAAAAGTAAGATTTTATTTTACTAACCAAAACTAGTACTAATCTAACTTGCTGGTTACAAAAAGGAAATTTTCCAGTTCGTTAATCGTCAAGATAGGCTAATTCTTTGTTGAACTAGGAAGCGCCGGGTTCGACATTGAAAAAACTTAATTATTTACGTAATGTAACGTAGAGCTTCGTGTTTGGACGGTTGAAACAAAGGTAGAATCGTGACAAGAATACAAATTGAATTTTTATCATTTAATTATGGACATTTTCAATTATCATCTTTGTCTCTTTTTGTGTGCTTGGCAATAGGGTTGAATAAAAAATCAGGACTTGGCGACTTCTCTACAGTGGCACAAATTAAATTTCCTTATTGATATAATAATTATATGCAAAATATGAAGATTTTTTTTTATTATGTGGCTATTAATCTATTAATAAACTAGGCACAGGTCTAGGAAGCGATAAAGCCGCGCGCCGCCGCGCCAACAGGATATAGAATAAATCGAACATATTTTACCTGTTTATAGCAAAATTGTATTTACAAATAAGATGTATCCGCGAAACCGCTATAAGTATTAGTATCGAAACACACTAGGCTGAATTACGCCGGCGTAAATTCCGCCGCGTATACGCCGCGTTTCAAACTCATACAAAATACGGACAGAACGCGGGTAACGAACTGACGACACACTATTCCGTCGCGTTCCGTCCGTATTTGTATGCGTTTGACATTTGCGGCGGAATTTACGCCGGCGTAATTCAGCCTAGTGTGTTTAGACACTTAGGTACCATTTTGTAATACAAGCTATTGATATAATAATATTATGATATTCACCGTCTAAATTGGATATCAAAGTATGGGATTTAATCACCTAGGGTCTGCGATGGCTTGCGCCTTGACGCATGCTACCTTGGTGGCACCCAGGAGAGAAAAGGAATTCTTATACAATTCAAACTCAGCAATAACTTCATCGAAATTTATATTTTGTATTGCCTCGTGTTCAATGGGTAAGCCGCCATTGGGTCATTGCTGCCCGCAAATAGTTTTTTATTTATTTTAATTTACTAAAACTCCTCTCACAACATGTTCACACCACATAGGGCTGATCTAATGCTAGTTGAGGAATCCCTGAAAAAGAAATTTTTGTGCTAGCGATTTATTTTTGAGAGGCCGGGTGGGTGTCACCTAGGGTTGCCAGCTCCAAGTTTAATTTTTAGAGGATTGGGTAGGACGAAATAGAGGATATGAGCTGTAAGATAAAGGACATTTTTTTTGCAATGAAATGCTATTATAGTATATGCGGCTTTAAGAGCTTCTTCGTTTTCTATAATGAAATGATAACATTGTTTACATGGCATTTATTTGTAGTTCTGCTTTTACAGACTTTATCTAATTTATTTCGGTTCTTGGTCCACGTATTCATACACAAAGCAAAAAATCCTTTCAGCTTGAGCTTTGAAAACTGAGATAGAAAACACGAATTGTATAATTTTTAGTAGATACTAGATATAAAGGACAAACTATTGTCCTCTATTGAACATTTTAAATTATAGGACAAGATCAAATATTGGGTCTGAAAAAGAGGACGTCCTTTAAAATAAAGGATGTCTGGCAACCCTCCCCAAAAAGGTGCCACCCGGTGGACACCCGGTGCGGCCCGTCCCCACAGACCTCTCTTCGCTACGCCGCTGCTTGCGCCAAAGCCCAAATCACATACACTGATTTCGAACTTAGCAAAATTTAACGAAAGCATCTTGTTTTAATGGCCCAGAGGTGAAGAACATAATTTTTTTTAGAAAAAAATTTAGCATTTATTACCATCAGTACCTTTTACTTCACTCTACACTCTACAATCTACACTATAACCAAATTCTACGTAGAAAGTACGTGGAAATGTAAAAGTAACGATTATATTATTTGGTTGCGCTGTAAGGTCACGTTTACGGCTGCGGCCGTGACAACACAAGGTCTTACCAAGGCTCCTCGTGGAAGGTTAAATGGGCCATTCCGCGTAGGGATGCGCCCCTCGTACCTCGATAACGAGCCGAATATCGATCCAAAATTTCCTATTAGCTCTTCCGCTTAGTATTGTTTTTGATGAAGAAATAACTGGTTGCATTTCGGGAGTGCTAGTATAAGATAACAACGAATTACGAAACAGCAGCATACGTGCACTTTTACAATTACAACTTCTTTTCCTACGCGGTGGTCATATATTATCTCTCTCCGTCTTACGAATTTTCGATTAATTGACGTGTTCTAAGTAAAATTTTTCCATCCCACCCAAAAAAAAAGTGTACAACACCGCTAAAAAACCTTTACTAATTTCGTTACTAAAACGTTTAAGTCTAAATAATTCGAGTCCTAATCAGTCGTTTCAGATTGTAATTTAGGGCGAAGGTGTTAAAGTTTCTATAAAGCCATAAAAATCTTAGTTCGTTAATCGTTTATATTGAAACGTTTGTTTTCGTAAGTCGGTGTAAGCCCTATGACGCGAGCACATATTAAAACCATTATTGACAGTGTTCTATTCAGAACAAGGACAAAAACACTTAAAACTTAAAAAATAATATATATAAAAAAAAAACATTAATAGAGAACCCAAGAACATCAAAATTTTCATAAATTACAGCATTTGAACAAGTGCGAAATCAGCCAAAAATAAAGTATCCAGAAAGTAAAAGAAATATTCACAGTATAACCCGCAAGATATTCCAAAATTAAACAACTCCAAAAAGCCACTATCGATAAAAGAAATCCCAACACTCACTAGAACAGAAATCGAAGCGAGCGTTTCGGAGCCACCCCCTCGCGTGACTGCTCGTGAACTTCGGTAAGGTAATGGCGAAGGCTCTCGCGGCACTGGCAGTGACACCCCCGAGGCCACGTGCCGACCACGACTCATTGATGCTAAGCCCGTAATTAGATTTGGGATTCACAGATGTCTTCGAAACGTGTCCGAAATTCATGTGACACGAAAGTTCACACAGATAATTAGATTTCGCGACCACGCGGGGTTTGAGTTTCAAAGCCGTCTGGTCACCTTTAAATTTCACGACCAATCTACGGATATTGCAAAAACAAAAGATAATAAGGCGTCATAACATGATTTGCTTATAACAACAGATACAACACAGTTACAGATAAGAAGCTTGAAACAATAGAAATCGACACGAAAACAAATCAATATATCGATCGTCATATAATAACAGTTGTACCTCTACCAAATATCTTTCAGTAGCATTCCACGCGTTGCTACAACTAGTTGGATTCACAGTTCGTTTTCATCGGGAAGCTCGGCTCTTTTGTTCGGATATGAAAAAGCTGCCGTCTGAAGAACCATTATCCCATTGTTTGGGTAATCAGTCTCCAGTGGACCGCGTCGAGATGACTTCCCGCCGGTTTTTGCTTCCAATTAGCTGATGAAATGGAGCGCGGCGCTTTTAATTGATCAGTTTTTTGCACAGCCTCCACTTCCTATTTCAGTATAGGTTCCTTATCTGCATGTTGGAATTAGCTTATTGTACAACGCACGTCCACTTTCAAAATCATTGCGCATTTTCTCATCACGGTTACATTGAGTAATTTTGATAAGTGATACGGCTATCAAAGTAGTAGATTAGAATGTACAAGTACCTATCTTTATTCTTTAATATTCTAGATTTCAGTTTAGGTTCCTGAATCTGCATGTTGGAATTTCTTTTTTGTACATCGCATGTCCACTTTCATAATCATTACGTATTTTCTACTCAACACGGTTAGATTGAGTAATTTTGATAGGTGATACGCTCATCAAAGTACTAGATAAGAATGCTCATTGCTCAAGTATCTTAGATACTAATATTATAAATGCGAAAGTATTTTTATCTGTCTTTCTGTCTTCACGTCCAAACCGCTGAACCAATTTTGTTGAAAGGTATGGAGATACTTTGAGTGAGTCTCGGGAAAGGACGTAGGATACATTTTATCCCGGAAAAATGCGGTCCCCACGCGAGAAACGAATTCTAGCGCAACGAAGATGAGGGCGTCATCTAGTATTTTATAATCTTACGATTTGAGTTTAGGTTCCTGAATCTGCATGTTGGAATTCATGTTATTGTGAAACGCTTTTCCGCTTTCACAATCATGAGCAAGATACGTAACGATACTTTCAGTTTCGATGTTTGAAACCCGCTTTTATTAGCATCACTTGTAACTATGTATGTAAGAAAATCTAGAATCTTAATTTGACCCGCTTCCCGGTCTCCGATTAGGATGAAATTTTGCACACGCTCTGAGTTCTGCCTGCCTAGCATACGCCAACGAGATATCTCACTCACGAGATAATTAAAAACTACTCGTCTCATAATATCAAAATCTCGACATTATCTCGACAAAACTCTATAAAATGTGTTATTTCGATAATAGATCTACTCGAGAAAAAGTGTACGTCATGTTAGGGTCAATAGAGATGAAGAGACAAACCAGTTAACATCGAGAAAACATGTAGAGTCAGATATCTCGTTGGCGTATGCTAGGCAGGCTGATGACAATAATTAGTGACTAGCTAAGAAACGTCATTACAAATTCAATATTATGGTGGCCTCCCCAAGATGGCGGACAGGCTATTTGAAATGCACCAGCATGATATGGGTATCAAACTATAAGGGATATTATATATATATATATATATATATATATATATATACATATATATATATATATATATATATATATATATATATATATATATATATATATATATATATATATATGTATATTATTTTTATGGTACCTTCCTTACACATCAAGCGGAGATGATATTTTTTTTCGCGTTCACCCTATCGTGTGGAATGTCGTTGGATAGGTTTTTTAAAAATATTACGAGTGTTCATAGAACATTTTCCAATTTAGGGATCCATTTGTGAAATATGAAGTTTCAAAGCGGAAAAAATCGTTAGAGTCCTGCAGTCACCAGTGCCCCCCCCCCCCCCTTCTACCAGCTAAACGGTTGCTTCTGGAAATGTGAAAAAATTCAAAGGAGTAGGAAATATTATGCTGAATTTAAAAGGAAAATTGTCACGGCTAAGAAGACTTCTTAAGTTATTGAGTAATAGTAGATCAACTAAAAAAAAAAATGGCCCGACACGCACTTGGCCGGTTTTATTTTAGATTAATTCCATTTGAAAAGGCTATTTTCGACAATTTTAGGGTTCCGTACTCAAAGGGTTAAAAGTAAAAACAAGACCCTATTACTAAGACTTAGTTGTCTGTCCGTCTGTCTGTCTCCAGGCTGTAACTCAAGAACGGTAATAGTTAGAGAGTTGAAATTTTCACAGATTATGTATATCTGTTGCCGCTATAACAACAAAATAATAATAAAAACAAAATAAAATTAATATTCATCCCATACAACAAACGTGTTTTTTGGCTTTTTTTGCTCTATATCAATAATGGCAACAAGTAGGTACCTATAGTCTATCTAAAAAGTGAAGAAATTAAAAAGTGGCAGTTTTTCTCTAAGTCCTTAGTTATATAAATATTATGTGTACTTTAATCTATACTAATACTAGCTGACCCGACAGACGTTGTCCTGTCTTAACGATGATTATTTAATTCGAATTGGTATAATTAAGAAAACGATATATTAAAATTAATATCTCCATGCCAAAATAGATTCATCATCAAAATAGATTGAATAGTTTAGGCAAAAATCATAAAAGTTTATTGTGCGGGACAAAAAGTATCCTATGTCCGTCTCCTGGCTCTAAGCTACCTCCTCACAAATTTTCAGCCATATCGATAAAGCCGTTCTTGGGTTATAATTTATAAATAATGTAACTAACACAAGAGTTTGTTTGTTTGAACGCGCTAATCTCAGTGTTAGATAGCCCTTTTATCGAGGAAGGCTATGTAGTATTAAGGCGCTATATTGAAAAAACTATCCTTTTTGACGTAATACTATAGGACTCTCAGAAATGTCACAAATCTGGTAATGAGATATACATATCTTCATAGCCTTATCTAGGTTTGAGAAGAACTAGAAACACGATTAATGTATTTTGCCTCGATACATTTAATTTTCGAAATGACCTCTTAAAAATACGAAATTTGAAGATTATTTTTAAACGAAAATAGATGTATTGTAGGAAATTAGTCTAATTGATAGACACCTTTGCAACTCAAAATCGTATAGAAGCATTTTGCTTAAATGCTCCTAGTTATTTTTAAATGATTATAATTAAATTTTTTCGCATGTTTTCCGAGCGAGCCGATAGCTTCTGGCCGCAGCGTATTCACGACTTTATAGTCATACAAATTAGGTATAAAATTGCCCTTGCGGTAAAATTACTTTCCATATAGCGCTTTAAGGGCGTTACTTACGGAGATACCGTAATTTACCGTATTTCAAGCCTTATAAACTAATAATTTGAAAGCTACAAAGTTATAATAAAAATACAGCAATAATCTTCAGTATATCAACATTCCTTTCCACGTTTTAAATTTTCTATTTTTGTTTATTATACATATCATATGATATCAGCTTCCAAAGTAAAACCAATTTATTAAAATTCAAGCATACATTCAGCATCTCCTTAGGATTTACAAATAACTTTTATTTGAAATACACGCCAATAGATCGACAATATCATAAACTACATAATATTCCCGTTTTTTTTTTTAGGATACTTTTGAACTAAGATAAGTAAAAAGATAGGGGTTTGGTGCGATCTCGGCGACGGCAAATGTATGGCCAAGGTCGTTTGCTCGGGGGACGGCCTTAAACTAAGATCAATTGGAGCGAAGAAACAGAGGAAAATGTGGAAAAAAACGGGGAAAATTATAGGAAATTGCTTATTATCTTAAGAACTACTGGAGAAATTTTTAGGGTTCCGTATTCAAAGGGTAAAACGGGACCCTATTACTAAGACTTCGATGTCTGTCTGTCCGTCTGTCTGTCACCAGGATGTATCTCAATAACGGCTATAGCTAGACTTCTGAAATTTTCACAGAATGTGTATATCTGTAATCTGTTGTTGCTATAACAACAAATACTAAAAACAAAATAAAATTAATATTTAAGGGGGACTCCCATACAACAAACGTGATTTTTATGCTATTTTTTGTTCGATATCAATAATGGCTATACGGCTATAGCAAGGCACTTGAAGTTTTTACAAAATCTTTAATTATTTTTGTACTTTAATAATTGATAATAAAATTAAAATTAAATAAATATTTAAGGGGGCTCCCATACAAAAATCACATTTTTGGGCTATTTTTGCTCTATACGGAACACTTCATGCGCGAGTCCGACTCGCACTTGGCCGATTTTTTAATGTTTTTTGACACACATGAAGAATAGACCACGTTAAAGGACATAGGCTTTTTTTGCGGAAAAATGTACGGTATCCGTAAAACTCCTAAATTACGCGGACGAAGCCGCGCGAAACATCTAGTATTTAATAATAATATTAAAATAAAATAAAAAATTAAGGAGGGCTCCCATACACAAAACAATATTTTTGGCCTAATTTTGCTCTATATAATGGTACTCTATATAATGGAACCCTTCGTGCGCGAATGCACTCGCATTTCAGGCCGATTTTTTATATTTTCACGAAAAATATAAAAAAATCCATTCTATTATAATCAACGAATAATAGAAATTATTTATTATACGTAGATTATAATCTAGTTTCATTCTGAAACGAGTTAATCTAGTTAAACATGATTATAATTATAATAGAGAACAAATCTCCTACAATATACGTCATTTTGTAATAAAAATCTTCAAGCACTAATTAAAAAATATCAGCGTTTTTTCTCATTTATTTTGGAACTAGGTACATGACGCCGGCAACATCGTTGCGCCGAAATTCGTTGATCGCGGAGGAACCGTACATTTTAAATATTTGATTTGTTGTTTTTTGACCGACTTCCAAAAAGGAGGAGGTAATATTACGTTCGGCTGTATGTTTTTTTTTTATGTATGTTCAACGCTTACTCAGTCGTTTGTGGTCCGATTTTCAAATTTCTTTTTGTGCTGTATAGGGTTTAACTCGAATTTGGTACCATGTTCACAAAAGTGGTGATCTGATGATGGGATCCTTGAAAAATCGAGGGGATTCCTTGAAATTTGTATGAAAACATATAGTGATTTTGATGTTTTCTGAAGCATTCGGAGTAAATGCTACCAAAAAGTAAGACTTCGCACCAGATTATACCCTGGATCCGAAGGTACTGAACAGAACTTTTGAATGCTTATCAACTGAAAGCATAAACCAACACATCAATTTGATTGATCATCATCTTCACAACCATAATTATACCATGGGCCATCACACTATGACCCAATTATTGGTACTTTTCGTAATATTTTGCATCGAAGCAGATGTTTTTGATGATGATTTCGCTATTTGTGGACCGATTTTCAAAATTCTCATGTTTTTGTATAGGATATAATCTTAATATTGTATAACAATTACGAAAGTGCTGAGCTGATGATGGGTACTATGAGCAATCGAGGGAAATCCTTGAAATTTATCAAAACACTCATAGTGGTTAAAATGTTTCTAGTAAGTTAAAGACGTGTTACGAATAAGAAAAATTTCATACAAAGGTGTCTCTTGGTCCAAAGGCAGTGAACAGAACTCCTGAACCTTTAAAGATAAAAGTTTGGAAATTGCAGCATCGCTTAGATAACTGCAAGCATTTACCACAATTTCGCTTACAGTAATATAATGTGAATAGTTAACATTCGTATTGGTTATTTACGCACAAAGCCTTATTTTGTACATAACTAAAAAGAGTGAAATTATTATTTTTAACAAAAAATTAAAACCGACTTCCAAGGTAAAAACAATAGTATATGAACTAAAACCGGCCAAGTGCGTGTCGGGCCACGCGCAATATAGGGTTCCGTAATACCAGTAGTTTTTTTTTAATTTTTGTGTGGTCAATGAATGTACATTTATAACGTGTTTTACACTACTAACAACATCATCACAGTTACTTTCAAAGGAATTTGAACGAAAAGTTCCTTTGTACTTCGCCGAAAACATTTTTTTTAGTTGATGGACTATTACTCAATAACTTATGAAATCTTCTAAGCCGTGATAGTTTTCCTTTTAAATTCAGCATATTTTCTACTCCCGTGAATTTTTTCACATTTCCAGAAGCAACCGTTTAGCTGGTAGAAGGCCCCCCCCTTCTACCAGCTAAACGGTTGCTTCTAAAAAGTAACTGTGATGATGTTGTTAGTAGTGTAAAACACACTGGACTCTAACGATTTTTTCCGCTTTAAAACTTAATATTTCACAAACGGATCCCTAAATCGGAAAATGATCTATGAATACTCATAATAGTTTAAAAAAAACTATCCAACGACACCCCACACGATGGGGTGGACGCGAAAAAAATTTTTCATCCCCGCTTGATGTGTAGGGAAGGTAGGTACCATAAAAAAATAGTTTTTTAAGATTTCATGTACCATTTTGTTGCCATTATTAATATGTGCATTCATGCCAAATTACAGCTTTGTAGGTCCTATAGTCTCTGAGCAAAACCGCGGACAGACAGACAGACAGACAGACAAACGGACAGACAGACGGACGGACATACCGAAACTTTATAGTTTAAAGTTAACAAGGAACCCTTATGGCTTCCTTGTTGACTACGGAACCCTAAAAAGTATTAAATAACTCTTACTCTTTAAGAGTGCCTTTTTCAGAATTCGTCTAAATCTCAACTATTTCTGTACATACTACAGTCTTCATTCCTTTGAAGTCGGTACCAGTCCCAAGTTTCAGATATTCTGACATTACTGAACTCACGATTAAATTACCTGGTATAAAGAATATATATTAGTAGTACCAAGTATTACTATTGTTTTTCCTTGGAAGTCCGTTTTAATTTTTTGTTAAAAATAATAATAGTATTTGTTATTATAGCGGCAACAGAAATACACATTTTAAACATCATGATCTGTAAAAATTTCAACTCTCTAGATATCACCGTTCTTGAGATACAGCCTGCAGACAGACAGACGGACAGACATCGAAGTATTATTAATAGAGTCCCATTATTAACCCTTTGTATACGGAACCCAAGAAATGTAAAAACCGATTCCGATCGAGCGAAGGCGGGGCTGCATGGGCGTGTGGGTTCTATTAGTGAAGCCTGTTTAAGTGGCAACTCATGAAGGTTATTCCAATTTTCGAGAAAAATAGAATCCAAAGTTCACACAAATCAAAGTTATTATTATATTTTATCATAATAATATACAGTGGCTCGTCTTATTATGTGCCTACTTCTTTGAAATTTATTTTAAACGGCGCTGTAGTATTTGCGCACGGAAAATGACTGGCGAAAGATCGGACGCATCGAATTTTGCAAGCTCACCTGACGCAATAATATAATAATTTATTTTTAGGGCAATCTTGACTCAACAGCCTTAATGTAGCCATGCAAGGTATACTCCAACGAAGCCAAGCTCCAAAACCTTTATGTAGACCACAGAGCTTGTAGCCAAGATGTTTACTTTATCGCACCTTAAAGAATCGCCGTTCAAAATGTATGGAATTGACATTAGACGAGCCGAACGTCAATGTCATGATATTATCGAATGCCTATGTCAATTCCATACATTTTGATCGGCGATTCTATAAAGAAACGACAAAGAAAAGGTCTTGGCTAAAGGTGCAGGCACGATTTCTTAGGTATAATGTAGATTTAAAAAAAAAGTTCAAAAAAGTACACTTGTCCAGAAAAATTATACCTACTGGTTTCTGGTGGTGCGAATATTCTGGTAGGTACTACGTTTAAAGGCACAAGACTTGAGAGACTCAAGAGCCTGTGACCTCGGCCAGACCGGCCAGTTAAAAACTTGTACAGAAACAAACAGACAATGAGCAATCTTGTCGCCTGAAGGTCCTTTGGCTTAGTGACAAACTCTCGAAGGTTCTTGAATGAGTCCGAGAGGATCATACGACGAGTGCGATTTGGGTTGTAAACTTAATAATATGCAAATAATCGCAATCTGAATTCAAAACAACTGATTAGTATAATATCTATTTCCTTACTTATGCTTTTTTGTTTTCGTTGGATTTGCGATATTAATTTAAATGTTAATCATAAAACATTTATCTGATTTGGTGGTTTTCCTTTAAGGCGACGCCTTGATAAAGCTAAGAAATTAAAGTTTATTGTCAGTATTCATCATGTCTTTGTTTTTGAATTACCCATAGCAAACACGATTGGTCAACTTTTATAACACAGAATAATCAAAAAGACCTCTGTAAAAAAAGGGATTTTTCCAACAGAGGAGAGTGATTGAAGCTTCCAAATTTTGTACATAGATTGGTTCAAGCATACACCTTAATTTGCCCATAGCTTATATCGACGGTTAAAAGGAAGTAGGGTATAAGCGCCAAAAAGGGAAATGTTCAGGAGAGTCGTTTAAAGTTTTGAGTTTAAGAAAAACTGACGTATCTCTGTTATTTATTGACGTATCGTGATAATTTAAACAGTAATAAAATTATAAAAAATGGCCTCTTACCGGTATTGATAGTTTTAATGATTTGGTGCTATTTAAAGTGTTTTTTGTCACTTATAACAATTACTTTAAAATTTTGAATGAGGTAATATGGCATAAGAAACAAATGAAAAAAAAAACTATTAGAGGATAAAAAGCCTAAATAACATTCTGATTTCTTACATCACAAAGTAAAAAGGTATACGAGACTAGATGATTCAGTAAGTGTTATAGGAAAAGAAGGATAACGTACTTTTTACAAGTCGTGTTATGGTCGTTTATTAGTTAATGGAACACAAGTAGCAGTAGACTTTCACAACAACTAGAATTATAAGACTTAAGTGACACACATGTGATACACAATGTCGTTTGAAAGTCAAGGAAAAGAAGGATAATCAACATCTGGCGACTGGCATTGCGTGAGTCTATGGAAATATGGTTGAAAAAGGTTGTAGGGTATAATCGACAGAGTAATATGAAAATAAATTTTGGATATATAGGGTACAAGCGCCAAAGCTATGATCAATTACGAAATGGAAGAAGGCCATAAACGACGTTTCTAATTTTTGAGAGAATTGCTTAAAAGACATAAGCAGCCGAAAGCTGTAGAGAAATATTTTTTGCAGGGGTACAAGCACCTTTACACTGACCTGAATTTTATTCGGTTCCATAAAAGACTACTAGGAAATTGCTTTTTTTGGCTAGGGCATAAACGCCAAAAAACTCATCGTAGAGCTATGAGAGTCAGCGCAAGTCGAAAGAGCGGGAAATTTTATGTAAGATGGCATTTAAGACTCATTTTTGACAAAAAATGTCGCTTATGCTCTATTTCCTTTTAACCGTCGATATGAAATGTATTTATGGTTTTAAAATTACGCGACAAAAACCATTTTGTCGCTTACGCGCTTTCCATTTTTGCTGTTGTATTGCTTGTTTTCTCATAAAAAACAAGCAATCTCAAACATATCCAACACGGTTTTTTACTTTAACGCGGCGTCACCTTGTAATTTAGATCTTCTTTCGGGCCTGGTTGGTTTAATATGCCATTTCATTTTAAACTTTCCTCGGTTTTTAGGACAACTCAGTAAGATTGCATGTACACAAAATTAATATTTAATCGTATTATGTACTTTAGGCAATTTCCTCTGCTGTTCTTACAAGTTTTGCTAGCCAGGCAGTGTTTGTCAACATTATATATTATGCGCGAGCTGCGATGTGGATGGAAATTTCTAAACATAGGAAGCTGCTGGCCGCGTCAAGGTTTATTTCGTAAGGTAGGCGTCGTGCGGCGTGCCGCGTCAGTTATGCGCTATTACGTTCGGCTAACACAATAACCACTTGAAACGTAAATAGTAAACAGCTCTTGATTATTAGCAGAACTCGCTATGTGGAAAAGCACGTTTTCAAATACAATAATTGGATTTGGATGTACCATCGAAGAAATTGATTCATAGGCCACTGCCTATGAATCAATTTCTTGGACCTGGCGCCTGGCGGACGGACGGCCGGACGTCCGCGTCATTTGGTTGGTTTATGACATATGTCAATTCAATATTAAGGTACAAGTTGGAAGCCCGCTACATGAAGCGGCAGCAGACGACGTGTCGTCGCGACACTACTGGTTTCTATGTATTTCTATGAATAAGTGTCGCTAGCTTCATATCGCTAGCTACGAAGGGTATTTCATAGATCATAGAAATACCACAGAATACAATATAATATTAGTACAAGAAATACATAGAAACCAGAAGTGTCGCGACGACACGTCGTTTGCAGTTGTTGCGTGTCGCTCGGTTCCTTGTACCTTTGTCACGATCTGTCGGCTCACGGCTGGGTTTAATAACGCGACCAAATTACGCAGGTCCACAATCTGCCTATATGTCAACTTCTCCGATATTACATTCAGCTTTAAATTTTAGGATACTTTATATCCAACCAAGAATGCTGTAAAATTCAATTGAATGCAAGCGATTTGTGGATTTCATAACGGCACGGTGCAACTTGCAGTCTTGCATCCGTTGCTTTCTTTCTCAGCTGCATAGGTTGAGTCGAAGTATCAAGTAAGTTTATCAGTATCCAAGAGCATTTTTATCACAGACATAGATCAAGATAGATACCACATGTCGCTCTATTTGTATGAAAACGAGTGTGTCACTTTTTTCCTATCACTGTGACGTACCGATGATAAGAAACGTGTCTATTATATATATATATATATATATATATATATATATATATATATATATATATATATATATATATATATGAATTTCTACAGCTCAATACGGCACTTTTAGGCATTTTAAAAATTCCGATTGACGTCCGATTCCGAACAGACTTTCGAAAGACGAGCATTGCTCGACTTTTGGGAACGCAATATGGCACGCGAAGTACATACACATGCGGTATCTATATTTATCTATGTCTGTGATTTTTATATACATCTTAAATGTTAAGATAATAATTACACAGCTGTCAGATTTTCGCGACGCTTAGCTGTTACACTTCTTATCCTGTTGCCTCCATTTAGCATAACAATGGTCGATTATAGTTTTTTTTTTAATAATTTAGTATTAAGGACAATAGCACCATTAATCTTATTTAAAATCACATTTATTAAGGACAAAACTGACCATTTAAGAACTGCTTACTGGAGAAGTTTGAGATCTAGCAGAAACTCAGGGTAAATTTTCTTGTCTTTAGATGAGAAACGCTAAAATTTTTCTTTCAAACTCCAAGTTTTTCCTGAAATATATTTTGTGTCCTCTAGTTTATTATTCAGAATGGCTGCCTGATCAGACTTCCTTGAATTTAGAACTGTCCCTTGGTAAGCTACCACAATTTATATCCTTATTGCACATATTATTAGCTAAATCTTTTTTATTTATCGGTAACAATGTGATATGTGACACCGCGTTAACTCCAGTAGCCAATAACACTTTTCAGATAAACAATAGACGTGTTGTATATAGGTTATATTTTCATTGTGTTGCAGCAGAAACTCTACACCGGGCTTTCTCTAGCGCTTTCTTTGCAAAACATCGTAACTGTATACGCGAGATACTGGTATGGCAACGGCTTACATGTGAATGAATATTTTTTTTATTTTTTTTATTAAATAAGGGGGCAAACGAGCAAACGGGTCACCTGATGGTAAGCAACTACCGTCGCCCATGGACACTCGCAACATCAGAAGAGCTGCAGGTGCGTTGCCGGCCTTTTAAGAGGGAATACGCTCTTTTCTTGAAGGTTTGCAGGTCGTATAGGTCCGGAAAAACTGCTGGTGACAGTTCATTCCAGAGTTTTACAGTGCGCGGCAGAAAGTTACGCGAAAAACGCACTGTGGAAGACTGCCACTCATCAAGGTGATAAGGATGGTATGTTTTTCGGGTGGGACGATGGCGAAAAGTTGCAGGTGGTATGATTCCGAACAATTCCTCAAAGCACTTCCCGTAATACAACCGATAGAGGATGCAGAGTGAAGCTACATATCGGCGTAATTCCAAGGGGTCCAAGCTGTTTGAAACACTATGGCAGTCAGCAATTCGAGCGGCCCTTCGTTGGATACGATCCAGAGGGAGCAGTTGGTATTTTAGCGCCCCTGCCCAGACATGAGAACAATATTCCATATGCGGCCGAACCTGCGCCTTGTAGAGTTGTAGGCGTTGGTCCGGACTGAAGTACTGTCTCGCTCTGTTAAGAACACCAAGCTTTTCGAGGCTAATTTGGCCTTACCCTCTAGATGATATCGGAACTGGACTTCGCTCGATATGTTGACGCCAAGTATCTCAATGCTAGAGGAGATGGTTAAAGATGTGCCCTCGAAACGAGGACATACGATTTCTTTCTAGGTGGAATATCAATCCCGCTAGAAAGACTGATGATCTTTAAAACACGTTCTTCCGTCCCGTCCAGTTGAGAACTCGAGTCTTTTGTTTTTTTGTGTTAGCCTATGCTATCCCACTGCTGTGCAAAGGCGTCCCCTAGGGTCTCCCACTTGTCTCGCTCCAGCGCCAGCTATTTGCGATTAAGATTTTAGATTAATATTCAGATTTTTGCCAAGCAATACGGAATACCTTTAAAACGTAATTTCTCAAAGTAAACAACACTACGTACTACAATGAATTAACCAATTTCCAGCTCGTTATCATAGTTCACGCCGGGTGCTGGGTGGCGGTGTCATATATGTCACAACACGATGACTCACACCGGATGGGAACAGCACCGTCATTGCAGACATTAACATTACAGTCACGAGCCACCAAAACAAAAGGCGCATTGAATACAGTCGACATATCACTCGATCGACGATTCAAATTAACATGTTGATTCCCGATGGCGAGTTACGAAAATTCATCAAATTGTTTACAATATCTGATGGGAGTGTTGAAACAGTTGGCAAAGATTAGAACGTATCACGCAATAGGTACGAAGTAACACACAGCAATTGGATCTTAAGTTTCATTTTAGGGCACCAATCACCATCCAGAAGCCATTAGGTTCTGAAATAAAAACAGCCCTGTTCAGAAGCCACGATATTAATAAATTATGATTTATGATAAAAACATTGGCTTAGAAAGGGTTAAGCCCCGTAGGGACGAATCATACAAAGTTTGTATGGATAAACTATGTTCTTTGATCTACGCTCAAAGTTATACAAAAGCTTCCAACTTCTAAGTTCATTTTCTCGTCAATTAAGGTCCTGTGGGCACATTCGACCGTTCGCCATTATCTTGTACATAAACGTTTCCCAAACTGGCTCAGTCTCAATTGGGTCGAAGACACAAGTCACAACCGTAGTACCTATAGCTCCCTTGGCAGTGCACGCCGCTTGTGCGCCAAAATTGTTAGCGTAATATCAGAATGCAGTTTGAGACAATGATAATACGAGGTGACCGTAACCTAATAACTGTGAAAACCGACGATAAAGATGATTAAAATCACCTAGAAGAAAGTGAAAAAGTAAAATGTACGTTGTATAAGTAGAAAGTTAAAGCCCACTCGTTCTGTTGGCTTATTTAACATGAGATTTTGCCCGCGGCTTTGCTCACGTTAAGAAGTATTATTATATACAAACTTTCATCCCCTATTTTAACCCTTTGGGGGTTGGAATTTATCAAAATCTTTTCTTAGCGGATGCCTACGTCATAACATCTACATGCATGCCAAATTTCAGCCCGACCCGTCCAGTGGTTTGTGCTGTGCGTTGATAGATCACCATGTCAGTCAGTCACCTTTGAGTTTTATATATTTAGATTTTATAGTAAAAATTGATTAATGACCTGTTAATAAAGCCTGTCACAGACCTAGCTATAATATATATTAATATGTTTATAGCTAGGCATATTAATATATATTTTCTATACTAATTTTCGCGTGACCACACACTCAGCTATAATATATATTTCTGTGACAAGTGGATTTAGTATAGAATAACATGCCTTGCTATAAATATATTAATATATGTTATAGCTAAGTCTGTGACGGGCTTTAAGCAGAATTTTTTCTTTGAGGGTTCGTTAGTTCTATAGGTGGACAACGTAACGTAAATACTTCTGAGTTCTGAGTCGATTATTATTTTAATTAATACCATTTCATTAAGTTCATAACTAACTTATAGCCTTTTGTACGTCAAACAAATATTATGCAGTCGAAACTCATACTGTTCATGCAAAGTTACAAACATAAAAATCTTTTATTTTATTTTATATATTATTATATAAATTACCTATATTATCTTTCAATTTCAGTTTTTAAGTTTCCCTGCCCAAAGGCTGAAAACGGGGCCCTATTATTAATAAGTCTTCGCTGTCTGTCCGTCGTACATCCGTATGTCACCACTCACCAGGCTGGATCTCGAGAACCGCAATAGCTAGATAGTTGCGATTTTCACAAAATATGTATTTCTGGTGTCGTTATAAAAGCTAATAGTCCAATCAAAATAAAACAAATTATTAAAGGGAGGCCTCATACAACAAACACGACTTTTTCCTATTTTTTGCTCTATATCCATAATGGTAACACTAAGGTTTTTGAAAATTTCAGAAAATGCTAATTTGTATGTTAACTTTAATAATTAATAATAAAAATTAAATAAACTTATTATTTAAGGGGAGCCCCCCCCCCATACAAATTTACGGTACGGAACCCTATGTACGCCAGTCCGACTCGCACTTGGCCGGTTTCATAATTTTTCCTTTCATTGTGAATAAAGACCTATCCAAGTACCAAATTTCAAGGTTCTAAGTCTGCTAGAAGTACCTTAGAATTTTGATGATCTATATGTCAGTGACAAAATGTAGTAACTTTGACCATCCGTAACTCCTAAACTATTTATTGAAATTTCATGTTATTTGGAGGTTAAGCTAGTTTTAATACTTGCTCTTAGTGACCGAAATTTTAAATCCCTAGCTTTGTTAACATCGAAGATAAAGGGGGTGTGAAATAGCCGCGAACCGCTTCGAGAAAAGTATGGTACGGCCGTGCCTTTGCTAAAAAACTTGGCTGGGGCACTGCCGTGCCCCAGATTAATAGCGCACTAAACGTGTCAACGGGCGATAATAGCTTTACAATTTATCAAACAAATTGGCAATCAACAGTAAATAAAGCAATAAAAGTTCGGAGACAAACTCGGCTTAAAAATTGTAGAGGAACCAGCGGCCGCGGCAGCCAGACGCCTTCGTCATTTTATAAAAGCTAAACTGAAAAGACTGAAAACTGAAAGTTTGTCTGTACCCTATAGGCGTAAGAACGACCAGCAACAAGGAGTTTCGGTCGCGGCACAGAATATATATTAGTCTAGTACCAAGTCGCGGTTACTTTATGAGGAACCAAGTGTTGAAGGTCTACCTTACCTTCGTGAAAGGAGCTCAATTTTAATCGTTTTTCCTTCGGGATCTCGTCTTCCTGCTGAGAGACACACCTAAAGTATTAGACTTTTACATTGCCTGGCAGTGGGAAGCTTTTATAAAATGACGAAGCTCTGGCTGTTGGCTCTCGGGCCATTAGGTATGAACCAACGATAAGCATGGACCTAAATAATTTAAGTAGGCGTATATAATACTTCCGTGATATGATTAAAATCTAATTATGGATGCACTGGTATGGGATTAAGACAAGTACCCGGAACCTTCCACGAGTGGATGATTTGAAAGTAGAACAGTTACGCCAAGTGGTCAATCCAATGAAAACGTTTAGGCTATTAATAGCAACAACAGACTATATTTACCAACGGCTTGTACAGTTAATTTAGTTTAATTACGCGCTCGCATTATCTATACTCGCTGGTATTAACGCGATAAGACAAATTTTGGTCAAGGTGAGTCGTGATAATGCCTTTCCTATTTCCTATTGACGTAAAACCGAATTTTCTTTTTCCTATTCCCTTTATCATCGTTCCCTCCACACCAATGCTTCTAACTTCACTATCCTAAGTCAAAACGGAAAGAATAAAGATTAAGCCTTTAGAATCTCTATATTTTTATGGAACAAAAATCGGCAGCGGTAACGATAATAAACCAACAAGTGGCCTTGAAATATTTGAATAAGATTTTTCAGCCTTGCTTGAGGTCAAAACTTACACAATAGCAATGCAGCTGATCAATTTAGAATGTTATATAATACAGGAAATAATAGTTGACCTCACGCGCGCAGGAGTTCGTGCCGAACGCCAAGACGTAATGAGAGAAGGTCCTTATTGTATAACTGTTACTGTGTATTGTATACAAGATATTAGAGGAGAAAGGTATGACGGACGAACAAAATAAATATTTAAAGAGAGCAAAATACAAGCCAGGCGTATAAGTTCAACCCAGGTCCCTACAGGCTACATGGAAATTAATGTTTAGGGCTTTTCAATAAAAGTGAAAACTGCGTACTTTTTAGTGTGGACTGTGGACACAGTTCACACTAAAAAAGTCACCACCATCAACTGTCCACTGGACAGTTGATGGTCAAACGATAACAAATATCATTACGCGTTGGTCATTCATTCTTGAGATTACTTAGTTAAGATCACAATTTACCACATCTGTAAACGGATGAAGCTATCGTGGGTCAAGCCACAGATCACAGTTCAATGCAGTTCTTTGTTCAGGGCGTTGGCCTGAGTGAATGAAATTAGTTATCTCCCTGGGTTGGTACCTCGTGGCCCTGAGTGCGGCTAGTGCACTCAACCCCGCGAACAAGAAATAGCTACGATGCGTTGATCTCTTTTGTAGCGTCTTTAGATCTTCGCTTTATATAATTCATGTTATAACTCAAGTTATCCATAATCTATATATAAAAAAGGAAGTCGTGTTAGTTACACTATTTATAATATTTATAACTAAGAACGGCTTTACCGATATAGCTGAAAATTGGTGAGGAGGTAGCTTAGAGCCAGGAGACGGACATATCACATAGGGTACATTTTGTCCCGGAAAAATGTACGGTTACTGCACAATAAACTTTTATGATTTTCGCTTAAACTATTTAATCTATTTCGATGAAACTTGGCGTGGAGATTGGAGATAAGTACTAATTTTAATCTATTGTTTTCTTAATTATACCAATTCGAATTAAATAATCATCGTTAAGACAGGACAACGTATGTCGGGTCAGCTAGTAATATTATAAATGCGAAAGTGTATCTGTCTGTTACTTCTTCACGCTCAAATCGCTGAACCGATTTTACTGAGTATGGAGATACTTCGAGTCCCTTACGATAAACGAATTTTGGGGCAACAGAATCGCAGGCTTTATCTAGTTTGCTATAACTTGTTTGGGTTTGTTGATTTTTTATTATAATAAATTTTAATAAAATAATATTCTGTTTCGAAACTTTAACGTTATTTTTCATTTTCAGTATATTAGGTAGAGCTATCTATACCTATTCTACAAGCAACATAATTTTGTGCCAAGAAAACAAGGAAATAGGTGTGCTATAAATGAGATTCAAATTAACGTATATATGAGCATTTTGCCATTAGACTAACTAAATATACATTTACAAGTAAACTGAGTATAAATATACCATACAACTAAAATCTAAAGTTGTTTAGATACGAGCCTGTTATTATCTAATGTGAAGTGTTAAATCCAAGTAAACCCTAAAATTAGATTTAAATGAGTAAGTGCATGCTATAAGTAAATATTAACACTAACTTAACTAACGATAGTAAACACATATTTCATAATCTTTTCAGTGACATAGTTCTCTTCATGTTTCGTCGCTGTAGTAAAGAGGAAAATGATTGCGCAGTCTTTTAACAATTTTACGCACCACTTAGCTTATTCATCAGTGACCTGATAATTAATAACCCTTCCCAAAATAAAAGAAGACAAAGTAACTCTCCAAAAACTAAGGCAGTGAAAGTTTAAGACAATCTGCTTTTACTATGAACCGGAATAAATTAAGATAAAATAAGGAAATATTAAAAGTATCCTCTAAACTTAAATCTAAATATTACATCTACGCAGATGAAAAGAAACTAACATTAAAATCGATTGAAAAACAAAATAATTATTGAGGAAATTGAAACACGGAAAATTTCATAGGAACGGAATATTAAAATAATATCATGTACAAATTGTAAAAAAGTGGTTCCTACTTGAGTATAAGTATAACGGAAGTATACATTACAGTAAACCAATTAAGTTTGTTGTGCAATGCCATCCCTCAAAATATGTATATTATATATGTATATTATAGCACTCACCAAATCAATGATAGAGATGACATGATGTTTAACCTAGAGTTAACTTAAACTCAGATCTGCGCAAGTCCGCCTTATTAGATCATCAAATAGCGTAAAAACACGAATTTAGAAACCGCTGGTAGCGACAAAACCTCATCGGCTAGATCTAAAATGAAATTTCTCGTAACGTCCAAAAGGTTCGAATTTAATTTCAGATCAACAAGTTATTGATAACGAGTCTATCCTGATTCCTGACCTTTCCGACTCTCCTGATAAAGGTTGTTGGTCTGAGATGTATCTGTTTACTGTTTACTCCTACTATTAGAGATTATTATTGCCTATTAGCACTTATGACCGCTGTTTTCGGAGTTGTTTATAATAGAGCTGACGAAAGTAAAGACTATGCCACTTGCATTTTCACGTCAAAGGATATCTCGACAATATGATCAGATAAGGTACATCGTGTGAAACAATTCGAGCAATTCATATTATCCAATTATATATATATATATATATATATATATATATATATATATATATATATATATATATATATATAATTGGAATCTCGGAGTCGGCTCCAACGATTTTCATGAAATTTAGTATATAGGGGGTTTCGGGGCGATAAATCGATCTAGCTAGGAATTATTTTTAGAAAATGTCATTTCATTCGCGTTTTAACGAATAATAATGTCAAATAGATAGTTAACTATTAAAGTGCCTAGTATGTACTATCGAGGAAATTGATTCCTAGGCAGTTGACGGACCAACGTCATGTGGTCGGCTTATGTCAATTCAATGTTAGCTGTGATCGGTCGATGGGTTTGACTTAAGAGGCCGGGCTACCCTCGAAATTCTCATACATACGTAATACCAAAATCATTTTATCATACGAAAATTTTTAACATGTTTGAGTTATTTTTCAGCTTAAAATAGTAATTACCTAGGTTCCTGTACAAAACTTAACTTCAAAATGTTTAAACACAAAAAAAATTTTTTTGGGTATAATTTTTTTTTACTAAATTTACTTAAATATTTAAACACTAAAAAAATAGAGTAACACACTAAAAAATATATAAATAAATAGTAAATTGACTACAAAATATTTCAACTCTAAAAAATATTTTTTAGTATTTAAATATTTAAAATTTACTATTTATTTATATATATTTTTGGTGTTTTACTCTATTTTTTTTTGTGTTTACATATTTAGTAGTAAATTTAGTAAAAAAAATTATACACAAAAAAATTTTTTTTAGTGTTTAAATATTTTGAAGTTAAGTTTTGTACAGGAACCTAGGTAATTACTATTTTAAGCTGAAAAATAATTCAAACATGTTAAATATTTTCGTATGAGAAAATGATTTTGGTATTACGTACCTATGTATGAGAATTTCGAGGGTAGCCCGGCCCCTTAATACGACCAAATTACGGTCCGCCATCTGCCTAGGTATTCTCTGATAGTACATTCAAAGAAAAAAAAATGAACCACTTGAGGTTGAGAGAACCGTAAGTGGTATCCCCTTTATTTCAATCAATAAACTATTGTCATCCCACTAAAAAAGTGATGATTGGACGCACCTTCAATTATCAATTTCTCCAATTCACCGCTTTGTAGTAACTAGTAAGGGATTCAAAGACAGATTGTTTCCAAAGCCTTAGATTCTATACAACGCAATGACGTAATATGGCAACCCTGCGGGTATTATGGCAACCCTGCGGTACTTCCGACAAGATCGACCTCCAGTCCCTCCTATGACCTTTTACGTCGACGCTGACCACGGACTTGTATGAGAAACTAATGACGCAAATAACACTCGTATAAAAGACCTCGAAAATCATAATTTACTATTGACTGGTCATATCGTCTGTAATTTGTAAAAACCGTGTAAACTCGTCCGAGAATCAAGATTCGTCTGAGACCTGAGTAATATGCTCCGTATGTTGTTTACAATTTGGTTGATTTACAAGTTCTTTGTGTATTTCCAAGCCGGTTCTACCAGTTCCGGCATTATCTCTCGAAGTGGTCATACTATAAAATACCAGATACTTACAACAAAAGTGCAATATCGTTTTTTATTCTGCATCATACATGGTATGTAATGTTGTGTAACTACATAATATGCATTTACTACGACTAGGCTAAAGCACTTAGCTTTTATTGTTTAATTCCTTTGGCAGAACTTTAGCTTTCATCGGTAACACTTCATAGTTCATAGACCACACCTGTGCTTGCGACCATTAATTGTCTCTAGTACTCCGCTGTTTGACACTAAAAGCCTTTTAACTGCCATGTTGGTCATCTACGAAATAAGGGAATGTAATTAATAGGGGAGATAATATGATGCGGGCACGTTAGATAAAGTCCACACTGCTTCGATGTGTAGCGTTGTTGGAACGGAATAATATGAGTCAGTCACTCTCGTCCCTCATTCATCTCTGTCATTTTATCAGGCGACCCACCGCAACGCGATATGGCATAGCTCTTGCATAGGCTCAACTAGGCTACTTCCGCTACACAACAAGACCACCTGCAAGTTGCCACTGCATCAAATGCATACCACTTGAGAATCTTGAGTTACATTATAGCTTATGATGTAACAACTAACAGTGGAGGTATTTCAAGAATATTGAAGAAACTTGTGTAGTGAAGCATGCAACCTGGTTCACCCCGCAAAAAATTAGGAGTCCTAGGGCATGATTCTCAATGCCTACTAATAGTGGTCGACACTTAGTCACCAGTCAACGTTGACGAATATCAAGGAGTTGATGGCAATATCTTTTACGAAGCTCCATATTATTATAGTCTACACAACATAATATTGTATCCCGTTATGCTCAAGTCGCTTTCGTGGCTGAAGTAAGCAAGTTTCAATTAGTTTCCTCTTGCATTCCATTCAAGTTTCCAAAGATCATGCAATTCAATTGTTCTTGCTAGTAGCTGGCAGGCGTGAAACATTTAACAATTATTATTGAGTTGCTCACGTACTCCAGTCTCCAGCGAGTGCCGCTTGTAGACTTTTCGCTCGATTTCCGAAATTCGATCTGCGTAGGTTAGGCTTATTTGAACGCGCTAACCTCAGGAACTACTGGTCCGATTTGAAAAATTCTTGCAGTGTTAGATAGCCCCATTGATTAAGGAAGGCTATAAGCTATATTTTATCACGCTAAGACTAATAGGAGCTCAGAAATAGAGGAAAATGTAGAAAAAACGGGGGAATTTATAATATGAAAGGGCTTATTTTATTTATTTATTTATTTATTTATTTTAACGCGCTAATCTCAGGAACTACTGATCCGATTTGAAAAATTATTTCAGTGTTAGATAGCCCATTTATCAAGGAAGGCTATAGGTTATATTTTATCACTCTAAGACTAATAGGAGCGAAGAAATAGTGGAAAATGAAAAAACCGGCCAAGTGCGAGTTGGACTCGCCACTGAAGGGTTCCGCAGCAGCAATAAGGTTTATGTCTATAAAATTAAAAGGTTTTTTAAATTTTTGTTTTTATATTTTAGTTGATTTAATGGAAGTTTAATTAAGGTTTACCATTTATGACGTATAAAAAAAAACTACTTGATAGATCTCGTTCAAACCAATTTTCGTTGGTACTTTTTATAATAATGTACATCATATATTTTTTTAGAATTATCATGCCCCTACTTTAGAAGTTAGAGGGGGGGGGGGACACACATTTTACCACTTTGGAAGAGTCTCTCTCGCAAACTATTCAGATTAGAAAAAAATGGTATTAGAAACCTCAATATGATTTTTGAAGACCTATCCATAGATACCCTATACGCGTAGGTTAGACGAAAAAAAAGTTTTTTGTTTCAGTTGTACCTATGGGGACCCCTAAAATTTTTAATATTTTTCCATTTTTGGCAAACATGAAGAATAGACCACGTGAAAGAACATAGGCTATTTTTTGCGGAAAAATGTACGGTTGCGTGAAATTCCTAAATTACGCAAGCGAAGAATTACGCAAGAACATCTTTATATAATAAAATCGTAGGAAAGTCAATTCTGTACATTGAATATTTTTGTACAATAAATAATACTTGAGATATTATGATCTACTATGCTAACGCGGACGAAGTCGTGGGCAACAGCTAGTGCATAATAAATAGCTGGCATTTGCCCGAAATATATTAAACTTGTTTAAGACCTATGTTCAAGACGATACGTTAATTTACTCGTATGAGCAACGCACTCGTACAGCACATGTTAAAACTTATTTAGAGCTCAGCGTGGGGCAATTCGAACACATGACTCTACATATTTCTAATTTAAACTTTTGATATTAAATTTTATTATTTTTATTGAGTACCTACACATGCAGTTACAGAATTGGGACAGCTTACATGTGTAATTTAAACGAGGAACAGAAAATGATAAGCAATAAGCAACAGTTACTTCTAAACTTTATCCCATTTTGAATTGATATAAAACTCTCCTCTTTCCCATATTGTAAAGACTCTAATATCGAGTCCTTTAAACAAGTAAGAGTAGTTATAAGCTGATAATGTATAGGATTCCCCATCGATTGTTCATCTGATGAGCGATTTAATGATTCACCATCTTTTCCACGTGTTCTTGCGTTATTAGCTGTAATAAGTCATTTAGATTTACGAGTACGTACTACGTAGTATCGAGAGGATGAGACTCCTCAATTCGATGGCATATCCATGTTTAAAGCATGGTCCACATAGAATGGTGTTCTTTCCACGGTAGAATAAACAGTGACAGATTGACAAAAGAAATCAGACAGCTTGTCTCTAAAATATGTCAGTGTTTCTCTTGTAAGTTGTACTGTACCCTGTGCTATACTTAGTATGCTATGCCTGCAGGGGTAAAATAACTGTGAACTACCTAAGACGCTGACAACTGCCAATGACCTTGATCTCGCATCACTCTCGCACCAATGTCCATTTTCATGCCAGAGAGACAGAGATGTGAAGTGTTCACTCGGTAGCGTGGATACATTTTTCGTTTGTTATAAAACGTAGTGATTATAATATTCTTTTTGGTTTGTTAGAGGAAAAAATAAATATTATGGAAAATCTAGATTTCACAACCGAAAATTAAATCTGGCAATATTTGGATTTTTGTAAAAGGTACTTATCAAATAAACAAATTTTTAATTGCATTGCAAACAAACAGATTGTATTATTACTTTAGTTAGAACTGTTTGAAGTTCCTGAAAGATGTGACTTTTTTTTTCATCCAGTAGGAGTACATTATTTTATTATTTAAATTCGACAAGCTTTTCCAAATATAATCAAAAATAATTTTTTTTTTTTTGTGCCAGTCAATGAAATACATACGTCTAGAAAACTGCACAATAATCGAGTTGGCAGCTGTCTTCGCCTTAATGAAGCAATTTCAGCAAGCCACATGCAATGGATTATGGAGGTCACATGGTTTCCGGGGCGTTTTGTTTATTTATGTGAACTCTGCAGGAAGTCAATCGACATCACGATGCTGTGCGCGATCGATCCGACCTCTTCCTGACTTCGCTTCCTTTGTTCGACGTCTTATAAAACAGTTATTTCCGACTTATTGTAATCGACATGATAATACATTTTATTGATGTATTAAAAGGGAATTGAGTTTTATTTCCGTTTCCAGTTTTAGTAACATCATAAAAATTGAACTTCAAAATATGATGATCACAAAAACTTGCAGGATAAGTAGATATATGGTAGTTTCTTTACACGAAAGCACAGAATATATATTAGTACTTAGAAGTACCAAACGAAAGCTAAAAAGTGAATATATAGTTAACAAATTGTTCAACATTTTGTTATAATAACTTTATCATGTTTTGCACCGCGAAAAAATTTTATCACTCTTATCAAAATTCAAAATACGTAATTAAATACTAATTAATATGTCCGCCACACACGCTCTTTGTTCCATTTATTTTTTTAAATCCAACATTCAAGCACTGTATCGTTTAGAAAAAATATATATTTAGTACTGTTATACATAGATCTCGTTATTTAAAAAAATCATCACAATATTTCACACTTTACAAATTTCAGTGTTTTCTTATATTTGACGACTATCAAATTTGTGAACTTTTCAACACTTCGCCGTGTGTGGCGGCTCTTACGTTGCATTGCTAAAATATGAATAATATTTTAAACATAATATCTTGCTGTTAATACAAATATTTGAGTAACGATTAGGTTAGAATTACAATTGGCGCTAGTCAGACAAATTTTTGCAGAATTTCTTAGCGGTTTTGTGGGATGATTCTTCATTCCGCAAAATCGCTAATGCCCTGTTCCGAGGCTTTGATTGTAGTTTATCTTTTCAACAGCTTGTTGCTATTTCACCTGAGCCATTGATAAGCGCATGGAATTAGGTATATAATCTTCTGTCAAAGAACTTCAGAAACCTATAACAAATACGTTATTAAAACTATCAAAAATGAAATTTAACCAGAAAAACTACACTTCCGTCCTTCCTCACCGCCCATTGGTAAGGATGGACAGAAGTATACTTGGGTCAGCATATTAGTCATCAAAGATTTAGGTCAATAACCGAATAAACGCATCAATGACCCGTCCAAAAGCGAACGCGGAATTCGGAAAGTAGGTTTCTGGATGTTTGGATATTTTTATAGCAGCATTATCAGGCTCTCAATTTTATAACTCATAAATCTTTTATTACACGAACCGTAGCCAAAATAAAATGGCATCAGTTTTTCCGTGGCGGGTGAAATGTGGTTTCAGTAAAATATATTTTTTTGTACAAAACAAAAAATTCCGGCAACCCATTCTGCAACTCTGGCATAGTAAAAGTTTTACTATGACTGTGGTGCTGCAACTAAAAACTAAAACACCTCTGGCAACTCTGCCAGCCCGTTTTTGCAAATAGCTAAATTGTATAAGCCCAGTGTAGATTCAATGAGGATTTCTCTTATTGCGGTCGCATCGAGGCAAGATAATCCCGTTTTATATAAAAGGCTCCTTAAATACAATTAGGCCCGTACGTACTGAACATGTGAATACGTTGCGCAGCTCAATAATTGAATCAAAGTAGAAGACCGACTAATGCCGACCAGTTGCCGACTTCAATACCTCAATCCCATTATGGAGGGCATCTATTAATAAGAAACTGTTAATTATGCCCGTCTTTGGGTGGAAATTAGTGTCATTGATGTATGGGTGATGCGTACTACGTGCTGGCTACTGCGTAGTCTGTTCTGTATTAGCTGCTGGCTAGCGGCTTTACCCTCAACCTTACCTTACCAACATCTGTTATTTTAAGTATGTGTTTCTATTACCAGGCTAGCTAGAATAATTTGCAATCAAGTATCGTACAATGTTTTTCGTACTACGCGTATGTCACGGCAACATTGTGAATAAATGCCGAGAAAAATTTACATACGTGTATGAAGAAATACATTTATTCATAGTCAAGTATCCACTCCAAGCGAAGCGAATAATACTTACTAGGCATGCATAATAATATGCAGCACAAATTCTGTTTCCTTCTGTACATAGTATGAAATTAAAGTTGAATAAAAAAATTGGTGTCTCGTTTCCACTTTCCACGCATACTCTATGTAAGCCGGATTTCTGTTTTTTCGTATGCGAAAGAGACAATGTTTGTGTTAACAGAAGGTCAATGAATGAATTTCTCTCAGTCTTGCGACCAGACTCTATGCCTTATAAAGGCATAAACTGAAACGAAATGAAACCGAAAGACGGATCTAAAGGAGAACTAAGCAACCGCATTTAGCACGACTAACGGTTACTTCTTGGAACGTAGCGGATTGATAAATGCATTTTATATAAGGTTACTAATTTAGCACAGCTGTTGATTCCAAGAAACCAGTGATCCGTGTATGATTCACGAAGATCTGCCTACGTGAGCCTCGAGACGCGATCCGCGAATTTCCCCCGTAATCTCGCAATACCGTGTTATCATAAAACCTGACCTTAAAACATGTATGCACGACATGGTTGGTCACGTATGCCAATAGGAACCAGATCTCTGCGATCATATTTCTTTTGAAGTCATGGAAATTACTATCGGCAAAACCATGCTACGGTTCTGGGTAATTTTCTGCTTGGCTCCATGTTCCTAAGTTACCGTCATCGTCTGTCAAAGGGCTTTATCAAGTATGAGACAAAGGCGGCAATTTAGAGTAGTTAGTTCTGTCTCAATCTTCGTTTAAACAAGATGAGAACTTAAGAGTTTGACACTCGTCTTGCAGTTTTCTCTACATCATCATTCTATACATGATGCATCACCGTGTTATCTCAAAACTGGTATTTTTTTGCCCGACTACGGCGAAGCAAAAAGGAGGATTATGATTTTGACCCGTATGTATGTATGTATGTATGTGGGTATGGATGTTTGTCTGTTCCCTCGTAACCTTAAAACTACTAAAACTACTAAAACTACTAAAACTACTAAACTATAGTTTATTCTGAACGCCACTTCCAGAAAACAAAGAGATGCGTCGATTTAACCGCCAGTCATACAACCATCGAAAACAGTTAAATGTGCCAACTGCCAGTGTTGTAGAATATAGATTTCGTTAAGTTTTCTCAAGCGTCTTATAAGATGTCGATACTTTTCGCGAATTTTTCAGTAACAATGACATGTTATAATAGAGTTTCTTTGTCAGTATAAATTAAACTCGGATTACATGCTCTCGTGAGCATAAGCCGTTTTCAAAGACGACTATAACGGTACTTGTAACTGCATTTTGACCATCATTGACGTTTATTTTCGCGCAAAAACAGTGTTTACGAAGCCGCACGAGGTATGTGTTTATGAATGAAATAACGCAGGAGCACAGTATTACAATATTATAGGGATTAGGGAATATTGTAATATTGTGGCAAGAGCAAGTGCTGCTGATTATTAAGACTCGTAAGT
Organism: Lysandra bellargus; assembly: GCA_905333045.1. NCBI lineage: Eukaryota > Metazoa > Arthropoda > Insecta > Lepidoptera > Lycaenidae > Lysandra > Lysandra bellargus. Next base: position 6,219,235 of record HG995340.1, on the reverse strand, counting down.
CGTAGGTTTTTTTTTTTTAAATAAAATAAAGGGGCAAACGAGGAAACGGGTCACCTGATGGAAAGCAACTACCTTAGCCCATGGACACTCGCAAGTCGCAACATCAGAAGAGCTGCAGGTGCGTTGCCGGCCTTTTAAGAGGGAATACGCTCTCTTCTTAAAGGTTTGCAGGTCGTATAGGTCCGGAAAAACTGCTGGTGACAGTTCGTTCCAGAGTTTTACAGTGCGCGGCAGAAAGTTACGCGAAAAACGCACTGTGGAAGACTGCCACTCATCAAGGTGATGAGGATGGTATATTTTTCGCGTGGGACGATGGCGAAAAGTTGCAGGTGGTATGATTCCGAACAATTACTCAGAGCACTCCCCGTGATACAACCGATAGAGGATGCAAAGTGAAGCTACATCTCGGCGTAATTCCAAGGAGTCCAAACTGTTTGAAACACTATGGCAGTCAACGATTTGAGCGGCCCTTCGTTGGATACGATCCAGAGGGAGCAGTTGGTATTTTGGCGCTCCTGTCCAGAGATGAGAACAATATTCCTTAAGAGGCCGAACCTGCGCCTTGTAAAGTTGTAGGCGTTGGTCCGGACTGAAGTACTGTCTCGCTCTATTAAGAACACCAAGCTTCTTCGAGGCTAACTTGGCCTCACCCTCTAGATGATATCGGAACTGGACTCCCATCGATATGTTAACGCCAAGTATTTCAATGCTAGAGGAGATTGTTAAAGATGTGCCCTCAAAACGAGGATAATACAACCTTAGGCGACTTTTTAGCGGTGAACGCGCAGACTTGTGTCTTGGCGGGGTTGAATTGGACTAAGTTAAATTTAACATTTGCTCCATTCAGAGACTTTCTCCAATGAATTCTCTATTTTAGACACAAGTTTGTTTCGACACTCAATTACATTTAGCCGAGAAATATTGGGGTAGCCAGTATATACAGCATCACCTGTACAGAACTATCATCTGCATAGCAATGAATGCCGTCGGTCTGTAACATGTCATTGATATGCAGTAAGAATAAGGTAGGCGATAGCACACAGCCCTGAACACCACACCACACAGAACACCAGCATCAACAGACTGAGTTTCCGAGCATTCGCCGGTTTGTCTGATGTCTTTGCCTAATACGATTTAGAGTGCCTAAAACAAAGGGAGGTTGTTTATATTACCGTATTGACTGTATCTTAACCTGTGATCGCGTAGGTATTTGAATTTCAGGTCGACAAACAAGATTTCTGACAAAAACTCACCACGGCGGGCGCGAAACTAGAAACCGTTCATTGGCACTTGTACACAGTTCGAACTGCGAGCATTCTGAGTAGCTGTATAGATAAATGGAGGTAAAATTGCTTTGAAAGCATAGATTTTGCTTGCGAAAATCAGAGTATTCCATTGGAATTTGGAACACTACCAAAACAGTGTTTTGAATTTTAAAAAGTCTGTGTTAAATACATAGTATTCCAGAACCTAAGCCATAACTTACCTACATACCAACAAAGCCCGTTCAGAGTTTTAAACCACCTACGTCTATCCTCACAAATTTTCACATTTTACAAAATAAGATAGGATTAGCGAGTACCTGCACCATGTTATTTTCATAACTTGTTTGTGGCATAAAACAATTATGAGTAAAAATAATATGTAAGATAATAATTACTACTTACAATATGAAGCATACTATGCACCAACAGCTGTTAAAGTTTCTTTTCGCGGCCAGATGTTCCACAATATCTCTGTTTTCTCCGCCTCAATGGCAAACAATTAAACAACATTACCGTTTGTTTGTTTTGGTTGTTCGAATATTGCAAGTAGTTCAATCACTAAACAAAACTATATCAAAAAACACAACAAGTGTTCTTGGATAGAAATGTTTTATACTATTTATATTCCCAATAATCAAAACTACTGTGAACGCACAGAAGTCACGAAAGCATCGCGACGCACGTCTCGTTCACCTCGAGAACCGTTTAAAAATACTCTTTCTCTGGGCGAGTTCGGAGTTCGGCGATCAATCGCCAATCGCCATAACCCACCAAAGAGAATATAATCACTACGTTTTAATAACCACCCCGTTTGCCGGGTGACAACTGACAACTGACACTTGACGCAGTTTGAGGTTTCATTGACATTGACAGAATTGATATTACCTTTGACGTTATTACGTTTTTATTAACGTTTATTATTGCAAATGCAATTTTGTAGAAGCTATTTTCATACTATAGTATTTTAACTTAAAAATTTATAACTATGTAATTTATATCTATAATAATATTATAATCTATACATAATTGAATACAACATACATAATATAATATATAAAATATTATAACTTGAATATATAATAACTATAACATATAACTAATAATGTATAACCATACCATAATTTACTATACTAATATTTATAACTATAATTACAAAAGTAATTTTAATGAATATCATTGCATTCAACTGGTTTATAAGTTATAACCACCTGCATGAGCTCTTTTATACTATAGGTTATATTTCTCTATGCTATAGGCCCTAGCTGGGCTAGCCCCTAGGCCCTAGCTTTTAATTTTTATAGAGTAATGCCAGCATTACTCTTTATAAAAGCAGGGGCCAGGGGCACACTAACGAGAAATGGCATTAATTATTGCAATAATGTATGGAGTGTAGATTTAGCAGCTTTTATTTCAGCTATTTTAGGTTATATTTTTCAAAATATATTGGTATTATTTATTTTGTTATTTATTTTATTTATTTATTATTTATTTATTAAGTATTTTGTCACCAACGACTACATTCATTCCATATCCTTTGCTGCAGCTAGCGCTACTCTCGGAGGATTTTTCAACTGTTATTTACTGCGTACAGCTAGACACTTTTTCAAAATATATCCCCCATATAAATAGTTCTCCTCCATCTACACTCCATACATGCCCCCAGGCTCGAGGTTCGCGGCTCTTTGCTGACCGCATACTTAAGCGCTTATCCCACTTATTCTAGCTAGGACCCTAGCTTTCTAAATGTTATTCTACTTGACTAAATTTATTCCGATTTAGGATCCTAGCTAGGATCCTACCTAGGATCCTAAATCGGAAAAAATTTAGTCAAGTGGAATAACATTTAGAAAGCTAGGATCCTAGCTAGGATAAATGGAATAAGCGCTTTACTCGCACGTCTGTCACTCCCTTAGAAGATCGACTACGATAACATGGCGTGCTCCTAAAAAATTCAAAACGTTTGGAGTGCGTTGTCAAAACGTTTGAAGTGCATTGTCTTGCGCGGTAGGCTAGTTTTAATTAGTTGACCAACAAAACTTGGTAATAAGTAACATTAGCTGAAATATTACGTGTACTGTGATTGGTTGAATACTTACTACATACAAACTTTTTCATAAGGATGTGACTACACACATTGAAACAGTTATTTGGAGGGGTGCGCCAGGTGCGCCATGTTATCGTAGTTGACCTCTAAAGGGCCCCCGAAACGATCAAACGGTTTGATTCAAACCTTACGTGTTTGATGCAACCGTTTGATGTCGGTTTGAACGGTTTGTCAAACGAAACTGCGCAGTTTGGTTCAATACTCGCTGTGGAGTACACGTCTTGTGACGAATAAATGTTATTTTTTAAAAGATAAAACCGACTTAAAAATTGTACGAAATTGAGAATTAATATAGTACAACAAAAAATTTTTTAAATCGGACTTGTAGTTCCGGAGATATGTGAACACAAACATAAAAACATACATACACTTTTGAAATTTTGCACATTTGTTCAGATGCTGATATAGACTAACATTATATACGAAAACTGGGCAGTTCTGGAAATATTACATATATACGCATCGAATTGATAACCTCCTCTTTTTTTAGTCGGTTGAAAATAATGTACCTACTCCAAATAATGGTATAAAGTTTGTTCAAACGCATCGGAACACGATCAAACGGCGCGTCAGACACAACAAAAATATGAAATTTCATCAAACGAGCTTCAAACACGTAAATATTTGACAAACCGTTCAAACTAGCTTTGTAAACGATCAAAATGGTTTGAGTCCAACCAAAATTTACGTGTTTGAGTCAAACCGTTTGATCGTCTCGGGGGCCCTTAATGGTGTGGCCTTATAGTAGGAACAGACGCGCTGATTTGGTCGCGCCGACCAAATCGGAGCTGACATACCAACCATTGCGACATTGCTACATATTGTCCGACAGTCGCCCTTCCAACCGTCAATTGACTTTGTTATGAAGTAATGAACGGATGTCTTGCCAGCTATTGCCATCGATACATAAACATCATTCATGCCATTCATGGTATTATCTGAAAATGCTAAAATAGCTTTGGTTGCGGCAACCATTTTTAGGGTTCCGTACCCAAAGGGTAAAAACGGGACCCTATTACTGAGACTTCGATGTCTGTCCGTCTGTCTGTCTGCCTCCAGGCTGTAACCCAAGAACAGTAATAGCTAGAGAGTTGAAATTTTTGCAGATTGTGTATACTATCTGTTGCAGCTATAACAACAAATACTAAAAACAAAATAGTATTATTTAAGGGAGGCTCCCATACAACAAACGTGTTTTTGAAGTGAAAACTTCTTTAGCGGCGTTGAGCACTTTTGTGGGATGGGTAAAAACTGTGAAACTCGCGTCAGATTCTCATGCTGACCGAAAACCAAAAAAAAAAACGTAAGACGGTTGGAGAGTAGTGTAACATCGAAATCAATTAATCGAACAATCGATTGTTATTTTTCGATTGTCGATATTTTAATTTTTTATATTATTTTTATTATTATTATTATTATTATTTTATTTTTATTTATTTTTTTATATTATTTTTTTTATTTTTTTTATTATTATTAGGTCAATATGTCGAAGTCCGTCTGGGAGGTAAGTTCGTCTATCGGCAATAACTTCGATATTTGAACGATTAGTTTCATATGGCTCAGTGGGTAAAACAATATTGCAGAGTTAATTTGACCAAGAAACAGACATGTCGCTACTTACTACCTACCTGTTACGAAAAAAACGATCTGCCATTTTTCTCCCGTTTTGAACTCGCAGTCGGGGTGTAAGTCTCTGCCAGAAAAATGAAAAAAGTAGGGAATACGAAGGAGATTTTGGATTACGTCAGTAATTTAGTGATCCTTTTACTTATTAATGGTGTTCAATTCGTTAATATCGCTTTAATTTCGTTATTATCACCTGCAACATAATAATATGTCTGTAGCAGTACCTACACGTTCGCTCGGCGATTGAAACACTTTTTCTAATAAGAATTCTTATTAGAAAAAGTCCTTTTAAGGGCTGGGTCACGTCCAGTATTATTACACGGACGGTTCCTTTCGTCATTGCGAACGTACGTTCTTAGCAGAACGATTTTCTTCTCTGTTTCAATCTTCTACGACGACGTATACAAAGACGGCGCGCGTTCCTTTCGGAGCGCATTGTTTTCTCTGTTTCAATCGCCGAACGAACGTGTAGGTACTGCTACATGTCTAACCTAAAATTGCAATAATTGAGAAGTTCGTCTAGTTTGCATGAAGAAAGGCCGTCATATGCTGGTCTTGCCTGAAATCAGATATTGTTAACCTTTTCAGACCTACATGTATTTACTGTTAATTTGCATTAAAATATAGGACTGCTAGATCATAGCATTGCCCAAATTTTACTGCACGAAAAGAGCGTAATTCTTTTTAAAAAGTGGGCAGCGCACTTGTGATTCCCCTGATGTTACAGGTGTCCAAAGGCGACGGTAGTTCACTTACTGCCGATCCGTTTCCTCGTGTGCTACCTTCATCATAAACAAAAAAACTTGTAAAAATAACTTATTTTTAGAATGCCATAATTATTCGTCTCAGATTTATACACGTCACGAAAAATCTTACCTCCCGGACCAATATACCCTTTAAGTACCCTTATAATTTTAATTGAGCGGCGAAAATAATAATTGTCAAAACGCATACCTTTCGCGTGCATGGTCCCAATCTGCCACGTGAACTAAAAAGTTATTTCAACTGACTAAATAATAATATTAAGGAATAAAAAAAAATGGGTACTTAGGACATTATCAATAAATAATAATCAAATCAAAATTAAGTAGGAGATTATATTGAAAAATATCTTATCCCCTAAAATATAAATGATAATGAAGCAAAGTTGTTGATTTTGCCGCAACTAATTATTATAATTTTGAATATGTGGTGTGAAGCGGCCATAGATATTATTATATTATTATTATTATATGTAATAAACATTATTTTATATATTTATACTTGGTGTTTAATTTTTCAAAAAATGTTTGCAACCACTTAGACTTACAATATGCCGGACTTGCCTTAAAATGTTATAAAATTAATTTTCTCTGGAATGCGAACCTTATTACCGACACCTAAGGGAAGTCCGTCTACACGCCGAGTTTTTAAAAAATAGCACATTAATAAAAAATACTGCAACTAAGACTAATTCTAGATCATTATGGGTTTAGTTAATATATAGCCTATAATTTCCGATGACACAAGTTCGACGAAAAAGCGAATCTCAAGTCTCTAAATTATGTTAAACTTTCATTTGAGAAAAGTATGCCGGACTTCGACACATTGACCTTAATTTTTTTTTATCGATTTTCATAAAAAGTGGGTTAAAAAAATAATGCACAACCATGCACAACGTTAATAATAAAGTTTTCACTTCTGATGGCACTCCCGGAGTGCAACCCGTCTTTTTTTCCCTTTTTTGCTCTATATCAATAATGGCAATAGGTAGGTACTTGAATTTTTCTCAAAATCCTAGTTACTTATATGTTTATTTTAATACTTGATATATTAAAATAAAATAAAAAATTAAGGGGTATACAACACAGTATAATGGTCCCATACAAAAACATATTTTTTGGCCTAATTTTGCTCTATAATGGTACAAAACCCTTCGTGCGCGAATCCGACTAGAACTTGGCCGATTTTTTTTAAAACATCCAGCATAATTACATTTTGCGTAATCTCTGTGAGCTAAGTCCCACAATCAGGGAAAGTCCTTAAAGTCGTTCTAATATCTTTATTATTATTTCACGTTCTGTGACCATCATTCCATCGGCGTTCATAATGACGTCTTACAATGGCAGCGCGGCGTTACGAATGAGACTGAGCCTATTTGGTCGGACAAAGCTTCCAGACGTTCCAATTTGGTCGGGCGGTCGGCTTGTTGGGTGCGCCGGTGGTCCGACCACGTCCGACCAATTTTAATAATATTAATCCCGACCGCTCTCCACACTTTTCGATTTGGTCGTGGTCGGGTGTAAAACGTAGTGAATATATTCTCTTGGGTCGGGTGGTCGGCCCCAACCAAATCAGGGCGTCTGTTCCTACCATTCCTACTATTATCTACCGGTTTATGACACCGGCTACACGGTCAATTTTTCATCAATCTGATCCATAAATCTGGTACGGATTGACGAAAATTTGATCGTGTACGCGACGGATTGATGGATTGATCGTATTTTTAATATGAACTTTTTATACCCATCAATATTCCGACAGTCAGATTGATACCAGATTGATGGATCAGATTGATGAAAAATTGACCGTGTAGCCGGTGACTATATTAAAAGTCTATGATTATTTACACAAATTTGGCAACACTATGCACTGCGGACCAACCACAGATTAATATATGTAGCAAGCTAGGACCAACCGAGACTGATTCTGGCAACACCGCTTACGTCCATTTTCTATTTTGCAAACTCAAAAAAACGACGTCGTCGTGAAAAAAAGAGATCCTTTTTGTCGGTTACAAAAATAATTCACATTAATTAATGTGATTTTGTGCACGGCTATTATTAAAAAATATTCTACTAAGATTCTTTTTCACAAAGGAAGAAGATCCACGTAACGGTAAGCTTTCTAAATGTATGTATTTTGTTTGTATTTTATGTAGAAAGTAACCGTTGTCGGACACCAATTGTTACAATTGTGTGTTCTAGTTTAAAATAACATCATGTTACACGGTTATTCGATAGTTAGGGATGTCTTGGATTGGTTTAATTAACAGTATATGGGTAGCCACACAATTTTTGTTATAGATAGCTTTGGTGTTGAATCATCAAATCGTGGAAGGATTACGGACTTTTGTTCATAATTATTTTACACGGACACACGGTACTATCGTCTGAGACCGTCGCAGATCATTATTTACTCTTGTAGTACTTTCTAATAGTAAATTTTAAAATACCCATTATCTATTTATATTTTTAAATTAATTGGCTTACAACTCACTAAAATAATAATGAACCCATTATAATACTATTGTTCCATCACAAGTCTAAAAAATGTAGCAACAATAATATGTAAAATGTTTTTTTTTTATTTATCACTATTTAGAAGTTTATTCATAAAAAAAAATCAGGTGTCTTTAAGTACTTACAAAGGTGATAGTTACCTTGTTTTGTTTTAACTCTTTACATTCTTCCACTGTATGATTGCTTGTAATTAATTTCTAGAATATGCAACTATATTCTTTACTGCATTATAACTGCAACCCTTGACCTTGTGAAATAAAACTATAAGGCCAGGAAACAATTGCAGATCCTGTTCAGGGCCAGCAACTAATTTAAAATTCATGCCCTTTTTTGGTAAAACTAACTTACATATCCTTTGAGTCTTATTACTTAAATACTATTACTTTTTCATACCGCCATTGTAGCTGGTCTATGGTGCGTAAATTTTAACGTAATCTTCTTGCCCGTTCGTCTGTGCAAAATAAATGTTGCTTAATGTCATCATTCTTTGTATTGTTCATGCATGCAGCTCTTTCAAGCTAAATATTTTACAGTCAATGAACAAATGTAATATTTATCATATGTATGTGGCTCTTGGGCCTTCTAGCAATAAGCAAATGGAATCTGTTGTTTGTGACCGTACATATAGTTTAAATTAGGTTATCATTCAAGTTACATTCAAATGACTTTTATAAGTATGTACTACACATTATTGTTCTGGTAAAATACAGTTAGTAATTTTGTCAATATTGTTTCCCCTATGTCAATATCATTATTGTTGTATTGTTGGTTATTTTTTTCTTTGTTCCTTTTTGAGTGTACATTAATTTTGGTTTATGAGAATTCCACATAATTTCTTCAGACTGGAAGCTTAAAAATCAGTCTTTTCGAACTGGCCTGGCCTTTAACGTAGATAACACATTTAGAATTCCCACTTCTAAATGTGTTATGGGGGGGGGGGGGGTTGCAGCTGCCCCCTGCCCCCCTCCCCCCCTCCCTTGGTACGTCCATGTATATAATAAAAAGCTTAAAATTAAAGAATATGAAATCCCCAAGTGGCAGTCGGGTGCCACAATAGGAAATCTATTGTGTCTGCGATACCCACAATGGAGGTGTTAGTGTGGATTAAACTTTAAGTGCAATGGCAATGTGATCACAAGATTATAATTTACAACAGTTAAATTTTAATGTATTACATATTTTTTATGTTTTGTTAGCAAAGACTGAGGATCAAGAATCCACCATGGAGGACGAAAATGAATATAAGAAATTACCTACAGATGAGAAATGTGTGCATAAACTGTGGAAGGCTAGAGTGGCTGGCTATGAAGAAGCAATAAAACTTTTTAATCAAATAGATGATGAAAAATCTCCAGAATGGAATAAATACTTAGGACTCATAAAGAAATTCGTTACTGACAGCAACGCAGTTGCACAAGAAAAAGGTAATTTTTTTATCAAAAGACTATTTTGAAAATTTCTCACAATTTATGTGTTTTTTTCAATTTATTTGTTATTTATGTTTCTCTGAAATATTATTATCAATGTGCCTTATTTCAGGTTTGGAGGCAGCACTTGTTTTTGTTGAAAACTGTGGTCATGCCGGCAAAACAACTGGTGAAGTTATGTCTGGAATTGTTGCAAAATGCATAGCGGCTCCCAAAACTAAAACAAAAGATCTGGCCCTTCAGGTGTTTTTTAATGTCTTTAACATTATATTTCTGGTTTGTGTCAACGTTTGGCTCTGCCATCATCAATGTTTTAAACAACTTTTAATTTTTAAGATGCCTAGTCATTTTTGAGTAAGTATAATATGTATAATGTTGACAATTATATTTTTAGGTAACACTTATGTATGTAGAAATAGAAAAACATGAGGTGGTAGAAGAAGAATTAATAAAGGGCATGGAACAGAAGAATCCCAAAGTGGTAGCAGCGTGTATTGCAGCTTTAAATACAGCGTTGAAACAGTTTGGCAACAAAGTGATAGCTATTAAACCAATGGTCAAGAAAATACCAATACTCCTTGCTGACCGAGACAAGAATGTCCGTGACGAAATGAAAGCACTGGTCATTGAAATGCATAGGTATGGAAAATATTCAATTACATTTTATTTTTATAAAAAATGCCTAGAATGAATTAAATATAATCTTTACAGATTTGTTTTATCATTTTAGACATTATAGAATCAAAACTTTTTGTTAATAAAAGATATAAATATTTATTGATTTTAAATTTTTTAAAATTGGTGCAAAAAATGAAAGTTGTTACAGTTTAAGTGAGAGTTGCATGATTGACACACATGACTAAATCCAATTACTATTTTCGAATTGGCAAATGCATGAAGTCATCATCATCAATTTAGGTATTTTTTTCAATACAAATCTTTTATTATAACTAGTAACCCATCTATGATTTAAGATTTGCACAGGTTGTTCCAAACTGTAATTGTACAATAATAATTAATGTATGCAGATACAGATGTTTTGTCCTTATTCATCAAGCTACTTTTCAAAGCTATCAGACAAAGACAAGATACAGTAACTCCATTTAAGCTAAAATTATATGGATGACAACATCTTATTAATTAGTGGTTTACCGAAGGTTCCGGGGATGAACTCCGGAATGAAGCGCGCGTTACATCGCCTATAACTAAGTGACAAAGTGTAGTTATTAAGTGTAAATAATTTATATGTATGTTAGTCATTAAAGTATATATTGTATGGGCCTATCTAGCCTGAAATAAATAAATAAATAAAAATATCTTAGATCAATGCAAATGATTTAGGAACACACTCTAGTACAAACATGATATTATGTGATGAGTGAAGTTTCACTTTGTAGATGGATTGGCCCAGCTATTGAGCCTCACATAGCATCCTTACAAGCAGTAGTACAGCAGGAGCTGCGCGAGTCCTTCGGCGGCTCCGGGGGTGCACAACCAACTAGATACCTCCGATCCCAACAACACCTCGTGAGAGACAAGCCGACTGCGGATGCAACTGACGGTAAATACATGTCAATGTGGGTTGCACCTTGAACACTACTCACTAGTTTTGTGAAACAAAAAAAAAAAAAATGACTGAGAGATAACACTCACATGTCAATGTGGCATTTCTTCTATCAATTTATTCAATAATCACTGACCTCTATAATGAGATCAGTGTCAATAATCAATACAATTTGCATGGTGTTTGTATGAAAAAGTCCATTATGCTCAGAGTTCAGACTGTACAAACATAATATTATATAACAATTATTTCAAAAGTATTACAATTTCAGACTAATTATTATATTCTGCTAAATTATATTACATTAATGATGTGGGAACTTTGTGTTACAAAATATTTATTGTCTGTTCTAAATTCTTATTGCAATTAACCTGTTTGGAAAAAGCCAGCCGATAAGGAAGATCTTCCGACCGAGCGAGATGGCATGCTCGGTCAGGCCGAAGCCCACTGACGTCAGGATTGTGAGGGTAATTCTGGCTACCGGCACAACATTATAAGTTTTTTCATTATGTTTTCTTTAGGTGCAGATGATGATGACGATGGTGAGAATGGAGCTGGTGAATCGGCGGAAGTGGATCCTTACGATTTAATGGACCCAGTTGAAATCCTGTCTAAAATACCAAAGGACTTCTATGAAAAGCTTGAGGCTAAGAAATGGTCGGAGAGAAAGGAAGCGCTTGACGCATTAGAAGCACTGTTGAAAGCAGCGCCGAGATTAGAACCCGGAGACTACGCGGATTTAGTTAGGGCATTGAAGAAAGTAAGTTTTTTAGCAGTTTTTTTTTTTTTTTAATAAAATAAGGGGGCAAACCAGCAAATGGCTGATGGAAAGCAACTACCATTGCCCATGGACACTTGCAACATTAGAAGAGCTGTAGGTGCATTGCCAGCCTTATAAGAGGGAATAAGATCTCTTCTTGAAGGTTTGCAGGTCATATTGGTCTGGAAATACTGCTGGTGACAGTTAGGGAGATCGCAGACGCCAGACTCGATCATACAAAAAGTCTGCCGTTTGCGATCTCCCTTATCACACAGTTAAATTAAACCTCTAAAAAAGAAATGGCTTGTATAATGTATTTACATTTGCCTACTCCTATGAGTTTTCGTGACTTTGGTATGGCATGATGTTTGATGATTTCACTTTGATCCTGTATATTCTTGTTTAGCTTGTGGTCTATCCCTATGTCAGCATGTTTACTACTCGGATGAACTATATATAATCTGCGAAAAGAGCCACTCAATGACGTCATATAATACGGTTTGCAAATATTTCGTCCGTGCACAAAAAAATTTAAAATTTAAATATTGGATACAAATTACTAATGATTCTTATTTTCAGATCATATCCAAGGACACAAACGTAATGTTGGTAGCCCTAGGCGGTAAATTACTCGGTATGGTTGCGAGTGGTCTACGAAATAAGTTCTCGCCGTACGCGACAGCTTGTGTTCAAGCCATTCTAGAAAAATTCAAGGAAAAGAAGGCTAACGTCGTCACTGCTCTGAGAGACGCTATAGACGCCATATACCCTTGCGTGAGTAGTTATAAATAATTTGCTTATTATATTTTGTGTATTGTTATCACTAGAGACCGGATTATATGCATTTGCATACTTGCATATGCATTTGCATATTTTAGCCATTTTCAGCAGTAATAGCATATTTTACCTAAGATCTAGTTATGATGCATATTATGGGTACATTTACAACGTTTTTCACTAATCCAGCGTTCCAAAGTGCGACTATATTTAATAACAATAACAGCACAGAATATAATATATCAGTAGTACCAAATAACAATTACAAAACATAAGGGCTATTGAGTAACAGTAAACGGCAGAACTTTTGCCAGAAGTTGTAAGTGCTAACATAGCCCCCAAGTTCAAATTCTGCCCAGTTTCCTCAATGAATGTGAAGCAAATCTTTTCTATTTACAAAAATATTCAAAATGATCATCTTACCACTGAGAAAAACATTTTGTTGCTTACCTTTACAAAAATTCTAAATAATTATAATGTTATACTAAGCTGTACGGTCTATTATCGCCTACCAAAAAAGAAGCTAATTGTATGCAGATTTTGAATTTGCATATTGTCATTTAATTTTGCGTATTCTGCCAATTTTAGTGCATATTTCAAGCATTTTTTATGCATATTTGCATGCATATGACAAGCTTTTTAAGTTGCATATAATCCGGTCTCTAGTTATCACGAAATAATTTGCTATTATTTCATGGTTGTGTTGAATAAATTGTTATTATAAAAACCTATTAGTATTACTTAAAAGTCATCAGATTTCAAGCTCTGTTGATTGACTACTCTTAACGTTTTTTTGGGTTTTGTATAATAAAATGATATTACACACTAAATGATATTATTATAAACTAGATTTTGTCCGCAACATTGTTCACACTGATTTATTGTGTGGAAACTGTGCATTTTCTAAAAACCTTTTCCTATACAGGGTGTAACAAAACTAAGTGATAATACTTTAGGGTGTGTATGGTGTGAAAGTAGCAGCGCTGAAAGAGTAACTCTTTTCTACTGTTCATGACGCTTGGGCGCAAGCCCATACAAATCTCAAAGAAAATATAGTCAAAACCGTTTATGGCGACATCGTTTAGAACAACATACCGATTAAATTGACCAAATTCAAAGGTCCTGGCTGAATGCTATATGACCACCTGTCACTGGTTATTACAACTATCGGTTTTTACGACTAAATATGAGTAGTCCCTTCGATGTCGTTATAACTGATTTTGACTGTAGCTGTTTCAGCACTGCTTTCACAGTAAGCTCTATATAATGGACACATACACATTACGCACCCTAAAGTATTATCACTTAGTTTTGCTACACACTGTCATATACTTTCACGGCACTCAAAGTATTTCTATACCAAAGATCACATACTTTCGAACCTATAAAGGTTATGGATTTGGATTCATAAGTTTTGTCAATATAGTTATGTTAACATAACTTTCAGACAAACTTGGAGGCGATAAGTGAGGATATGCTCGCAGCGTTTGACAACAAGAATCCATCGATAAAAGCGGAGTCAGCGCTGTTCCTTGCCCGAGCCCTCTGTCACACGCAACCGGCCGCTTTCAATAAGAAACTGATCAAAGCCTATGTTGCTGGCCTATTGAAGCTGTTGGAGAGTGCTGGTATGTTGATTTACAAACCCGGTTTCTAAGTAAAGAGCCCAGTTTCTGAGCTATTTCAATAGAGCCTTTGATTGGCTTATGTCAAAAACCTAAAAATAATAAAAACTATGGAAACACAACTCCCATTCTTCAACCGTTTCGAATTTGGTTCTTTTTCGCACACTAAAATATGACAACAGCAACAAAACACTTACATTCAAATTTAGGAAAATATAAAGCCGTTGACAATAATTGTCACTTGTAAAAACACAAAATTGTGTATCGAATACATGCGTAAAGTATGCATGTATTCGGTACACAATTTTGCATAAAGTATGCATTTATTTGGGTCACATTTTGTAGACTCGCGGACAAAATTTTTGACACAGTTACTCGTTCTTAGTTTTTATTATTTGTAGGTCAAAACAGAAACAACTTTGTTAAATAGAAAACCCATGTTAAAAGCCTCAGAAACTTGAGTATTAAAATTTGAATATCTATTCGTGGGCCATTCAGCTAATCGTTTCACAAGATATAATTCCGTGTTTAATAACTAGGACATACTAAAAACGAAAAATACATTATTTATGTCCATTAGTTTTACAATCTGTACAATCCCACTTCTCAAAATTCAGATCCGGTTGTTCGAGACGCCGCGGCCGAAGCTCTGGGTACGGCCACAAAATTAGTCGGAGAAAAGAATATTGCCCCACACATTGGCAAGTTGGACAATCTCAAAGAACAGAAAATCAAAGAATTTGCAGACAAGGTACAATATCATAATCTTTGTATTATTTAAATAAAATATATCTTGTCCTTATAGGCTATTATATAAAATATTCTATGTATACTTTGCAGGCTGAAATTAAAGTAAAAGTAGCCGCAATGAAGAAAGAAGGGAAGCCGAAAGCGGCACCAAAGAGCGAGGCGAAACCCGCTGCAGGATCTACACAGCCCAAACCTGTCAAAAGGCCTGCATCAGGTAATTTTACCGAAAGCAGTAAAAAACATTTTTAAGTCTTCCACATTGTCAACTCGCAATACAATCGAAATCGAATCACATATTAATTCCGGTTATCACACAGAGAAATATTGTAAGAGGCCTCATGCTACGTGTCCCTTTTCACTTGCGCAAGAAAATATTGATGTATTAATGTTTTCGCGGATATGTGGAAACATGACTGAAGCTTAGCGTAAGTGAAAGGAACTAGTAGCGTTAAGTTATACTTTATTTTTTGCTACTACTATCAGCACTATTATCAATCTTAGTACTTTAGAAAATTTAATTTAAAAATTCATGTTATATTGTTGGTGCTCACCCTTTATTTTGATTCCAGGCGCCAAGAAACCGGCCCCCGGTAAAAAAGCGCCGAGCCGCGCGCAGTCTAGCCCGCCGCGCGAGCCGCCCATGTCACAAGAGGAGGCGGAGGCGAGAGCGGAAGCGTTGCTGCCGCCAGATGTGCTCCCTGGTAAGAAATTGTCGAAACATTTTAGTCTGGTTGAAATGTCTAACGAATAGTAAAGAACTTCCAGCTGTGAAGTTTCACGTATATAATTTTGATAAGTTGTAGAACTCTGAGATTTATGAAACTATTAGCATTTCCTGTGTGAGTAGGATATATCGTTAGTAATTACTAATTATTGTATTTGTTATATGACTAACAGACATTCAATTCAAATCCTTATGCGAATTTGGTAAAATATTATCTTCATTTCACTTTCTTATTCTAAACAGGTCTCAGCGATACCGACTGGAAGTCACGGCTGGCGGCTGTTCAATCGTTCAACTCGGCTATCCAGGGTCTGAGCACCGCCGATGCATCCGCCCAGCTCCTGTACCGGGTACTCAACAAGAAGCCCGGCCTGAAGGACACCAACGTCCAAGTACTGAAGGCGAGGCTTGAGGCCTGCAAATATATCACGGAGAACTTCCCTGTGTCATCGTATGTATTAGACTTGTTTGGTTATTTTATTAAAATATTAAGGGTCCGTTTCACCACTTCCTGATAAGTGACGAATAGGCTATCCACCAATTAACTTGACAGATCAAGTATGGAGAATCTGTCAAAAAAGTTGGGAATAGCCTATTCGGAACTTTATCAGAAAATGGTGAAACAGGCCCTTAGTGTCATGATTAATGGAGATTGAAAATAATATTTCTTCACATTTAGCAGACCCGTTATAAATATTGGTTGGCTGTGAAAATATTGTGCTATGTTAGTATTTTAAGCTAATAAAAAAATCTTGAAAAACTTTAGGCCCTAAAATTATCTATCTTTAACTTCCGTAGGGCTCTGACATCAGTGACACCACACATAACTACGAATTCGTGCGAATTCGTAGTTATGTGTACGACGTGTACGTAAATGTCTGCGACAAAACTCAAAGGACATTGCGATGCGATGCGAATACGCAGTTTTGTGTGGGAGTCCTAAATTAGAAACTCTATCCAAATTTTTGCAGGACCGCCTCTGAAGTAGTAATACAAGACGTAGTCTGCAAGTTAGCCGAGAGCGGTTGCGGTACCGTAGCCTGCGACTGTCTGTGGGCGTTGGCGGACGCGTGCGGCCTCGAGCCCGTAGCTACGGATGCACTAGCGTACGCCATGGACTCGCAGAAGAATCCGAAAGTCCAAGCGGAGCTGTTTAACTGGTTAAGCTCGGCCATTAAGGAGTTTGGTTTTACGTGAGTGCTAATGTGCATTTCATAATTTATGGTTTCAATGCTTACTAATATTTTTTAAACAATTATTCATTAAATATAATATAATGCTTTGTCCTCGTCTCTTACATTGAATAAGTTGCTTGTTAGACAATATCAAAAGATTGCAAAGCGTAGCGTTTACAGTAACAGTGATAAGTTTTTTCTTTTGGTGTTGGTAGAAACGTACGGTCTTACTACAAAAGATTTAAACACCTGTTGAACAGTTGATAAGACAAAAATTCAGTACAAAATGGTCTCAAAACAATTGTTCAATAGACGTTTAAGTTTTTGTGGTAAGACCGATAGTGTTAGAAGAGAGAGAAGAGAAACATAGGCTTTGAGCCTGGAAGCTATTGGACGATAAATGCGAGGTTCAAATCCACAAAATTTTAAATTTCTTGTTGGTTTTTTTTCGATATTTTAATAGAAGTTGTCTTTTCAGAATGAACGTCAAGTGTATAGTGGCGCACGCAAAGAAAGCGTTATCCGCAACGAACCCGAATGTACGAACGTCCACCGTTAACTTTCTGGGCATCCTCTCTATGTATGTTGGTCCATCCCTGGTGAACTACTTTGACGGCGAAAAAGCGGCTACGAAACAATTAATTAGCTTAGAAATCGACAAATACGCTAACAGTAC
Organism: Lysandra bellargus; assembly: GCA_905333045.1. NCBI lineage: Eukaryota > Metazoa > Arthropoda > Insecta > Lepidoptera > Lycaenidae > Lysandra > Lysandra bellargus. Next base: position 6,201,481 of record HG995340.1, on the reverse strand, counting down.
ACCGCCAACTCCTACGAGACAACAGGGCGGAGTTAGTAAAGTAAGGGACATTTTTGTATGATGATGTATGATGATAGGGTTACATCTTTTACTATTTACATTGGTCTTTTTCAGTCTGCAAGCAAAGGCTCCCTCGGCGACGACATAGAGGAGGGTGTGGAGGACGTGGAGGAGGAGCCGGCGCCGGTGGAGGACGTGCGACCGCGGACCGACATCGCGCCGCTCATCACCGAGGCGCTAGTCGCTGAGATGAGCGATAAGAACTGGAAGGTGAGTTATTGTTAGTTCAGTCTGCTAGCAGATGTTCTCTCGGCGACGAGGGTAGGTAAGTTTTTATTAGGGGTTTTAAGTGCGTCTGTTTGTAAAGATACGTAATGGCTGTTTATCACGACAAGGATTAGATTTATTTTATATTGTATCGTTGTTGTTTTGTAAACAAAAGAAAGTATATTGACGACACGACAACTCTGTAGGGCCTATGTCGTCAATTTGGAGTAGAGCTGAGTGGACTGTAACTTTTTGAGGGTTCAGTCCTGAAGAAGGTAGGGTACAAGGTAGAAGAGAAACACCAGGTGAAATTTGGTACTGCAGCCGCGGTCGAGGGTCGGTCCACCAGGGATTCGACTTGCTTCTGTGGTGTTCGTGTTGCGAGTGAGTTTGCACTGAGAAAGTGCGTGTTTTTATGTGAATTTTGTACTGTTAGAGCCTATGAGGTTCTATCAGTTGTTGTCGGGTATGCGCAGTCCGTTTATTAAAAAAATACAGATTTATACAAAGGATGTTCTAATAAGCTAATACAATAGTAAACAGGCATTCTTATAAGACTAATTAACAATAAAAACGTAAATAAATGTATAAAACGAAAGAGACAACAACAATATTAGAGTGAGACACACTATACTTAGGCTAGAAAGGGACAACAATATCAATTGTGTGAAACACACTGCATTTCTGTGCGAAAGGGACAGCAATAACACAAAAATGAGACAACAATATAACTTATTCAAATAGGAAATTATTCAAATGTAAAAATGTATAATAAAAAGGGGATAAAACCTAAGCTATTATTTACAGTCTCCCCCTCGTGCGCAAGCACCGAAACGTTTTATTCCCGGCTGAGGAGGATCAGACGAGAGGCTGGGCGACGAATCAGTCCGGCGGCTGTTCGGACTTCCGCTACACTTACTCGCCCGTCTGGGCCTGGGAAAGTTTTCACTATTTCTCCTTTAGGCCATGCTCCTCGGGGCATCGTTCCGTCGCATATTAGTACGATGTCTCCGGGGTTAAGGTTGCTGTGCTGCTGGTTGCCGAGCCGAGGCATCAATTGGGGTTTGTACTCGGTTACTCATCGAGCCCAGAACGCTTCGGCCAACTTCTGCGCAGCTTTCCACGAGCGACTGTCTGCTGTATAGTCTTTGTACGAGCCGAAAGGTATCATCCCGCTTGACCTCCCAATCAGAAAGTGGTTTGGGGTCAGTGATTCATCGTTTAGGTCGGGATTTACTGGGGTTAACGGTCTCGTATTTACGACGTGCTCCGCTTCCAGCAATAAAGTGTGCAGCACTTCATCAGGGGGCGTTTTTTCGTGTAAGGTTACTCGTAACGCCGTTTTCACAGATCTGACCAATCTCTCCCAGGCGCCGCTAATGTTTGGGGCCCCGGGGGGTATTCTTTTCCAGGTTATCTGTTTTTCAGAGGCGTAGACTTTCATCGCGTCGTCATTTTGTCGGAGAGCTTCCGTTACTTCTTTCTCGGCGCCCACGAAGTTGGTTCCGTTGTCGCTATATATGACCGTCGGAGTGCCGCGGCGGGCCATCATTCGGCGCAGGCTCATGATCATGGAGGATGCAGATAGGGAAGGCATCAGCTCCAGATGTACGGCTCGAGTGGTGAGGCACGTGTAAAGTGCGCCCCACCGCTTCTCTTGTCTTCGCCCGACTGTGACGTGCATTGGGCCGAAGTAGTCGACTGCCGTGGCGGTAAAAGGCGGCTGATTGTGGACCAGTCTTTCGGGAGGTAAGTCACCCAGGGGAATTTTAGAGGGAGTTCCCCTGTAGGTTTTTCACCACTGACACTTGTTGCATATATAGCGAAGGATGCTGCGTAGTCCAATTATGTGGTAGCGCTGTCGGAGCTCGTTCATCACGGTTTGGTGGTTACCGTGGTTAAAGACTGCGTGCGTGTGATGCACTAACAACCGGGTAAATTCTTCCTTCGCATGTAAGACAGGCAGATTGTATTCTTCCTTAACTCTGCTATCAAGGTATAGTATCCAGCTGCGGTCGAGTTTTACAGCAAGCTTGTGAAAGGAGGACCTCTTCGGTGGTCGCTGCCCAGCCTCTATAGTCTTTATATCGTCCGCGAATGAGATGCTCTGACTTCTCTTGATGAGCAGCAATTCTGCTAGTCTGATGTGGTCAGGAGAGATTCCCGTATTCACTTTTCTCTTGAGCAATTTGGCTTTAAATGCCTCAGCCGAGAGCAAGACGGTGGCAGCAGCGCGTACCAGGCGCTTATACTTTGAAAACCTATCAATTTTAGGCAAATAATCGTAATTTACACGGTCTACACAGACGTGAACCCGTTTGACAATTCTCTCCTCCCCTGAAGTAAGGGAGCCGCGACCTGCTTTTCGCACGGCCATGTCGCGGGGTCGTCTAAAATAAAACTAGGTCCCGTAAACCATCTATGTTTAGAGTTGAAATTTGCCGGAATGCATTTCGTAGCGTCGTCCGCGACGTTGTCGGCACTCGGTACCCATCTCCAGTCGGCCTGGATTGTTGTGCTTTCAATCTCGGCTAGCCGGTGCGCGACAAACGACTCAAAGGTTCGCGGATCGGATCTAATCCATGCTAATACCGTTTTTGAATTTGACGGATTCTGCTAAGCGGGAACCCAAAACCGCAGCTTGCAACTCTAATCGCGGTATCGAAATTGGTTTTAATGGCGCCACTTTCGCCTTTCCCGTGACTAAAGTGGCCGTCTTTGTACTATTATTCATGCTAACGAAATAAACTGCGGCCGAATAAACTTTTTCGCTAGCATCGCAAAATATGTGTAACTCCCCCTCGCCAGAGGGCGGGGCAGGTACGTACCTCTCTATTTCGAAGGTTTTCAGCAAATTTAAATTATTTATGAACGACATCCACGTAATATGGTGCTCCTGAATTATGGGCTCGTCCCAGCCTACGCCGCTACGCCATATTTCCTGGATGAGACGTTTACCTACCATAGTTACCGGTGACACTAAACCTAGCGGGTCGAAAACCGACATAAGCTAGTTACTTGCCTCTTAGTGGGTAAAGTTTCCCCTGAAATTACACTAGATGGCGTGTTTCGGAGATTCACATTAAATCCTAGCGTATCGCGAGCGTGGTTCCATATGAGACCCAATGTCCTTTCGGTATCGCTTTTTCCTAAAGTCGTCGCGCCGCTAATTCGCTTATCGGAAACTTCACTGATTACCTCGGGCACATTCGACGCCCAACCACGTAATTCGAACGAAGCGCTTAAATTAATCCTATACATGGCATTGACCGCTTGCCTGGCTTCGTCCGCGTCGTCGAATGAGTCTAAGTAATCGTCCATATAGAAGTTCCGTTCCGCAGCTTTAGCTACTTTCGGGTGCTCCGAACTATAGTTTTGCGCGTTTTTATTTTTCACGTGAATGGCCACGCACGGCGACGACGCCGCCTCAAAAATAAGCGAGGTCATACGATATTCTCGCGGGGGAATATTCCTGTCGTCACCTCGCCACAGAAAACGAAGGCTGTCGCGATCCGATTCAATTACTTTAATTTGCAAAAACATTTCTTTCATGTCAGCTACTACCGCGATTTTTCCTTCGCGGAAACGAATTAAAACGCCGAAAAGCGATTGTAATAAGTCGGGTCCGGTTAAAAGCGCGTTATTTAAGCATTTTCCCCCGTATTTAGCCGCAGCGTCAAAGACCAGTCGCACCTTACTTTTTGAGGATGAACCACGGAAAAATGAGGTAAGTACCAGGTGCGAGGTGATGTGGCTGGGGTGCTTACTAGTTCCGCGTAACCCGAACTTAATAAGTTATTAACTTGTTTTGAATATTCTAATTTTAAATCGTTATTTCTGTCTAATTTGTTTTCTAGGTTATACAAGCGGCTGAGGGCCTGTTTCTTATTGTCCGGCATTACTTCATTGTCGGTTTTCCACAATAAGCCCGACTCATACCGATCGCAACCGTGTATGTTAATGTGACCGTGTTGTACTGTATGTTTTAAATTGTAATTTTCCATCTTTTTAGCAAAAGATGGACCCGTGCGAGTTTCTTACGCCGGTTCTTCTCGCCGGGTTAGTTCCCGAACCGGTGGTAGGCACCGTAGTATCGACGTTCGGTAATGTTTTTGTAAAAAAATTACTCCGAATAAAAATATTTTGATTTTGATTTTGATTTTTGTATTTTCTTGCAAGTTTTATTTAAAACGGCTAACGTGCGTTCGTCCGGGTCCGACGGTTTACGCGGCTCTATTCCTAACGATTCTAAGCTAAAATAATTCCTAATTAATTCTAACGCGGGATCCTCGGACGGCGAAGTTCTAACGTGACTTATGAACTGGATATTGTTTAGATTACGCGAGCTTGCGTCCTGCCCGTGCAGAACCCATCCTAACTTAGTTAGCGACGCCACTGGTTGGCCCTTATTTCCGACACGTAATTGTCGAGACGTAATTAAATGCCAGTTATCTTGGCCGATAAGTATTGTCGGTTTAGCCTGCTCGTAACAAAGTTCGTCCTCTAACTCCGCTAGGTGGCTGCACTGGCGAACGAGGTCTTTACTCACGGATTGTGGCGTAAGATTTAAATTACCGATTGTGCTAGCGCTCATTTTTTCTAAGTTTCGGCTACACGCGCCGCGGATTGTCAACGATATGTTGCGCGATTCGGGGTCGTCAATATGGTTACCCCCTACCCCTTCCAACTTAAGTAGCTGGCTACGACCCCTGGGTGCTACACTGTCCGCTACCGTACGCTCAACGAGGGTCAATGTAGAGCTCTCGTCCAGCAAGGCGTATGTAGCGGTGGTGCCCACTGGGCCACTTATCTCAACAGGCACTACTTTGAGGTAGGTGTTAGACGCGCGAACGTGATTTATCGTGCTTATGTTTCCGCTAGCGGGCGGCGCTGCACTGCCGCCGTGTAACAATTTATTGTGAGACGCTTCGCAACCATTTACGCCACACGGAATGTATTTACATTTAAACGGTCGCCCGTGCGAACTATTTAGGCATCTAAAACAAAGATTGCTATTCTTAGCTGTGTCCCATCTTTCCGGTACGCTAAGTTTATTAAAATCTGCACAATTGTCGTATGGGAGCCTGAACACACGGGACAATTATTATTCCTATTGGACGAGTTTGACGGCGCTTCCGTCGCGGAGCGTGTCGCCTCTGTCGCGGGGCGCGGTGTGCGTTGTTTCGGCTTGTATTCTTTTTTCGCCGGAGGAGGTCTATTTGTGGCCGCTACAGTTTTACGCGGCTCGTACGTTAACTCGCAATACGACCTATCGCGCGAACTGTCGCTATCATAGCGCGTCGATCTCGGAGCTCGCGTGCGAGCCGTGTTTACCGCGCGCGGTTTTACTCTGCCTCGTTTCTCCTCTCGTGCCGTTTCGTACGCGAACATCGCGCCGCACTGATCCGCCATAATGTTGAGGAATCTAGTCATTAATTCGAGCTCCGGCGCTCCGGAGCGCTCCGACTTGAACTCGTACCATTTATATTTTAAAATAATGTTCAATTTGTCGACTATTCGACTTACTAACTCGGGAGAATACAAATATTGTGGCTGGTTGAGTGACTTTATGGCCGCTACCGTGTTCGAAACTTTACTCGCGAAACTACTCACATTGCGCCCGTCTTCCGGCATACGGGGCAAACGTTTAATGTTTTCGATTTCCGAGAGAATAAGCAACTCAGGCCTGCCGTATCGCCGTTCTAATGTATCTATTATTTCGTACGGATCCGATACCGTGAATAGCAAGGTCCTAACGGTTTCGCGGGCCGCACCTCTTAACGCCTTTCTCAGCCGAGCTACATTTTGTATGTCCGAGAACATTTCCGCGGTGTCATTAAACACGGATTTGAATGCCATCCATTCCATAATAGTTCCGTCGAAATGGGGCAACTCATGGATGAATTTAGGCGTTGTTTCCGACCTATTCGAATTGACCGCTTGCACTATCGCGTTGGCTAACAATGTCATGTCGCTAAGCGACGTATTGCCGGCGCGCGGCTCGTTTCTGTCGGTCGGACGCGTTTCTCGTCCCGGGTTTTGAGCGCTTGTCGACGGCCTAGCATATTGCTCCGAAATCCAGCCTTCTACTCGGGTATTCGATCTGGGTGGCTGTTCCGCGTCGGTGGACTCTCCTAGCTCTATCCTAGCTATTTCCAGCCGACTCATGGCAGCTGCGGACGCCGCCCTAGCCCGTGCTAGCTCGGAGTTGTGATACTCTAATTCGGCCTGCAACATCGATATTTTGCTGCTCGCTCTGTCCCCGGGGACGTTAACTACTGTGCCCGGCGCACTTCCTATGTTTTCGACTGCGTTGTCGATTTGCGCGGGTTCTACGTTCTGAGTATTGGCCCTATCGCTGGTACGCGTGCTGCTTTCCGTCGTGTCTTCAACGCCGGTGCCTCTGCTCCACGTGTTGGTCTCCTGGGACGTGGTCTGCCCTGAAGATGGCGTCTCCTCCCGGGAGGGCGTGGTTTTGCCCGAGCGCAACACACGCGCGTTCTCCATTGCGCACGAGGGGCCCTAACTTAAATCTAATTTTACTTAAAATGAACACTTCACTTTTCACTTAATGTCTTTACGCATATCGCGACCTACAATGCCTACTACTAACAGCCCGGTCAGCTTGCTACCGCGGTGACGCCGAACCGGGAATAGGAATGCAGGGGGATAGGAAGGTAGGAACCTCCCGGTAGGGGGCGCGGGCGCTCACGAGTGCATCAGAGTGCGGGAGGAATGTCCGCACCCGTCGTTGCGTGCCAACCTGTGGCCCGAGAGCAGTACCGTGCCTTGCCGGGTCTGACTGGTCACCTGGGTAGGTGCGTGGAATCGTCAGGTCAATCCACAATGATTCCGTGTGTTCTGCAGGGGACGTTTAACACCGCTAGGTGGCCACACACGTTACTGCTGATTGCTTCCAAGTAATTGGTGGAGGTAAGCAAAGCCAACCACCAATACTCGCGCGTACTTGTTTCTATTTTCTTTCTTGATCGATGGAGACGCTGGCCGTGGCTGCAGGGGCTTCGTCTCTTCACCTGGGTTTCTTTCTTGAAGGCTTCTCTCTTGACCCTGGACAGGCTGCAGTCTTCAGGCGAGCTTCCTCGGAGCTGGCGCAGTGATCCGGCTCGAAGGACCAATTATTGACGACACGACAACTCTGCAGGGCCTATGTCGTCAATTTGGAGTAGAGCTGAGTGGACTGTAACTTTTTGAGGGTTCAGTCCTGAAGAAGGTAGGGTACAAGGTAGAAGAGAAACACCAGGTGAAATTTGGTACTGCAGCCGCGGTCGAGGGTCGGTCCACCAGGGATTCGACTTGCTTCTGTGGTGTTCGTGTTGCGAGTGAGTTTGCACTGAGAAAGTGCGTGTTTTTATGTGAATTTTGTACTGTTAGAGCCTATGAGGTTCTATCAGTTGTTGTCGGGTATGCGCAGTCCGTTTATTGAAAAAATACAGATTTATACAAAGGACATTCTTATAAGCTAATACAATAGTAAACAGGCATTCTTATAAAACTAATTAATAATAAAAACGTAAATAAATGTATAAAACGAAAGAGACAACAACAATATTATAGTGAGACACACTATACTTAGGCTAGAAAGGGACAACAATATCAATTGTGTGAAACACACTACATTTCTGTGCGAAAGGGACAGCAATAACACAAAAATGAGACAACAAAATAACTTATTCTAATAGGAAATTATTCAAATGTAAAAATGTATAGTAAAAAGGGGATAAAACCTAAGCTATTATTTACAAAGTATATTAGAAAAGTTTTGCATTTTGAACGTCATATTAATTATACACGTTCTACATTATTCTCAGGTGCGAAACGAAGCGCTGGACAAAGTGAAGGCCATCATCAGCAACTCGTCGCCGATCAAAGCGACGCTGGGCGAGTTACCCGCGGCGCTTGTGGCGCGCCTGCTCGACTCCAACTCGAAGCTCGCACAGACCGCGCTCACTATCTGCGAGCAGCTCGCCGTAGCTATGGGCGCGCGGTGCAAGCAACATTTCCGCACTTTCTTCCCGCCGTTTTTCCAAGGTAGATTAGTTATGTGGGATAGAAGATGTTTTTTAGGGTTCCGTAGCCAAAATGGCAAAAAACGGAACCCTAATAGATTCGTCATGTCTGTCTGTCTGTCTGTCTGTCTGTCTGTCTGTCTGTCTGTCTGTCTGTCTGTCTGTCCGTCCGTATGTCACAGCCACTTTTCTCCGAAACTATAAGAGATATACTATTGAAATTTGGTAAGTAGATGTAGTCTGTGAACCGCATTAAGATTTTGATACAAAAATGGAAAAAATATTAAAAATTTTAGGGGTCCCTATAGGTACAACTGAAACAATTTTTTTTTGCGTCTAACCTATGCGTGTAGGGTATCTATGGATAGGTCTTCAAAAATCATATTGAGGTTTCCAATATCATTTTCTTCTAATCTGATTAGTTTGCGAGAGAGACTCTTCCAAAGTGGTAAAATGTGTGTCCCCCTCCTCTAACTTCTAAAGTAGGAGCATGACAATTCTAAAAAAAATATATGATGTACATTACTATAAAAACTACCAACGAAAATTGGTTTGAACGAGATCTATCAAGTAGTTTTTTTATACGTCATAAATGGTAAACCTTAATTTAACTTTCATTAAATCAACTAAAATATAAAAATAAATCAAAAACCTTTTAATTTTATAGAAATAAACCTTATTGCTGCTGCGGAACCCTTCAGTGGCGAGTCCAACTCGCACTTGGCTGGTTTTTTTTAAAGAACAAGAATGAATAGAAACATTAATTAAGATTTTAGTGTCTATTATATCGTGGCTTGGTAGAGTTGATTATTTGCTGAGAAAAGAAAAAAAGTCCCCTTACACTAATAAAGGTATTTACAATCGTATAGTATAGTATAGACTATAGTATGTAAGGTCCTCTATCGCCTGTTTTTGTATGACAAGTAACTTCCAATGTGCTAGAAAAAGACAAGCAGTCCTTGTTTAGTTATTCGCTTCGTAACTGTTTATTAGTTAAAAACCCCACAAACCCAGTTTGTCAACGTCATTTCTTTTGCAGCGTTCGGCGACAGCAAGGCTTGGATTCGGACGGCGGCGGCCGGGTGTGCCGGCGCGTGGTGTCGCGAGGCGGGGGGCGCGGCGGTGTTCGACGGCGAGATGGTGCACGACGCGCTTAAGACTGGCTCGCCGGTGCTGCGCGCGACGCTGCTTCTGTGGCTCGCTGAGCGACTGCCCGACAGTAAGTGTCTTATTTATTAAACGCATATTTAGAAGAGAGAGAGAGAGAGAAAGATAGATATTTAGACGCCTTTGAAAGGTGCTCGGTGGTTGCAAAGTTGTTTGTGACGTAATCTTAAAACATACTGTATAATGTAACAATACACATATAGTCGGTCATGCTGAAGGATACTCTAGTAATTTCATACTTATATAATATTATGTCGCGCCCATTTTAAACACTTCAAAAGCGTGAATCAGGATTGCTGTTTGGTCCACTATAATATTATATTTCAGTACCGCCGAAATCATTCCCGCGCGAGGAGTTGAGTATCTGCCTGCCGATACTATTCGCGTGCCTCGAGGACCGCGCCGCTGACGTGCGGAAAGCGTCCGCAGACTGCGTGCTGCCTTTCATGCTGCATTTAGGTTATGAGGCTATGCACAAACAGATGGATAAAGTTAAGGTAAATATTGTAAATATATGTTATTATAAGTACTGAAGCTGTTTATAAGGTTGTGGTGTTGCCTTAAGGACGCTATGGAAAAAATAAGTACATACTTTTAAAAAATCTAGTTTTTGTGGTATAATAAGCCCTATATTTTTTGTTTTAATGCGTAGCGACAGTTATTACTATAATATAATAATTTATGAACAAAATGAGTACAAAGTACTAGTAAGACAAGGCATAATATCCTGGTATATTAAATGTTGCTGTCAACCTCGTTCGCACATAATTTTTAGTTCGCAAAAAATTTAAATTGTAATTACAACCATTTCTTGAGACCAATCTGTATAAATTTTATCAAAATCGATTCATTTTGAGGCATTTCTCCTCAAGGTAATGAACAGATCGACACACTTTCGTATTATAATATTATATGATGTATATGGATGACTCATTGAGCATCCCCACAAAACAAATGCATAAAAAACATACCTTAATAATGTAACTGTAAAATACAGCCGGCATCCAAGACGGTGGTTCAGGCGGCGTTGGACAAGGCTCGGCCGTTCCTGCCGGTGCAGCCGCTGCCCGCCGCTAAAGGCAAGAAGGACGAGCCGCGCGGCGTCAAGTCTGCCGGCGCTCTGAAGAAGGAAGCAGAGAAGAAGGGCGGGCTACCTCCTAAGAATAAGGTATATTATATTACAAGTTTTCTTAGGGCCTGTTTCACCACTACCTAATAAAGTACCGGATAGGCTATCCACAACATATCTGACGGATACTCTACACTCTATCTGGTCAAACGGGCCCTTAATATGAAGAGAACACATTGATATTATAATAAGACGGGTATATTGAGTTTTTTTAACTATAAAGAGTAGAATAAAAGTTATAAAAAACACCTTACTAATAAAAATAACAGCACTGTGTATACTCCTAGCAACAGTCCATATGCGAAGCACGTAAAAACCCATCGCTACCACTACACTGACTTCACAACCTACAAAAAACTACTGTATTAAAAGATGTACTGGTTTTTGAACAGATTGTAAAGCCGGCATCGGCCTCTAGTCGCGGTAAGAAGGAGGAGGAGGACTTCACGCCGCTGCTGCCCAGCAATAACGCCAAGAACCAGCGAATCATTGATGATCAGAAACTCAAAGGTAATCTACAAGATAAATCCAAAATCAATGTCAGCATCTTAAAGATATAAAGGAAACAAATTCGTTAAAAATTAATTATTAATGAGAGGTTTAGCAAATCAGAACTTTGTATAGTTCTTATGGAAAGAAAATTTGTTGAATCTCTTTAAGTAGTGATTTTGTATACAGGGTGCAATTAAACCTTCCTGCCAAATTTTTTCCAGGGCTTAGGTATCATTAGGAGAGTCCATTTAATCAAAAAAAAAAAAAAAATATTGGGTGTTATTTTTTTTAATGACATTTTATCCCATTTAAAATCGTTGCAGAACGGTCACTAGCGGCGCGGGTGTGACGCGGGATGAGGCGCGCATCGTGTCCATTAATTGTAGTGTTTTTTAGGATAACTTTCGGAAGCTTTTTCTCAATATTTTAGTACTGAGTGACTATAATAGAAAAAATGCGTGTATTTTTATTTTTAATAAGGATCAATATATCAAAATTTGGCAGGAAGGTTTAATTGCATCCTGTATAGTGCGCGCGGAACTAGTTGGCCGCGCCTTAGGGACAGGGGGGAGGGGCGGGTTGCTTGTTGCTCGCAACGCAATCATCTTGAGATATCGTGAACAATAATTATTCAAGTATAGCTCTTGCCCGCGACTTCGTCCGCGTGAACTTCAGTTTATAGCGGTCAACAAAATTTGTGTCAAATTTAAAAGCTTTTTAAAACCCTGGTACCCCTTAAATCAAAATACCCAAAAACAGCTGTGCAGTGTGCACATTTAAATATTTCACTAGCTATATGACCGAGCTTCGCTCGGTATTCAAAAAATTAAAAAAACACACATAAAATGACATTTTATGAAAATTATTTCTAGCTAGATCGATTTATCGCCCCCGAAACTCCGTATATACTAAATTCATGAAAATCGTTGGAGATATATAATAAGAATTGCTCATTTAAAGATATAAGATTTTTTAAAATTGAACTTTATTTATACCAAATTTAAAGCTTATTTATATATTGCACAACTTTAACTTTACCCATAAACTATTTATCATTGGTAGGTTTAAGGTTACGTCACTGCATAGAATAGATAAAGTACTGAGTAGTGATTTATTTAATAACGTGTATAATAACAATCGAAAGAATCGAAAAATTCGACTCAATATGGTACCACCGCTTATAGAAAGACTTATGAGCAAACGATAGCGTGACGTAGGCAACTCTTAGCGCCATCTGTTATGAATTTTTGGAACTTGTTTTTAACAAATTTACGCATTTTCACCTCCTCACAACCCCTTTTTCCAGTTAAAAAGTAGCCTATGTCCTTTCTCAGGCTTTAGGCTATATGTGTACAAAATTTCATTACAATCGGTTCAGTAGTTTTGGCGTGAAAGCGAGACAGACAGACAGACAGACAGACAGAGATACTTTCGCATTTATAATATTAGTATATATCGGCTTTCCGTTTTTTAAAAAACATATGCACTTTGAATATTATTTCCTTAGATTATCTTTTTATCGGCGGACTTATCTTGCTATTGCAATCTCTTGTGCGTTTTGTTTAAACTAGCCAGAACTGTCAAAATCAAGCGCCACTGCCTCTCCGTCCCACCGCTCACATAGTTAAGGCGCGGCCAACTAGTTCCGCGCGCACTGTAGACTATAGTATACCTATTTGTGAAAGAGTAAGAAAATAAAAACCTGTATTGTTTCAGTTCTCAAATGGAACTTTACGACGCCTCGTGAAGAGTTCTTCGATCTGCTGAAAGAACAAATGAACAGCGCCGGTCTCAACAAACAACTTGTTGCGAACATGTTTCACAGCGACTTCAGGTATGTAAATGTATTCTTTCGTAGAGAGCGTCTGTAGCGACAGTCTATACAACTCTAAGGGCCAACCCACACGTACCACAACCACACGACAACCACAACCACACAACGTGGTCGGGCGTATATTTCGTATTCTAAATGAACTGAACCATTCACACGTACCACATTTTTGTCAGTCGTTGTCGTTGTCGACCACTTGTATACCGACCACATCGTAACCACAACGTTGTGTCGATGCAATGACAAAGCGCGCCCAAAAAGCTGCAGCGACACCATTCACACGTAACCACTGCTCGACGACATTTTGTCGTTGCGATGTCGTCTGGGTTGGCCCTAAATTCCAAACATCTTACAAAATATTAAAAGTATGAAATTCTGTGCGTCGTCTTTTATGACCATCTTTTCAGTACATTCATACAAGAGATTGTCATGAAGTACTTTGAAATTTTGTAGTTACAAAAGGTTATTTATTCTTTCAGATATCATCTAAAAGCCATAGAAGCTCTCTCTGAAGATTTACACGAGAATGGATCAGCTTTAATGGCTAATCTAGATCTAGTGCTCAAATGGCTGACCCTAAGATTTTTCGACACGAACCCCTCAGTCATTCTCAAGGGTCTGGAGTACTTGGCCCTAGTATTCCAATACCTGATTGATGTTGACTACACTATGGCTGAATATGAAGCCAACTGCTTTATACCGTACTTGGTTTTGAAGGTAAGGATTGATATAAGACTTTTTGTTAAAATAGGTTTATTATTTTGTATCATTTATTTAGTCACGACGTTTGGCCATTATGTAGCTGCGTTGTGTTAAAACAGCAAATAAATAAAAAATAATGAAGTACCTTCAATTTCAAATAAACAATGTCAACAACATGATAAGTGAAAAATGTATTTTTAAGGTTGGAGACCCGAAAGACACCGTACGCAACGGCGTCAAAGCATTGTTCAAGCAGATATGTGTGGTGTACTCAGTGACTAAACTGTTCGGATATCTGATGGAAGGATTAAAGTCCAAGAATGCAAGACAAAGAGCTGGTAAGTGCTTATAGTTAAAGTTCTCTTTACAAACTGTCTGGAAAAATTATAAAATACAAAATATATTTTGTGTATCTTAATTGATATTAAAGACAACTCATTTGCAAGTTATATCTTATATATAAAATTCTCGTGTCACAATGTTAGTCCACGAACTCCTCCGAAGCGGCTTTACTGATTTTTACCAAATTGTATATGCATATTCAGTAGGTCTGAGAATCGGATACTGGGTACTTTATATATTGATAAGTGCATTTGTTGAATAAATAAAAGTAAATTATTACAACCTGAGACTGACGGCGACCATTGTTTGTGCGACGGGATAGCGATCGACGTTGCCATGGCGACATACTTATTTAGTCACTTCAATAAAATAACATGGGCGAAATCTATTGGGGCGAAATACTTTATATTATGGCAAAGCAATGTTTGCCGGGACAGCTAGTCTTATATATAAAATTCTCGTGTCACAATGTTAGTCCACGAACTCCTCCGAAACGGCTTTACTGATTTTTACCAAATTTTATATGCATATTCAGTAGGTCTGAGAATCGGCTACTGGGTACTTTATATATTGATAAGTGCATTTGTTGAATAAATAATAGTAAATTACTACAACCTGAGACTGACGGCGACCATTGTTTGTGCGACGGGATAGCGATCGACGTTGCCATGGCGATTTACTTATTTAGTCACTTCAATAAAATATACTCGAAATACTCTTATTATGGCAATGAAACGTTTGCCGGGACAGCTAGTAATGACATGAAAGCGTGTCAACACTTTAATTTAAACCTCATTGGAAACGTAAATGATTGCTGCGATAAAAAATAGGTTTAGCTTACACTACTTTTCTACCTACTTTTTGATAATTACGTAAACGAAACATCCATACTATCTTTACAGTTTTTAACACAGTATTTCCTCTGTTCAGAATGCCTCGAGTGTATCAACCATCTGCTAGAGACGTACGGTTCGAGCGTGACGGGCAGCGGGCCGGGCGGCGGGCCGGGGCCGGCGCTACGCGAGCTCGCGCGACTCATCGGCGATCGCGACAACGCGGTGCGCTCCGCCGCGCTCAACTGCGTCGCCACTGCGTACTTCCTAGACGGGGAACGCGTGTACAAGATGATTGGACAGGTACGAGGATTGTCCTTATTTTTTTGAAGTGAAACTTCTTTAGGCGCGTTGAGAGTAAAATTTCAAGGTCGTAAGGTCATGGCGACACCGTTATGGAGACGGTGGAAGGTGGACGGGGTAAGGCGACGATTTTGACTAAGTTTCACTTCTGACACGTGTCATCGGCACACACGCTCTTTTTATTTATTATTATTTATTGCTTCAATTAATAATTATTATTATTTATTAATAACAACATAAACAAATGATATGTAAGTGTATTGAATAAACTATTATATTTTTAAAGGTTTACTAGCTACAAAAATGTTTTTCTCTCATCGAATATCATAATATTAAAACATATTCTTATCTAATTCTCACAAGAACAATTCTTGTTTTGTGGCAATTTTAATGTGTTATGTATCAAACATAATACTAAGTTCGATTCGGTATTTTGCAATTGCGCTTTCACAAGTACGTCATGGAACAGAGTTACGTATGAAATTTTACGTGTCACGAATAATAAAAATATATATACAGATATCGGACAAAGATTTATCGTTGCTGGAAGAGCGTATAAAACGCGCGGGCAAGAGCCGCAGCGCGGAGGAGCGACGGTCGATGGTCGTGCCGCTGTCCGCGTCCGGCCGGCCTATACAACAGATGCCAGAGGTATGTGTTTTTTTGACGTGACAACGTCTTATAATTCGATGGAGCCGGCTGCACGCACGAAAAAACATGACTCATGCGGCGTTACCTCGCTCTGAGGCTTTCCATTTAGGGCTTGAAGTGCAAACGAGAGCGCGGAACGAGCGACAAAGAGGCACGTTGTCACGTTCAACTATCGTCAGTAAACTTATTTTACAGACAACCGTTTTTTTTTTTAAATAAAATAAGGGACCAAATGAGCAAACGGGTCACCTGATGGAAAGCAACTAACGTTGTTCAAACGGATGGACCGGTTTTGACCTAATTTTTTGTTTGAAAGCTGACACGATCGAGAGTGTTCTTATTCATAATTCATAATCATTAATCATCAACTCGTACACTGCAGGAGTACTTTGATTTATCTCTTTTATAAAAGGAACTCTGCAGACTCCAGTCATTTCATAGGTTCAATAGTTTGCAATATGATTCCTGACACTTAGGGTCTACACAGACGGACCGCATTTCAACTGCAATCCAACCGCAAATTGCAGTTCAAGTGCAGTTTGAATGCAGTTGACACGACTGCAATAGAACTGCAAACCAAACAGTTCACACGACTGCACGCCAACTACAACTGAACTGCAATCCGACTGCGCGTTTGGTTTGCAGTTCTATTGCAGTCGTATTGCAGTCGTGTCAACTGCATTCAAACTGCACTTGAACTGCAATTTGCGGTTGGATTGCAGTTGAAATGCGGTCCGTCTGTGTAGACCTTTATTAATGATATCAGAAGTTCTTCTTTCTTATTAATGATATTAATAGAAGTTCTTAATCTTTTAAATTTTCTTAATTCAATATTAAAAAATATTTGTGTAGGAGAATGAGCAAGTGATGTCAGACAATCCACCAGTAGAGGAGTACGAGGAAGAAGAGGTAGAGGAGCGACCTCCGCCGCCAGTGCAGCCGTGAGTATTTAATTGGAACAATAGTATACCGTTTTACATCACGTACGTATTGGATAGCCTAGTATGATTGTAACTCATCCCTGTTGAATTTATTTAGAAAAACTACCAGCTAAACGCTAGAAAAAGGTCGGTCCTTAATCTTCATGTAAAAATTTATCTACTCGTATTGATGCGTGTTTTCTCGTTCCTATCGCAAGCCTGTAGGGCAATATATTCGTGCGCGAGTAAAAGAGACCGTACTTTGTTTATTGTGTTAGGATGACTGGGTATTTCTTAGTTAAATTTTTTGATAGATAATATAGGTGCCAAATTATTACTATTCTGTGACAGATACATGTTATATAATAGGTATCTAAAATGATAATGAAAATTTTATCGATGTTATCAATAGATAACTAATACGATATTTTAACGATATACTCTTACCTATGAGCCGTAAATGTTATAATGTAGTGTTATTGGTTTATGAATAAAAATGTTTGTATATTTATTATTTTTCTTCAAATATATTTAGTTTTATAGTATCCCACGATGGACTTTACATTTAGCAGCCTGCATACAAATATGAGTATAATGTCAAAATATTGATCAAAATTCGTTTAGTGCTGTTTTCGTGTAGAAGTAACTAACATGCACACTCGCGAACTTTCGTCTTTAAAATATTAGTGTGATAACGTGAATTATTTTATAAAATAGGTCTATCCCCGAACCGAAAGTGATAAAGGGTCCGTTCGGCTTGGATCCGGACTTGATCGCGAAGCTGGACGCGGCCATTCCGGTCATACGCAAGCCGGACCTGTCGGAAGTGGATCTTAAGTTCTTGGATGAGCCCGTACCTGTATCCACGGTCCGGAGCGTCACGGCGCCGACGAGACCAAGGTATTTGAGTTAAAAGTGACTTAGCTCTTAAGCATTGCCTTGTAGTAAACATTTTGAGATCCAAGTTTAAACATTTAGTTAAATCTTTGTTTTCTGTGAAAGTGCTCAATAGACCGAATTAAAATAGAATAAAATAAATTATAAGATGTTAGAATTTTGTCCATATTAAAACTTTATACTTTTAAAGTCTATAATAAGAAAATGCTGAGTCTGAAGTATGCTTCAAAAGCAGAATGTTTGCTACTGTACTTATGATCTTTTGTAAACATTGTATGCAAAAAAATGATTATTATTATTATTTAGACGTAATAATAATTGAAGAGCCAGTGGAAGAACAGTGCAATAACTAACAGTAAAAAATTGCCGTTTTTTTTGCAATAATGGAGGCTTTACGGCCGGAAAAATGGTTTGAAATGAAAAACTGTGCATTTTATGTGTAGCCAGGTGATGAAATAGATAGGTTACAAGGTTTGTTACAACAATTATTATAAGGGGAAAAATTAGTAAACGTGCGTATGTTACAACATGTTAATTATTGCGTTCTTCAACTCACGTCTTCAATTATAGTTTCTTATACACAAACAGCAGTATGGTGACGATGTCGCCGCCGCGTCTGCCGGCGCCGCACGCGCCGCATCCGCTAGTATCGGCGCACACGCAGAAACCTTCCGTCGACGACTCTCAGCTCGCTGACACTATACACTCCATCGCTAGTCCTGATTTAAATGTAAGTGGAAGTATGCTAAGTTTTCATTCATTTTGTATTACCCCTCTAAGTTTCTAAACACACTAGGCCGAAGTTCGGCATGAGAACGCTTGTAATGCGCTACGTCTATACATATTATAAAACAAAGTCGCTTTTTCTACCTCATGTCCCTTTGTTCCCTTTAATCTTTAAAACTACGCAACGGATTTTGATGATTCAGTGTTAGGCTGTGTTCACACGTGCGCGTTTTCTGCGCGCGCGCATTCAGCGCGCTTTGCGTGTTTTCCCAAACGTTAAAGCAGTTTGAGGTTCTATGCTAATTACATAAAGCTTATTTTCAAATATTTCCACAAAAACCGCGTACGCGCAGCGAACATGCAGCGACCGCGCAGCGTACGCTCAGCCACCGCACAGCCTACGCGCAGCGGCAGAGCAGTCTACGATCACCGCCCGCGCGGCTAGTGTGTCTGTCATTACTCATTCCCTTTGAGACCGCGCGACGGATGCCCGTTGCCTTTGTGCGATGTCGTCATAGTTATTAATTTCGTTAATAGAAGAGAGGGATGTCTTGTGGGACAAGACTCTCGAAATATACAAAGACAAACGTAAAACTTTGCAAGCGTGGCATGAAATATGTACTATATTAATAGAAGGTTTTGAGACAATGCCAGATGCAGAAAAAAATCCGTCCGTTAGTAAACTGCGGGTGAATTTATGGATACCCTAGCAACCAAGTGGATGCTGCGTGGTGGCTGCGCGGTTGCTGCGTGTACGCGGATTGTGCGCGTAGTCATATGAACACGCCCTTAGATAGCCCATTTATCGAGGAAGGCTATAGGTTATATTTTATCACGCTAAGACTAATAGGAGCGAAGAAATAGAGGAAAATGTGAAAAAAACGGGGGAAATTAATTGAAAGGGCTAACTTATAAAGGGTGATAAAATATAGCCTATAGCCTTCCTCAAATAGGCTATCTAACACTGAAAGAATTTTTCAAATCGGACCAGTAGTTCTAGAGATAAGCGCGTTTAAGTTATTAAACTTTCAATTAATTTCCCCGTTTTTTTCACATTTTCCTCTATTTCTTCGCTCCTATTAGTCTTACTAAGGTCCTGTTTCACCGCTTCCTGATAAGGTGCCCGATAGGCTTATTTGACAGATTCTCCATACTCTATGTGCCAAGTTAAGTGGTGGATAGCCTTATCAGGAAGCGGTGAAACAGCCTCTAAACATTGTATAGCTTATTCATTTAGGAGCTTTTTTGTAAGGGGGTAATTGTAAACAAAAAAATTGAAAGTTACAAATAAAAAAGTTAAACAATGACGAAGCTATATAAGCATATTTTCAAAAAATATCCTTTATTTAATATTTTTTCAAAAAATATCCTTAATTAAGATCATTGGATAAATTTATATATTTCCATGTTTCACACACCCGGCATTGCTAGAGTCAATTTACTTTCTCACTTTTTGCCATCAGATTCTGGTAGACCTATATTTTTTTAAGGAAATTTGCCAACATATTGAACATGGACAGTACAATTTCATATTTTCATTTGTAAGGTGTGAATATGATAGCTAAAAAAATATTGTTAAGTAACTGTGTCATAAAACATATTTTGCATGCATATATCCAGGCGGCCGTACGAGCGTTATCCCTAGTCTCCGGCGCGCTAGTGTCTGGCCGGGGCGCGGCGCTGCGCGCGCACGAGGCGCGGCTAGTGGAGGCGGTGACGACGCAGCTGCGGCGCCTGCGCACTTCCCCACCCGACCAGCAAGTACTCGCCGCGTACAAGTTCTTAGTGGGCGCGCTTACAACGGTAAGGGTTTTACTGTCTGTTAAAGTTAATCATTGGTTTAGTTTTGTGTTATCTACCTTGTTTTAGTATATGAGAAAATA
The DNA here is from genome assembly GCA_905333045.1 of Lysandra bellargus. Taxonomy (NCBI): domain Eukaryota; kingdom Metazoa; phylum Arthropoda; class Insecta; order Lepidoptera; family Lycaenidae; genus Lysandra; species Lysandra bellargus. The sequence continues at coordinate 6,181,311 of HG995340.1, read as the reverse complement.
TAGAAAAACTGCGGTATTTTGACACAGATTTAGCAGTTATAGGAGCAAGTGGGTCTTATTTAAAATTTTGACGAAGACAGACGAACATAGGACAATAATACTATTTTCATTTTGCCTAGTAAATATTGTAGATTCGTTCTGCAGCTCTTTATTTTGTAGCATGTCCACTGTTACATTTTTTTTATGATTATGTGACAGTTCTACGACACGGCCGGCTGCGGCGGGTGCGTAGGCGAGAGCGCACTGCGGGCGTTACTGCGAGAGTTGTTATTGGTGCTTGGCGCGGGGGGCGGAGCGGCGGGCACGGGACCGGACGCCGAGCGACTCGTGCGCATACTCAACAACGTGTGCGTACGCGTGCTGGAGCATTCGCCGCGGACTGCGTTGCTATGGTATGTAAAACATCCAAACTGATATTCTTTAAGTTATATTCTTTAAGTCGTTCATTAAGGTCTGTTACCTCTTCACGCCTGAGTCGGTTTGGCTGAAATTTGGTATGGATATACTTTGAGTCCCGGGAAAGCACATAGGAGACTTTTCATCCCGGAATATGTACGGTTCCCGCGCGATAAACCAATTTTGGCGCAACGGACTAGCGGGTGTCATCTAGTTCATAATATTATATAATATTTAATGTATGCGTGATTGTAGAATAACATACCTTGGACGAAGAAAACTGGGAAATTAGTTCTTTAATCTATCGCTGCTTGTCAAATTTGGTCTTTAACTTGCACATGAAAATATTGGTATTTCGTCTCCACGCGTTATAAATAAGCTCGTTACCAATATTACCGTACGCGTGTGAAAGAGACAAGCGATGGACGAATTTCTCTTTCCAACGACCGGAACTTATAGTAACACAACCTTTTTTTCTAAATGTGTCGCTAGTAAATGATTTTTATAATAGTTAGAGCCTGTTTCAAGACTTCCTGATAAGTGCCGGATAGGCTATCCACAACATATCTGAAAGATACTCACTCTATCTATCAAGTTAAGTCCCTCCTTAGGGGCTCTAAGGAGCATATAAACAAGCCTATTAATTTTCTACAGTGCCATCGTATCACTTCTACACGACTCAATAGTGGAGTCCGACCCGGCTTACCCGCGATACCAAGATTTGCTGCTGAAGTGTTTCTGGAAGACATTGAAGATGATATCCACATGGGACGTCAACTCGATAGATTATGACGAGGTTCTGTACAAGATACACCTGTTCTATAAGGCCTACCCGAACAGTTATTGGAAGAAAAACCCCGATATTAGCGACACGCCTTATAGGTAAGTTTATTATGCTTACAATTCCTACATACTCGTAATAATGCTTCCATTTGTAGTTTGTTGAAGCGTTTTTATATTACCACTCCATTTTAAAAACTTGTATCTTAAGAGCCCGTCCTCTTTTTTCTACTGCTCTCTTCACACTCACGCCCGTCTTTCATATGCCAGGTGAAAAAGTACGATCGCCAAGTTAGCGGGCAGATAGAGGTTTTCTGTTTTTAAAGGGTTTTTTATATTGAAGTGGTAAAAAGTAATTCCAACACTTTATAGACGACTTTCTCAACAGTACATTGTATTTTTTTCATACCGTTAAGACGTCAATACAATCCATAAAAAGGTGATATTCTAAACCTTTTACAGCAAAAATTACAAAACTGTCGCGGGTTTGAGTTGGATTATTTAAAGATACTTAAAAAAATAAAAAATTTAGCTCCAACACTATATTATAATTGAAATGATCTTACGTGTTGTGCATTAAAACTTATAGAAATACTGTATTTTAACTGTTAAATCACGTCTGTTAAATGAGCGAAATCGGCAAAATTTCGTATACGGACTCTTAATAGCGTGTGGGAATAAGCGTGGCGACCACAATGGAAGATCTTCCGAGGTGGTATACTCTGTCAGGCCGGAGCCCACGTGATACATTTCAGCTGTCGTATAATATATACCGATTCACTTAGAAAACTTCCATAGCGCGATGCAGGAATATGGCGCTGATTGTGGATGCACCCACAAGCGTTTATATCATTCAATCGCTAAAAGAATCATTTACTTTTTTTTTTATGCAATAAGGGGGCAAACGAGCAAACGGGTCACCTGATGGAAAGCAACTTCCGTCGCCCATGGACACTCGCAGCACCAGAAGAGCTGCAGGTGCGTTGCCGGCCTTTTAAGGGGTAATAGGGGAGGGTAGGGAAGGAAATAGGGAAGGGTAGGGAAGGGAAAAGGGGTAGGGGTTTGGGCCTCCGGTAAACTCACTCACTCGACGAAACACAGCGCAAGCGCTGTTTCACGCCGGTTTTCTATGAGGACGTGGTATTTCTCCGGTCGAGCCGGCCCATTCGTGCCGAAGCATGGCTCTCCCACGTCGAAAACTTCGACTTCGACTTTACTTCGACCTTCGACGACCTCTGTGGCTCAGTTGGTGGGCTGTTGGCAGCTCAAGTCGAGGGTCGCGGGTTCGAATGCCGCCGATGGAACAAAAAGTTTTCAAAAGAACCCAGAAAGGTCATGGATGTGTATTAAATATGTGTATCATATTATAATAAAAATCTTAAATATATCTATACTAATATAATAAAGCGGAAGAGTTTGTTACTTTGTTTGAACGCGCTAATCTCAGGAACTAATGGTCCGATTTGAAAAATTCTTTCAGTGTTAGATAGCCCATTTATCGAGGAAGGCTATAGGCTATATTTTATTACGCTAAGACTAATAGAAGCGAAGAAATAGAGGAAAGTGTGGAAAAAACAGGGGAAATTATTTGAAAGGTCTTATTTGAACGCGCTAATCTCAGGAACTACTGGTCCGATTTGAAAAATTCTTTCAGTGTTAGATAGCCCATTTATCTAGGAAGGCTATAAGCTATATTTTATCACGCTAAGACTAATAAGAGCGAAGAAATAAAGGAAAGTGTGGAAAAAACGGGGGAAATTATTTGAAAGCGCTTATCTCACGAACTACTAGAGCCATTTTTCTGTTATTTGGGTCAGATATAAGAAGTATCCAACTATAGGCTACTTGACCTATTATTACGGGATGTCACGACATTTTTGGTAACGATATCCAAAATGACTTATTTTAGATTGACAAGATAAAGAGCAACTCTCTGATGCCAAATATGTCGGTCTGCCTGCGTAAAGTAGTTGCGTTCTCTGTATAGGGCGCCTGAAAACCCAGTTATCATGACCAAAAAAAAATATTATAAGGTAAATGGCTGAGTAAGTTATATTAGGTAAGTACTAGTTGTTCTCATATCAGTAGCGTAAAAACTGACCAAATATTCGGTTGCGTTATGAAGCAACGAGCGTTCAAACGTGACTTATTGTGACCAAAAAAAAAATGATCAGGTAAATGGCTGAAAATTACAAATCGTAAACTGTCAGTACGTGCTGGCTTATTGGCACCAAAATTGACCAAATATTTGGTTGCAATTCATAGTTATCGGCGACCTATGTCTGAACGTACCTATATTCTTTAAGTATTTAAGTATTTTTTAACCCTAAAAATTTTTTTTGCGGCCTGCGACACCAAGACCAAAACATGTTTGTGGCCCGCATGGAAAAAAGGTTGGGGACCACTGCTCTAAGCCGACACGACTGGCGAGATATCAGGCGCAGGACCGGCTTTTTACATGCCCATCCGACGCATGGTCCGTGGATTATCTTACTTGTCAGACAATCATTGTCCTAACCAAACTTGGAAATAATACGTTTCCAACGCAGGAATCGAACTCACGACCTCCGAGTCAAGAGCCACGCACTAAAGCATCATGCAGATCTGCAAGTCCTCCTTCTCCAGCGAGGAGATTTGCAAGGGCAAGCAGCTGCTGTACGAGACGCTCGGACAGAGCGCGAATATGCCGTCGCGACGAAGAGACGGGACGGAAAGAAGCGTGCAGGACATCATCTCCCTGCTGAAGCAGACGGATCCTGATGAGGTGTCGGCTTTTGTGGCAAAGGAGCTGCACAAGCTGCCGCCCGTCAGGCTGGACCACGTCGACGTCGTCAGCCTACTGAAGGACATCAGAATCTTGAAGGAGGAGCTGGCCGGAGTTCAGGGTAGATTGCAGGCATCAGAGTCAACGATCAGTGACTTACGTATTGAATTATCGCAATTAAAAAGCGGTAATTCAATATGTAGGTCACCTGATGCCGCATACGTCACCACTCGTCGTGGCGCGCAAGCGGCTACGTTTAGCCCGTCAGCATTATCGGACGCGGACGGGTCAACGAACACCGTCGCTGCCGACCCCGCCCGCGCTCCCCTCCTGGTTGCGCCGACGCCGAGTCCACAGGCGACTCAGCAAAACTACGCGACTGTTGCTGGTCGCCCCGCACCTCCCCCGCGGGCGAAAACTAAAGGGGAGAATGAGAGCTTTGCGGCTCTGAAGAGTCGCGAGACTAAGGAGAGCCGCAAGGTGGAGTCTTCTCGGCCTGGCAAGGACGAGAGCAGGAGGTGCGATGAGGAGGGCTTCATACTGGAGAGGAGGAAGAAGCCCGCCACCCGCAACCATCGTGGCACCGCACGATATGTACCTGAGCTGCGTCTGCGGAGCGAGGTCCCCGCGACGCCCCTGTACATATCCCTGCCTGCACTGGTCCATGGAGGTCGAGGACGTCGTGGACTACATCCAGAAGAAGACGACACTGCGCCTGAGGGTCGAGCGTCTACAGTCTCGACACAAGGTTAACTTTAGCTCCTTTGTGGTGAGAGTGCCGACGAATCTTCTGTCGACTTTTGAGGCGCCGTAGTTCTGGCCGATGGATGTAGTAGGTTCCGGGGGAGACTCCGGAACGAAGCGAGTCACGTCGCCGTGACGCACGTGACAGTGTTCGTTTTTAAGTATATATAAAATATGTATGTTAGTTTTAAGGTATTTATTATATAATTATAATATGTATGTTAGATTTTAAGGTATTTGTTATATGGGCCTCTGATGCCCGAAATAAATGATTTGATTTGATAAACCACTAGACCACGGAGGCGTATGTAACACGTGTGATGCTGATGGTGAGGTTTACACGAGCGCGCAATCCTACACGAGCGATATGATGAAACCCACTACTCACGGCTTAGCTTAAAAAATCAATATGCCCACGTTTCTATAAAAATAAGTGAAATCCCATCAAAAACATTCTGTAAAAAAAACTAGCCAAGTCTCGAATCTCGATAGAGCTGCTTGTTTATCTCTATTAATAGTCCTTGTTGACTACAGAACCCTAAAAAGTAATGAAATCTAGACAGTCGTACCAAGTCTGAGGTTCCTTTATTTTTATAAAGAAATCTCAGAAATATAATTAAATAATGAAAAATATAATTAAATAATTAAATATTTAAAAAAATAAAATAAAAATGAAAAGTAATGTTACAACTACGAAATTAATAGTATTTTTGTATCTTCTTTTATCTTTATTACTAAAAAAATGTAACGACCGACATTAGGGTCCCTTTTAATATTTATGAATACTTCTATGGTAACTATGAGAAATTACATGTTTTTGGTATACTTACACGTCTTGTTACTAAAGGATAATTAAAGTTATTTAAAACCTAAGAACTTCAATGTTAATAAAAATGTATATTTATTTTTATGTGATATTACTAAACTTTTAATCACCGACAATAAGGTCCCTTTTGAAAAGTGTTAAGTGTTTGTACCAGCTTTTTACTAAACTTTACCTTGAATTTTAAGACAGAAAAAAGTTACTTTTTAAATAGAAGTTTATATATTTGATCTCATTTGACTATGTTTAAGTGTAGTAAACGTATATTTTGTTGATTTTGACTGATTATTAAGAGTAGTAGAAGCACAATGTTTATTCGTTCAAAAAAAAATTTAATACAGTAAACAATATTGTTTAATATCGAAGACGTCTCTATTTAGTAAAAACTGATCCGTTTTATATTATTCTTTTATAAAATCCAGTAGAAAACATACTATAAATGAAATATTTAATAAAAACCACCTTGGGCATTTTCATTACATCATGCACTTTGGAGTGGTAAACAACAGGAATAGAGTTATAAAATTATATAATTGAAGTTAAATTCTAAAAGACCATATAACGTACTTCTCAAAAAACATTATATCTATGTAACTTCCTACAATAACATATTTTTTTTGGGTGTCGAACTAGTGTCGAAGTTTGAATGCGATTTTCTCAATATCACCTTTTACGATTATTTTCCAGACTTACACGCATGTTATTTACATGGTTCGATAGCCTATTAAATGTAGATTATGGGGATACTAATAACTCAATACCGACAGTAAGGTCCCTTCACGCTGATAACGTCACATATGTATTTCCGTTGTCTGATACCTGTAACACAAGTCCTTCAGGTACTTAGCACGGGGCCAGACTGACGTGGTGTGAAGCGTCCATAGATATTCTTATTATATTATTATTACTTCAAAGATTTTTTTATATTGGTATAAATAGATTGGTGACAATTTCTATTTTTATTATATTATTATTACTTCAAAGATTTTTTTATATTGGTATAAATAGATATGGTGACAATTTCCTAATAAACTCTTCTAACATTTTTTTTTATGGCCCCTATCTGGGACCTCTTGTTCCCCCTTCAGGAAGAAGGGACAATTGTTTACTATTTTAGGATTGTTACATATTTGTTAAATTTTTAATAATTATTTACATTTATTTTTATCGCTATACTTTATTTTACATTTTTTATATTATATGCGTTATTACAATTTTATTATTTCTACATATATTATAAACTTCATTTTACATGTCAAATTAGTCAACTTTCGTATTTATATAACATTTGTCATCATTTAATTTAACAGTTTTTTACTAACATATTTCTTTTACCAATTTTTCTAAACAATTGTCCTCTTTTACATATTTATTAGATTTTTAATTTTTTTCATTATATTCTTCATACATTCAACATTAATTTATCATTTCTAGTTATATTTTTTGTTTTATTATACTATTATACAATTTTCATAATTTAATGGTTTATGCAGTATCTTATATGTCTAAATACATTAGATTTTTTGGCAATGGTTGTAAAGTTTCCAATCTTATAGTTACTATGTTCTTGCGCACATGCACAGTTTTTTATAGTCAGAGCTTAACATACAGTACGGAATGTCCGGGAGTTGGTTGCATACAAGATAATCCATTATATTATTATGTGTTACAACATATTGAAGTGTAGAGTCTATAGCGCCTGCAATCGTTGTTTATGAAAAGTTGGTGTCATTTACATAATTTACTGAAGAGTGTGTTATCCTTTTTTAATATGAACTATATATGAATATAAAATATTGATATTGAGTGAATAAATAAAATAACTAATTATGTACTAAAATTATATATCTTAGCTATTACATGCTATTCTTATCATCATGATAATGCCATGTATGTGCAAAGTTTTTTTTTTTTTACCACACTACATTCAGGAGATGGATAATTGCTACATTATTGATCAATTTAATATCACATCATTAAATTACATCAATAATACTTACATACTAATGACACCAATTACACGCCTTTTTGTCGTCGGTGACGTATGCTACTGTTGCACGTGCTATAGCATCCCACCTCTTTCGGACTAAATGCGTGGTGCCCTATCTCATCCAGCTGTTCCTTCATACAATTTGTGCAACATGCCTTTACCCCTTCTTTTAGATTATCACACTCAGCCCGGTGGTGTGCCCCGGAACAGTGTGCGCATTTCTCTTCGGCAGCGCCGCAGAATCGCCTTCCATGCCCATACCCTAAGCAGCGCGAGCACTGAATTAGTGGGGACTGGTCGGCGACTCTCACACGCTGGACATCTATATATAGATGCCCTGCCTCGGTGAAACGCGCCCACAGTGATGGTGACACAGATAGCACCACGTGCTGAGTGTGATCATCCTTCCCTCGTTTTCTATACTTAACCTTAACCCTATCCTCTGTCCCTCCCAGAATGTCCTCTACGAGGTGCTTGTTTTGCAACCTGACGTCATCAGTGTTGCTTTTCAGCACCCCGTACAGCACAACCTGGGGATCCCTATTCTCGATCGTTTTTACCTCCAACTTTCCCTTTGCTTTTTCTATTTTTTCTCTAACTCTATCTCTGTCTTTCCTGTCTTTAAACCCTATTATTACTTTTCTTCCTTTTCCTTTCCTAATTCTGTCTATTTGTATACCTTCCTTTTTAGCCTCTACGATTTTTCCTACTTCCTGCACTATTTCTGTTGTTGGCATAAACTCCTCCTTGTCTGCTACGATCAGGGAGTGGGGGGTCCTGTACTTGGGTTCCTGATTTTGGGTTCTCCCGTTGCCCCGGGTGACGCTCGCGTAGGTCGGTAGCGTCACACACTCCGGGTCTTTCTGTACTGTGACCTCCCGCACCCTGACCGCATCATTCAAGGTGCCGACGGCCTCGTCTACCTTCTCTGCAACGCTCTCTACCGCCTTTCCGATTTCCTCCTCTATCTTTACGTGCATGCTCTCTACGTTGAGCGCTGCTGCGTCCATTAAGTAGTCCCTAACTTCTATAAAATCCTCCTTGTATTGATTCTTAAAACATTCAAATACCCTTTCGACCACAAATAGACAGTTACATTCCTTTCTTATTCCTTTTTCTCTTCTTTCCCTATTCTCGTCCTCTATCATTTTTAACATTTGTTTCTCGATGACCGCAAGATTATCCGCTATACCAGACTTCAATTCGCCTTTCATATTTCTCGTCTGGTTTAGCAGATAAATGCTGCGGTTCACCCTCTTTGACGTGTCAGCCAGCAGCGCTTCCATTGTTTCTTCTAACATATTATATTATAATAATAACATCTTCTTTACAGAACTGTGAAGACGTTGGTGCATACTCTTGTGAAGATAAAGGGCTCGTCTATAACAAACCACCTGTCTCAAATATCCGATCTCAATGAGTCTGATCTTTACCCCTATTTGCAAAAAGTTTTGAAGGTATGTTCTTTTGGCTTATCCAGTATAATATGATAGCTCTAAGTCTTAGTATACAATGTGTCTCAATGTGTACAATTTGTCAATAAAATATAGGTTTAGGTTTAAATTGGCAGTTCTAAAAGTTGACCTTTTAGGACAGCCAATCTGAATAGTGTTCTTTGAATATAGACCAAACTGTATTATATATTTACCTATTTGTTGTTGTTTTTTTTTTTTAATTTATTGTTTTATGAGGAACAGTTAATGGACCAAAATAAGCTTACATCTATATAAAACGTTTCAGCAACTAAAACTAGACGAGCGGAAGGATCCAGCCGACGTGAACGGTACCCCAGCCGTGACACACACTATGAGCAACATCAGTAATATCGGCAGTAGTAATATAGCGGCCAACCGTCTGCCGCGCGCCGTGCATGAAGAACTGGCATTAATACTCAAGCGCATCGGCTCTAAGGACCATAATAGAGACGCGCTGGCGCAGCTATACGATCTACGGGTAGATTTGTTAATTTTTATCTTCTTAGTTATTACGGACGCTCGTACGGTGAAGGAAAACGCGGTTGGTTGGTGGTTGGTCCCAGACGTATTGACCCGTTCATTCCTCTGGACTAGGCCGACTGTGTTGGGAGAATGCCATTTATACAGACATTTAAAATATTGTCCCAGGCACTACAGAATTTGAAGAGTGGTTACTTCGCACTGAAAATACTGTATCAAATAATATGTACTTAATGATTAAAATATAAGTATGGCACCATGGCAACAATTATTTATTCAACAAATGCAATAAATAAAATAAAAAAGTAACCAGTAGCCGATTCTCAGATCTACTGAATATGCATATAAAATTTGGTAAAATTCAGTAGAGCCGTTTTGGAGGAGTGGGGTAACTGACATTGTGACACGAGAATTTTATATATAAGATTTACTCTCACAGGAGCGTCACCCCGAAGTGGACATCTGGACGTTCATGCAGGGCTCGTCGTTCTACTTCCGCAACTACGTGGAGCGCGGGCTGCGGGACGTGGCCGAGCAGCGCCGCCTGGGCGCCGTCTCGCTGTACAAGACCGACTACAAGCCTGACAACATCGGTATGTACTCTTTGTACAGGCTGCTTCTTGATGTAAATATTTACTCCGGTAAATCAATGTCTTGATCTGATATGTTAGAAAAACGACTTCCAGGACTTTAAGGCCGGCCATAAACGGATCGCATCTTGCAGTCGGTCTTGACTGTAAGATGCGGTTCGTGTATGGCGTCCGTATATGCGGTCGCCGCAAGGCGATCTGCGGTTTCCATACTGAATTCATATCCGCAATACACGGACCGCTTGAGCAGTTCTTGAGCGGTCGGAGCAGTCGCTCTGCGGTCGAGTTTCGCCGCGCTATAGTATTAATACTTCAGTCGGAATTTCCAGGAATTGCTATTGTATTCTATTGTTGTCGCGATCACCGGTGCTCGCGCGGGGCCTGAAGGATTAATACTATTATGCATTCTTATACTATTATTACTTCACCGCGACCGCTCAAGAGCAGTCGGTCCCGAGTCTCGACTGCAACTTGCGGTCTGTCTATGGCCAGTCTAAGAATCTCTCCTTACCAATGAAAATAATGTCAGCCATGTAGATTAGCGTAAGGTTTAGAGTCAAAAGATTTTTGATGCAATAATTATTGTCAATGTATTATTAGTTATATTAAGATTTTTAAGCCAATATTTTTGTTTACATTACAGACATAAGCAACGAAAACGACGAGAAATCTCATGTTATATTCCTGGAGAGGCTTCGAGCTTTACAGGTATGTTAGTTTGAGACTTTACTGATATTGCCAATATATTAAGTATCGTAAAAATACAGACAGATTTGATAAAATATGCTATTCATATATAGGATATGCAAAATATGTATAGATATTTGTAATTTTAAACGCGCGTCTGTATTTATCACGCAAAACGAGCTTGATGATGTCAGCAAGATTTCCAACATCCACTAAGAAAACTATTTACTAACCATGCGTTCTGTTCGTATTGGAAAACGTTATTCTCAATAATTCTATCGCATTTGTTTTGTCACATAAAAGAGAGAGAAAGACTGCGTCTGGAACACGGCACTAATTATATCGATATTATATCGATTATACAGGCTAAAGCAGGTCTGAAGAGTGACAGCTCGCCATCTTCGCAACCGCGCACGCCAGTCGCCGACAACCGTGCGCTCACAGACGTCGAGCCCCGCCCGCTTAGCATCGACCCGCAACTAGAGGTAACTAATTACTTTTACCATCGTTTAAATTAGTATGTTTTAAATGTAAGTTGGCCCCTAGACAATCAATTTAATGTGCAATATCATTGAACAATATTATTGAACAATTTATTTGACAATAAGATTAAAAGGCGGGTGCGTTCAATATAAACCCTGGACGGTCAATAATATTGCACAGTAAAATTGATTGTCTATGGGCCCGCTAAGAAAAGGTAAAGGCCGCTAAAAAAAGTGACAACAAATTATATTGATATCATTATGTCACCCATTTGTCATTATGTCCGCCCAATGTCATCTCCGTATTGTATTCACAAGAAACCATCTTTCGCAGTTGCATACCACGCAATCAGTGTCCCAGAGGAATGAAGCAGACGTGGACATCCTCCGTCTCAAGTTACAACAGATCAAGAGCTCGTCCAAGAGATAGGCAGCCCCGTCCCACCATCGGTAGAGATCTACATGGATTAATGTCTTGTTGAAGTAGCAGAAATTATATTTTGTCTATGACATCCGTTTACAAGTAATCGAATTGTCCATTACTCTAATAATCTCATGTATATAATGTCCTTACAGTGATCAGGGATCCCGTAGAGCTATTTGCGATAGCAAATAAGTGATAGTTTGATATGTATCCTGTTACTCGCTGTGCTGACTATAATGCTTTCAGTTTAGTTCCTACGTCCCTAGTACTAGTCGTTTGACGTGTGGTTTTTGTCCTATGTTATGTAGATAATGATAATGGATAAGTAAAAAACATACATAGGACCTTAAAGCAGCGATAGCGTTGTTTTTTAAGGCAATCATTTTCATGAAAATAAGAACTTTGCCAAATTTACAATAGCTATGTCTTAACCTAACGAATCCCAATTTCATACGAAAAAAAACTAGTCTTTACTTTTGAGCATAGATACCACCAATTACGTTTCGAAGATAACGTTCATCTTAAAAAAGAAATACTCATTTCATAATTTTTCATGACAATATAACAGTATCTTTATAGTCAGGGTAAAACTAAATTTAGTGATATGGGGACGACGTGAATGTTTGGAAATTGGAAGTCTTGCCTAGATCTGTGACGAGTACGAAATTTATTGTGAATTGTTAATGTTATGCACGATGCACCGGTGTGCTGTTACCGAAATTGCCCCATATGTTAGTAGTAATTCACTAATTGGGCTGAAAGACGCCTAATACTTATTGTTATTCATAATAATTATTCTTAACGAAATATACATTATAGAATCGTATTAAATTCGTGTTAACCATCACATTAATTGCACTAAGCATTTATTCATGACGTTAATGTAAGTAGAGAAAAATAGTTTTTCAAACAAAATATTACGGAAAACATGTTAGGTTTCTTATGCGACCAAAAATGTTTATTTTTAAAAATCAATTTAGTCTTCATTTCATATGAAAACTATTATTGAAAAATGTTTGTGTTGCGTAATATTTTCGTTTGTTATCCACTATCCAGTGATATAAAAATGACAAAAAGCTACATAACTTCTTTTGCGTAAGTATTAAAATTAAAATGTCCTACTTAATTTGATTATAAAAATATCGTTATGCACTGGGCGTGATAATAATCAATACTTTGATTCGGTCAGTTTCATGTTACATTAATATTATATTGGTTGCCTTATTATTATAATATTAGAGATAAACTACGATAACATGGCGCGCCCCTCCAAAATTCAAAACGTTTGAAGTGCGTTGTCTTGCGCGGTCGGCTAGTTATGATTCAATGATATTCTATGTTACTAACGTAACTAGATTGGCAGTTTACGGCAGCAACGCGTTGCCACTTCGAAGATGTCTGCAGGCATATCTGACCTACGTAATGACATAATAACATTATGAATTGACATTGTCCTTTTAGAGATCAACTACGATAACATGGCGCGCCCCTCCAAAATTCAAAACGTTTGAAGTGTGTTGTCAAAACGTTTGAAGTGCGTTGTCTTGCGCGGTAGGCTAGTTATGATTGGTTGACCAACAAATCTTGGTAATAAGTGACATTAACTAAAATATTACGTGTACTGTGATTGGTTGTATACTTACTACATACAAACTGTTTCATAAGGATGTGACTACACACATTAAAACAGTAATTTGGTGTGGCGCGCCATGTGATCGTAGTTTATCTCTATCATATTATAAATCTGCATGTTGCTGCATTTCTAATTTAGTTCTGCAATGTTTAGTACACAGAAATGTCTTGTTTGTTGATGTTGGAATAAAATGTCTGAGTTCTATAAGACTGTTCAGTATGTTAGTAAGAAACTCGAGTTCTATTGTTTTGTGAAGTGTTGTGTTTGTCCATATAATTGCATTCATCCAGTAGGTTTATTAGCGAACTTTTTAGCTGGAATGAGGCGACCAGCCCCCCTAGACAAGTGGCAAGCGACTAATGCTAAGTCTAACGCTACAAAATGTATGAGATTTGACATAAGTCATCGCTTCGCTAGCGAATACTAATGGCAAATCCCATGCATTTTGTAGCGTTAGCGTAGCGTTAGTCGCTTGCCACTTGTCTAGGGGGCTGTTACTATTACGTTTTGAATTATGTAAACCTAAACATTCCCTTCAGTATTGGCATCTATTTGTACAAATTTTGAGAACCCCATGATTTTTATATGTATAGTTTTAAATAGTATGTTCTATGTTGTGCTTTAGCAATGGTTAGTGTGTTTTCTTTGTTCATTTATTTATATTTTCTGAGACTTGCAGCCGCGCTAACATTTTAATGATTACTTATTATTATGTATGATTTTGCGACCACATATTTTGTGTTTAAGTCTTCGCAAAGTACTCCGTAATCATTGAATGCCTCTGAGTGTGGCTGTGAGCAATGTTGAACTGATAGTAAATTATGTTGAGCGTTTGTCATTTCGGAAGTGATAATCACTAAGCTAGATGTCGAGAAGTGGGCACGAATTGGAATGATGTGCTCATGATAACTGCATATAATATCTAATGAAAAATTCATACATATTATGCAGACTTATCTATATTTTAGTTGTCTTTTATTGTCTAGTATAATTTTATCCATGAATCAAGTACAGTTTTATTGTTATATATTCCTTAAAATGATAACAAGTAACTACTTACCTATATTCAACACTTTTTTCGAAAAAAAAAAAAAACAAGATAAGTAAATGATTTTGAGTAAACATTTAACAATAACATCAGAAAGTTAAATAACGATGCAAATTAAATTATCCTGGTACCAATGTAACAAAAGTTTGTTATTTAGATTATTATTATTAGTTGCATTATAGTTTTGTAGTCGCTTTTAATGAATCTGACATTGAGCATTTATTTATTTTAATGTATGTACGTAATAAAAACATAAACGTATTAATTATCCATAAATAAAGTTCATACATCGCATTGTGTGTTTTATTACTATTTAACTAGACGTTCCGCGCGGCTTCGCCCGCGTAAATTAGGAATTTCACGGAAACCGTACATTTTTCCACAAAATATATTATTCTATGTCCCTTCACGTGGTCCTCTCTATAAGGCTCTTTGCACACGAGGGGGCGGAGCAGGCCGGTCAGCCGCGGACGTGCTGCTCCGCCAGTGCGTGCCGGGCATCTGCAGCGCTATCTTTTGCCCGCCGTGTGCGTTGGTACTACAGGATTCCCTTTGTTCGCGGCGAAATTGACCGGCCCGCCCCGCCCCGTCGTCTGCAAAGCGCCTAACTGCCAATTGACAAAACAAAATCCAGTGGTTCGTGAGATAAGTTCTTTCAAATATTTTTTCCTGTTTTTATGGTTCCGTAGCCAAATGGCAAAAAACGGAACCCTTATAGATTCGTCATGTCTGTCTGTCTGTCCGTCCGTATGTCACAGCCACTTTTCTCCGAAACTATAAGAGCTATACTATTGAAACTTGGTAGTAGATGTAGTCTGTGAACCGCATTAAGATTTTGATACAAAAATGGAAAAAATATTAAAAATTTATGGGGTCCCCATAGGTACAACCATAGACTTAAAATATATTATTATACTGTCGTATACAACTGAAACAAAAAAAATATTTTTGAAGTGAAATCTTCTTTAGCGCCGTTGAGCACTTTTGTGGGATAGGTAAAAAGTGTGAAACTCGCGCCAGATTTTCGTGTTGATCGAAAAACCATACAAAACGCGTAAGACGGTTGGAGAGTAGTGTTTTGTGTCGAACTCGAACTCGAACGAAATGTACAGTCGGGGAAATGAGTTGCTTAGCAGAAATGTACTGTCGGGGAAATGAATTGTTTAGCAGAAATGTACAGTCGGGGAAAATTGTGCTAAGCAGAAATGTACAGTCGGGGAAATGAGTTGTTTAGCAGAAATATACAGTCAGGGAAATGAGTTGTTTAGCAGAAATGTACAGTCGGGGAAATGAGTTGTTTAGCAGAAGTGTACAGTCGGGGAAATGAGTTGTTTAGCAGAAATGTACAGTCGGGGAAATGAGTTGTTTAGCAGAATTGTACAGTCGGGGAAATGAGTTGTTTAGCAGAAATGTACAGTCGGGGAAATGAGTTGTTTAGCAGAAATGTACAGTCGGGGAAATGAGTTGTTTAGCAGAAACGTACAGTCAGGGAAATGAGTTGTTTAGCAGAAATGTACAGTCGGGGAAATGAGTTGTTTAGCAGAAATGTACAGTCAGGGAAAATAGTGCTAAGCAGAAATGTACAGTCGGGGAAATGACTTGTTTAGCAGAAATGTACAGTCGGGGAAATGAGTTGCTTAGCAAAAATGTACAGTCGGAGGAATGAGTTGTTAAGCAGAAATGTGCAGTCGGGGAAATGAGTTGTTTAGCAGAAATGTACAGTCGGGGAAATGAGTTCTTTAGCAGATGCGCTGATTAAGGCCGCGTTTCCACCTGCAAGACAACTGTCGCAAGAAGAGTCTGACAGTCTGTCTGACAGCAGCTTTTTTTTTATTGTCGATATTTTTTAATCGATTGTAAGGGTTTCGATTAATTAATTAAAACGATAGTTTTTTTTTTTTTTTTAAATCAATCTTCATAAAAAGTGGGTTGAAAAAATAATGCACAACGTTAATAATCAAGTTTTCACTTCTGCCGGCACTCCCGGAGTGCAACCCATCTTTTTTTTGATCAAACAAACGATAACTAGCTTAGATTGATTGAAAAAAAGAAAAAAAAGTTAGGTCAAATATTCGAAAATTAAAATAAAAAAAACAAAAACGAGCAAACATTATTTTTGTTCAAACAATCACGAACAAACGACGAACAATCAAGTTGCAAAAAATTGACTTTCCCACGCCAACAAATTAATTATCATTTATCAGCGTAAATAAGATCGAACAAACATTTCTTTTGATCGAACAAACGATTACTAGCTTAGATTGATTGAAAAAAAGAAAAAAAAGTCTAGATACTATAATTGTCGGCGCTAGGTTTAGGTCAAATTTTCGAACATTAAAATAAAAAAAAAAAACAAAAACGAACAAACATTATATTTGTTCGAACAATTGCGAACAAACGACGAACAATCAAATTAGCGAAAAAAAGTTGCAAAAAATATGCAAAAAATTGACTTTCCCCCGCCAAAAAATTTATTATCATTTATTAGCGTAAATAAGATCGAACAAACATTTCTTTTGATCTAAAGGGCCCCCGAGACGATCAAACGGTTTGACTCAAACACGTAAATTTTGGTTTGACTTAAACCATTTTGATCGTTTACAAAGCTAGTTTGATCGGTTTGTCAAACATTTCGTCATGATCGTAGAATAAAAACTGTTCTGATTTTTTTCAATTTTCGGTTTATTGCATAAATCGATTTGTATTTATGTGTTTTATCGACTGATTATAAAAAAAAATAAAAATCCACCAAATGTCATATTTATAGACTAGAAAAACGACGGATATGATTGTGTGACCGTAGTACAACGACGGATTAAACAATGCGTCTGTGTTCGCGTCGCGTGTGTGGCGTCCGTCCCCCACCCCCCGCTCACCCCGGCGGATGGTCAATACCGTCCCTGTTCTACCGTTACGCGTACTTTTTACTCGTAACGCACTTTTTAATAATTTTTAAAGAATATTAAAATAGTTTATAATACGTATTAGGCATATGTAACTCGTATAAGTTCAAAATATTATGCATTCAAGGTTAAAACGGATGTTAGCGTTTGTGCAACTTGATGATAATATTATGGGTAAGTGAATATCATAATATTTTGTTGCTTTGTAAATACTTGAGATGCTGTTTACATATGAATTAAACACTTTTGCTACATTAAATAGAACAGTAGAAAATTGATTGCTACGCGACCGAATTCGACCGAACAGAAGACTTAATTTTCTTATCCACCGTACAACGACGGATTTAATAAATCCGTCGTTATTCTAAGGACTTACTTTTTTTGGTATATAATTTTAGTATTTACACTGATTAAGCTTTATTAAAAGTAACTTTATAAGAGTCAAAACACTTCTTTATTTGTTCTGTAGGTACTTTTTTATTGACGGAATTAACCAGTCGTCATTATTCTATGGATCATTTAAGGGCGTACCGTATGAACCGTCATTTTCTTATGGATATATGCTGGTTGGATTTGCATATCCTACGTTATTCGTGGCACACAATTTAACATAGGTCGTTTTTCGATTAAAAATAATAAAGATATTTTGACATTTTTAATTGTAATTTGATTTAACCGTTAGCATAACGCTTATTTTAAAGCCTTTTTTTCATTGATGTTTAAAATTTCTTGTATTTTGGCTTTTTGAAATTATTTTCAAAACGTACAACTTTGATAAGTTTCATCTTAAGAACCGCACTGCTTTATATCACTCTGCAATCCCAATGTCACTTATGCTTGACATATTCTAAGAGTACACAATATAACAAACTGGCTTAATAAGTTTTGCTGCTTGAAGAAAAAAAAGTAAGTTCTAGGTATGTAGGCATACCTAGAACTTACTTTTCACTTACATATATTTTTTAGCGGAGCAGACACCTGTAACGCAATGGCGTTAATCCGCTAAAAATACGTACAACGACAATATTTATACATATATTTATATGACAATATTTCAGCTGCTCCTTGTGGTAATGACCACAAGTTAGCAAATGCAAGATGTATGGAATTATGCCTTTTCAGAAGACGTGTTCAAGAACCATCTCATAAAGGTACATATCACCAAGATAAATTAATTGCCTCCATTTCCATTCCTGAATAAAATGACGATCCTTTTATGCCTGCAGGTGAAATGACGCCTATTGGGGCAAACGAATTTCCTCAATCAGAAACCTCACAAGTTCTCAGCAACGTTAGATTTCCAATAACGTTGACTCCCATTTTTAGTACTTTATCATTTCTAATAACTGAAAATATTCAAGATTATTCTCAAGTATTAGTACCCAAAACTCCAACTGCATCACCAGTAAAAAGACATGCAAAATGTGATGACCCCTTTTGTTGCTAACATAAAACTGATGATTTTTTCTGCCCTTCTGTATCTACTATTAGCACATACTCGAATCCATCATCTCCATCGTGATCAATGATCTTAAAGAACAGAGGGAAATTAAAGCGCGCTAAAGAAAATGAAAAGTGGAGAGAAATAAAACTAAAAGCCTTAAAAAACTTACGCAAAACGTATGTATTAAAAAAGGGCGTATAGTCGATGCTAAAACTATGAAACCTCTATGCCAGTACAAATTCCAACTACTAATGAGATTTTCACTAAGTTTTGGCAACTTGGTAGCAAAAAACAGCAATGGTTATTTGTAGCAAACTATATGTAAATACTATTTAATATTATACTTTAACTGTCGTCTGAATGTTTGGTTTTTCGGTCTTTTATAGTTAGCTACATACAACCATTGCTTTTCTTTGCTACCAAATTCCCAAAACTTTGTGAAAATCTCAAAACGCTCTGCGTTTGAAATTTTAGACGTGGAGGTTTCACGAACACGATGGAGATGGTTGGTTCGAGTATGTGCCAATAGTAGATACAGAAAGGCAGAAAAATCAACAGTTTCATGTTGGCAACAAAACAGGTTTTCAATTTTGCATGTCTCTACTGGGGATGCAGTTGGAGTATTGGGTACTAACACTTGAGAAGAATCTTGAATATTTTCAGTTATTGGAGATGATGAAGTATTAAAATAAAGTATTTTTACTAAGACTGATTATTTCATATTAGGTTTGAAAATCTTACCACGAAAGGGTTCTCTCTATTGTAATAAGTATTTTACTTGTTTAGACAAGTACTGTTGTTTTATTATAGAATTTATAGCATTTTTTCATAATAATATTATTTTTAAATATATATTACCGTATAATGTACGTTTATTTTTATGTGCACGTGGGAGAACCATGCTTTGGCACGAATGGGCCGGCTCGACCGGAGAAATACCACGGGCTCACAGAAAACTGGCGTGGAACAGCGCTTGCGCTGTGTTTCGCCGAGCGAGTAAGTTCACCGGAGGCCCAATTCCCTTCGCTACATTTTCCCTACCCTCTCCTATTCCCTTCCCTACCCTCGCCTACTGCATTGCCCTATTTCCTTTTAAAAGGCCCGCAACGCACCTGCAGCTCTTCTGATGTTGCGAATGTCCATGGGCGACGGAAATTGCTTTCCATCAGGTGAACCGTCTTCTCGTTTGCCCCCTTATTTTATAAAAAAATATGTGTTATTTTTACATAAAAATATTTTTGTAGAGGAATTAAGATCATTAAGTTTTTTCTAATACATCAAGATTTTGATTACATAATATAATATTATTGTTATTTCTTACTAAGCTTAATAAAAATACTGTTGTGGAAGCAATTAATGTTTTTTATTTCATTTCCTGGACCTATACTTTTCGAAACCGACCATAAAGTTTTGTACATATCCCTAGAATATTGACGGAAAGTTTCAACTGTCATGCATAACTCCATACAATAACGTCGGTTCATTGCATACGTCGCATTATACTCTAGGAAATAACGACTGATGTGACTTTTAAAAAAAACTACACAAATTAGGCATTTGTACTGTTAATCACATTATAAAATTCATAAAACAAAACCACATGCCCAAATTTCACGTCAACTAAATAGCTAGTTCTGAAAATATGAAACAAAATACGACACAAAATCTTTGAAGGGCTCTCCTGTAAAATGGCTAAATTGCAGATCCGTCTTTATCCTACGATTGCGACGATTTACGTGTTTGAAGCTCGTTTGATGAAATTTCATATTTTTGTCGTGTTTGACGCGCCGTTTGATCGTGTTCCGATGCGTTTGAACAAACTTTATACCATTCTTTGGATACGTACACTATTTTTAACCGACTAAAAAAGAGAAGGTTATCCATTCGATGCGTATGTATGTAATATTTCCAAAACTGCCCAGTTTTCGTATATAATGTTAGTCTATATCAGCACCTGTACAAATGTGCAAAATTTCAAAAGTGTATGTATATTTTATGTTTGTGTTCACATATCTCCGGAACTACAAGTCCGATTTAAATATTTTTTTGTTGTACTATAATAGGTATTGTTTAACTTGGGAGACTTCTGCAAGTTTCATGGAAATAGGTTTAGTAGTTTTTGAGATAGGGAATTTAATTCTCAATTTCGTACAATTTTTAAGTCGGTTTCATCTTTTAAAAAATAATATTTATTCGTCACAAGACAAACCGTTCGTTTGACAAACCGTTCAAACCGACATCAAACGGTTGCATCAAACACGTAAGGCTTGAATCAAACCGTTTGATCGTCTCGGGGGCCCTTAACAAACGATTACTAGCTTACGGGCCCCCGAGACGATCAAACGATTTGACTCAAACACGTAAATTTTGGTTTGACTCAAACCATTTTGATCGTTTACAAAGCTAGTTTGAACGGTTTGTCAAACATTTAGGTGTTTGAAGCTCGTTTGATGAAATTTCATATTTTTGTTGTGTTTGACGCGCCGTTTGATCGTGTTCCGATCCGATTGAACTTTGAACAAACTTTGTACTATTCTTTGGAGTACATTATTTTTAACCGACTAAAAAAGAGGAGGTTATCAATTCGACGCATATGTAATATTTCCAGAACTGCTCAGTTTTCGTATATATGTTAGTCTATATCAGCATCTGAACAAATGTGCAAAATTTCAAAAGTGTATGTATCTTTTATGTTTGTGTTCACATATCTCCGGAACTACAAGTCCGATTTAAATATTTTTTGTTGTACTATAGGTACATGTATTGTTTAACTTGGGAGACTTCTGCAAGTTTCATCAAAATAGGTTTAGTAGTTTTTGAGATAGGCAACTTAATTCTCAATTTCGTACAATTTTTAAGTCAGTTTTATCTTTTAAAAAATAATATTTATTCGTCACAAGACGTGTACTCCACAGCGCGTATTGAACCAAACTGCGCAGTGTCGTTTGACAAACCGTTCAAACCGACATCAAACGGTTGCATAATACACGTAAGGTTTGAATCAAACCGTTTGATCGTCTCGGGGGGCCTTAAGGCTTAAGGGAGCCCAAATTTAGTTATTACGCTACCATAGAGCTCTTTTTGACCATAGACTATTGTCAATTGTGAATGTCCGCCATTCTTCCAATTTCCAAGTGACATTCGACTTGCGTTCGACATCTCTTGGATTTTTTGTTGAAATAATTTGTATTGTTGTGTATTTATTTAGTTTATTTAGAATCTAAATTTATTTTAGACAATAAAAGGTAAGAAAAATCCAATCAACACTTATAATAGAAACATTAAAAAATTACTTTCCAACCAAAAAGCAAAACGCGACTTCAAAGTGTTTTACGTGTATTTCTGGTTTATTCATCACATTTCACTTTAATCCACATGTTTTCAAGTTATTGGCTGTAAAATGTGTAATATTCTTTATTTTATATCAATAATTGTGTGCTTAGAAAGTCTCTGATATTTACAGATCCAGTAACTCAAATGATGGATTCTCCCACAAAATCAAACGATTGTTACTTTTACTACTATTCCACATGTATCAAGGTATGTACCCAGTTTTATTTGCCTTCTGTTTATTTGTAGAAATAGACTATAATATTGAATACTACACTTAAGTAATGTTCTATCATAATTCATAACCTTATTAAATTTTTATTGGTCACATCATGTAATGAGTTATAAATAGTTTTACTACATATATATGCAAGTTTTGTGTCATATCCCTATTATAATGTATCTTTTGAATAATGAATGCTTTTTTTGAAATAGAATAGTTGTCAGCATTTAAAAATTCCTTATAATTTCTTTCTTGGTTATAATTCAAGATTATCTTAAATTAAATAAACTAATGTTTTTTAGGGGGATAACTGTGTATTTCGCCATGAGCCTCTTGCCCTGGGCTGTGAGACTATGTGCGCTGCCTGGCAACAGGGCAAGTGTATGGACAGAAGATGTAAATTACGTCACATGGAACTGAGGGTAAGTTTATTGTCTAAAATTATATCATAAGCATGATCCACTATATGTTTGCTTGTATCAAATAAGATTTAAAATTATTGGCCAATGTTCGAGAGGGTCATCAGTGAGGAATCCTGACAAAATCATATATCCTGTCTAAGGATATAGAATTTTTGTTAACATGGGAAAATACACCTATTTTGTTATGACATAAACCCTGGTTCTGTGGAATTTCCTTTTGCACAAACTAAGATGTAGGCAACAGCAATGTTTAAGGCAAGGCTGTCCCTAAAATTAGCATGTCGATGTCTGTCAGTACGAATGTCGACGTTCAGGACATAGGCGCGGTAGGGGTAGCGCGCAGCGCGGGGCACATGCCGCCGCGCCGGCCGCATGCCGCCGCGGCGGCCGCATAGTAATATACTAAGTGTCCATGATTCATTTATTTATAGGAAAATTTGGTCAAAAATTAAGTACCTAATTTTATTACACAATTGATAATTATAATGAGAATCGAGTTCCGAGTACCGAGTACTCTCCTTAAGTATTGATCATTGTGTCTCACCAGTCATGTGTATTCATAAAAGTTATTTTATGCTCCTTGAAAATATGTGATTGGAATATGTTTCAATGCAATTAGCATATTTAATATATCTATTTTTATATTTTTACTAGAAAAACCGTAAGCAAATTCCATGTTACTGGGAGAATCAACCGAGTGGCTGCCGGAAAAAGTATTGTCCATTCCTCCACAAGAACAGACATGCCAGCGACATGAGGGCCGATGAAATCACCCCTGCTAATACTGTCCCAACCACCACTGTAAGTAGAATAACAATCATTCATAATGTCATTATTTCCCTTAATTGCCCAAGTATGAGATTTGGCTAATACTTATCTCTTTCTAATATGTTTTTTTTTCTCTCTTTTTTACTACAATCTGTCTCCTGAGTTGGGACATTCAGCAGTATCTTGGTTGGTGCTAATGTTGGCGCGCTCGGTATGTGACCTGTGTCACATACCGAGCGCGTGTCCTCTTTTTAAACAGTAATATATTTTACTGTAGTATGTCTTGTGGTATTTTGCGCTTTAAGCGTCGTGTTTTATTGTCAATATTCATTAATGATTGTGCCAGTGTATTTGGATGGAGTTCATTGCGCTCCTTGTAAGATTTGGTGAAGCGTACAATTTCCTGTTTTACTGTGGGTATACATAAGTAATGGTGTAACATTTCATTTGGCACGAACCAGGGAGTGTTGGATATCATGCGCAGGGTTTTATTTTGGAATCTTTGTATGATTTGTATATTTGATTGAGATGCAGTTCCCCAAAGTTGTATTGCATACGTCCATATGGGCTTTAAAATAGCTTTGTACAAAAGTATTTTGTTTTCAAGGGATAGTTGGGACTTTCGGCCAATGAGCCAGTACATTTTTCAAATTTTTAGGCCGAGTTGCTTTCTGTTTGTAAATATGTGTTCTAATATATGTGAAAATTTTCGGGTAAAACATTTTAAATTATCTAGTGTAAATTATCCATCTTTGTAGTAAGTGGGTACATACATACACGTACATAATCTGTTAATGACTTACTTTTGTGTTAGTAAGTCACATCACAAAGTAATTTCACATCACACTAAGTGGGACTTTAGCCTAGATAGTATTAGTATTTTGTTTTCAAATTTTTTCACTAGTATGAACTATGAAGCTTAACCTTTAAGTATGGACGCGCGGTCTCACAGACCGCTTGTACCCTGCAAGAATTGCATCTATCCTACTACCTCTTCAGCTTCACTCTTCCAGCGCTCAGTAGCTTCAGTTTTAGTTGAAAAATGTATTCTGAAGCAAAAAAATTCGACGCCGACTGCAAGTTTGCAAAGTTATTTCGGTTTGAACTTCGAGCGCGGTCTGTGAGACCCCATGTCCATGCTTCCCATACAGAGAGTTATGTTTGTGTTTTCATTAGTGCAATGTATAATAAAATGTCTTGAAATAACTTCTGCTTATGTTTTTTTAGTGAAATTCTTCATTGTAATACATAAAAAACTTAGAATCAGTCAAAGGATTGGAATATTGCGCTGAAAATATTCGAAGGAACAAATTTGGGTCTAGGGGAGCTAATATTTAGGAAATATTTTTTTTACAGCAAAAACTAATTGGATCTTTTTAGATAACTAAAATAAATAAAAGTTTAGTTACATTTAAGCTAAAATTACGTTTGTTCGACCTATGTCAAAATTTTTGTGTTATATGTTCAGAAGTTTAAATTCCAATTTTTATATTTAATATTTAATATATTAATGGACCAGGCGTACTTCCAAAGTGGTAAAAAATGTATTCATCATATTGTTCTATTTTTTCACCCATTCTTCTAACTTTGCTTAAGCCAATGATTTCCCAGTTAATATATTTTAAGGCAAGATCTAGTTCTAGTCTTGATTCATCTGTTCTTAAGATTCTTGTGTTCAGGGTTGATATAATATAGTAACTGTTTCTGTTTTTTTGTTTTATATTTTTTTGTTAAAGTATGTTTTTCTTTTCCGTATGCTTATTATATTATTGCATACGGAAAAGGGGGGGGTTTGGTCTACAGCCCCTCGGGGACCAATCGGGTTAGGGCAGTTTAGAGGTTTTTTATTGGTTTTTCTTTTGTGTTTTGCGATACCGATGTCTAAAGGTTCCTAATCTTTCAATATATTTGTTGAAGTTTATCTGGACCTCAGATATGCGAACGAGTCTATTTTGTGTAATTTTGTCGGAGCTTTTAAGTTTTTCTTTTCTACTGGTATGTGGTTGGTTGCGTTGATTGGGGACATGGATTCCTCTCTTTTCCTTTTTTCTTTTTCCTTAGACTTTATTATGATTTTGTTGTTTCTGATGTAAGCGTCATGTCCTTTTGCTCTTTCTTGTTGAAGCTGTATATTCAGCTCCTTTCGTTTTTGTAATGTCTCTTTAGATTAACAAAAAATTAAAACTGACTTCCAAGGTAAAAACAATATTAATAGAATCCTTATAATATGAACTAAAAAGTATTAAATAATATTTCCTATCTAATATGTAGTGCCTTTTCCCGAATTCGGCTAAACCTCAACTATTTCTGTACTCAATCTTCATCATTTTGAAGTCGGTACCAGATATAACTGAATCTTTATTTCTTTGACAGAAAATTTGAAACTTTTGGAACTGGCACCAACTTCAAAATACTGAAGATTGAGTACAGAAATAGTCGAGGTTTAGCTGAATTCGGGAAAAGGCACTACATATTAGATAGGAAAAAATATTTAATACTTTTTAGTTCATATTATAAGGATGCTATTAATATTGTTTTTACCTTGGAAGTCGGTTTTAATTTTTTGGTAAAAATAATAATTTCACTCTTTTTAGTTACCTAGTAGGTAAACTGTTAGTGCCAATTCAAATTGTATAAACAATAGTTTCATATTGTCTTCACTAGATGTCACTGAGCCGCTCCTGTGTCGCGCTATCGCTTCTATGTAGAAGTTTTATATAGAGGTAGTTTAGACCAGCACGAGTCGGCGCATGAGTACCGGAAACTATTCCACCTAAATTTTTTTTTATGCGATCCTTTTCAATCCTCCTGATGATATAAATGCATGTTGCCATAGTGCAACCCGGTGTTTGTTTAAACAATTGCAAGGAATTGTTGTTTTCTAACCGGACATTTTTTTTTAAATATTCTTTATTGAAATACCAATAAAAAAGGTCCTATGACTTTTTACGATAAAGTTAATATTTTTAAAGATATGAATTTTTAAAGGTTCGTAAAATCTCAAATTTGGGTACATTCGACCCATGAAAAATATATTTCTAAAAATAATAACGTCTAAGTGATATATATTTTTAAATTCTCTATACAATAGTTAATAATATCGTTAGTAG
This sequence comes from Lysandra bellargus, assembly GCA_905333045.1. NCBI lineage: Eukaryota > Metazoa > Arthropoda > Insecta > Lepidoptera > Lycaenidae > Lysandra > Lysandra bellargus. The sequence continues at coordinate 6,154,795 of HG995340.1, read as the reverse complement.
AGATTTAAAAAAAAATTCATTGTTTATATCTTTTTTTATCTTAGCAAAAGTAGACAAAAATTGTGTTTTTTTGTATGGGAGCCCACCTTAAACATTTACTTTGTTTTAATTTTATTATTAATTATTAAAGTACAAATATAATTAAGGATTTTGTGAAATTTTCAAGTGCCTAGCTGTTACTATTGTTGATTACGAGCAAAAAAGGCCAAAAAAAAATCATGTTTCTTGTATGGGAGCCCCCCTTAAATACATTATTTTATTTTTAGTATTTGTTGTTATAGCGGCAACAGATATACACAATCTGTGAAAATTTCAGAAGTCTAGCTATAGCGGTTTTTGAAATACTGTCTGTCCATTTGTCTGTATGTCTCCAGGCTGTATCTCAAAAACCGCTATAGCTAGTTACTTCTGAAATTTTCACAGAATGTTTATATCTGTTGCCGCTATAAGAACAAATACTATAAATAAAATAAAGTTAATTCCCATACAAGAAACGTGATTTTTTGGCCTTTTTTGCTCGTAATCAATAATGGTAACAGCTAGGCACTTGAAAATTTCACAAAATCCTTAGTTATATTTGTGCTTTAATAATTAATAAAATTAAAATAAAGTAAATGTTTAAGGGGGGCTCCCATACAAAAAACACATTTTTTGTGTACTTTTGCTAAGATAGTGTTACGGATACGTAGATAGTGATTGTGATAGTGAACTAACGACTCGGCTACGACCTAGGACAGTGATAGTGCTCAGTGATTTGGATCTAGTGCTTAGTGTTTGGACTTAGTGCTTTGAGCTAGTGTTTGTGAATAAAGTTTTCGAGAGAGTCACCAGGTCTTTCTCTCCGAATCCTCGAACCCTAGCACGTAACAACTGGTGTCGGAAGTGAGGTTTGGAAGATGCCATTGACTCCGAGAGAGGACTTCAAGGGGAGTGTCAGGACAAGGGTGCAGCGAGCTGCTGTCATTGACTCCGAGAGAGGAGTTCAAGGGGAGTGTGAGGACAAGGACGCAGTGCCATTGACTCCGAGAGAGGACTTCGAGGGAAGTGTCAGGACAAGGGCGCAACGGGCTGCGGAGGCCACATCCATTGGGGACCAAGCTCCGTCCACTGAGGGACAGGCCCCGCCCACCAGACCACGCCCTCTCAGGGCCCGCCCACTGAGGGACAGGCCCCGCCCACTGGCCTCGCCCACCGGGACCCGCCCACTGGCCACGCCCCCCAGGCTCCGCCCACTTTGGACGTGGCCACGCCCACTGGCCACGCCCACCAGACTACTCAGGCCACGCCCACTGGCCCTGCCCACCGGGCTTCGTCTGCTCAACCCCTACCTACTGGCTCCAGCCACCAGGCATCGCTCGTAGCTTCTGCAGCCCCTCAAGTGGCTCTTCAATTAGAAAGTCTAATTGAATTAATTCAGGCTCTGCAAGAGTCACAAGACCGCAAGCTCGGCGCTTTGCAGGAGTCACAAGACTGCAAGCTCGGCGCTTTGCAGGAATTTCAGAAGGCGGAAATCAGAGCGATTCGGGAATCGACTGCCAGGCCAGACGCCCTGTTCGAGCGGATCAGCCCAAGGAAGTCGGAGTGTGAGGGGTCTACCGGAGTAGGCGCAGGGAGCCACCGAGTCAGGACACCCAACACTTCGGTCAGCGCGTTTTCGGCGGTACTCTCCCCAGTCCCCGAAAATTTGGACTACGTGACTCCACTTGGTATTTTTAAATATTAATTTGATAGGTAGCACTGTGTAACCTATTAAAAATAAAAATGTTTATATGTCTATTATTGATTCTAATGTAACGTAATTCATGCACTATTTTTAAGTGTATTTGTTTGATTTTATTTTATAAATGGAAATTATTGATATTTGTGATGAGCTAAAAAGCATTACAGTAAATTTAGTTAAGCTAAGTAAAGTTAGAAGGACTAAGATATTATTAGAAAATAAATTACAACAAACTCAGATTTTATATGACGAATATATTTTAAAACGAAAGGAGTTAGAAATAATAATTGGAAAAGGAGATATTAAGGAGGATGAAAGTTTAAAATTATTTAATATTTGTGAAGAAATAGAGAGAAATTATAAACAAATTGTGGACTTTTGTATTGCGAATATTAATGTGGTAACCATGGCTGAGTTTGACGTGAAAACTGCGGCTTCCCTTCTCCCTGTTATGACAGGAGAAGAGGACGTCACTAAAAAATTAATAGATTGCTCAAAATCACCAAGGTTGCGAATTTCAAAATCAGTTTTATTGAAAAAATAATGCAAGTTATAATGATGATTCTTGGCTTATATTGTCGCAAAACTTATATATTAATAAACTTTGATAGGGCAGCGCACAGAATTCTGTATTTCTTGTGTAGTATTGCTTTTTAATAGACATGTAGCAGAAAACTATCATTTCGGGAACGTTTTTCTAAGTTGGATAAAATGCTCAAAAATAAAATAATTTGAGCGTTGTCAAATAGCATTGGTATAAAATATATCTATATTATATAATCAATAATGAAAACAAAAGATACAAAAAACTTATGCTAGCAAAATACGTCAAAAAATGAAACAAATTGCTTCTACCGTGCATAAAATTCAAGAAATTTCTTACTGTACAAAACGTTTACAATGGAATTAACATTAGATGAATAGAATGAAAGTTTGTTTATGTAATAAATGGTTATTTTTTTTAATAATACCTACAATTTTACATATTTTATTAAAATTTTGTGATGTTCCCGGAAATGATCAACCGTTCCCGTAATGACAAACATGCTGGCGGAATGACGATATTGATATTATATTAAGGTAAAGTAAGGAAATGTTTGAACTATAGCATACAACGGTTTAAATAAGAAATATATTTATTTGTTTGCATAAGAAAAATCACTCTTAATATTAAATTCTTATTATTAGTTATTAGTATTAAGTTAGTCTTTTGGTGTGTTACAAATAACAATCAGTGTAGTGGAACTTCTATAATATTCATAGTTATCTCTCTTTTGAATTTTTCGGAAAAGCATCAGCGTTTTCTTGCAATTGAGTAGTCAATACTTCGCTATATATAAGTCGTTTGCGTACTTCAGGAGGTACTTGAATATCTTCAATTAATCCTTCAGGCCCCGCGCGAGCACCGGTGATCGCGACAACAATAGAATACAATAGCAATTCCTGGAAATTCCGACTGAAGTATTAAGGCATCAATTTTTCTTACGGGACTTGGTACAGTTTTCATTTTTGCATCTTTTCTTTGTAGTTTTTTCTTTAAAGATTGAATTTTCCGCTTCATTTTAACTATAATTTCTTCCTGCTTTTTGATTTTTCTGTATGCTTGCGCCCTATCCTTTCGTACGGTTTTTCTACTTACTTGTCTTCTCTCTACTTGTCTTCTCTCTGGAGGTACCGCGACTAAGTCGTCATCTGTTTCTGGTGGCGTATTACTTATTATATTTGCTAAACCCTTTTTCTTTTCCCTGTATTTTTTTTATGCATTTTTCCAACATTTTCTTTGCTTTCGCTTCTCTCGTTCGGTCATATCAGCAACTCTCTTCACTTTCTTTTCTGCCTTTTTCTTTTTATAATATTCCCTGTCCTTCGCTCTTTTGCTTTCTCTTTGTTCTACAGTCATATTATCCGAAAACTTTCTTTTTCTAGCATTTGCTTTTTCTCTTTGACGTAGATACGCTGCACTATCCTGTCTAAGCTTTTTTTAAAGCTTTTTCTTATTTTTTTCTTTATCCGGAGTCGCCATAATGCTGTTATAAAAAAAAACGAAATTGTAAAATAAATGATTGAAACATTGTAAATTAATCGCCTTTGGAATCATTAAATCATCATTCCGAGAACGTAACCATCATTTCGGGAACGTGTCATCATGTCCGGGAACGTTTCCGTAATGACCGTTCACGGAATGACGATTTTAAATAAACGCGCTTTTTTGTTATACGGCGGCCATCTTAAATGGGGCCTGAGTTTGTCAATAGTAAAATATTTAAAATTACATTGTTATTTTGTGTCGTAAAACAAACTTTCATCAATAATTAAAAGTAATAAACGTGTTCCCGAATTGACGGACTATTAATGTACGCTCCATGAATTATTAATTGAAAGGTACTTACCACTTATTTCTTATTTATTTGACGAGAAATGCACTGACCGCCGGTTTTGTTATAGGTTTTTTTTTGTACTGACGTTTGCTACTCTATGGCTGCGTTCACAAAAATTTTTTTTTATTCGATTATAGATGCGTTCACTAAAATGACTTGTGCACTATGGGACAAACTATTTTTGCATTTTTATAATTAAAAATAAATATCTTTTTAGTATACTTTTTAAAAATTAGATTCTGCATAAAAATTACGATATTTTAAGTAATTACAGGTGTTAAATAGTTTAAATTTTTCACAATTATTTTGAAGTTTTTGTTGAAGATCGTACAATAAGATACGTTCCCGAGTTGACTTTCTATGCATGTATATTGATATATTTTAAAATGCACTTTATTTATAGATTGTATTGTTTGATGTACACTCAAAACAAGTTAGTCTAAGTAATTTAGTAACTTTATTTTCTAATTAAACTTAAGATTTAAGACGTAATTTTCTGGCAAAGCCAATTCTGCACCTTGGTGATTTTGAGCCAGATGCTGTAGAATTTTATAAGCAAACTTTAAACGATAGCCAGGAGCAATTATTGATTAATTTTGTTTTAAAAACTCGTTTGTCGGAGAGTGCAAAATTACGTATTAATTCTACCTATAAAACATGCAAAGAACTTATTTTGTTTACAATCCAGCAATATAGGTATTTTGACGTGATTTGTCATTAGTTTAATCTTTTCTGTATTCATAGTCAGGCCTACAATTTTGCTTTCTCTTTCTAATTGGATTAACATTTCTTTGAGGTGTTGTTGATTATCTGTAATCAATATCAGATCATCAGCGAATCTTAGGTGATTTAGTTTTTCTCCATTTACGTGGGAGACATACGTACGTGGGAGAGCCATGCTTCGGCACGAATTGGCCGGCTCGACCGGAGAAATACCACGTTCTCACAGAAAACCGGCGTGAAACAGCGCTTGCACTGTGTTTCGCCGAGTGAGTGAGTTTACCGGAGGCCCAATCCCCTACCCTATTCCCTTCCTTTCCCATCCCTACCCTCCCTATTACCCTATTCCCTCTTAAAAGGCCGGCAACGCAACTGCAGCTCTTCTGATGCTGCGAGTGTCCATGGGCGACGGAAGTTGCTTTCCATCAGGTGACCCGTTTGCTCGTTTGCCCCCCTATTTGTGGCGTAGTGACTATAAGTAATAAGTATACGTTAACGTATACAATGTATTAGTATAAGAACCCATGTATTAGGTTTAAGTGAGGATTAATAAACTGAACGTTAGCCGGGAATGTCGTCTTCTTTGTCCCAACCTCATATGGCGACCCCGCCAGTTGAGCCGCGATGGGAGAAAACCGCGCGCCGCGATAACCGCGTAAAAGAAATAATTAATTAATTTTGTTTAATGGACTTATTTTTTTTATTCATATTTCGTCAGTATTTTTTTTATTCTAAAATGGGAAAAACACAATCAAAACAGGAAGTTATAATAGCACAAAATGCCGCGGGTGGTGTAAATTCGGCGGACATTGACTTAATCCACAAAAATCTAAGTGGAAATAATACGCTATTGGCTGTTATTGTGGTCCTACTGGTTTTGGCTGTGATTGCTGGACTTAACATACTGTACAAAAAGTGCCACATCCAATGGGTCCGGCAAGAGTTGGCGAGGAGCGCGTTTAGGCGATATAATATATTTGCCATATTATTTTATTGAAGTGACTAAATAAGTATGTCACCATGGCAACGTCGATCGCTATCCCGTCGCACAAACAATGGTCGCCGTCAGTCTCAGGTTGTAATAATTTACTATTATTTATTCAACAAATGCACTTATTAACATTTAAAGTACCGAGTAGCCGATTCTCAGACCTACTGAATATGCATATAAAATTCGGTAAAAATCAGTAAAGCCGTTTCGGAGGAGTTCGTGGACTAACATTGTGACACGAGAATTTTATATATATAAAAATGTGATTTTTTCGTCACAGGTGAATGAAAGTCTTGAAAGTGACTTATTTGCTTAAAATGCTTCATTTTACAATATACTTTAGAATGTTGGATATTTCACCCATACATTTCCTAAATTTATTGTGTATTAAGACAATTAAGCAAAAATAGTACAAAAAATCTTTAAATCACCTAAAAAACAGACGAAAATACGAGCGGTCTGTCAGACCCCATGTCAATAAGTATGTTACAACTTTTAAATATGGACCATAGTTAAAGGTTAAGATTGAACTATCAAGGATGCCACACTACTGCACAGTGTACGGAGGAGACGAAAAATCGGAAATTTTCTATTTTCTTCAATTTTGAATAGGCATTAATATTATGAACGCAGGAGTAGAACACCCGCGTGTCAATTCGAAATAGTTTTGATGCTACGAGCTACCAAATTTTAGCGTTTTTTTGCGGCCCGGAAGGGAACAATCCATGTTTCTCCAAAACTGTTACGTAATAAATAAAATTTTGTATTCCACCCGAAAGCCTATTAAATAAGGTATATTTCAAGCTTTCTTCCTGAGTCGCCGTGTCAATATTTTACATACAATAAAATAATTATTTTCATTTTTAGTTTTTTTTTATCCAAAACCAAACAAAAGATGCAATCGAAAATTTCGACAAATTAAAGGAATACAAGCATTCTATACGCACAAAAAAAAAAAAACACCCGTGAGATCCGTTTACTACCACTGCTAAATCAGTTTATTCAGTTTACAAACTTAATTGTCAACAGGGTTATCAAACGATGCAACGCTGTATTATTTGTAGTCTTTTCGTTTTAGCGTGACCATCACTTACCTTGATTTTTTTTATAAATACTCGAAATGATATTAATTGTTTAATTTTTTACCGACTTCCAAAAAAGAGGAGGTTTTATATTTTTTCTAAGACTTCTTTGTGATAATTTTAATTATACTCATTAAAAGCGTATATAACTTTCGTACTATAAATGTTTAAATATTATGTGACTATTTCTATTGCATTATTGATAGCCATCCATTGAAAGACGTATGGTGGCAGCCCTAGCGTAGGATTTCACGATCAAATATCTCCAGTAGTAAACGAATCTTACAGGTGATTTTTTTTTGTGCGTATAGAATGCTTGTATACCTTTGATTTGTCGATATTTTCGATTGCATCTTTTGTTTGGTTTTGGATAAAAAAATAAAAACCTAAAAATGAAAACTATTTTATTGTAGGTAAAATATCGACACAGCGGATCAGGAAAAAAGCTTGAAATATAGAATAGAATAAAAATAAAAACTATTGTGAATTGACACGCGGGTGTTCTACTCTCGCATTCATAATACTAATACCCATTCAAAATTTAAGAAAATAGAAAATTTCCGATTTTTCGTCTAATCCGTACACTGTGTACTGGTTTCTATGTATTTCTATGAAATACCCTCCGCAGCTAGCATATGAAGCTAGCGACACTTATTAATAGAAATACATAGAAACCAGTAGTGTCGCTGCGACACGTCGTCTGTGGTTGCTTCATGTCGCCCGTTTGATATAACGCGACAAAATTACATAGGTCCGCCATCTGCCTATGAATCAACTTCTCTGATAGTACATAACGTAACTATTTCAGGCTCAACCAGCAAGCAGCGTGCCGGATTCGACCACAGTGGAGCAGCCGGCCCTGAGCACGGTGGTGCCGACGCCGGTGCCCGCGCCCGCCCCGCCGGTGCTGCAGCCGCAGCTGCTGTGGCAGCAGCAGAGGCAGCAAGGTATGTTTTTTTAAATAAAATAAGCGGGCAAACGAGCAAACGGGTCACCTGATGGAAAGCGACTACCGTCGCCCATGGATACTCGCAATATGATCTCTTCTTGAAGGTTTCATTGGTCCGGAAATACTGCTGGTGGCAGTTCGTTCCAGAGTTTTACAGTGCGCATGTTCGATAAAAAATCCATGTCTTTATATTATTAGTGTTATTATAACCGTAAGCAACTTTTAAGCTTATATGTGTGTAAGCTCAGAGTTTGCTCAGTCTAATTTTCAGTCATTTTTCAGGCTGCATAAAATTTTAAGAACAACTTAAGATAGCTACTAATAATGTGTTACTCAAAATCAAATCAAATCAAAATATTTAATATTCAGAGTAATTTTTTTACAAAAATATTTCCGAACGTCGATACTAAGGCGCCTACCACCGGTTCGGGAACTAACCAGGCGAGAAGAACCGACGTAAGAAACTCGCACGAGCCATCTTTTACTAAAAAGATGTAAAATTACAATTTAAAACATAATTATGTACAACACGGTCACATTAATCTGACGCACCGCTGGAATGCAATACATGCGAGCTAAGTAATGACGTCATCAAACTATCTGGTCGATCTACCAATAAAAAACCGTCTTATATCTGAATTGCCCATAGTATGTCAGGTCTATGCGCGCAACCTCTCCGCTTAGGCCTTAGACCCACCAGAGATCTAAAGATCACTAACCTAATGGCCATTCCCTTTGAAGTTTTGCACGTCGTCTGTATTTATCGTTGTTCGTAATGAGGGTTTTTGATATTCCGCTTGAAACCAGGTGACGCTATGTAGCCTGAGGGTCTATCGTGTTGACCCGCTGTCACGATACAGGTGTCATAATATGTATATTTGACACCAAAGACCCTACGGCTACATAGCTGCATCTAGTGGCAAATGAAATATTGAAAACCCACATTTCGTTGCTTCGAAATTCATTTGTTATGCCATAATCAAAATGATCATATCATCTACAACTTGATTCCAGTGGTCCTCGACACTGCGATCCTGGGTGTGCTGCCCGGCACCAACGATCTGATGCCGCGGCGCATGGTGGCCCACCCCCACCCCCACGCGCACCTCCCGCACGCCATGCCCCACCCACACGAGCAATACGCGCCGCTGCCCGTCGACAATATCGTCGTCAACTTCGAAGAAGGTATGCGGCTATATTGAAGTTACATGTTCTAAGCCTGGCTATATAGCGAGTCGCAGTACTGAGTAACCCCATATGATTCGATTTAAACGGTACAGTAGCCCTACTACGAAACCGTTTTGAGACTCAAACAATCGAATGAAAATGCCGCGTCCTACTCTAACAACGTCTTTTCACGTTTGTTAGAGTAGGACGCGGCATTCTCGTACGATTGTTTGAGTCTCAAATGGTTTCGTCGTACGGCCCCAGATTAGTATTTATTATGGGTGAGCTATAATGTTACATAGCAACCTATATGCCATCATTTTGGGGTGATTTTTTATGAAACGTTGCATAATATAAAGCATAATAGAAAATGAAGTTTAGAGTACTGCGTCTTCTTGTATAGCTGAGCTTACGATGCCAGACTACTACATTGCAATGTATTGAGGAATTATAAATTCTCGGTAGTCATTAGAAATGATTCTTATTATATTTGTATAACATTTTTGAATGACTTAAACCGCTGTAGCTGGTGACGTTTGAGGCTTGGGCCACGATTCGCGTACACGATAAACAATATTATAATGTTTAAAAGCTCACTTAGAATATAACACTGCTTTATATTGTTATACATTATATTGTAACATCGTATGGGTATGTATTGAGCCAATATACGGGTGCGCTATTGCAATATACATTACGAGGTTAGAAGTAGAGTATTTATTTCATTATTTTAAAAAGTCGATGAATGTTAATCGATTAGTTTTAATGTTTCACATCTATTTAATATTATAATGCATAGAATGTGTTACGCTACAGGTTAGGTAAATATGTTATACACCTGAGGTTAAATTTAGTTTTATTTACTATGTAGCTAATTCAAAATATTCAATTTAGTAACAGATGTATTTTATTCGAATTAGTACTTTGTTTTTGCCGCGAGGGGCACGGTTTGTGTTGTTTTAGTCCTTATGGCAGTCTCCGTAGTTGTGAATTGAATAGGTTATCTGTTTCGAGCTCTCTCTTTTAAAAGTATGTAGTCGATATTTTTGTATGTGCAATAACATAGTGTATGCAATTTCATATCTTAGCTATTAGAGTTTGCTTTTCATTGAACTTAGGATATAAAGCATTATATTAGAGGATAAAACGTGTAACAATATTTATATACACACATTTAAACGGTGATTGTTTTAAAACGGAAGAGTTTGTAAATTTATGTGTGGAAATGTTTTTTTATAGAGAAAATAGGTATTAATATATGGAAAAAATACAAATAAAAATATATATACACGAATTCATTTTTTATAAGTGTAAAAATATGCTTTACGCCTTTAAATTGTTTGTCTGTTAGACTAAGGTGAAACGATGAAATATAACATATGTGAATTTATATTATTAACTCTTATAATAATATTTCGCACCATCAAGTAGATAGATAAAAAAAGGAAAAAAAAGTTAAAATGTAGAATTATACCGTAATATGTAAACACGTATGGTTTGTGAATGTAAGACTTTGATACTATATCTAATATAAAATATTGTGCTTACGACGACGTATTACTAATATAGTACGATACTATGAATTAAAGTGCTAGAGTATGTCGCGCATAATAACGAAGGAATTAAAACAAAATGTTAGATTTTCTAATTAGTTTTCGATCGAGAATTCGGTGTAGACACAACGGATCACTATAGTCCGCGCGGAACTAGTTGGCCGCGCCTTAGGTACATATGAGCGGTGAGACGGAGAGGCAGGGGCGCTTGATTTTGACAGTACTGGCTAAGTGGCTAGTTTAGACAAAACGCACAAGAGATTGCAATAGCAAGATAAGTCCGCCGATAAAAAGACAATCTAATGAAATAATATTTAAAGTGCATAGGTTTTTAAAAAACGGAAAGCCGATGTCAATAATTTAGAATATAAAACTGATCAATTGTCTTTAATTTATTCTTTTCAATAATTAAATAATATTATTGTTCACGATATCGCGAGATTGGTCGTCACTGTCTAATCTCATGAGTCATGTGCGTTGCGAGCACGTTGCGTGCAGCAAGTAACCCGCGCCCTCACCCTTGTCCCTACCTAAGGCGCGGCCAACTAGTTCCGCGCGTACTATAGCATTTTTTTAATTCAGAATATCGTTTAAAATGTATTCGTATAAAATTAAGCGTTAGCTTAGCGATTTGGAAACGCTTTCCAATGAGAGTAGGTAGCTATTAGTCCCCTGTTGACAACCGAGACGATTGTTTTTTTATATTTTTGCACTGAGAGACAAGTTCCTATATTATATCAGCGCATTGATTCGCAATGCCCGTTCGACTCGGTTTTAAAAAATGTCTGCGTTGCTATTGGTCAGCGTTGGCATGTGACTAGGCGTTGACCAATGAGCGCGCGATATGTTTTCGAATCCCAGTCGAATATGTATTGTGAATCAGGCTCCTGGAGAGAACTGCAAAAGGGGGAGTGAGGTCATGTACCTAGTCATTAATCATTATACCACATAATTATTATGTTGTAAAACCTGGTGTGGGGTATTTTAGTTTGTATACTTTTAGTTTAGATATTTATTGGATTTTTTTTCGTTCCCGTAATGTGGGTAGTTATTTATTTACAAATACCCACATGCTACGTTATTTTAAATGGGAATGAGTATAAATTGTTAGTATTTTTTGTATTGTCATATCTTTAATGATTTTTGTTACATAATTCAGTTTACACATAGTTAAATGTTATTATGGATCCAACATTTATTTTACTCAAGAATGGATTGGCTATTCGTTATAAAAACACATCACAAAATCTTCTAATAGTTCAATTTTTATTTTTAAAAGAAGATTTAGAGCAATAACAGTTTGTTGTTCTTTTAGTTGTAGTACAAAATAGATTACATTTTGGGTTAGGTTTTTGGTTTCGCTAGTACCTGCTTAGTTTTTCTTTTGTCTTAACTCTAAGGTTTTAATTCCGTTGTATGAATTCAGCTAATGGTCTGTTTGAGCTTCATAATACTGCCTCGAGCAAAACATTGCGCCCCCTACATATTGTATGCCTTAGCAACTGTTTTATTTTATTTATTATACAGGGTGCAATTTAACCTTCCTGCCAAATTTGGATATATTGATCCTTGTTAAAAATAAAATACACGTATTTTTTCTTATATAATCACTTAGTACTAAAATGTTGAGAAATAGCTTCCGAAAGTTATCCTACCAAACGCCACAAAATATGGACACATGCGCCATGCGCAGCCCCGCCCTCCCGCTAATACGTATTTCATTGACAAAAAAATATTATCATTGTTTGACGGGCTTAGGACCGTCAAAATGTAAAGGACGTAGGTATGTTTAGAATGATACACATCAAAAGAATGGAAAATGATAACTTTTTAATTACGAACTATAAGCACTTCAGAAATTTATAATACTTAAATCTAAACCACATCCTTTGCATTTAGGCGTATTTAAAAAATCCAATCAACTTAAGTACAACTATTTAAAAATCAAAACCATCCACCTCTTAATCTTATTTAGATTATTTATCTTGTCTACACTTTTATACAGTACTTCAATTGTTCAAACCGCAATCCGTTTCGCTCTAAGCGGAGTCTAGCGCGTTTTTGCACATTGTCTAATTATGTTTGTGAAGCACAACTCTGTCACTTTTAACCTCGCCAAATCTATGTTCGATACGCGATTTTAGGTCTTCGAGTTTGGCGAGACGTGTGCAGGTGTTACGAACTGTCCATAATCCGAGTCTTTGATTATTGGACAAAATTGTTTCGCGGTTGGGTACAGCTGCATTCGTGAATCAACTGTTACGAAGACGAGGAAGGCTTTCTTGCTCGTACAGTCTCTGGGCTCCGCGCTAACTTTCGCCACTCAAAATGTAGTACCTGCACATTTCATAACACTCAATCGCGACCGGCCTCCAGCCTCCCACCCCCCCTTTACGCGTCACCCCCGCTTTACCCCTAGGTAAAGTTATAACCGGTCTTCCGACTGGATCTGTATCGCGCAACAGACTGGCGGTCGCCATATCGTAATTAATATGAAGTGACCATTGTGCACCGAATTTTGTTGGGATAAAATACTATGTTATTGTAAAAAAATTAACGCCCTATTTTTTTGATTTAATGGTCTCTCCTATAATGATACCTAAGCCCTAAAAAAATTTTGCCAGGTAGGTTTAAGTGCACCCTGTATTATGTTGGGCGTCGAGTTGTTACGTTGTGTATGTTACAGATGTTTTAACGAGAAGTAACATTTAACATATTAATATACATCTCCTAGCTGGCATAAGGTCTTTTGTTAGCATTGTACGATTATTACGGACACTATCTGTTACATTCTCACATATTGACTGCGGTCCGATGAGGTTTGTGATCCATCCCATTGAGATTACATAAGTTGATACAGATAGTATATTATATGTTTCAATGGAGATAATATAAAGGTTGTATTCTCATCGGTGTCCATCGTAAACAATCTGTGAGATTCGTTCGGAGCTCTGTAGTGTTCATTTCAAGTTGTTGTTATATTTAAACACATAGGAACTGATATTGGAACTAGAAAAGGTTTTAGTACGGCTTCGTTTCGACAGAAATTGTGTTAACTTTAGTATCGAGTAAATAAATGCGTTTCGTAATACGAGTGACGTTTCTTTCACACCCGATCCCGGCTCCTCTCTTTCAGACTGGAAGGACACACCCGTAGTAATCGTACAAGTGACTGGTATAGAGATCTGTGCCGTTGAATTGCGAGATGAAACTAAACGATTACCGGTGTGTTCTTGCAGAGTCCGATAATGAGAGCGCGCCGTCGTTCACGCCGACGAAATGTGCCGATGTGCCGGAGCCGCGAAAACCGGAGCCGGAGACGCGGCCGAAGTGCGAGGAGCTGGAACTTCTGGAGAAAATACAGGCGGAGACCGCCGCCTTCTACGACTACGCCGCCCCGCACCCCATACTCAAGCCGGACGAGAGCAAAGTCATCAAACTCAATCTATCCACGAAATACAACAAGTCCCTAGACGAATTAGCCGGCAAGAAGTCCTACGCCAAAAAGTCGCTGGACTTCAAAGTGATGTCCCTCGACGAAATAAGGGCTACCAAGAAGCCGATCAAAATATCAACGAAAAGCAAAATCACCACTCAGACTACGTCCGGCAAGAAAATAATCAAAGTGGTCAAAAGTAACTCGGTTATCTACAAAACTCTCACGGACGCCCAGCCCACTAAAACTAATTCAGCACCGAACCTAGCTCTCAAAGTCGGTGACGCGAGTAGAAAGCGTACGATCTCAGAAACAAGTGATTTGAGCGTGCAAGAAAATGAGCTGATCGACAACTGCCACGATTTTAAGAAGATAAAAATGGACCTGCAAACGCCTAAACCTATTCTGCAATTGAAAACTAAATCTAGAAAGCCCGAGGAAGAATCGTGTAACGAACGGGTTAGTTCCAGCGACGATATTCTGAAATCTGACGATGAGGTCGAATTCGTCAAAGAGTCTACGGACGACAATATCGAAATACTCGACGATCTTTACAACGATTTCAAAGATACGAGTAAAGAGGAGGAAGTCATAGATTTGTGTGAGGACGAAGACATAGTTATCACAGTGACAGATATAGAATTAGACGCAAATAGTTCAAGTAATAATGAAAATAGCGAACAAAATGTCGATTTGAATACAGACGTTTTTGATGTGGAAACGTAGGAAGCTAGAAACGAAATTATTTAGGAAAAACACTGTGATATAGAAGTAAAGTAACTTTAAAGTACAAATCTAAACAGAACCGGTGGGCATGTAGCGTTAGCTAGGTGACTTGGCTACAAATGATAGTATAAAAAAAAAGTATAATATTCCATGATTGTTTGTTACCAACTAATTTTGATTAACGACCAAATTGAAAAAGACGAGGACGAGCAAGCAGTTATAGAGGATGAGACATCAGCAGCTTCAGGTTAGTAGAATTTCTCTCTGTTCTGTGACTGGACTTTAGTTATTAATGTGAAAAAGTGGTTGGTGGACAGTGCCTTTCTTTAAGCAATACTGTAAACAGACAATTTATTTCTAAGGACATTGTACCTACCTCAAGAGGTACATTATTTTTTTAAACCTTCCCCTGTATTTCATAGATTTGTACCGCAAGAGGTATCTATATTATTTTCTTGTTATTATCACAATATTATTTATTTCTCTTCTACGCGTAGATAAATCTTATTTGCAAAACTTGTCATTGTTTTCGTTAATATTAAAATTATAGCAATAATAATAGCTTGATTTAGGCAAAACTTTAATTAAAAGAGTTTCTATTACTATTCGTTTCATTATTATTGAATTTTATTATTTTTGAAGCTCTTATTTCAACCAACAAAATTGTCATTTCATAAGGATTAACCACAACTTTAATCTAAGAATACATTTTGTAGTCTGTCAAGAAAGTGAAGAAATTAAAAAGTGGCAACATCGTAGTGTTGCCGATGATGACTACGATGTTGCTACTTTTTAATTTCTTCACTTTCTTGACAGACTATAGTTTGATAGAACAGACTGGAACTAACAGGGAACGCTGCAATTTTGCCTCAAAATTGGCTTACCGAATAAAACACAAAGAAAGTTTGATCAAAAATGTATTTATACACGTAATTCAATCATAAACAATTACCGAAATCACACAGTTATTCACAATTTATACGTAGCTATACATTACACTAATGTTAATAAATTCGAAATGAACGCCTATAGCTATGTAATTGATTCTTATACATACGGACTTTGAGACATGTGTGTATTTACATACTCGTCGTACATACAGAGCTGAGGGACCTATCAAACAGAGAGCGGTCACGCGGTCAAGCGTTCAAGTGGTCTGTTTTGCGTTTAAACTCACACAGGGGGCATTCCGACCGCGTCAGAATTGCTCCTTGCTTGAACGCGTGACCGCTCTCTGTCTGATAGATCCCTTAATATAAATTGAAGATAGTGTAAGTTCGTAAGTACCTCGTAATAACTAAGTAATTTTTGTGTAAGAGCCTTTGCCAAGAGCCAAGAGGTTTTGCTCTGTGAAATACACTAAGCATCTAACCTAGTCGAGGCATAAAAACCTTCAGAACAAAAAGTTTTCAAAAAAGAGGAGGTTATATTCGATATATTATAATATTATATAAATAATTTACTATAATATATCATCGATGTGGTGTAATAATTTGACCTACTGGCTACTGCTTTTACGTTTGTATGTTACATGTCGAACGCACCGCATAGTACACGAAATGCGGCGCGTACGGTGCGGACGAACGTACGAGGTTTCACATAATTTCAAATGAAAGTTTTTTTTGTAAAAGTCGATGCTATATGGAACCTACAGTGTCTTCAATAATGTACAACTTTATTTCTACAAACAATACTTTTGGATAAACTAAAAATTAGACCTTACGTGACTTACTAAGTCTTGGACTTTGTCGTGTATAGTTATAATTTGTCCATTCGCGTTAAATGATCGTAGTACATGCTTAAGTATTTTTTAGGGTTTCTGTGATTCTCATGAGCGAAGCCCAGCTTTTCTCTGCTCTCTGTTCTGTTGAGTTGCAGTGCGTTGTGTCAACGGTATTAAGCATTGTATGCCCGTTATGCCTTACATCTGCGTTGTGTTCACGCGCGATAATATAATACAAGCATTGCCAATTCAACGCAGCAACTCAACGCAACGATTAGCCTCGCTGTATGTAGATGACATTATGGTCCTGGTAAGAGTTACTAGCTCTTTGGTCTTTTGGTTACAAAAGTGAAGTAATCTGCAATTTTTCCTGACGCGAATGAAACAATACACTCGTTTCTACGAATACCTATAATTTTACATATAATTTACACAATATACATTTTACCTTACATCTAGTACACAAACTAAGTATAAGTTAGTCACAAAATAAAATGACTATTGAATATTTTGTTTTACTAAAGTATTGGGCATCAAGTTCAAAGACGCATCGCAAAATATAAATATTAACCTATTAATATTGACAAAAAATGATAGTTGTATAAAATAAGAATATAATATTACAAATACCATGTCTACAGCTAACAGCTGTACAGTAGTAAAGACTTTATTAAAGGAATACAAAATATTATATTTCGTTAGTGTTTAATAATATTATTAAAGGTTATGAAAAAATGTAATTGATGTTATTTATATAAATTAAGTCCTACTCGCAGCGCAGCGTCCCTAAACTTGGTATTATGCTGTGTTTTGAGACGTCTCTTGTGCTGTATTGGGCAGCAGATATGTTTATTCTTTATACTATGCAGTATCGACAAACAATAAATGGCATTAAACTATAATTACAGCGTTGCTATAAAAATATTAATTGTAATGGTTTGTTAGGACCATTTTCTATAGATTTTTGCACCTTTACTAGTAGAGGTACTTTTTATTCATTAACAAGGAGTTTATAAAAACCGATGCTGGAATCTGTTGCTCCTTTGGATATTTCTATATTGTGCGATGACACTTTTGTGCTTTTTACTTACAATAAAATTGCAGTTCATACGGGAGAATTGAAACTTTCTATCGGTTGCCGATAGATGGCGCCGAGCGATTCTTTTGTCGCGCTATATTTTAAGTGGCATCATGCATATTATTTGTTGTCACATATTTATGAATCACAATAACAATGTTTAATTATTATGGAAGCGATAGGCGGACTAGGGATGAAAAAACCTCGATTGCGGAAATGCAAGGACTTACTCAAATCTTCTACGCAAGACGTCCTGTGTAGTATGTACTAATATAATAAGTGGTAGATGATAAGAGTGCTTATGCCCCGTTTCTGTAATTGTACCTACAGAAGATTATCCATTTAGCAGCGTTGTTAATTGGATTATCTTTTAATGTTAATACGTTAGTAAAAGTGCCAGTGAATGGATAAACTTGAGTCAAAACACATCAGAAACCATTTGTGAAAGTTTTTTCATTTTCCTAGTCGAGCTTTCACTTCCATTAAGATAGAGCTAGTGGCGGCCCTAGGGGGTGGCGAACAGGGCAATCGCCCGGGGCCTCGCTTTTGAAAGGGCCTCGCAATGACCTGCCGCCCACGGCCCAGGGCTCGCAAAGACAGAGTTAGAGCATTAACTTCCTAAATTATTGCTGACACAACTCCCATGGAGAATTGGTAGGTAGGGCCGGATATTTTAAATGAGTATATGCCACTTTAATTTCGCCGCCCCTATGTACGAACTATGCCGCCATCCTAGGACGCTGCCGCCCCCTTAGGACGCCATAGCATGCTGCCGTCCGTAGGCCATGGCCTATTCTGCCTTTACATAAATCCATTGGTAGGTGGGACGTGATGTTCAGTACCAGGTCCAGGGTCACTGCAGGCGCGCCCAGTACTGCTGCTCCTGCGCCGGCACCGCCAGTGGGACCGACACGCCCGCGCCCAGTAGACCGCCCAGCTCTGAGGAGTTCACTATCAATTATTGGTTATTAACGCCTCTAGTTCACCGACGCCGCGAACTGCGAAGTATCTGCGAAACAGGAATAGAGCGAGATGCAATATAACGCATTGTCGTGTGGCGAATAAGACAGTAAATCGGTTCGCCGCCGTTTCGCAGTTCGCAGCGTCTCGGTGGACTAGAGTCGTAAGGGCTCCCACACATAACTGCGAATTCGCATCGCATCGCAAATATTTGCGACATAACTTATAATAAAAATGACATTACGATGCGATACGACGCAAATTCGCAGTTATGTGTAGGAGCCCTAAAGGTGTTGAAATAAAAGGTAAGTAATAAAAGGAAGGTATTAAAGGTTTATAAAGGCAATTTCTAGGAAAAATTGTCTGGAAATTTGATGGGACAATCTAGAGAAGAGTGGAACGAAACGCTACAATACTGTAGTTAAGTAATTTTTCTAAATTAATGCGAGCTGCTGTTCCCGGATCGCCCATATTATGATAGTTATTTTCAGGCCAAAATATATTATAAATACATATATCACGCCCCTTAATTTACCTACGTAATAACTATTTAGTAATCTGTGCCTTTAAACTTATACCAAACGATTTTCATTACGAATTAATTTAATGCAAAACGTAAGCGTTCACATGGCGCCTACTACCTTCTGTTTCATAAAGCCCGTCAAGGAAAATCCTTGTAAGAAACTCGTTGCAAAATATATAGGTAAGCATTGATTCTCTTAATTTCTCTGGATGGTGTGGAGTGGGCGATAGAACCGGCTATGCCACCTAGCCGTGTCCCAGCAGGCTTAACATAACAGCACGAAACGAAAAGGAATCGACATACTGACTTTCTATTATTACGTCTCTTCTTCCGTAGAGAGAAACCGTATATATGGTGAATATGCTAAACCTACTGGTTAAAAAATTCTATAGGACCCTCACCTTGCGCCGAAGAGGCGGGCTCATGCTGATAGCCGTGGTTGACGTAGGGCTGCCGGTAGCCGAGCTCGTAGCGCGGGTAACCCAAGAAGCCCGACTTGCACAGGTCGGCCTCCGCCTCGCACGCCGGCGCCTCCATGCCGCCGCCGTAACCCATCGTCGTTAGGGGACTGGTGATTAGATGTTATTTGTAAATAAAACTACGTTCATGACACGTTTAGCTACGTATTAATTGTAAATAGGTAATGATAAAGATTTGTAACTTTTTCTTATGTTAACAATTTTCTCTCATGGAATTCATAAATAATTTATTTTATGACTTTGAGCTGGCCGTGAGGAAATTCCCCTCTTTTCAGCTCTGATGGTTCAGAAGGATGGTTCAGTCGTCAGGTCGATTTGAAGGTAGGTACGCAAATGCAAAACGCACAATTTCTAATGTTTTTTTATAAGGTGCTTACTTGCTGATTATATTATAAGGTTACCTGTAAGTGTCAACGCTGAGCGGCGGCTGGTAGGGCGGGTGCTGCGGCGCGGGGTGCGGCGGCGGCGCGGGCTGCGGGGGCGGGGCGTACGCGCACTCCGGGCTGCGTCGCTGGCTGCGGATCTTCTCCTCGCGACGCCACTTCGCGCGACGATTCGAGAACCATACCTTAGGGTCGGGTTGAATTAACACGACGCGCGCGGGTGATACCCAAGTGCGAATATGTTGGGGCTTGACTATATCAATGCTATGCTTGACAATATAATGCGTGGTTAAAGCTAGCCATATTGACATAAGCGTAAGCCAGAACTTATTGGAACAAGCGCTAGAGCATAATGCATATATATGATGACAACAAGGGCACTTTGTCAGTTATTTCGTTAAGGCTTTGGCCTAGCTTGGGGCTTGACTATATCAATGCAAAAGCTAGTCAGATTGACAGAAGCGTAAGCCAGAAGACTTGTTGGAACGAGCGCTAGTGAACATGATAAATTGATGGACAAGTGCACTTCTTTGTCAGTTATTTGGTTAAAGCCAGCCTTGAAGCTTTCATGATGGATAAATTATTTTTAAATTGGAAATTTTGTGATTAAATGATGAAATATTACTTAATAATATCATTACTGATGTTACAGAATTAGATTTGTTACTCCTAAAAAAACTGTAAGTATTTAGAAATAGCAAATATTTCATAACTAGCTCACCTGTATTCTCGCTTCGGGCAGACCGATCTTCGCCGCGAGTCTCTCTCGAGCGAAGACGTCGGGGTAGTGGGTTCTCTCGAATTCTGAATTAAAAATGTATTAAAATTATTTTTTCAAGCTAATAATTTTCAAGCTATGCATGAGTTGAGGTCATTTGTAAATTTCATGGCCAACAGACTCACACAGAGGTTAAAATCAGAATTGCAAACTCGCAAAGTGCTTTACTGTAGGCCCCCACGACAACAAGAAACACATATTAGGCACAAATTATATTATTCGGCTTCTGAACATTGGTAAATACACCATTGCAAGGTCAATACTAAATAGCTTATAAGCAGTGACATAGCGAACCTTGGCGGGCCATAAAATCTTTTGGTCCTTGGAGCCTAAGCCTCTTTTTTAATACGGTTTGCCTTCAGCCTATAAAGGAGGGACGTCCCGGATCTAACAAACACAGGACTCCCTCCAAGTCCGGCCGGTCTACCTCTGGACCGGACTTCTACCAAAGTTAGGGAACGCTTCGGCATGGAGCCTAAGCCCCTAACCCGAGCAAATATAGTCTCCTTAGGCCCTAAGGCAGCGAACGCCCTAAGGCTTAGGGCGTTCGCGAACACCCTTAAAGGACCGCTGTCAATCAGGGGCTGCAAATACGGCAATTACAGAAGATGCTTTAAGATAAATACTTGAAAAAAATCGACCTCTCTCAAGGCTATCGATCTGCTCATTGGTGAAGCTGGTGCGGTTGCGCTGTAGTTTCCTCTTTAGCCGCAGCCGGGCAGCGTCCTCGTCAGCACCGCTGGAGCCGGCGTTGGAGTTGTCTCCAGACCCCGTCTCGTCCGAGTGCAGACCTTCCAGACCTTCTAGTTGCTCGTCCCCTGAAAAATAAAATCTTATTACATAATTTGAATGAAGTAGGTACCCCGTACCACCTAGTACTATCAGAGAAGTTGATGCATTGGCAGATGGCGGGCCTACGTATATTGGTCGCGTTTTGTCAAACCCAACCGACGGATGACGACATTAACGCCCGTTCCCAATATTTGATCTATCTCTGGTTTTGCCCTACTAGAGATAGGAATAGCTCACATTAGACATTAGAGACATAAATTTTATCTCAATTCAATGTTAGCTGCGATCGGTCTTATGTCAAACCAGAGATAGATTGAATATTGGGAACGGCCGTTAGTTGACATAATCCGACCTATCCTCTCCCGTACCTACAGTAGGTAGTTATGTACTACTATACTATGGTGAGTTATGTACTATACAGTATACGGGATAGGATAGGAGAATCGAGACATTTTCTTTAACCAAAACTAAAAAAAAAAAATCGTGAGTAAAAGTAGTGATAGGTCAGTTGGAAATTTTACGCCTGTATTTGGGCAGTCGACTCAATTTAAAGTTAAAAATATTCATAATAGACCTTATTAAATATAGGTAATAACTAATGTATTGGTAACCTTTTACTTTCCTTATCTTTTTAACGAATGTTACAAAAACCTTCCAAATATCGAAACAAAATGTTTCAAAATATATGGTATAGGCCAGGTTTCAATGAAACCTATTTAAATTCTATACCTAAGTTTGGAATTCTATATGTAATGGTAAAGAATTTAAAGAGCGTGGCAAGATTGTATCCGAGTCTTTTCGAAAGCTTCGTATAATATACAAAACACAATCATTTATTTTGCAGCTTTGTTACTAGTTTGTTACAATAATAAATAATGTACATACAAACTTTATAAAAGACAATAGACATAATATACTTAAGTATAATATTAACCGTAAAATAAACGGTGCTGCCTACTACGGCGTTATAAATTAATACTTAACTCTTGTTGAAGTAACTCCCGACATAGCTGCGGGCTGATTTATCTGCAAGTGTCTGAACTCCTAAACTCGCAAACTTGGCGGCCGCGAACTGAACAACTCATAATTAATTTCACAAACAACCAGATAACACGATTTATTTCATGCGCCATTTTGAACCGTTCTCAATCTCAAAAATTTTAGCTAAAATATTAGAATCTAATAATAATTTACGAAGCACTACTAACAAATCTATCCGTTAGGGTTTGTTTTATCGTTTGTTTAAGGGTTCAGCTTGCTCGTTTCAATAATATTATAATATTGTAATAGGTACTGTTTTTGAACTTTCAGTGTACAAAAGTTCTACCTTATTTTAGGTACCTTCTGGCTATAAAGGAAAAAATCGTTATCGTTGGATTTCATAGTCTTTTATTTCCATTTTAACAGTCAAGACTGGATAAAACTATCAGCAATACGATTTCGCCATAGATAGAATAGTAAAAAGAAAGGAATAGTACGAAGCTGTATACAAATTCAAGTTTTAAGTTATCTACAATATTTTGCTATTTCTGTAAAATGATCTACCAAAAGGGTATCCCAACAAGATTGGCGAAACTCAACACACCGTAAATTACAGTAATCATAATAATTCAACTATTCTTTGGGAATAAATTAAGTTCAAATGTCAGGTCTCGGTATCTGCGGGGGCGGCGAGGGGGCGGTGCGGGGCGGTGGGGGCGGTGAGGGGGCGAGGGGGGAATGGGGACCGTAACGGGGGCGTTCATGCGGAAGGGCGCGATAACGGCCCGGCCTACCACGCAGCGATAGCCTTATCGCTCAAAAATGTATGGCTAATAATGGAGCGTTTTAGCCGTTGATAAAACTAAATAACTTGAGATTTATTAGTAGAATTTCTAGATTTCCCCTTTTGGCAAAAACCGTACAGAGAAATGTACGACGAAGCTTTAAAGTTTAGAATAATGGCCAGACTATGTTATTTAATGTAAATGACGCCCGCAATCCCTGAGGTTAGTTTATCACAAGGGAACCGTACATTTTTCCGACGTAAAAAGTATACCGGAACTCAAAGATTTTGCTGAGGTACGGATATATCCATACCCAGCAAAATCGGTCCAGCGGACTCGGCGTGAGAGGTTGTTACCTCTTCAAGTGTGTCCGTCTGTTGACAGACAGACACACTTTCGCATCCATAATATTAGTATTGATTTAAGTTTATACTAACTAAATACTTATTACTTACACTAAAAGATAATACCTATAGGGCATTCACTTTGATTAATGCGAGTGCAGGTGATGAGTGATTAGGACAAATTAGAGGACTTGCACTAATCAGTCGCTGTTCACACCTTTTTCCTGATTACTAAGTAATCAACTGCAATATACACCTGCACTTATCACTAATCAAAGTGAATTTGGGCCATAATGACCTGAATTCACTACAGTACACCCAGCACACAAAGCACAAAGTTACTATTTTAAACAAACACTCGATACGTAGGCCTACGTCGTAGACGCTCGTAGATCGCCTACGCAAGACACCCGTTTAAATCTTTATAACGTAAGTACTTATAGAAACATTATTATACTCTGTTTCAATTCTTTTTTAACTCAATGTAAGAAAAAAACCTTCTGTATGGATGGCTATAGTGCTACTCGTAAATTAAAATGTCACCATAAGAAGTGCAGTGGCAAATTAATATTTTAAACTTTTAATTACTAGCGTACTGCGATACGATTCTTTTAAATACACTTTATTTAAACATACTAATATGTTGTGTAAAAATAAAATAAACATAAAATAATAAAACATTTGTAAGCCTCAACTTATAATATTTTTATTTTTTTGATCCCAACTTATGAAGCCTCTAGAGGCGAACTAAGCCCTGGGACGTTAGAGTCTAGACTATAACTAACCTTTCTCAGAACTTTAAGCTTAAATAATAATAAGTGCCTTTTTATAACTATCAATCTATCACTATCACGTCATGTTATAAATAATGTATGTATATTATCAATATAATGTTTCTGAAATATATGGTTAAGTATTACCTGAATATGAAATCTTGGTGTTAACGTTATTCTTGATCATATCATACCAAAAAGTATTCTTCTATGTGAAATTTGTCTTAAAATCATTTGAAATATAAAAAAGGCGATTTTGATTATCACATAATATCATAATAACTGATGACGCTGAACCCCGTTGCGCCAAAATTCGTTTATCGCCTGGGATCCGTACATTTTAACCGGGATAAAAAGTGTCCCATGTCCTTTCCCGGGACTTAAGAGCCCGGGTTACCCTCGAAATTCTCATACATACGTAATACCAAAATCATTTTCTCATACGAAAATATTTAACATGTTTGAGTTATTTTTCAGCTGAAAATAGTAGTTACCTAGGTTCCTGAACAAAAATTAACTTCAAAATATTTAAACACTAAAAAAAAATTTTTGTGTATAATTTTTTTTACTAAATTTACTACTAAATATTTAAACACTAAAAATAGAGTAAAACACTAAAAAAATATAAACACTAAAAAATATTTTTTAGAGTTGAAATATTTTGTAGTAAATTTAATATTTATGTATATATTTCTTAGTGTTTTACTCTATTTTTTAGTGTTTAAATATTTAGTAGTAAATTTAGTAAAAAAAAAATTATACACAAAAAATTTTTTTTAGTGTTTAAATATTTTGAAGTTAATTTTTGTACAGGAACCTAGGTAATTACTATTTTAAGCTGAAAAATAACTCAAACATGTTAAATATTTTCGTATGAGAAAATGATTTTGGTATTACGTATGTATGAGAATTTCGAGGGTAACCCGGGCTCTTAAAGTATCTCCATACATATCAGCAAAATCGGTTCAGTGGCTTGGGTGTGAAGATGTAACAGACAGACAGACACACTTTCGCATTTATAATATTAGTATTGATTGTACGTATCTATATTATTTTACTTCATATATTTAAAGTATAACGAGAGCTCGTAGAAGCGGCGCACGTTCCTCAATTTTCACCACTCCATTCCGCCACAGACCACGTCATATTTTGCTACCGGGAATATATTATAGTTATATTATAATCTTTACGGATTTCTGAGGAAAACTCCATTATTTATTTTGAATGCTATCTTAAATTTGAGTCTGTATCATCTTAAAATTTAAATAACAATTGAATCGAAGATTTTCGAATTGATAAAACACAAAGAGAATAATAACAAAATAAATATATTTGGCGTAAACCTAATTCATTACCGGTACAAAATAATCGCGTATATAATATTTTGTAACATATACACCGTTATAGCACATACACTATAATATATTATATAGTTTGTAACATCATACTCCCCTGGCATTGGCTCGGTGGAAAAGCGTCACACCGTCTGTCAGCCTCACATTAATGTTTCATGAGGCCCGTAGATCCGTATCAGATAATAGATGTGTCTCTATTCGGTCCGCGAGGGGCGCTAAATACTTCTGGCACTTTTGTGATGGTGTTATAATGAACTGTATTTATGATGCGCCTTTTGGGTGGTAAATTGATTACAGTTTTGTTCTTGTCTAAATTAAATGTGATATATTTTGAGGGCAACGGTTGTTCAGTCCTTAAAATCCATACTAATATTATAAATATGAAAGTGTATCTGTATGTAAGTCTGTCTGTTACCTCTTCATGCCTAAACTGTTTTTTTTTTATTTTATTATTAAATAAGGGGGCAAACGAGCAAACGGGTCACCTGATGGTAAGCAACTACCGTCGCCCATGGACACTCGCAACATAAAAAGAGCTGCAGGTGTGTTGCCGGCCTTTTAAGAGGGAATACGCTCTTTTCTTGAAGGTTTGCAGGTCGTATAAGTCCGGAAAAACTGCTGGTGACAGTTCATTCCAGAGTTTTACAGTGCGCGGCAGAAAGTTACGCGAAAAACGCACTGTAGAAGACTGCCACTCATCAAGGTGATGAGGATGGTATGTTTTTCGCGTGAGACGATGGCGAAAAGTTGCAGGTGGTATGATTCCGAACAATTCCTCAGAGCACTCCCCGTGATACAACCGATAGAGGATGCAGAGTGAAGCTACATCTCGGCGTAATTCCAAGGGGTCCAAGCTGCTTGAAACACTATGGCAGTCAACAATTCGAGCGGCCATTCGTTGGATACGATCCAGAGGGAGCAGTTGGTATTTTGGCGCCCCTGCCCAGAGATGAGAACAATATTCCATATGAGGCCGAACCTGCGCCTTGTAGAGTTGTAGGCGTTGGTCCGGACTGAAGTACTGTCTCGCTCTGTTAAGAACACCAAGCTTCTTCGAGGCTAATTTGGCCTTACCCTTACTGTTGAACCGATTTGGTTGAAATTTGGTATGGAGATACATTTGTGTCCCGGGAAAGGATATAGGCTATTTTCTACCCTAGAAAAATGTACGGTTCTCACGCCATCAACGGATTTCAGCGCAACGGAGTTGCGGGTATATCTAGTATAATATTATAAAATTTGGGTTCCCTTAGGGCTTAAGATCAATAATTTTACTCAAATTCTATTACTTTAATGCAACATTTATGCAGTTTCTTTTCGGCAAACTAACGATGTTTTGATGTTTTATATGGATTTTGTAGTTTGATAGGAAATAGACTGGATCCAACAAGAAACGAAGCTGGTTCAATGTTCCATTTTAATAGTGGAATTTAGGGGAGTGATAAACACTATGTTGAAGTGTAACCAAGCTCAGTTCTTTTAATTGAAAATGTATTGTATCACGTACGACAAGGAACTTTAATATCTAATTTGTTCCGAAAGCTCGCTTTGCTAACGTATCTCTACATTTCGTGTACTACGTAACCAGTAAATAACACTATCAGATTCCCATCAACCAAGATATAAATTATAAACGCAGAAAAATATGTTGCAAATAAAAATTATATTTCGCGATCGCTAGTCGTGTCACGTGTCGGCCATTTTGTGCGATGGCGGCGAGTGCACCGATACGCCCGCGACCCGCATACGTAATGTGAATATTCACGGTTTTTCAGGAAACGTTTAGAGGTGTTCTGAATTGATATTGCGTATTATGAGTTACGACAAAGTACGGAGTTTCGGTGTAATATAAGAATTAGGAAAAGGGCTTTACAAATCCACTGCGGCTTATTTATTTAGTTATTCTCTGAGTGTAGTTACTATGCTCTTCAAAGTTCGGACTGATTTAAGGTGTATAAGAGTGAATTTCCCCACCCCTTTTTTTTCGCGGCTACTGTGAAATTGGCTTTTTAGGGTTAAATAAAATTTCATCGCATAGTTTGTGTCATTATCCATATGAGGCAACAGATACGTTTTTAATTCGATAACTAGAACATAAAAATAAAAAATTCTAAAGGTGGAAATTAGGCCCCTCGGTGACTGTCCCAACGACCTTTTTAGTCCTAATTTCGTCAGCCGAGGAAAAATATTAGTGGTAAAAACAAACGGATTCTTTCATTGGACTTTTAAAGAATGGAGGTATAATCAATACAAATTTCATAATCTTAATCTTTATACTTTCAAAATAGCGGGAGAAATAAAACTATCCCAACATTTTGTCTTGATTCGGTAAATAAAAAAGAAACATGAATTGTTGAGACCAGAAGTACTTTTGAACGTAATGCCGCTTCTCGAACTCAAGCCCCAGTCATGCTTGTGCCTTCGGAGCGAGAAGTGGTTTGCTACGTCGCTGCGTGTTCCCGCTAAAAACGTATATCGTCTCGGTGACACCCGACACTTTTCTCTACATTTCCGTGATTCAATTTATCATGTTAATTGAACCAGCTAGAAATATTAACTTATTTTCTTACAAACACTTTTAATAATATGTATCAGTATGTAGTATAGATATCGGTATTATTATTATAACTGTCAAAATATTCAACGATTTGTCGCAAATTTGCATTTCGGTGATTCCGTTTCGGTGAATTCGGTGACCTATTTGGTCACCGAAATGAAAAAAAAAATCACCTATATGAAAAAAATCACGGAAATGGCGACTCGGTGACTTTCAGTGACCTTCGGTGACAATAGTTTTCATATCGGTGAATGCTTTTTTCATCTCGGTGATTTTTAAAGTTGTTTTATACAGGATAAATAATAATCTGCGAAATCGTAAAAAAAAATTAATGAATAAAAAAGAAATATGGTGCTTCTTAATGTTTCATTTTTTTAAGCTTTGATCGCGTTTATCAAGAAATCCCATAACGAAAAATACCTAACATTTGTCTAACGTCATTTCAGTCAACATTTGTAATTTTTTTGACTTTAAATATTTATAAGGACACAATATTTACCTTTCATTTTATGAATAAGAAACTCAGAGACTGATATTTTGACCTCATGTAGTTTATTAGGATTACTTACCTAAAATATTGACTTTTGTTGATTAGTGAATTAGCAAAAACAGTACGAGATAATATAATAATATGTTATAATTAATATTAAAATAGAGATAATTTCGAAAATTGCAAAAGTGTCAAAATTTTTCCATAAAAATAAATTATTTAGCTTGTTTTACAATCACGCTGTATACTATTTCGGTGAATTTACATTTCGGTGAATTTTGTTTTCATCTCGGTGACAGCTAAAATATAAACGTGTGTGCTACGTTTGTTTATTATTTAATTTTTATGTCATTACTTTCATAGATAAAACATTAAAATTGAGAGGAAACTTCGGTAAAAACTCAAAAAAACATAGAAACAAAAAAGTTCACCGAAATGAAAAAAAAATATAGACATGTTGAAATTCACCCATAATATTATAACATTGTTATAATATTATCTTGTCAAGTAAAAGACGATTTTCTAAACTACTTCGTTTTAAATGTGTTTGTTTAAATGTAAAATTTAAACCTTAACGAAAGTGGCGTGAATTTAATGTTAATTGAATATAAAAGCCCATCTTAAAAGATATTAAGAAAATTATAAATCATTATTAAAGTAACCGCTCTACACAAACAGCATTACTAAACACTATTAAAAAATTATATAAAACAGGATTCAGTAAAACGAGCAAAACAACATAAAATCATAACCAACATTCTAAAACTTGAAGAATGAAGCGTTCAGAAAAAACCTAGGTGACGTTATGAAAATATTTTGCCGTCGAAGTGAGCTTATAAAGATTCGTATCTGAGAGCTGTTGACTATTGAGCGCCCTTCGCTGCAACTAAATTACCATTTAGTTTTACTAACATTGTCATCTTGGCGTAAAATATTTATGCGAACAACGACCCGACCTTCAATATTGTAAGATAGACTGGCTTTTCTAGAAAATTCTAAAGTGGTTATAAAATTCTGGCGTAACTTAAATCAGCTATTAAATGACAGATTTTTACTTTGCGTTTTTATCACGCAATTTTTTTTGTATAGTCATTTTATGGTGCTTTAACATTAAATAAGTAGAGATCAACTACGATAACATGGCGCGCCACTTATACCGCACCACACAATAATGTCACTTATTAACTGAAATATTACGTGTACTGTGATTGGTTGAATACTTACTACTTACAAACTCTTTCATAAGGATGTGACTACACACATTGAAACAGTCATTTGGAGGGGCGCGCCATGTTATCGTAGTTGATCTCTATAAGTAATTCTATAATGTTAACACACAGATACACAACGTACCTACACGTTAAACTTGAAACGTGCTTTTATCGGATGTTAGAGTAGTTTTTTGTTTTTACGATATATCTAAACGTAAATTTCATTATTTTTAAATTGGAAATAATTATTTTAGATCAGCAATATTATGAAATTTAAGATATATTTTTGTAGATAGAAAACAGAAAAGAGTTCTCTTGTAAACCACTAAGATATTTTATTTCTGCAATTCAATTAAGATTCATATTAATCCTTCAGGCCCCGCGCGAGCACCGGTGATCGCGACAACAATAGAATACAATAGCAATTCCTGGAAATTCCGACTGAAGTATTAATGATAGCATCGAATGTATAATACCTATATATGTATAATAATAGTAGTCTGTTTCAAGCGATTGAAATGTTAACACATACAAAGACTTGGTCAAAAATTTAATGATGATTTTTGTTCAAATTATAAAGAACAAAAAGTCTTTATGTTGCAAAATGGTTACCCGGTTCATTTTATTGTTCGATTTTCAAATTTTTATTTACATGTATATCAAAATGTATATTTGTGCGTGGTAGACAGGTGTACGTACGCGGCGGCGCGGCGGGGCGGCACTAATGTGGCCCCGCCCCCTGCACAAACATCGCCGCCGCCGCCGCAGACAGTCCTAACCCATTCCTCATGATTTACAGCCAAATTGTGCGCGTCGTGAGGTTTTTCTAGATAGTGGTACAAACTTCAAGTTATAAGATACTAGCTGACCCGGCAAACGTAGTTTTGCAATATAAATTATTTCTACTATCAGTATAAAAAGTAGATATAAACCTATTCGCAGGCCTAACGAATGTACATACAAAATTTCATTAAAATCGGATGAGCCGTTTTGGAGGACATTGACACGAGAATTTTATATGTAAGATTAAATTAGTACACACGCACATTTTGCAATAATGAATCCTTTCCTCATGATTTACAGCCAAATTGTGCGCGTGATAAGGTTTTTCTCTAATGGCGGTACCTTAAATTATTATTACAAGGCCCACAGTGCACATGTAGTTGTGTGTGATAAGATTGTTTCTAGATAATAAATAAATACACAAAACTTGAAGTTACAAGGCACGTACTTGCAGCTATAGATACTGGCATAGGTACATGTGGTTATAAATAGGTCTTAAAAAACTACTTCTAATCTAACTCCCAATTTTAACAATGTTGTGAGTTTTTCATAATTTATACGAAAAACGAGAAAGTTAGGATCATTCAAAACAACGCATTTTTATAGTACAAAATATTAATGCAATTACGTGTTTTAGAAAAATATACGTCTGGTACTCGGGGACTGCCGCGGTAAAGCTATTGCATAGCAATAAGTTGCTATGCAATAGCTTTACAATTGCATGCTATGCAATTATTATTCACATACGTCTAGTCACACGCACACAAACATCGTGCCGAAGTCTTCCAATGCCCCACCGTCGGAGTGTTGTGGTTTTTCGTTATGGAATTTCTTGATTCGGTTGCCACGCTCACAGCCCGTTATTAAAACTGTACAATAGCTTAAAAACTTTTGTATACCTTGTTCCTATTAAATTAAAAGCATCTTAAAAAAATAGTTCCTCTTAAGCTACGCAACATTGTAACCGCGAATCACGACCACTTGAGTAGAACATTGGTTCTGTAGAATTAATACAACCTAATACACCTATGAGATTTAGAGAATTTTACAGCTCACATACTCGTGAGTTATCATAGAGGGTTGTGAACAGAATATTTTTTGGGGCTTTATAAGGGTTTCGAGAAAAGTCTTGAGACATCCAGGCGAAATACACATTAATACAATCAATAACGTCTCAAGCTTTACAGGGTTTATTAATTTGTGTTTTCTATTCTTTTTTG
The DNA here is from genome assembly GCA_905333045.1 of Lysandra bellargus. Lineage (NCBI taxonomy): Eukaryota > Metazoa > Arthropoda > Insecta > Lepidoptera > Lycaenidae > Lysandra > Lysandra bellargus. The sequence goes on along the minus strand of HG995340.1, from coordinate 6,122,858 downwards.
TAGTAATCTACACGCCTAAAGCATTTTGCTCCACGTTCATCATGTCTTATTCAAACGATCAACCACATTAGGTATTAAACACAAAATATTGTACCACTGAAGAACACAACACGCTCTACCATTTAGCCGGGTAATATAACCCCAGGAAAATGAAACATTCGACCTCGGAATAATTCGCATAGAGCTGAAAATTGTTGGAGACGTTAAATACACCATTATAAATAAAACCTCAAAAGTCCCCGGCGATCCTCTTTGTGCTAAAAATTTTATTCAGGGTCAAAGGTATGAAAATGAGGTTTTTCCCGTTTTTTTCCCAAACTGTACATTTAATCATAATAATAGGTAGAACAAGAGTGTAGATCATAAAATTGTCTATAAAAAATAATCAGACACTTTTTTCATACGACATACCATTCCTTATAAACGGCGGGCTTAAAGTTTGGGAAAATCATATCTATACTTATATTATAAAGCTAAAGAATTTGCAGAACTACTGCTTTGAATTGAAGAATTCGTTTTTTGTTGGATAGTCTTATTTATCGAGGATGACTTGAACTATATAACATCACGTTGGCACGAATAGGAGCAAAGAAACAAAGGAAAATGGGGAAAAACTGGGAAAATTATTTAAAGGGCTTATCTCACGAACTGATGAGGCAATTTTTATGTTATTTGGTAAAGATATAGAATAGACCACGTGGAGGGACATAGGCCATTTTGTTTTTCAGGAAAATTTACGGTTTCCGTGAAATTAATAATTAACGCGGGCGGAGCCACGCTTAACATATAGTACTACATACTAAGGTTGTTTGAAATGTTCTCGGCCTGGCATACTTCTGAGTAACTTGCAAGCGTACTGTTGCTCTTCGCGACTCGAGAAGCTTAGATTTGGTAAGTCACGCAGAACTCAGAAGTATGTTTGACTGTGAACAGCCCTCGTATGCTGTTAATAGTACTAGAAGTTCCACTCCGCCCTGTTAATTATGTATTTCACGGAAACCGTACATTTTCCCGAGAAACAAAATAGCCTATGTCCTTCCACGTGGTTTACTTTATATCTGTGCCAAATAACATAAAAAATGATTTAGCCATTTGTGAGATAAGCTCTTTCAAATAATTTTCCCCATTTTTTCACATTTTCCTCTGTTTCTTTGCTCCTATTGGTGCCAACGTGATGTTATATAGTTCATGTCATCCTTGACAAATAAGACTATCCAACAAAAAACGAATTCTTCAATTCAAAGCAGTAGTTCTACAAATTTTTTAGCTTTATAATATAAGTATAGATAATATTATGATTTTCCCAAACTTTAAGCCTGCCTAAATGGCAGGCTTAAAGTTTGGGAAGTAAGGAATGGTAAGTCGTATGAAAAAAGTGTTTGAATATTTTTTGTAGAGAGTTCTATGATCTACACTCTTTTGCTACCTATTTTTGTAATAAAATGTATCTATACAGTTTGGAAAAAAACGAGAAAAACCTTGTTTTCATACCTTTGACCTTGAGTAAATTTTTTTGCACAAGGGGGATCGTCGGGGACTTTTGAGGTTTATTTTATAATGGTGTATTTAACGTCTCTACCAATTTTCAGCTCTATGCGAATTATTCCGAGGTTACGATTTTTTGCGTCTAATTAGACCGGGCTATAGGGTATAATTATGTTTTTATATAATTAATATATTAGCCGTGATTGATATAAATAATAATATTAGTCGTGATTTGTCGGCTGAGTTTAACAAAACGCGACCATATTGCGTAGGTCCACCATACGAATAAACTTCTCTGATTGTATAATGTGAAGTGTATTTTTTGTTAGGCAAAAATAAGTTGATTGAAAAAATGAATTGAGCTGGAGCTAAAATAACCGTAAAACATTTCATGACAAAAAAACTACTTAGTATTCTTGTTAGTAGGAATTATTAGTTAAGTATAGTTATTAATCATGGGAATCCTAGGCTGGAATAAATAGTCAGTACTCAAGATGCATCTCGGTCTCAAGACACGGTTCAGGCTCTGTGATTGGTTGGCTGACAAAATTTGGACCAATCATAGAGCCGAACCGCATCTTGAGACCGGATGCATCTTGAGTACAGACTATTTATACCGGCCCTAGACTCGTAGAGCGATCTACGAGTCGCGTAGAGTGCTACGCGCTAGAGCTCTTCACTTATTGGAATATTTGGAGAAAATATTATAGTTTTGATTTACATAAAACATAAACGTACGAGCTCATTTTGATCCCTTTGTATAACTAATTAACTCAATTAATTTAAATTATCTTAAATTATAAGTTTAATTATTATAATAGTTTCAAAAATGTTTAAATGGGTGCCAGAACATAATGCACGCCATTATTTGACACAGTGAAAATTTCAATTGTATAGAAGACTTAACGCTTCATTATAAAATGAAGGGTTAGGTAAAGTTAGTTAGGTAAATGAATTATTATAAACCAAGAATTTTACATTTGCAATAGCAAATATTCTTAAAAATACTACTATTTCTCACAATAAAAACACTATTTCGAACGACTCTTATTTTTAACGATTCTGTTACAAAATATTCACAACCATCACTGTCATAAAACAATTCACCACAATGAATTCTCTCACGGTGCAGCCAAAAACGCAACTAATAATATATAAAGGTCTGCTATATACACCTATACACAGCCATAACCGACCGGATAAGCGTCCGTACACAAATTAACAGCTATAATTACAGCGCAAACCCTTTAGCGAGCGTTTTCATGTTTTATAATCCTGTTTCATGCGTTATTGGCCGCAGCCCTCCGCGGCCCTCTGCAGCCCTCAGCCCTCAGCCCTTCGCCGCGCGCCGCGTCTCATTAACACGGATATGTGTATTTACATGTTACTATAATGAATAATCTACATGTTACAGTCTTGTTGGAGTTTTCCCAGTTGTAATAAGTTACATAGCCAATACCATACAATAATAATACACTGCGCCCGTCTATGTAGATTTTTGCAACATTGAAATGCTTTCAAAATTATATTTTAATAGATTTTTATATTGCACTGATATATTAATGTAAAACCTCTTCTAGTCCTTCAGGCCCCGCGCGAGCACCGGTGATCGCGACAACAATAGAATACAATAGCAATTCCTGGAAATTCCGACTGAAGTACTAGTGTTGGATCAATTTTTAGAAAATTCGATATCCTAACTAATATTATAAAGGCGAAAGTTTGGATGAATGTTTGTTACTCTTTCACACAAAAACAACTGAATGAATTTTAATGAAACTTTACAACAATATAGGTTATACATCAGAATAACACATAGGCTCCAATTTTAACCAACTTTCAAAATAGAGGAGGTGTTATGTTAGTTTTTTGTGTTCAACGATTACTCCGCCGTTTGTAAACTGATTTTCCAAGTTTTTCTTTTGGTGTATACTGCATATAGGGTATCATCCCAACTTGGTACTGTGCTCACAATTAAAGTGGTGACCTGATGAAAGGGTCCATGAGAAATCGAGGGAACTCTTCAAAATTTATATATGGAAATATGTGGTGACTTCGGTTTCGTGAAAAGTATTCTGAGTATATGCTCCCAACAAGAAGTAAGATTTTGTACCGAGGTATAACATGGTTTGGAAGGTGCTGAAAGAACTCCTGACTCTTTATAAATACAAGTTTAGGAGTTTCGACGTTGTTTTAAGAACCGTAAGCAATATGCTACATGAATTTAATTTTTATTTGTCTTATTTAAACTCGAGAATGGCTGAACTGAATTATTGTTCGTGGAAGTCCAGGGAAGGTTCATAAATTAGGAGGGAAGTGATACGAATTACGAAGTTCACTGGGTCATCTAGTAAAAATATAATTATATAGTTTTTACTTCGAAAAATATACAGTTCCCGAGCGAAAAACAATTTGCAGCGCAACGACGTAGATGCTACAACATTCTTTTCGTGTTATTTGAAAATTAAATTATATTATTTTACATAACACAACTCTTAACTGGTTTTTGAAGCTTTCATCAAAATACGTCTATCTCGTAAAAAGGTTTTCTAGCCACGTCTGTTCACAATTTTACTGATATTTTCATCATTATTTAGCGTATAATTGGGTATTGTAAGGAACACTTGTGGAGTAAGCCGCTTACGTGTGACCATTAGCGGCTGAGCCTAAGTGGATTTGGTTAAATCGGCGGTGACATCGAATATTGACTTTCACGTGTGGGAGAAATTACTTATTTGGAGTTTCTTTACAAATTTTCCTATGGAAATAGGTGTAGCTGTATAGCCAGAAGACTTACTTTGAAGTTGGATCCAAAGTTGGGCCGGAAAAATATTTTCGTTCTCCATCTATGAATACACTTGTATACTATCCACTATTTTGTTTTTTTTTTGTGTTTCAGTGACATCTTTGTTAAGAGGCTTGGAAGATACATGGTCATTGTCAATGTTTTTAGAAATATAGCGTAACCAACAAAGGGTTAAATAAAATACAATATGTAAAGTATTGCAAACTACTAAATATATTTCACATATAGCCTGCGGGATTATGGACGAAGCGTTGCGTTGTAACTAAACGATTGTATTGATTAATATGTTTGGCAGCTGCGGTCTGGCAGTCGGTAGCTAAGCCGCAAACGTTTACTGTCGCAATAATCCTATTAGGCATATCTCACACGAGTGCACTCGTATTTCACCCTTTTGTGAAGGGTTAGGTAATGAAGGCGGATTTAATTGCTGTTTTGCTCGTGTGTCGAGGTTTGCCTTTCATCCCGGTTCTTTGTTCTAAATTGTGTTTACAACGTTGTTTCACGCTAAACAGCTCCGTGAGAACGGTAGTTTTTGTGTAACATGGGTAGGCTTTTGAGGGTTAATTTTTTGTTGAATCCGTAAGCTCGTATTGAAGTAGAGATTTAAAATGTGGCAGGATGTAACAGGTTGTTTCGTATTTTTTATTTTCTTTTACATACTTGTTTTTTTGTTAACACGTTGTGATAAAAAAACTTGCAGAAAAATGGAAGATTTTAGTTAGGTTTTAAAGGTTTCTACTTTTTTTGCCTAAACAAGTACTTACCTAAACAAAATTACCATGAAACTACCATGAAAAAAATATCTAAATTGTTTTAATACTTCGTATACTGTAATATAGTATTTCGTTAATTAAATTTATTTTTATTAATAAAATAATATACATTTAAAATTGAAATACCTAATCCATCTATTTACATGATACGTGAAATTTGAATACGATATTAATCGAGAGAGCTGTAAGACATACGAAAATAGAAGGCCCTATACCGTATAGGCGGCAGATCAAAGGGATGCGGAGCTTTGAGCGCGCCGCTATGTCGGCCCTATGTAGGTATGTACTATGTACTACATACGCCCTGTGTGTTCCGTTTTGTTTCGTGTAAATAATATTCCCGTTATTTCAGCTATGTACGACCGAGTACGTTTATAATTTACAATGTTTTTGTAAAGGGTATGAATTGTAATTGTGGGAGAATACTTTTAATATTTAAATTATGCGTATTGTGCATTTTTATTAATTATTCTATACTAGGCGCTGAACAGCGAGAGCTGAGAAAAGCAACATTGAAGAAACGGAAATAATAAGGCTATAATTAAGTTCTTAAAATTGTTATGATTTAAGCCCACAGGCAGCAGATATAAAGATACTTTATGCATAGGAATGAATGCATATTAGTATCATTCTTCACTTAAATTCTAAACACCAAATTCGTAATTTTTTGATTGAATTCCTATCATCAAATTAATGTTTGTCTTATCAACTCTGAAAGGCAGAACAAATAACGGGAAAAGTCGCGAAAATTTTGGGCTACGGATAACATTTTTCACGTTAATGTCTCCAACCACCAACAATTCAGCGTGACTTATGTCGCATAAATAAATATTCATTTAGCCGTTATTTACCTCTCACTAATTTACAGCCGATCCCCGGGCCGATATATCTACGAAAATATAAATCTCGAGACATTTTTCTTCGCCTTATCTCGGGAGGCCACGCTGCGTCGTCCTGCTCACTCGTGCGTGCGCCCACGTAAGTTCGTTTCGCTCTCGGCATTTATCATCGGCCTCCCTTTATTCAGTACGTTTTATTTAGTTTCGGCTCCTTAATGGATTTATTCTCTTCCGTCCCCTGACCTTGTGTTTGTCTTCGACTTTTGAATCTAGTGAAGAATCGATTTGACCTCCATTGTTGTGGCGAGGGATGAACTCTGAAGTTAAGACCTCTACTAAATACGCTATTCGAGATAGTTTAAAGAGTTTTTTTTAAATATTAACGAGTCAAAAATTTGGCCAATCGACTATCAGTAGGAACAATTCTGGCCACCGACCTACGGTATGAAAGAAACGAAAAACAATTTGTGATTAGGTATCGATGGCATAATAATATGTAGGCCATCTAGGTAACACAACTGTTTTACTTGTTAGCAATTACTGCTAATGACATGAAAAGCGCCTAACTTGAGGCTAAGCTTTGAGGAACTTCACAGGATACAATATCTACACAAGGTAAGATCTGTTGGCCAACAACAGCTTAAAGCTTGGTGAAATATTTTATAATATTATATGTACAAGTACGAAAGAATACGAAAATATACGTAAGTATACTGTGGCGGTACCCACAATTCGCCTAACAATCCTGCATCGCGCTATCGAAGTTTCGGAGAACGACAAGATATATACAACGTCTGAAATGACGTCAGGGGCTTCGGCCTGACCGAGCATGCTATCTCTCTCGGTCGGAAGATCTTCCTTTTCGGCCGCCACTAACAACGTTAAAATACAAAAGATTTTAAGGGTTATTTTATATTCTGAACCCCTATAAAAAGTGTATCTATCTGTTTGTAGCATTTCTAGTTCTAGCATTTCTAGTTATAGCTGATGTACCGATTTGAATGGACTTTAGTTTGGTTTTGCCGAGAAAGGACATATAATAGTTTTGGTGGTCAAATATACATTGTACAACGGCTTTAATATGGGCTACATCTAGTCTTGTAACGCATAGCGTTAAATAACGCTAACTACCCACATCTTTGTTTGTATTTTTTTCTATATATTCGACTTAATTCAGACTAAGAATGTTGCTAACGATTGGAATTCTTACAAATGTAGTTTTTTTACTTAAACTAAAAAAGTAAAGATATATTTTTTCTATTTAATGTCTCTATCTATTCAAAATATTTTGGCGGTTTTTTATTACTGAATATCTAGCACTATTTGATGGCCAGTTAATTGTATAACTAGATACTGATAAGTGATAACTTTTAAGACGCATATTCTTTTTTGAACTTCAGACCATATTCCTCATATGAGCAAGCACCTTTGTCAGTGCTCAAATTCCACATGCTCCATCTTCAAAGCAAAGGAGTCGCGCAATTATCGGTATCGAAATTAAAAATTCCATAACTCCACCGTGGAGTTCCAGAAAAATGTTCAAAGCCTAATTGGATACAGACTACAGACCACTACAAAGGGGGATGTTTGAGATAAAAATGAAAATTAAATCTTCCGACTGGATGGGCAGAGTAATGTTTTTGACGGTACCGGAGGCGGCGGCCCGGGGTTGAGGGGGGTGGAGGGGGGCGCCGCAAATCGACTATCAAAATGCCGACAAAAAGTTATGTTTCCACGCAGACGGCGCGACCGCGGGTTTGTGCTTTTTTGGGAGGTTTTTTGTTTTTCTGTTCGGACAGTTCCGTTCTAGCGGTTGCGTTTTACAATATCGTTTTGTTATTGATTGTATTTAATGTAAGCGAAAGAGTAATAAGTTTTTACTTTGAGGCTTCAGATACATATATTTCACCGTTTTAATTCACTTAGATCTAAATGTAAGCCAAAAATAAAACTCCACCAAATGTGGATTTTTATTTAGCCGATAACATGTCAAATTTCAATTGGTAGTTTTATGGCCCATTTTGAACTTAATTTGCTTAGATTATACGGTAACTATTAAACTGCCCGAAACGATGCAGCTTTACACCGGCGTCTTAGTGTCTAAACACACTAGGCTGAAAATACGCGGCCGAAGTTCGGCATGATTACGTCAGTAATGTGCTACGCATACAATAAAACGCGACGTAATTTCGGCACGGTATGTCATCGATAATTTAAAATACATTGCAAGCCTAATCATGTCGAACTTCGGGCGCGTTTTTTCGGCCTAGTGTGTTTAGACACTCAAGAAACGCTAGGATTTTGATAGATAATTAAAGAGACAGATCAGGGGTTAAATCTGTGAGTTGACCAAACTGTGTTATAGCTGTATCATTACGCGTGCACTTACCTTTCTTCATAGCCGTCATGTCTCCATTACACGGCATAGCCTGGGGCCCAGGGCTCAGGCTGTGGATCTGGTAGGGCGGAGTCCTGGTGTCGATCTGCGCAGGCCAGGGTGCTCTGGGCCAGGGCGCGGCCGCCGGGGTGCCCAGCAGCCGCAACCGCTCGTACACCGGCGTGGAGCACTCTGATGATTGCTGGTTGCTCGACTTCTCCTTCTGAGCTGCTAGGTTGCGAAGCACGCGATTGATAGAGGAAACCTGGGGAAAAGGTCAATTTTGTAACTTTAGCTTTGACAATTCATATTTGACTTACCGGCACGATACTGGTTAGAATTATTAATTTTAGCCAAAAATAATCGGCTAGTACAAGATTTAACCAAGAGTAAGTGGTTACACCTAGTTCTAACTGGCTAAAAATACACTGTGCGTCTAGTACTTCTGGCTCTAGCCATAGCATATAATCGTACATAGCGTAGTGTCAACGAAAGCGGTCACCATAACAAAATCAATATTGTACTGCGTCAAAGTTATGAATATCTCAACGAGTACAGTTACGTACAGTTGAGCATAAAAGTATGTTTACATTAAATAAATTAATACCGGTTTTAAACTGGTTCATTAAATGTCTGTTAATATCGGGTAAGATCTCGCGGTGTCTCGAGGTGACGACATGGGCTCAGAGAGGCGTGCGACGCCCTTTGATTTGGGTGGAGGTATTGTCATTAAAAAGTTTAAGCGTATCATTGTAATTAAAAAAAATGCAATGATACGCTTAAACTTTTTTTATGCTTTGTTGGTAAAAATGTGTAACTAAAGGGTTAATTGAGAAATGCAAAAAAATTGTTTTGGTTGTCTTATAGGATGTCTAGGATGGATGAGCTAATTTGAGCAACTTCCTAGTTCCTAGCTTATAGTAGTAAAAACTAAAAACTTCTTAATTAAAAGCCTAGGATCTTTCTACCTTCATTATCCTGCTTATATAGGTACTGTAATGACATAATCATAATCGAATATTGTGATAGGTGTTAACCGATAGGCCACCCAGCCTCGTAAACCGAAAACGGCTAGCCAACTGTCACTGTCATGTGACGGAGCGGACGTAACTTAGACGTAGCTCGGCAAGGCCGGTATAGGTAACCCGAGCCCGGCCGCGCGGTGGTCCTCGCAGCCCGCTGACTGGCAGCTGACGCGATGCCCGATGGACCGCGAACGAGCCACGTTCGAAAAACGAACATTTTTTTAAGCATTTTGTCTTTCACTTTGTTAGTTGACAGTATTTGAATATAAGAAGTTCGATATCGATTTTATGAGCTAAAGTGTAAAAGACGAATCGAGACAAAAAATGTCATTTGGGGTGAAGCCAAACGAGCGTAATTTGTGAGTTGTGAGTCGCAGAATTTCGGTTGGCAGAAATCCTGCTGCATTCAGTTTCATAGAAAATTCATACTTCATTTACACGAGCGTAATTTTGTGAGTCATGATATTTGTATGAAAAAATATTCATGCGACCGAAATTCTGCGACTCATGCCTCACAAAATTACACTCGTTTGGCCTCAGCCTTACAATGTCAAAATTTGTATGAAATTCTGAGCCCATAGCCGAGTCTTGTCATATGATTGTATATGAACATCAAACTATGCTCATTCGAATAAATTATTTTCTCGATAACTGTATTACTTTGATAGGTATTTTTGAAAATGTTTCCAAATACGAGACGCATGAATTTTGGCGTTATTTTTTCACTTCATTCTCTTTTTATAAGTTTGCACATAAAACGAAGCACTCCGATAAAGTACAAACTTTAGCAAATATCGTATTTCTTCGATTAGAAATTTATAACAAGGCGTGTTTTCAATTAAACGCGATAAGTCTCGACCGTCCGACTAGAAAAATGATTTATGATAGGGTTGAGATTGAGGAATTCATTTGCAACTTTTCATCGCAAAATCAGATGGAAAATTTTAATAAGCGCCCCAAACATAAAGTGAGGGACAATTAAATGTGAACGTTTTCTTCGATTGTTTTTCCAATTAGCACGGACTATTCGTTCATTAGACGTTTTCACAGACGAAGTAGTCAGCAATCGAAAAGGAACAACAAACAATAATATTCAAAAGCTTTTATTATTCAAATAATGGTCATTGACGTATTGATTAACAAAGAGGCAGTAATTATAATATTTGCAATCAAACATATTTTAAAGGTTCACCGTAGTGCAAACGTGTGTGGCCATGTGTGAGAGCCGTGCAGCGGTCGATTCGGAAAAAAGGAGTGGACCTGTAAACGGCCCTTAATTCGATTTACACGCTCAGTGACTTGTTTCCACGATTGTACTTACCTAATACACCAATTAGTAAATAACCCTTTCGTGGTATTTACGTGTGCACTTCGACAATGTTATGCCAACAAAGACAGTTTTCAGACGATTAAACGCTTTGGTATTTTAAAATTTAATAACAGAGTTTGTTAAAACTATTTAAAAAACTATATCTTATTAATAATCTATTATGATTTAGTATCAATTACGAACAGCAACATGCCCTGGACTTTATCCATCCGTTTACAATATTAATGATAGTATACCACTAATATACAGTATATTTTAAATACATAGTAAAAAGGCTTTGTACACGAAGCGTTTCTCTTGCCATAAATATTATATGAATGGTTTTGACCGATTTAAAAAGGTGGTTAGATCAAGTTATATTATGATCAAATGTACCGTCCTATCTTTTACACACTTTTTTACGCGTCTTGTTTTTCAAGAATGACGTCTGTTGCTCCATTTTATACGTGAGTGGATATCAAGTATCCGGATATCGCACTGGGACAAACCTCTCCACAAAAACTTCGCAGTTAAGGTTTCTACGCCCAAAATTAAGAACAGGTTGCACACGTATTTCCTGTGGGAAGGGTTTTTATTTGTTAAAGTGGTAGATTTGATACCTACACTACACATTGTTAACTGTCTTTTGAAATCTAAATTAACTTCAAATATAAAAAATACTTGAGACTTCGTGTTTCGAATCTGTACATTTAAATATTACAATATTCCTTTCTTTCTTTATCTACATTTTTTTAAATTTATTTTTATTATACGTGGGAGAGCCATGCTTCGGCACGAATGGACCGGCTCGACCGGAGAAATGTAACCACGTTCTCACAGAAAACCGGCGTGAAACAGCGCTTGCGCTGTATTTCGCCGAGTGAGTGAGTTTACCGGAGGCCCAATCCCCTACCCTATTCCCTTCCCTTCCCATCCCTACCCTCCCCTATTCCCTCTTAAAAGGCCGGCAACGCACCTGCAGCTCATCTGATGCTGCGAGTGTCCATGGGCGACGGAAGTTGCTTTCCATCAGGTGACCCGTTTGCTCGTTTGCCCCCTAATTTCATAAAAAAAAATTCCTTTAATCCAAAATGTTTACAAAACAATGCCATCATTCTGTGCTCCATACTTTTTACCTCTTTTTACTCATAAATAAAATCATCTCTTATCAGAAAATGTAGAGTCGCGTGACGCGTCATGTTACATATGTTATTCTGAAATGCCTTTAGTCTTGCAAGGAAAAATACTATTTTAAAACTTTTTCAATTGCATATAATATAATAAAAGTATGTCGGTAAAATTATATGTACCAACTATCAAGTCAATCGAGAAATAAAGAACTCGGTCTTAGCAGACCCACGGCTGGCGTGTCTAGCTCGTGTAAAAAATTTAAACGTTCCGTTTACACGTATTAAGATTGTAAATTATATTTAAAAAACAATGCGTAACATATTACGAGCGTACTTACATAAATAAAAAATAAATTACATTACGCGCACCTAGCGTCAAACGGGACGGTAAAAAGTATGAAAGGTGCCCCCTAAATACCGGGTGAGGTGAAGCGTCAAAATTATCTTATATTTGCTCAGACTCCGTGAACGTGGGGCGAGAATACTTTTCAATAAGCTTAGAGAGCGATTTTTTTGAGAATCTTGTTCTGTAACGCAAATAGAGGGGCGCGAATCGATAATTTTTATATTTGTCTTTCTAATCACGAATTCGGATGTTTATTAGTCATGTTTGGGATCATAAAGCGTTTTAGTTGTACGAATTTAGGACATGATACTTATACCCCGAAACAAGCTTTAATCACAGTCTTACTTGCGTGCGGAACAGAGTTACATGTAATCGCGAGCGAGGAGCGCCGGGCGACTAACGAGAAGTGAGAATTATGCCCCAGGTCAATAATACGACACTATAAAGCCGCATTTGTCTAAAGTATTTATAGATATTCCTAACAGCGTATCGAGCAAAACTACCCTAGAAAAATTAGGTCTACACTCTACACATCTGACATCATAAACGTATAACGCATAGTTCGTAATATTCATTTGTTCTCCCTCGTTATACATAACAAAACAATAAGACAATAAGGTAATTTACAAGTTGACATATACATAATATCCCACAGTCATTAAAATTGTTATAAAATGTTATCAGGTCACTATGGTTCAAAATACAAGCTTAATTTTTGTTTTAATTAAGATGTGTGTAGCGTATGCAAAAATACGTTAGAAAGAGTAGATCATTGATAAATGATTGAAATTTTATCGCATTCGCACGTAAATATTCTGATAACTACATTTACACCTGTAAACTAAACGTTTTACTTGATTTACCTGAAAGTAAAAACACAGGGCTGCCAAAAAGTCTAGCATTATCTTGTACAATGCCCTTCGATTATTTGCTGAATATAAAAAGCTGTGCATTACGTATTGTCGAGTACGGGGGGAGCCGACAATGGGTACCTGCTGCGCATTGTAGCTCAAGTCGGCACTTTGCGACTCAATATTTTGGGTGACTTTTCTCAGATGGTCGCAACCTAAGCGAACAACTGTGCGCCTCTCTCCTTTGTTTATTGTTTGCACACGAATCCATTCTGGAATTAATTTTATTTTTTTGTTCCTAATAGATTGCACTATGAATAGCGCTGAGTTCGCCAGGTGTAGCCCGTTGGCGAATTTTCGCCAATAATGTTCGTTAGCTATAGCGCTATTTCGCAAAAGAGACATAGTAAACTATCCCATACATTACAAATGTCGTAAAATCTTATTAGTAGAGTCATCATTATTAGTAGAGCTACTATATTTTTGTATTTTTTGTATTGTATTCAAAAACCGCAAGGAAGATTTCAGCACCCATTAAAATTTAGAGCGTAATAATGTACACATAAATATCTATATTTTTGAAAAATTAAATACATTTTCAGCTTGTTTAGCTAAAAAGAAATAATATGATAACTATAATTTATAGTTTAACTTTTTTTATTTACCTCTATTTTCATAATAAATTTCGTCTATACCTACTTAATATTATAAATGCGAAAGTGAGTCTATCTGTCAGCTGTCTGTCCGACTGTCTGTCTGTTCTCTTCTCGGTCAAACCTCTGAACCGATATTGCTGAAATTTGGTATGGAAATACTTTGAGTCCCGGGAAAGGACATAGGATACTTTTTATCCCGAAAATGTACGGTCCCACGCGATAAACGAATTTTGGCGCAACGGAGTTGCAGGCATCATCTAGTAATTAGGTACATAATATTATGTCTGGTAGTATTTGGAGCCCGAAATATGTGGAGCACATTCTGATTAAAAATATTTCACAAAAGTATTTCCAGTTTGGACAAAAGTCCGGCACTGTTAAAATATTTCATCATCGAAATTTTAACAGTAATTGATAGGATGTGAAATAATAACGAACATATTTAAACACATTAATAATACAATAAATATTTTTCATTTTGCGGTACAATGCAAGCGTGGACACGGAAACATTGAATGGGATATTTAAATTCATTATTTAATAAATACAACAATGGACAACAAACGCACTTCTTCTTATAATTGAAATAAAGGCAGACCGCACTCCGCCCTTGCAGCCAGAAGCAAAGGTGAAAAAAAAACTTCCCGCCCAATCTCGAGATGACAGCGCGAGTCAACACTTAATTCGAGCTATTCCCACGATTCGAAATTTAAATTTAATTGTCGATTTACTATTGTGTGCAATCAAAGAAATGGGTCAATACGTCGGGCTCATAAATGTATTGTTTGATTGAGACTTATAGGCAGTTTGTCAATACGGCAGTGCGTTGTGCGCCAGCGGGGCGCAGGGGCCCCGGTTGTATTAAATTGACTCTAAGGTGTTTCGCTCCTTACAATCGCCATTCGAAACCATTAGAGAGTGAAATGATATGCAACCATTTATTAGGTGCTTTCTCATGGATGCTGAGGTGATTAATAATTAATAAATACCATAATGAACGCCCCTCTATTGTCAATATATCTCATAACATGCTTAATCTTAATAATTTTGGTTTTAAGAGTCGATACATAAAATATTTAAATGTAGAGTACTGACTCTACATTAAAATATTTTATGTACCAAATTTTGTATACAGAATTTATTATGAATAAAACTGTTAACTTATAAGCAATATTTTTAAACTACACATTTAATTTGCTTTATAAAGTATTTCTTGAAATGTTATTACTTATTAGAATAGTAGTTAGGACTTAGGTGGCTACCGAACCGACCAAGCACAAAACGCAGAGCGCTAACAACAAAAAATATTGTATTTTATTGAGAAAACATTATACTTTTCTTTTTTCCAGTCGACAGTCAGCGATTTTCCGCTAGATGTAAGGGTGTTGCCAGAATAATAAATGCCCGACAAAATCCAGGAACTGGCTGGCGTAAAATTGATTATTGATTTGTTTTATTTTATTATGTGCCATGGATAAGGGTAAACCTTTCCTCTCGAGTGGGTTTAATATGATGCCTGACGAAGTAATTATGATGTATATCGCCCATCTACTCGACTTCAGAAGCTTATTGGTTGTATTACCAATTTTTATAATAGCCTTTCATATTGATTTTATACAAGGTGAGAAAAGTTCATAAAGGCTGGACATAAGGCTTTAATTGGGCGGTAATTTTCTATTATACAAGGTAGTGTTAAAAAGCTTATAATTTTTGTTGGATTTGTTAATTTTATATTTAGTTGCATAGAAAAAAGTAATACGTTACACATTAGAAAGGAAAACAAATGTTTGTGGAGCTTGAAAGTTAAATTAATATTCTTTGGGTTCTATTTACAAAGCTGAACAAATGAATAAATAAATAGGATGTTTTATTTGACAATAATTATATTACGAAGTACATTGCATTAATTATCAAAATATGGTAGTTTAAATAGGCGACACAATTAAATACCTCGAATCTTTGAGAGCCAACCGAATGGCAAAAGTCAATTGTGTTTATCACGCGAACCGTTCTTGGCCGTCAATAATTTTATTTTAATGACAATAATTCCAGCCATCACTATTATTTATAATAGTATAATAGTGTATTATTGCGCCATGTACGGGGATGAACGCTCGACTGAATCAGAATGACAACTTCAACGGTATTTTATTTTTAAGACCCGTTTGTTTTGTTCGAACGTTCGTTACTTTTGTTTGATTCGAAAAAAGAATACGGTTTGACGCGTGCGTTTTTTGACTTTATTTTTTTTCGGTGAATTATTTTGCGATGACGTAGGGCGGCAAAACCGCCCTCGTGCACTGTACGTCACGTCGAGGTTTTGTTAAGTTTGAATTTTTAGATTATTATTATTTCAACTCTTAATTAAGTACCCCGATTATTAAGTACCTACTTTAAAGTGTCTAAAATTTGTCAAAGTTCGCCAAAATCACGACTCATGCAACCCTCAGCAGTTTTTGGACTTTTAACATTAAGAACTTACCTACGAATATATTCATAAATGTAAAAATAGGGGCAAAATAAAGCGAGTGAAACAATCTTCAAGGGTCATTCAAAGTTCAGTGATTTTTCTTATTCCTGGTATTGAAGTAGGTATCAACAGTCTATTGTTATACCTTTTGTACGATATTAAATCAAACAAACAATGAATGGTCACAAGATTAACTTTAAAATGTAAATTAATGTAGTACCATGGTATAATTAAACCATACTAAAACGTTAAGTATATTATTTGATTCTCTATGTAGTTACTTAAAACAGGTAAAATAATAATCTGTAGGAAATCCATACTAATATTATAAATGCGAAAGTGTGTCTGTCTGTCTGTCTGTTACCTCTTCACACCCAAACCGCTGAACCGATTTTGCTGAAATTTGGCATGGAGATACTTTGAGTCCCGGAAAAAGAACATAGGATACTTTTTGTCCCGGAAAAATGTACGGTTCCCGCGCGATAAACGAGTTTTGGCGCAACGAAGTTGCGGGCGTCATCTAGTTCTAAAATATAATTCAAAAGCTAAACATTTTCTTAAACAAAAAATTTAAAAGCAAATTGATGTTTAATAATAATAATTAAGTAATTATACACAGACAAAATATAGAGAGTTAGAGACCAAGTAACATAAGCCCTAATAAATAACATGTTGAATTGATCGCACTCATAATAATATCTATAATTACGGACAACTGACACCCCATAATCACCGAATTAAATCGCGCATCGAATACCGAAAAAAAACTCATAAATATTCAACAGTTACGCAGATCTCGATAGTGCTGTTATTACATTTAATACCCACCCTCGAACAACAAAAACCCTTGGAGGACATCGTTTAAGTACAAAAGCGACACTACACAGCGTCCGCCGCATAAAATTATCATAAATAGAGAGAGACGGGGCGATGCGTCGCTAATGGAGCGAGCGGGACGCGGCATTGGGTCATCCCCAGCGAGTCTTCGGTGTTGCCACATTCGTAAATTTCATAGGTGACAATGCAGTGACATGTCATTTGAACTGCAGGGGCATTCGCGTGGGGTTCGCGGTGATAACTCATAACTCATGTTAACTCGAGGAGGGTATCGTAATGACTATGAATTCTGATTTAGATCGAAATGTATTATTGTATGACGATTTTGCGCTGTTAAAACGAGCGAGGGACCGATTGTCAACTGTGAAATCGTAAAATTTACTTCCTTTAAAATTTGTTACACACTAATTTAAAATGTTAACAAATACTAAAATTAAAGCTTTTTTGGCTCATTTACCTTATAGATATTCATAGACTTTAAAAAATCTGTTAAAATTTTCTGCTGTTTAAATTATGGAGGCATGAACGTCACAAGAAAATTTTCTTCCTACATTCAGTACGTTACTCTAGACCAGGGGTCACCAAATGGCGGACCGCGGTCCGCATCCGGACCGCCGATCCATTGTGTGCGGACCATCAGACATGTTCGAAGATGGTCTTCGTTCATCTTAGGACTTCAAACATTTACAGAATTTAATATCAATATCTATAGCTTGCAACAATATTTCACTCCAAACTTCAGGGAGATAATTAGCTACAAAAATGGTTATTTTTCTCATTGATATCTAAAACACCTTTGTAATTTCCGTAATTACCTTTGTTTACTCAAATTTTTTTTATAAAACGTGTGGACCGCGAAGGTCATTTCATGTGTTAAAACGGACCCCGAACAAAACTAATTGGTGACCCCTGCTCTAGACTCTAGAGTCTAGTATCTACTGAGTATCTATCTATCTATGACTATAAAGTATTCTTTTTCCATTTCCGGATTTTGTAGATAAAAGAGAAGCATGAACGTAACACACTTTCCCATTTATAACACTAGTCATTGCTTCAACGATAAAGTGAAAAGCTAAGTCATAATGGCAATCAAAACTGCAATTCGGCCGGATAAACACGTTATTGCTGAGCCATCAGCGGCGGAATGCTAACATTGCCTAATGGATGACCGTAATGCATATCAGTCACCAATCAATAGCTCTGATACAACCGCAAATGTGATCAATTTTAATCCCGAAATTAAACTGGTTTCAATTCTAGACACGGCTGCACGGAATTAAGCTGGATTAGTAAAGCTTTCTGATGAAATAAATGGATATGTTATATTTTTTATTTCATAGAATAGGTTAGAAAGTTGAGGTTATCCATACTAATATTATAAATGTTTGTCTGTCTGTCTGTCTGTTACCTCTTCACGCCCAAACCGCTGAACCGATTTTGCTGAAAGGTATGGAAACACTTTGAGTTCCGTGATTCGTGAAGGACATATGATAGTTTTTATCCCGGAAAAATGTACTTAAGGTTCCCGTCTCCCGTGCAAAAAATAATTTTGGCGCAACGGAGTTGCAAGCGTCATCTAGTTATTACATTGCGGAAAACGTGAAAAAGGCCGGCAACGCATCTGTAGCTCTTCTAGCGAGTGTCCATGGGCGACGGTAGTTGCTTACCATCAGGTGACCCGTTTGCTGGTTTGCCCCCTTATTAACCGACTTAAAAAAAGGAGGTTATCAATTCGACGCGTTTGTATATAATATTTCCAGAACTGCCCAGTTTTTGTATATGTTAATCTATAACAGCTTCTGAACAAATGTGCCAAATTTCAAAAGTGTATGTATATATGTATGTATGTTTTTATGTTTGTGCACGCATATCTCCGGAACTACAAGTCCGATCTAAATGATTCTTTTTTCATTGTACTAGGTATTGTTCAACTTAGGGAATACTGCAAGTTTCATTAAAATCGGTTCAGTAGTTTTTGAGATAGGGAAAATTAATTCTCAATTACGTACAATTTTGAAGTCGGTTTTATCTTTTTAATAAAAAATACAGTTATTTAATAAATAATAATAAAAAAGTAAGTAATATAGAAAAGAGTTCCGGGAATTTTGAGCACAACTCATCACAAGAGAGATTTCCATAACAAAACATTTATTAATTAACTTAATTATAATAAGGTAAGTAGGTATAAAGTATCACAAGTTGATGCGATTAGGTTGTGTAGTTGTTAGAATTTACTTCTGTCCTATATAAACGATTCATTTTTTTTTCTCATTCAAACAATTCTAGGTTCCAATAAATCGAAGTAGTTATACCCCTATCTTACCTCTAAATAAGAGGGCTCCTCACCTTTGTGTCTACACTACAGGCGATATCAGCGTAGTATTGCCGTCCCTAAAAATTTGCCTAACGAACGGCGAACTCTGTGCAGAGTGGATTAAAATTAAGCCCGCGTAAAACGCGCAGCATATGTTCAATTCGCTAGGGAGGAACCCCAGATAGACTTTAATGTTATTTTTTAATAAAAGCGATATGTAATCTAAATATGAGAACAGGTTTTATAATGTTGGAAATGTGTCGTGTGTTGTAAATAAATTATTATGAGTAAGGTTTATATTACTTTTGTATTGGGCAGTTGCCTAAGAAAGTAATCAAAATACTAAGAAAGTAATTAAATCACTATAAATGAGCCTAATATTCTGATGCACTAAGAAACGCAAAACAAGCATGCAAAAGTATCTAAGGGAGCAAATTCTTTATCCACACTGTTCAAAGAATGTTACATTCATAGGAAAGGTAAACGTTTAATCTACCAAAATGAGCGATTAGGGAAGTACAAAGTACATGAAACAATTTACCGTTCCACGACAAGTGGAGGCAAATTAAATTCTGCCAAAGACGCTAATGTTGTTGTAATCAAAGACGCCCAAACTGTACCGTTTGATGTGCGCTGAGCCGAGAGGGATGCCTGAAGGTCCCCGGCCGTAGGTACTTGTTTACGGTATGCTAAATAAAACTACTTTCGCCGATTTATCCGGAAGTTTGTCGCGGTTTTCTCAGTTTAGATTTAAGAAGGTCTTCAGCTTTATATCATAAACTAAGTTCTGAGATATATTATATATATAAAGTTGGAGTCTCTCTGTCAGAGAAATATTTACGAGCATTTTATAAATTTTATGTTTCGCATAAGATTCATGCTTAGCACCAAAATACCTACTTATAATTTGGAAGATGCGCACTTACTAAGTCTTATGTACGTTTTTACCAACCGCGGCCTACCTCTAAGTGGCCCAGCGGCCATTGAGAATTCCTTTCCTTAAGATTTTTCAACATTTTTCAATGTTTCAACAATTCAACTTTTTAAATGTAATTTAAGTCTTTTATTAACCCGCCAGCACTCGCGCCCATAAAAATTACACGAGCACTCGCGCGTAGAGCATTTTGCTCACGTTTATTTAGATCACTAAATATAGGTTTTACAAAGTAATATTTTTAATTTTTATCATTCTATTAAATAAAGTACACTTTGTTTATTATTAAAAGTATATATTTAAAACTTTATCAACATTTATCTTTTTCGGTCGCCTAGGGTGGTATGAAGGAAAAAAATTCACAAATAAAAATGCTTTCAAAAAGAAAACTTAGATATGTGGGAAGTATTAATTTTTATTATATTTCCGAGCTTTACACATATCACAAGATGTATGACTTTGCTCGGTACATAAAAAAAATTGATATTAAATGCAGGCCTTTTTTGGTCTTTCGGTTTTTGCGTCTTGGGCAAACCACTCAGATTCCATTTGGTTTTTCTTATCCTGGTAGCTCAGATTTTAGTAATAAACATTTAATCACATTAAAATACGATGTTTCTGTAGAGGATATACAAGGTTTGCAAAGTGCTCTTCTTTGGATATGACCACACCAAAATGCATTCATCTTTTTGATCCCGGTCCATCTATAATAGAAATACGTAATAGTTTTCCGTGACAGTAATTTAAAACCATAATATTACATAAAAGTATCAGTCAAACTGTCGATATGATGAAAAATAATGTATTCATAAGGAAAAAAAGTACTTACGCCGATACCCGCGCGATGAGCAAAATGCCGCATGATGGTATACGACGCAACAAACCTCCTCGTACGAGCGAATAGTGCACCCTGGCGAAAAGTTATCTGTATCTAGGGGTGGGGGACGAAACAAAACTCAGCTGCTGAAGAAGCGATGGCCAAAAACATAAAATTTGATAAAATGACACGTGTTATAAATTAACCGTGAGCAAAATGCTCATAGCGCGAGTGCTCGCGGGTTAATGACCTAGGAATTTAGTTTAACCGTAAAGCTTTACTGAAAATCGTTATTGTTTTAATATAATATACATATGACCCTAAAAGTCTGCTGACTGCAAAATGGGCAGTATCTTTATCGAAAAACTTGGAAAATGAGTAAAACAATCATGTTTTAAAGTCAATTATCGATTTATAGTGAACAAGTTAAACAAGACTCAATAAATACATATAACAAGGGCGCCCTGGGCCCATACCCTGTTAAATCGTTTAATAAAGCTCTCCACACGACAAGTGATACTGATCTCGGATTTTATCTTCACTGATGTTCCGTATTGCGCACATACGGCAGGGCAGACCTCTGTACCGATGGCAAAATATTGCAACATGTGACGTGAGTGGAAGAATCGAACAAGTAACATTTCGTAACATACGGACAATAGCTCATTTTTTCCTTAATTATTTTAATAAAACTTGTAACTTATCTTCTTCATAACCTAGCTAATATATCTGGCTACACATATAATCCATATTTTTTCTATTTTAAATAATTTTTCCGGCCCTAAAGCCTCAATTTAAGAAAAAAAAACGGGAAGTTTTTTCATGTTACTTACCTTATTCTTCCACTCACGTCTTGATTGTGTCTAACTTATTAAGTTAATCTATTCTAATGTTATTACAAAAATTCAAAGGTGTATAATATTATGTCTGTTGCCTCATCAGGCTAAAGCCGTGATTTATTTGTTCGTGGTGCAGATATTTTATATAACTTTAATATTCCATTCTAGCAAATATAAAAACTTGCGGGTTAAGAGAATATATCTACTTCAATTAAAATCTATTAAGTACTAAACAATATTATGCCATATGAATATAATAAATGATATGGTAGGTACTTGAAGATTTTGCATCACTGCACTTAAAATTTTTATTTTCTAGCTGTACTTTCGATAGTAATTTCGTTTGAGTGGACAGAAGTGATGGGATTTAAGTTAATATATCCGAAATACCTAATTTTAGTTATATCGGCCATAGCTAATGGCTTTTAAAAGGTAGAAGTAAACTTGAAAAAGTTGTGTTGGGATTTTAAAATTACTTTTAAAAGCAATGCATTTTTTTGAGTCTTTATTTAAATAATGTTAAATTAATATTCTACATATTATATTTCTCTATTGTAGCCTAGTTTCACTATATTACATTGGTTTTACTTGAAAATACTATCTTGATCAGACTCAAGCCATGAATAAAACTTCTAACTTTTTTCTGCGTATGTATATGTTGTGTACCAATAGCCTGCAAGTCCAAAAATTTTAACTGCAATTTTACTAATATTTTCTCCTAAAGCTGGCCTATTATGAAGTACAATCGAACACAGAAGTCACTAGAAGTGGGGTATGTTTTTTTATATAAAAGGAGTCCAAAAAATCCAACTGCAATTTCACTAACATTTCCTCCTAAAGTCGGCACATTATGGAGTACAATCGAACACATAAGTCAATAACAAGTGGGGTAATAATACAAAAATTGCATGTTCCGTGATCGCACGTGGCCGGCGATACTTATGCCGCTTGGCTTCTCACCCTCACTCTATCGATTTTGGATGGACTATTTTAAAATATCTCCCCGATACAGTCCCGTCCAAAAGTGACAGATATCGTCTGCTTAGAATATTTTAGATTTTTGTGAAGGGATGCAAAATATTTTGTATGTGTATGAAGACAAATAGACAAAAAGTAGCATATATTATTCAAAATGTTTCGAATATGTTTTTGTGAAAGGATTCAAAATATGTTTAATATTGCTAGATATTTACATGTCATTAATTTATTACCTAACGTTGCATTTTCCGACTATTTTTACACTTGATAAAAATTTTAATTCTCATTAATTTTAAACATGATTTTTAGTCTATCGATTAAAATATAAAAATAATTTAATGTTAGTTGTCAGGAATAGATAAAAATAAATAGAGTAATAATGTGACGAAGAAGTTTACGTAACAGTTAATACTTACTCAATAACCAGACATGTAGATCAATCAATACTCAAACTAATATCAATCACATTTCTGAGCTTTTTGCAAATTCATACTAATATTAAAATAAATACAAAGATGCGCCTTCCAAGATGCACATTTACATACAGCTATGCATACAGGCCCAGGAGAGGATATAGAATACTTTTTATCCCGAAATAAAGTACGGTTCCCGCGCTATTTGCGAGTATCAGCTAGTTAAATAATAATTTGTGGAAACATCTTTCAACTTTCAGGTTCAGGAGGAACAAAAACATTAATATGGCAATATTTGATTTTTTGTTGCAAGTGATGCCAAGTATTGATAATAAAAAACCTATATGTGCAATTTATACCGACATGTCCAAAGCATTTGACTGCGTTAATTTTAAAACTTTGTTAGATAAACTAAATGCATATGGCATCAGAGGGAATATCCTTGACCTAATAAAATCTTATCTGCATGACCGTACTCAATACACCGTAATTACTAGAACGTGCCCAAAAACTAAAAAAGAATTTGTATACGTTTCTTCAATGAGAAAAATTATGTTCGGTGTTCCGCAAGGTAGTGTTCTCGGCCCGCTACTCTTTTTGCTCTACATAAATGACCTACCTATCCAAATTCCATTCCCATCCATATTATTTGCAGATGATAGCACACTAATTATAGAATGTTTAAAAAAAGCAACCTATGCAAAAGACATTAGTGACACACTACAAAAAATTATAAATTGGCTGTTTTCTAACAACTTAAAAATTAACATTAAGAAAACTAAAATAATGCATTTTTATCAAAGAATTATACCTAATGACATTCAAATAACCTATAACGATGAATCCATTGACAAAACTAATGTTGCAAAATTTTTGGGTATATTAATAGATAGCCAGTTAACATGGAAAGCACAAGCCGAAGCCATATGCCAAAGAATTAGCTCATCTGCCTATGCCCTATTTATATTATCAAAGAAGGTGAACATTGAAACGGTCATAGTAGCTTATCACAGCATGGTTGTGTCCATTTTAAGATTTGGCATAATTTTCTGGGGCAATTGTAGTGACAAAGACATTATTTTCAAGTCCCAAAAACGTTGTCTCAGAGCCATGTTCGGTTTAAAAGTAACTGATAGCTGTGTCCCCTACTTTAAAACTTATAAACTGTTAACATTTCCCTGCTTATACATATTGGAAGTTGCAATATTTGTAAAAACTAATAAACATCTATTTGCCACTCTAACTGAAACTAGAACTCGCACAAATTGTTTGAGATCCAAATATAAACAGCTGTTGTGTACTGGGGGATACAAAACCTCTCTGCTAAAAAAGAGCATTCTTTGCATGGCACCAACTGTGTATAATAAAATCCCCAGCAGCATAAAAGATAAACCACTTCAAACATTTAAAAAAAATCTAGTAAAACTGTTGACAGAAAAGTGTTATTACTCCATTCAAGAATTCCTAAACGATTCCTTTTGACTGTTTGGACATTATTATGAATATTGAATACTGTTTGTCTCTTTAATTACTCATGTGTGACTGTATATTGTTATAATAATTATATAAAACTAGAACTATATAAATTACATTTTTGCATATTATATTTTTATTATTATTATTTTGACAATGATAGATAAAATTATTTTATTGTGACATTAGACCCTGACTAAATTGTATGATTAGGTACTTATCTTTAAATTTACTGACGCATTGATTTTATCAAATAGGTTTATTATTATTATTAACATTGATTAGCTGCAGAAAAATATGAACTCTTAATTTAAATAATGTTGTGTCTTAATAATACCTAAGTATATGAGGATAATAGTAATTGTGTAAAATTGGCTTCTTTAAATATAATGTATTAAATATTAATATTATAACTACCTACTCATAGAACTTCACACACCATGCAAAATCATGGTAGAATGTAAGAACTAAATATACTACCTTTACCACCTACATGTATTGTAAAACTACATTCTGTGAATAAAGAATTTGAATTTGAATTTGAATTTGAATTTGAATTTGAACTTATTATAACACCATCACACTCTCAGATTTAATTAACATATTACCGTAAGTATGAATTTAGCGGTATGGTATTGTAGGAGGAGCTGGGGCATTATTGGTTCCCCACCTTGTAATTACCGGTAGGGTTGTATACAGCCCTCGCCATTATATGGGATTTAATATTAATATTGCTCATTATATCAAGGCGTATTAGTATGTTGCACAATTATTTGTAAGTTAGATTGTTGTTAGAAAACTTAATTTAGGAGAACAGTAAGTAGGTAGAAACGATTTTCAAATGTTTCTATTACAATCTGCGTTTTCCATATCTAGAAGTAAGATGCGTCATGCGATGCATGTAAAAACATTAATTCTCGAATATGGTTGACGTCGCGTCGTGGTTTTCAAGCATTTACATGTTTTTCAGTCTGTATACGTATATTTTTTACTTTTTGAATACATCTTTTAAATAAAACACAGTTGTGTGCCGAACTGATTTATCCGTAGTTTCTGAAAGTTTTTGACGGAAATTAATCTTTTCCTAAAGCTACGCTTATACGGGCAACTAAAATTGCTCCACTCCAGTAAATTCTCATCAACTTTTAAACGTCACGACCACATCAAGCAATTTTCGGCAACAAGCAGCAACAATCAGCAATATTGCGCAATACATCGCAATATAATTGAGCGATATGGCACCACTTCATCAACTAGTTACTAGGCAATATTGTCATACACGAGCCCATCGGATATTCGTCAATTCGTATTAGCGACATTGAGCGATATGAAATATCTGGAGCAATTTCGCCGAAATAATTGCCGCAATTTTTTGAAATTGCTCCATATTGCTCCACTAATTGCTCCATCGGCCCATTCCTGTCGCCGGGCAATTATTGCCGCAATTGTTGCCCGTGTAAGCGCTTCTTTAGCATCGTTGATTAGTTAGCAGAAACCAAGCACGAGAATGTTTTTTGTATTTTTTACCTGATATTGCTAATTCCTATAATCTTACATGAACTACACATTCACATTTTGTTAAATAACAAGAAATATAAATCAAACTTTTACCCCTTTGCCCCGAAGCTCTATCTTGCGTGTGACATCTTCACAAATAAGCCAATTGAATGCAATTGCTACATTATTTATATTTACTTTTTAGATTACACACTCGTCTCCAAAGTAGGCATCAAATCCAATGATTGTGGTATTAATTTCCCTCCAACACTTCTTAGTTTTAAGTAACATTCACTATTGTTTCGCGTCAATCAAATTTGAACCTAATCATGTCAGTATACAATTCATTTTTGTTTATATCGTGGTATTTTAATCTGTGTGTGCAGGGCACGGAAAAGAGAACCTTAAAATCCAGCAATAGAGTGCATTTTTGTGTGTGATTCACAAAAAAAGGAGGTTGGGGCGAATAGCACACGCGCGACGCGTGCGCGCCACGCGTCGTCCACGATAATCTTCTTTAGCAGACCCTTTGTTACAATTTGTTGCGATATCGGGCCCCGTGAGATCCCGGCCTCAGATATGCTTGTAATGATATTTTAAATCAGTGTTCAGGATTTTATTTATTCGGCTATCTACGTTATCAGCTCATTCCCGATGTCTGGGGGAGGCTTGATTGTTTTTCCTGAGATCGCCGTCGGTGATTGTCGTTATTAGTTCTAAGTAAATGTTATTATTAGAAAGGGACAGGGATACCTAAGAGAGGGCCGATTTTTAGGTTTAGGCCGAGAGCTTAGGTTTTGAGATTATTAATATTGGCTTATTTAGATGCAATACGAATGGTAATACGAGACACTGATACTTAATAGTTTATTCTTCTGAAAACTATAAGAAACTTTTAAATTACTTATAAGTATATATTATATTTTTTAGTAAATTAAAACCCATGAGCTTTCTAGGAGCAAACTCATAAACTTTAAAATTGCTTTCTAAAAATAGGTACAAAAGCTATTGAATTATTTACCACAAAATAAATCGGTTACAGATCCAACTTGGCGTAAATCGAAATGTCCGATGGTAGCGTGACAAGAAAATATCGCTATATAATAAAATAAAGTTGTCATCCCCAGTTAACAGGGAGCGTGCTAAATGCATTAATTTGGCCTGGATTTAGTGGCCCGGAAGTGATTTGCTACGGGAACGCATGCTTGCGATATGCCAATGTGACATCCCTGACAGCAGGGGTGTCACGACGTAGAAACTATACCTACATAGTTATATTTTAGAAAAATATCGCATAGCACTCTAAACTCTAAAGGTACTACTTACAATACACTTACTAAAATAAAAAGCTTTTTAAAAAGCCTTTACATTTGTCGGGAGTATTTAAAAGATAGTAAAGAATATTATATTAAAGTACACTTACGTTATTGATACTGAAACTTTTAATAGTATGACGCTAAAAATAAAATAAAATAAGTTTTACTTTATGGTCAATTAATACCATTTCTTTCTTAAATAAACGAAAATCACACTACAATAAATTAAAAAGAGATACTTAAAACGTAAGCTTTTGGCAACCCTATTAACAACAATTGACCCTCTCACCGCACGCTTTCATTGATAATTAACAATAAACCGTATCCTCATGGACATTAATCATAAAATTGTGTGTCACATTTTGGAGGATACTTAGGGGGAGTCGGGTATTTAGCGTTTTTAACTGTATCGTTGTAAAGGATTAACGACAGACTTTATTTGCTATTTGCTGTAGCCTGCAGGAACAAAATTTTGTATTTGATTTTCTTTCCAGATTAAGTATTTTTTATAACTTAATCAACTTTTGTACAAAATATATCTAAGATTGGTAAAATTATCAGCGAAAATAATATTAATCTATACATCTTATATATAAAATTCTCGTGTCACAATGTTCGTTCCCGTACTCCTCCGAAACGGCTTGACCGATTCTCATGAAATTTTGTGAGCATATTGAGTAGATCTGAGAATCGGCCAACGTCTATTTTTCATACCAAAAATTATTTATATGGCAAAACAACATTTCTATACATATTATAAAACAAAGTCGCTTTTTGTTCCCTTTAATCTTTAAAACCACGCAACGGATTTTGATAGTTCTTTCAGTGTTAGATAGCCCATTTATCGAGGAAGGCTATAGGCTATATTTTATTACGCTAACACATTAGTCCTCTATTTCTTTGCTCCTATTAAGGAGCGAAGAAATAGAGGAAAATGTGGAAAAAACGGGGAAAATTATTTGAAAGGGCTAACATGAACGCGCTAATCTCAGGAACTACTGGTCCGATTTGAAAAATTCTTTCAGTGTTAGATAGCCCATTTATTGAGGAAGGCTATAAGCTATATTTTATCACGCTAAGACTAATAAGAGAAGGTGAAAAAAACGTCTCGCGAACTACTTGAACAATTTTTATGTTATTTGGCACAGATAAGAACTAGACCACGTGAAGGATATTATATATTATAGTCTATCGATTTTAATAGAGATTTTAATATTTTTTTAGTGGCTATATATATTTGTAGCAAAGGATAAGCCCCTAATTGTTTTCAAAACGTAACAAAATGTGTTCCGGCATTATTTAAAACCAGGTTTTGTCGAAAAATTGAATAGTAGAACCCCCATTACCCCCCACGGAAAATAAGAAGTGCATAATTATTATGAACGTCGTAGCTCAGAAACTGATGGACTGCCGACTGATTTTGATGTAGCTTGTTTGAAAGTAGGACTTGTCCGTAACTATTATCATCATGCTCACAGGTATATGCGGAGATTTCCTATCTGAATTATTATTACACTTCATTTAAGGGTCCGTATACGAAATTTGCCGATTTCGCTGATTTAACAGACGTGAGTTAAAATACAGTATTAAGTTTTAATGCACAACATGTAAGATCATTTCAATTATAATCTAATGTTGGAGCTAGATTTTTTTTTTGAAGTATTTTTAAATAATCCAAATCAAAACCGCGACAGTTTTGTGATTTTTGCTGTAAAAGGTTTAGAATATCACCTGTTTATGGATTGTATTGACGTCTTAACGGTATGAAAAAAATACAATGCACTGTTGAGAAAGTCGTCTATAAAATGTTGGAATTACTTTTTATCACTTTAATATGAAATAGTTGAGTAAAAAAATATGTAACTCGGCAAAATTTTAGAGAAAATGGGCAAAGAATTGCAGCAACTTGGAGCTGTAATTCATAAAAAGAAAACGACAGAAATAATCTATAGATAAAATTCTATCCAATTCGAGAAAAAAGAAAAAAAAAAACAAATTGTGCCAAAAAACACGATTAAAAACAACCTAAATCTCACATTATATTACTCGCCGCAAGGTTCGAGTCGGCTTTCCGCGCTTAAATATATTTTAAATCTAATAATTAATATATTTTTTTTAAGTCTAATAAGGGGAAAAAACCTAATAATATTTCTGTAGCGAACCTTTGCGATTTCGTATTCATCGGCAAAATTTCGTATACGGACTCTTAAATTCCAAAATATATACTTGCTACATGGACACTGCACTGCTAAGCGTTTGTACTTACGTAATATCATCCCACAAAAAAATTACGTATTGAGTCATGAATGCAGTCATGTTCTTTAGATCATTTAGAACAAGACAGAACTATTCACAAATCATAAACCAACAAAAAAAAATTGTGGGTTAACACAAAAATGCATAAGCATTTTTGTAACCCACAATTGTAACCCACAATTTTTTTTTGTTGTCTGACTGGTTGAACAGCGACCATATGAAAATCATCATCAAACCTTTTACAAAGTAGTAAACCTGGTAGGCAGCAGTCTCAATAAATGAGGGATACCACCTACGTACACGATAATATTCCGCCGCTAAGCACCCTCTTAAACAATGTACATAATCGCCGATATTACACAATATTCTATAAATACATGCGTACATGGCGGCCTTCTTACGTAGAGACAGTAGAGTCAGCAATTTGATAAGGTATTCTTTTATAAAATGCAAAAAAAAAAAACATTGTTTAGAAAAAATATTATAATTTATTCTTGCTTGTTTCCTTTTATTATTGCTTGCTTCCTTTCATCGTACGCGTAAGGAGCCTATGCAAGTGTGCACTTTCCTGTGCTCTACATATTATTATCTGCGACAAGTTTGGTTAATTATTATTTTTAACAAAAAATTAAAACCGACTTCCAAGGTAAAAACATTAGTAATATGAACTAAAAAGTATTACTCTTTAATAGTGCCTTTTTCAGAATTCGTCTAAATCTCAACTATTTCTGTACATACTACAGTCTTCATTATTTTGAAGTCGGTACCAGCTAATTTATTCTTGAGTTCAGTAACGTCAGAACTTAGAATATCTGAAACTTTTGGGACTGGTACCGACTTCAAAGTAATGAAGACTGTAGTATGTACAGAAATAGTTGAGATTTAGACGAATTCTGAAAAAGGCACTATTAAAGAGTAAGAGTTATTTAATACTTTTCAGTTCATATTACTATTGTTTTTACCTTGGAAGTCGGTTTTAATTTTTTGTTAAAAATAATAATTTCACTCTTTTTAGTTATGTACAAAATAAGGCTTTATGCGTAAATAACCAATACGAATGTTAACTATTCACATTATGTTACTGTAAGCGAAATTGTGGTAAATGCTTGCAGTTATCTAAGCGATGCTGCAATTTCCAAACTTTTATCTTTAAAGGTTCAGGAGTTCTATTCAGTGACTTTGGACCAAAAGACACCTTCGTATGAAATTTCTCTTATTCGTAACATATGTTTAATTTACTAGTAACAACATTTTAACCACTATGAGTGTTTTGATAAATTTCAAGGATTTCTCTCGATTGCTCATAGATCCCATCATCAGCTCACCACTTTCGTAATTGTTATACAAAATTAAGATTATATCATATACAACAACACGAGAATTTTGAAAATCGGTCCACAAACAGCGAAATCATCATCAAAAACAACGTCTTCGATGCAAAATATCGAGTAAAGTACCAATAATTGGGTCATAGTGTGATGGCCCATGGTATAATTATGGTTATGATGATGATGATCAATCAAATTGATGTGTTGGCTTATGCTTTCAGTTGTTTAAACAACGCTGAAATCCCCGAACCTGTACTTATAAGCATTCAAAAGTTCTGTTCGGAACCTTCGGATCCAGGGTATAACCTGGTGCGAAGTCTTACTTTTTGGTAGCATTTACCTCGAATGCTTCAGAAAAAATCGAAATCACTATATGTTTCCATACAAATTTCAAGGAGTCCCCTCGATTACTCATGGATCCCATCATCAGATCACCACTTTTATGAACATGGTACCAAATTCGAATCAAACCCTATACAACACAAAAAGAAATTTGAAAATCGGACCACAAACGGCTGAGTAATTGTTGAACATACATAAAAAAAAAATACATACAGCCGAACGTATTACCTCCTCCTTTTTGGAAGTCGGTCAAAAACGGCATTCGTTACGGCCTAGGAAATAGGAATTTATTTTTTATATTCAGAATTTTATAGTCCTTGTTTATAAACTTTGCATAGCGTGCTAGGCTATGAAGTTAAGAGCAGAGGATTTTTTCGCATCCTATCTAAATTTTTTTATTAATAATTCTCTAATTCTATTAAATACGATAAATATCACGATGATTAAATTAAATTGTACATTTATTAATATTTCGTGTACCTAACAGTATGCAAACCGTACCACGTTAAAGCCTGAGATATTTCCCCTTAACGATTCCCCCGTTGATAACTTAAAGACTTTATCCCCTGTACAGGAATTTTTACGGCAACAAAAACCTTCATATTTTCTTTATTCTTACCGTGTCAAAATCGCCCCATTCCCCCCTTCGGGCGCTGAAAAAAAGAGATAGCTCGCCAACTCTTTCGCGCGCATCTGAATGGGGATTTTTGTCTCGTTTCAGTGCTATCCGCCATTCGTGTTATGTTTTTCTCGATATCTTCGCGAGGAGTATTTAATGCCCGCTTTTTTAAACCGTCAGCAACAGGGCGGCGGCGTGGATTTATTAATTAATTTATGTTAAGCAGGCGGAGGGAGATTTTTGCTGTAAAGGGGTGCTTAAGAATTCTATCGCCAGTGAAATAAGACGTTATGACACTGTTATTTGCGTATTCATGGATTTTAGGCGATATTTTTCACTTCGTTACATATAAGGGCTGGAGATTTGTAATATTATCTAAATGAGTGGAGAAATATTTCGGCTTTTATTTTCGATTTTACGATCTTTTTACGCTGGAGTAACTTTTTTGTGGACAACTCTTTTTATGATGAAATTAAATGTTAAATGAAAATCTATTGCTGCTTCATGAAGAAATCGATTTTTTAATGAGAGAAATTGTGTTATTTCTGATTTTCTGAAATACCTACTACTATTACAAAAAGCACAAGAGATTTTATCTGAAACTTCGTTTGGTAATGTGTTTACTGCGCTTTACCTTTTTATATATTTTTCTGCAATATACAAAATATTTTCTTTCCCGGGAGTAAATAATAATCAGTCATCAGTCATTTTACGTTGCCTCTTAGTTTTGAAAGATTATTGTAAAGGTTTGTAGATCGTTACATTGTTACTAACTCTTACGAAACATTACGTTAGAAAATATAGATTTTAAATTATTTTACATAAAAAAGGAAGTAAAAACTAAACATATCACAAAAAATCCCGTCAGTAGAAACATATCATCCATATAAAAATATCGAACACATAAACATTTAGGTATTTTAAAGCATCCTTTATAAAGGATATCCCAGAAGGGAGCGGCCCCGTATTCAAAAAGGGAAAAAGATGAAGAAAAAAGTTATAACGTCATATTGTTTCGCAGTGGGGGAGCCCCCTGGGGGAAACCCCGCTAGTGCGAGTAAGATAAGGCGGAACGGCTATAGTTATGGTTAGGTCGCGTCATTGTGCTGTCGTCTTTTAATATCAAAAGGCGTCGCGTCCTTATTCTTTGAGTGTTTACGTTTTTTAACGTTTTTAAGGCTTTCAGTGTTTTGTTTTTGTAGAATTTGTAGAGCTTTTATAAATGATGACGTCACTCGTGTTTAAGTAGTTCGTAATAGCGCGTCTTTATGAGCGTTTCTGGACTATAATAGAATAGATACGCCTTTTTAAATTAACGAAATGCTAACGGTACTAAAGGGGTTGATGTTGCAATGTGACGCGACGATGCGAAGCATAAATGACTCGTTTAAAACTGAACTTTATTTTCTTCACAACAAGTTTCGCATTGAAATGACAGACTTGTCACTCGCAGTATCGGGCAGCTTGTTCCAAATTTGGCTTCTTCAAATTTGAAGACTCATTTACACATCACAACGCCTGGTGGCGCTGCAATGTGACTCTACAATAACAGAATAAACAGGCAACAATTTGGTCAAAACATACTCATTGTTTAATGCCAAAAAGTACACATTTTGTTAACGATAATATTATGCTAGTTAAGTTATACAGGGTGCAATTAAACCTTCCCGCCAAATTTTTTCCAGGGCTTGGGTATCATTAGGAGAGGCCATTTAACCAAAAAAAATTGGGTGTTTTTTTTTTCAATGACATATTTTATCCCATTTAAAATTGGT
This sequence comes from Lysandra bellargus, assembly GCA_905333045.1. NCBI lineage: Eukaryota > Metazoa > Arthropoda > Insecta > Lepidoptera > Lycaenidae > Lysandra > Lysandra bellargus. Next base: position 6,089,053 of record HG995340.1, on the reverse strand, counting down.
AATGGTTACTCGCGGCGCGGGGATTGTGAGCGGGTGCGTGGGATGAGGCGCGCGCGCGGGGACATGTCACGCGTGGCCGACGCATCGTGTCCATTAATTGTAGTGTTTTCTAGGATAGCTTTCGGAAGCTATTTCTCAACATTTTAGTACTGAGTGACTATAAAAGAAAAAATACGTGTATTTTTATTTTTAACGAGGATCAATATATCAAAATTTGGCAGGAAGGTTTAATTGCACCCTGTAGAGACAGTCCTGTTCTAAATCAGGGGTTCCCAAACTTATTTGGTCTACTGCCCACTTTGAGAATGAATTATGTTTTAGCGCCCCGCATTGTTTTAATTTAAATTGCATCCAAATGAAATAAATCACCCCTCAAGCCTCTACACAACGCCCCCATTTTTTTCTAGGTCCCACACCGCCTTAAGACCTTCAACGCGTTATCGCCCACCTTGGGAAATATGTTTAGTTCTAAATGAATATAAGTGCATTATGCGACTGCATAACTGCATATATACACAACTGATGGTACACAAATCCTTAACACCGTTCAAGGAAATGTGTGCTGGTCAACTGTCATTAAACTGACTGTGATTAAATAATTAAATATGTAAAGGAAGACTCACACTAGGTATGTTATCTGACGTGCAGACTCCCTCACTGAGCAGGCGGTCCCTGATCTCCCACGCGAATATCGATGGGCACTCCCGCTTGTACTGGGCGATCTTGCTCACCACCTCTGCCGTCGCCACCCGCGGCTTGGACCCGCCGATCGCACGCGGTCTGATAGACCCGGTCTCGTAGTACCTGTGTCGAAGAGGTGTTAGTTTCTTTTAAAACTGCATGTAGGTACTATCAGAGAAGTTGATCCATAGGCTGAAGGCGGAACTACTAAATATCATATTATCATTGAATTGACATGATCCGACTAGGCGTCGTAGGTTCGTCAACGGCTAGAGATGAATCAAGTTCTCTGATAGTACAATGTGGTAGAATCGGGCTTAATGCTTCGAGGCAATTCTTCCATCACAACCTTAAAAAAGTAAGGTAAATGCAAAATACTAATCTTCTAACAACAATTATTGTCAAAGGTATCAATTAAGAAATAACATTTTAGGGTCTGTTTCATCGCTTCCTGATAAGGCTATCCACCACTTAACTTGACACATAAAGTATGGAGAATCTGTCAAATAAGCCAATCGGGCACCTTATCAGGAAGCGGTGAAACAGGCCCTAAGGGGACAAACACTCTATACTCTATCTATCATCAGATAAGTTGCGGATGGCCTATCGAGCTCTTACCAGTAAGTGGTGAAACAGGCCCTAAATATGTTAATACTTAAAATCACCTTTCGTCTGTAGAGTCGGATATCTGGAAGAAACCGCTGATACACTTGAATACCGCCTATTTGTACAGTTCGTTAAATCGTGCTTAGTGTGATGTGTTAGTTTTAAGTTCGTCTGTCTGTCTGTTATCTCTTCCCGCTCAAACCACTGAACAGATTTTGCTAAAATTTGGTATAAAGACACTTTAAGTCGCGAGAAAAGATATAGTCGCGGAAAAATGTACAGTTTACGGTTTCCTCGCGGTAGACGAAATTTGGCGCAACGAAGTTGCGGGCGTCATCTAGTTATTAAATTAAATTCTCGAGTTCTAGCTTTAGTAAAACAATCATCGCTATCAAAATCGACGTAGCAGACATTATAAAACACTACCAATTTCATGTGACACTACAAAAATAAGTATAATTCCCCGGTAAGAGTCCTCATTTCGTTAAGCCTTAAGCCAGTGGTACTCAACTTTTTTTTTATACCGGCCACAGAATATACGTTTTGGTCTTGGTATCGCGGTCCACAACCAACATTTTTTAGGGTTGAAAAATAGCGTTCTTAGCGATTTTAAACTGGAAAAATTTTACAAGACCTCGACGACGACCACGCACTATTTTGCCTGCCGGCGTCAAAATGGTTTGACATCACGCGGGCCACTGATAAGGTCCCGGCGGGCCGCAGGTTGAGTATAGCTGCCTTAAGCTGTGTCACCGTGTGGTGTCGGGGAAGCGGTGTCGAGTGTCACGGGGGTGTCAGGTTCGATTCGCGACCGTTACCCAGCTGTTTTAGGCTAACTAGGTTTAACGTTACTAATTGGTTTTGGTATATTGGATGTCCTGACCCTAGGTCATGTCCTCAGTAATTGTTATTGATTGAGGATTAATTTTTGTCAAAGATAATATATTATTTACAGGACATGAACAAAATAATTATGGAAATTGTGTAACCGTTTTACCTTTTTTGATAAAAGTTAAATACTTTATAGCCATCGGATAAGTTTCTTTTCACTTTTTAGTAATTTGACAGAAAAAACCAAAGAATAATATTCTAATCAGTACATAAATCAATCGGAAAGTAAACTGCCTTCGTCGTATGATATTCGATTTCACAATTTTTATTAAGGGCAAAAAGGCACCTAATTAAACTAGCTGCAATCTATACTTTGAAATCAATAAACGAAACCTCAATCGCCGTAATAGTGTCGAATTACAACCTTCAAACCCACCTTGACTGCACCACAGAGTTACAATGTCAATATTTCGTAACACCAGCCCCGCATCATAGGACTTTTCGAATCGGACGAGTAGCTATTTCTATTGCGGTTGTAAGAGTATCTGTGCGGTCGCGGGCAGTTAGACGGAGTATTGGTTACTGCATTTTTGGGATACTCGGTGTTGTGTGTCCGAGGGTCATGATGAATGCGGTTGTCAGTTGTCACACTGTCACGAGCGATTTGGCGCGTTAATAAACACGAAATTGACCATGACTTTTGTGTTTCAAACGCATTCAAACGGTCAGTTATGAGTATTGGTTTCGACAATGAGAGTGATGCTTTATGTATGTACTTGGCGCAAATGCTGATCAAAATTTTGGATGCCTACATTCTGCATCAATTAGATGAAGTAATTTATTGGTTTATGAAAATATGTTTAGTCTGTATGCTCAACTTATTATCTTCTTAAGTCTTTTATTCCGGTGGACTTTTATTTCATTGAGAGTCAAAAATTTAGAACTTTAGTTCACGTTATCGGTTGGGACTTGAGAGTGCTGGAATTATTGGTTTTTACTTTGTCAAGAGATATGTTACTTAAGTAAATAGAAACAGCAAAGTTACCACCAGCCTGCCGAGTATCTTGGAGAATGGAGACACAGTACGAACCTGCCGAGTATTTTGGATACGCAGCCGTTGGAGACCTGCAGGATGCGGCTGATGTCGCAGGGCCGCGCGCCGGAGTGGGCCAGCTCCACGATCTTCTGGCGCGTGGAGTCCGGCAGCGGCCGCCCTCCTACAAACACGCCGCCCAGCTGGTTAACACCGCTGTGACCTGTTCACCACAAGCCTGCTTACTCCAATTAATCCAGTCTCGGAACAGGCGCGACACGCCAAGCTTGTGGTATGCCGGTGGTACGCAACCAGCTTAACGTCATCGCTGGTTGCACGAGCATCGCAATCAGTGAGTTAGTTGCGATGCTCGTGCAACTAAGGATGACGTCAAGCTTACAACAAATCAAATCAAGTCAAAAGAACGTTCAAGTATTAAATAATTAAATAATTATTTAAACTTTTGAATCGTCCGCCAGAACTTTTATTTGTCTACTAGAAGATCCTTAGAAGGGTTTATAAACTTTTGTTACTATAATAATTATAAAATATCCTGGCATGACGACATTCTTGTACTATGTAATTTGATATTTTGCATGCCGTAATAATGTTGCGTCCAAGAATATATCATTTGGTAAGTGGTAGCTCAAGCATGATATTGCTTAGAAATATTTTAAAGATGTTCTTTTTGTGATTATTATTAAGTACTTAAGTCTTACCTAGTTATTGGTGGAAATTTTGACATAAATATAACATAGACGAAATCTCTGCCCAATAACTGTAAGTGCCATTAGTGCATTAAAATTACTCATATGAGTGGTTGCGTACCATGGTTTTGAAAGGCTTCTTTATTCAGTGGTGTCACTAGGCAGGGCGTAGAGAATAATGTATTAAAAACCACGGATGTAAATAAAATACGGATGGAGCATTACACTACAAAGAGGTGAAGCATGCAAGGTACGACAATTTCGTCACAATTTCGTTTATTGTACACGTGACCGACACTCACACACGCAACTAGGTACTACAACCCGCTGTTACTATGCTTCACTCGGGATTAGACAAGGTTACGTCCGTATTTTTTTTAAGACCGTGTTAAAAACATAATTAATCAATGTTTCTACAAATCTAATTTACGTACTAGTACACAAATTATAATTTTTAAGGCCTTTGTGGATGACTTATAGTTACAATATTCTCTGACCGAAGAAACCTTCTCTTTAAATACGTCTTGTTGTATTTGGAGCAAGTGATTTTCATGTGGTTGTCCAAGCACATTCATCCTGATCCAGAGGAAAGAACTGGTCATCAACATCAGGAAAAAACCTTATTATGTGGGTTGCCTCACGATGTTTTCCTTCATCGTACGAGCGTCCCAAATTAAGATCTAAAAATTCTCATTAGGTAGTCTGGGATTAGACTTGCACAATCTAATCATAAGTCTAACCACTAGGACAGCATTTCAACTTTTTTTTTAATGAAATAATGGGGCAAACGAGCAAACGGATCACCTGATGGAAAGTAACTTCCGTCGCCCATGGACACTCGCAGCATCAGAAGAACTGCAGGTGCGTTGCCAGCCTTTTAAGAGGGAATAGGGTAAAAGGGGAGGGTAGGGATGGGAAGGGAATAGGGGAGGGTAGGGAAGGCAATAGGGTAGGGGATTGGGCCTCCGGTAAACTCACTCACTCGGCGAAACACAGCGCAAGCGCTGTTTCACGCCGGTTTTCTGTGAGAACGTGGTATTTCTCCGGTCGAGCCGGCCCATTCGTGCCGAAGCATGGTTCTCCCACGTATGTATTACATTCCGCTATCATATCAAATCAAAATGAACATAGTGTTAATCGAACTTGACAGTTGACACTAATTATAATTATTGTGGACAACATTTTGACAGACCGTGTGAATAATATTGGTTATGAATAACTACCCGTAGGGTATGTTCAGCTTTTGACATACAGCCTTGACACAGGACACTTGATTTCCAAGTCCTTGCAAGTGTTTTAAAATTTAGAAGTACCTAAGGTGTACTCGGGGAATCGAGACAGTAGCGGTCGTTGACTCCTTGTCAAAAAACTTGTAATTTTTTTTATAATATAAACCGCGATTGACAATGAAGTGTCAGATGTTCCTAGTAGTAGAGGAGGGGAAGAGGGGATTTTGGGAGTAGCTCGAGCGTGTCAGATTAAGTTATCACGTATTCATACGTGATAACTTGATTACATTTTCTAATTCAAATAAGTAAATGACTAATAGTTCTTGTAACAGACTATTTTATTTCACTGTTACTACAGGTAGTACAAATATATTTTTTTCATTAATTTCTATTATAATAATGCAAGTATATAAGTGCCGAATGTTCGGCATTTTAACCGAAATTCGGCCGAATGACGAAGTTCGGGCCAAGCTGCCGAAGTTCGGTCAAACCGAATGTAAAACGAATTTCGACGAATTTTTCTAATAATTATGAGCAGCGACAGAAATACCAACTTTAAACCTTCATTTCACCTGAATTTCACAAATAAGTGATATTCTATTCTATTCTAAAAGTTGTCATAGTAATTTAATGAAATATAATTCACTGTGGATATTTGAGACCTAGGTACTAAAGCTATTTTATAGACATTACAGATTTTTCTAGTAAGGTATAAATAATGGCGGTCACCATTACCTTTACCTTTGTGGGCGAGGTCGTCCATGCGGTCGAGCAGGTTGGCGTCAGGCGGCCACGGCGAGATGGGCGCCAGCTGCTGCGCCGGCAGCATCGTGTACACCCCGTACTCTTCTATGGTGATTACCTGGGGAAGACAGAGCCTGTAGCCAACACCTTTTCTTTATCGCTTCTTTATAGAATCGCCGATCAAAATTTGACATTAAACGAGTCCAACGTCATGTTAACGAACGCTTATGTCAATGTAAAACTCTGGAACGAACTGTCACCAGCAGTATTTCCGGACCAACATGCAGATCTTCAAGAAGAGAGCGTATTCCCTCTTAAAAGGCCGGCAACGCACCTGCAGCTCTTCTGATGTTACGAGTGTCCATGGGCGACGGTAGTTGCTGACCATCAGGTGACCCGTTTGCCCCCTTGTTTTATATAAAAAAATCTATACATTTTGATCGGCGATTCTGTAAAGAAGCGATAAAGGAAAGGTCTTGGCTAAAGGGGCTGCGTTACATGTGGACTTTGTTGAACTTGTATGTCCACAGTCCAGCCAATGTGTACTGACCAACGTTACGAGGCGTAATGTAACTTATAACACAGCGAGCATTCCTGCAGTCAGTACGGTCCGTAAGACGATGTATTTTTTATATCGTGTTACAAATACTGACTGCATGATCTGCCGTGGTACCTTTAAAGTCCTGGAAGTAGCTTTTCTAACATATCAGATCAAGATATTGAGTATACTAACTCCCAAATCGGTTTCGATGACGGTGGCCGGTTTCATTGAAACCAGGCCAGTTACGCAGGAGTAATTTTATAGTGTCCAAGTGCGCAGTACACAAGAACTGTTCTGTTCTGAACTTTTCAAGAGTGTTCATGAAGAACACTTTCTATTCCTTTACTCGCATAACCTAGTGGGACACTGACATAACTGGCGAGAGCTATCAGACGCAAGACCGACTTTTGCATGCCCATCCCAAGCATAAGGTCATTTTACTCGTCAGACAATTAGGTGATCAACCTGCAGGCTGCATTGCCCTAACCAAACTTGGAAATAGTTTGTTTCCAACGTGGGAATCGAATCCACGACCTCCAAGTTAAGAGCCTCGCGCAGTGACCACGGAGGCATTCTTACACCGTCAACAGGGAAATTATTGACGGTATGAGAAGCTTGCATTTAATCTAATCAATATGATCAGCATTATACTAAGCAATACTTTATTGACTCCGGTCTTATAAGGTTATGCTCGCGATACCTTAATCTGTCGCGGAAATTCTTTGTTAACACAGGGCGTTCCTTGTTTTTAGTTTCGACGAATTCTCCGGACACCCGGTACACACACCGAGGATTTCGTTACTAGAGGAACGCACGCGGGCCCAGAATTCCGCAACTCGTGCCCTAACAACGGCGAAGTAATCGGGAACTCTGGCGTCGGCAAACATCCCCGAAGCACTGCAGTATCTAGGCAGTGTCATGAGAATCCGGTATGCGTTATTATACTGAACCCTGATGCTACTTCTTACAGATTTAGAGCAGTTGGCCCAAAGCTGACACGTATAAAAGCATTGACAGTATGCCCTAAACAGTGTCAGCCTTGCCTCAACGCTGCAACGTGCAAAACGGCGCGCGAGCATGTTACACCGAACGGCCATTGCCCGTCTTTCACGAACAATGTCTTCATTGTCAGACATATTCTCGGTCAGAACGTGTCCCAGGTACCGGAAACGCTCGACTCGCTGCACTACTTCTCCACCTAAATAAACCGGCGGGAGCCTCTCCGGACCCTTGTCAGCCCTAAAAACCATCATCTGCGTCTTAGCGACATTGTATTTGAGACCATGGCTTCTAGCATAGGTCTCACAAATGCCGAGAAGACGTCTTAAGCCCCTGATTGAAGGGCTCAGAAGCACCATATCGTCAGCATAGCTCAAATTATTAATGCATGTCGTACCTATGTGGCAACCCACACGGGTGCCTCTGAGCTCCTCAATCAGAGCATTGACGTACAGGCTAAACAGGTCCGGCGAGGTTAACCCGCCTTGGCGCACCCCACACTCTAATCTAAAATCATTAGAGGTTGTGTCGCCCCATTTTACAAAATTCGTTTGGTTTTCGTACCAGTATCTCAACAGATTCACTGTTTGGTCAGGTATTTTGTACGACCTTTTTCAAAGTAAATTATAATTTACCAGGTCAAAAGCACGGCTAAGATCTAAGAAGCATGCGTATACGGATGTTTTTCTTTTTGTGTAATACTGAACCGTTGATTTGAGCGCAAATATAGCCGAATCTGTTGAGAGACCGGGACGAAAGCCAAACTGTGCATCATCAATCCTTATATTATTCTTTACGCTAGGGTAGATTAGTGTTTCAAAAACTTTTCCTATAATGGTTCCTAAAGAGATCGGTCTATAATTTTTCGGATTTGAGAGATCGCCAGTTCTATTCTTAGGTACGGGAACCACCATTGTTCTCATTAGGTTTTTCGGCAAATAACCTATGTTGGCGCAGATTGTAAAGAGATCTGCCAACATAGGCATCACAAATTCTTTCGCGTGTAAAATATGCTCTAAACTAAGTCCATCGAAACCAGGCGCTTTGCCCTTCTTCATTTTAAGAATAACTTCTAATATCTCTTTAGGAGAGAAGTTTTACAAGTTATACATTAACATTTCAGTAAATAAAGAGTAAAAACTACCTTTCAAGATTCGTCAAAAGGATAATAAAGATATTGTGTTTCAAACATTGGAATTTAGTAACAGTTAAACACAACATACCTACTATTCAGTTAAAATTATCTTTGCTATAGTATAATTTATGTTTTAAATCTATACTTATTCTAAAACAAAGTCGCTTTTTTTCCCTCATGTCCCTTTGTTCCCTTTAATCTTTAAAACTAGGCAACGGATTTTGATGATTCTTTCAGTGTTAGATAGCCCATTTATCGAGGAAGGTTATAGGTTATATTTTATCACGCTAAGACTAATAGGAGCGAAGAAATAGAGGAAAATGTGGAAAAAACGGGGAAAATTATTTGAAAGGGCTAACTTGAACGCGCTAACCTCAGGAACTACTGGTCCGATTTGAAAAATTCTTTCAGTGTTAGATAGCCCATTTATTTAGGAAGGCTATAGGCTATATTTTATCACGCTAAGAATAATATGAGAATGTGAAAAAACTAGGAAAATTATTTGAAAGGGCTTATCTCGCGAACTACTGTAGCAATTTTTATGTTATTTGGCACAGATAGGTAAGAAGTAGACCACGTGAAGGATTATAGGCTATCGATTAATTTTAATCATTTTTTCAGTGGTATTTCATACCCGTGCCACGCCGGGGCGGGTCGCTAGTAATTTAATATTTTTATGTAATTCCATCTAAACATATGAGTTCACCACATCATAAAAACTGCGTAGTTATCGAATTAAATAATTATTATGATAAACGACAGTAGGACCAACTTTGAAAGTAAAGTTGTCATAGTTTAGTAATAATATGATTCATTTTTTGTGGATATTTGAGTATTGCTAAAGGTATTTATAGCCATTACAATCAATTCATCGCCAAATGCTCAGAGTAAGCAATTATTTTTTTAAGTTGCCTGACGAATAAACTGCACTCTATGTTTTATACAAGCAATTTTTCACTCCAATTTGGTACCATGTTCACAAAAGTGGTGACCTGATGATGGGATCCAGGAGTAATCGAGGAGACTCCTCGAAATTTATATGGAAACATATAGTGATTTTGGTTTTATGTGAAGTGTACTAAGAATATGCTACCAAAAAGTCAAATATTGGGTCAAGGTATACCATGGTTTCGAAGATGCTGAGAGAACTCCTGACTCTTTATAGATACACGTTTGGGAGTTTCGGCGTTGTTTTAAGAACAGAAAGCATATGCTACCATGCAATTCAAATTCATCATCATCATCATCGTCATCATCATCATTACCACGTCGTGTTAAGGTCACCAATGTCTCATGGCACAAAATAGATAATAGTACAAGGCATAGGTATGGATACAATAATAATAATTATATACTTATCAACACCAATTATAGGCTGTTTAATATACACGGCGGTCGGCGCCGCAGAGGCAACGGCGTAGCCGCGCGCCGCGCGGCGCGAGCGTAAACATCGTATTTAAGTTCTAACCGGAAAGTCAGGGCATGCGGCATGCCGCGCTGCGAGCATTTTTCAGCACATGTTCACTTAGATTTTTTTAAATGTATTGTTAAAATGTATCTATCTACCTGATATTTGGGCCTTGGGGTATGCCGTATGACTCTTAACAGTCTTAATAAATTGTAATAAGATACGTAGAATATACGCAGTACCACCGACGACCACTTATAAATTCGCGGACTATGACGGAGGTCAACTTAATAACAATTATACGAGATCAATAATTACCACTCAATATTATGATTTATGTTGTCAATTCAATGCTCACTGCTCACACCAAGCGGCAAGCTCACTGTTGAGTTGTCAGTTGCTTACAAACTGTCAACAACACGACAGAAATCTGTTACAAGTTACATCTACCTATATAAAACTTCTACGTACAAGCGATAGCGCGACACAGGAGTGCCTCAGTGACATCTAGTGAAGTCATTATAAAACTATTTTTTTATACAATTTGAATTGGCACTAACAGTTTACCTACTAGGTAACTAAAAAGAGTGAAATTATTATTTTTAACAAAAAATTAAAACCGACTTCCAAGGTAAAAACAATATTAATAGCATCCTTATAATATGAACTAAAAAGTATTAAATAATTTTTCCTATCTAATATGTAGTGCCTTTTCCTGAATTCGGCTAAACCTCAACTACACACACCGGCATATTTAGCGGAACATAAAAAAAAGGTTTGATATAAGTATCATATAAGGTTGCTGGCTGGTTAAAAAATAAAAATAATTTCAAATTAGGAAAACAATTGAACATCACATTTTATGCAATTGTTTTAATTTTATTCGAATATACCTTATGTAGAGCGAACTTCGAGTATTTCTCCCTTCTGAATTTTATTTACATTTTTCATTCAAATATTGTTTTTTTTGTAAAAAAATAATAATCTTGTATCTTTTTGGAGTTGAGGACTGAATTATGCCTGACTTAGCCCCAACGGAGATTGCCAGGGCACTCGAAATGCGAAGATTTGGTCTAACATACAGATTAATAGCCAGACATCTTCGTCGATCGATTTCAACGGTCCATCGCAGTGTTAAACGATTCAGGGAGACTGGCACGTATGTGAGAAGAGCAGGACAAGGCAGAAAAAGACGCACTTCGAGTAGGGATGATCGTTTCATTCGGCTTCGTGTACGTAGGAACCCCCGTTTGACGGCCGTCCAAGCCCGACATAAGTTAGAAGCAGTGCGGGGAGTAACCGTAAGTGAGCGTACGGTACGAAGAAGGTTAGAAGAATCTGATTTGGGTTCATTTGTGCCCGCCAAGGTTCCAAGGCTCGAGGTAAATCATCGTAGAAACAGGTTAACTTTTGCTCAGGAACATCGACTTTGGAATGCGGACCAATGGAGTAAGGTATTGTTTAGTGATGAGTGCAGAATTCTCTTAAATCAAATTGACGGCAGGCAAAGAATATACAGACGCAAAGCAGAACGTTACATTCAGACAAATTTTGAAACTACAGTTGCATACGGTGGTGGATCAATAATGGTTTGGGCGGGCATTTGTTTGAGAGCTCGCACAGAATTGGTAGTGATTGACAGAGGGAGTCTGACTGCGGACCGCTATATCAGAGAAGTTTTAGAAGAAAATGTCGTACCGTTTGCCCCATATATCGGTGACGATTTTGTTTTAATGCAGGATAATGCTCGGCCGCATACCGCTCGGGCAACACAAGCTTATCTTAATGATATGAATATCACTGTTATGGAGTGGCCGGCGAGATCACCGGATATGAACCCAATAGAGCACGTTTGGGCCTTGCTGAAAAGAAAAGTTAAGTCAAGAATTCCAGCTCCTGCCAACGTGGGTGAACTGCGAATCGCCGTAGTTGAGGAATGGCGGAGACTATCCCAGGAGACCATCGATAACATAATTCTCAGTATGCCTAGACGGTTAGAAACTTTAATAAGAGTACGTGGAGGAAATACGCGATATTAATCACCATTTTTTTTAATTTAATTAATTGTTATTTTAATAATAATTTTCACTTTTTCCGGTTACATGAAAAGTTCAAAAATGTACCATTTTTCACAAATAGCCTTTACTCGCAAATTTTGTTCATAATGTGATCAAATTTTAAGTAAAACAAATGAAATTTTAAATAACAAAAGAAGTGTAGTAAGTAGATTTTAAAATTAAACCATATTTTTTAAATTATGGACCTTTTTTTTGTGTTCCGCTAAATATGCCGGTGTGTATATTTTTGTACTCAATCTTCATAATTTTGAAGTCGATGCCAGAAACCTGTCAAAAAAATAAAGATTCAGCTATATCTGGTATATATAATGTGGAAAAAACGGGGAAAATTATTTGAAAGGACTATCTTGAACGCGCTAATCTCAGGAACTACTCGTCCGATTTCAAAAATTATTTCAGTGTTAGATAACCCATTTATTGAGGAAGGTTATAGGCTATATTTTATCACGCTAAGACTAATAGGAGAATGTGGAAAAAACAGGGGAAATCATTTGAAAGAGCTTATCTCGCGAACTACTAGAGCAATTTTTATGTTATACAGATAAGAAGTTGACCACGTGAAGGATTTTAATCATTTTTTCAGTGGCTATATATTTTACACCCGTGCGAAGCCGGGGCGGGTCGCTAGTTTACAATACAATATAAACGTAAATGTAAGATTATTTAATTTGTTGCACTTATCAACTTTACTTATCTATGCCGAATTTTGCATTACTTCGGCGTTCTTTACGAAAATGTTTGCTTATTTTATTATAGTACGTGATATCAAATGCCATTTCCTTTTTAGGGTTCCGTACCCAATGGGTAAAAACGGGACCCCAACATATACTTTGCTGTCTGTCCGTTCGTCAGTCCGTCTCCTTATGACTGATGAAATTATCACAAATTAAGAATTGCTGCCGTTATAATAACGAACACTACAAAATTTAAATTAAATTAACATTCAAGGGAGGCTCCCACACAACAAGTGTTTTTTGTCTGGTTTCTTTTTCTCGATAATGGTAACAGGTACTTGAGGTATTAATAAAATACTCAATTATAATTGAACACTAATAATATATTAATAATTAATAAAATTACTTAATAGAAATTAATATTTAAGGGAGCTCTAATACAAAAGACACAATTTTTCGCCTATTTTTAGGGTTCCGTAGTCAACAAGGAACCCTTATAGTTTCGGTCTGTCCGTCCGTCCGTCTGTCTGTCTGTCTGTCCGCGGTTTTACTCAGAGACTATAGGACCTACAAAGCTGTAATTTGGCATGAATACATATATTAATGATGGCAACAAAATGGTACAAGAAATCGTAATTTTTTTTTATGGTACCGCCCCAACACATCAAGCGGGGATGAATATTTTTTTTCGCGCCCACCCCATCGTATATGGTGTCGTTGAATAGGTTTTTTAAAAATATTGCGAGTATTCATAGATCATTTTCCAATTTAGGGATCCGTTTGTGAAATATTAAGTTTTAAAGTGGAAAAAATCGTTAGAGTCCAGTGTCCCCCCCTTCTACCAGCTAAACGGTTGATTCTGGAAATGTGAAAAAATTCACGGCAGTAGAAAATATGGTGAATTTAAAAGGAAAACTATCACGGCTAAGAAGACTTCATAAGTTATTGAGTAATAGTCGAATAACTAAAAAAAAATTATTCGGCGAAGTATAAAGGAACTTTTCGTTCAAATTCCTTTGAAAGTAACTGAGATGATGCTGTTAGTAGTGTAAAATATGCTATAAATGTACGTTCAGTGACCATAAAAAATTGTCAAAAACTAGCGGTACTATAACGGAACCCTATATTGCGCGTGGCACAACACGCAGTTGGCCGGTTTTATTGCTCCTTATCAAAAATAGCAGCACTAAAACAATTAAAATGTGCATAAAATATTTAATTGTATTTGTACTAATTTAATAATTAATAATAAAATCAAAATAAAATAAAAATTTAGGGGGGGACTGGGACTGGGATGGGACCCCCCCCCCCATACAAAAAGCGCAAATTTTTGTCTATCTTTGCCTTATAATGGTACGGAACCCTTATGAGCGAGTCTGACTCGTACTTGGCCATTTTTGTTCTATAATGGTACGGAATCCTTCGTGCGCGAGTCCGAATCGCACTTGGCTGATTTTATTAACTTTATCGTCGCTATAGGTTTTAGATACCAGTCTCTTTATAAATCACTTCGTGGCCCGTGGCTTTAAGTTCTAACTAATTGTAATTAATTTACAATTATTAGAACTAAAAGTCACGGTATCGTGTCGTGACTCGTGGTTAACTGGATATAAGTTGAATACAATATAGAGGATATTAAAAAAGTTATATGTTTAGTAGGATTATATTAAGATTGAGAACAACGTAATATCGATTAATTATACATCATTAAAGCTATTGTTGACGAAGATGTAGATGAAGTTTTCGGCCATTCTCCGGAGAGCAAAATTTATGTGTCCCGGACTTGTATACTCTGTAATATTATCTTATTTAAGTATATAATATTTTTAAACGGTAGATAGAATCAGTATCTAGCTACAAACTTAAACACAGGCTTCTAATTTAAGTAATTCAGTCTAAATTATTTATCCAATTGGTTATCGCATTGCAAAATATCGACTCAATAGGCCCAGCCTATAAATAGTTTTCATGAAATAATCGATTGTCCGATCAAAAGTTCTAATTACCGTAACACATGCTGTTTTCGGATGCCCAAAACAGCATGTGTTACGGTCAATATCTGGATATATATCAGGATTTGGCACATAACGAGTGCATGGGTCGCTTCTTCTTAGTGTGTGCCACGGCCCATCAGCGGTCCCACGTCGTTAATGTTAGTGTGCGGCCGATAAATCACGTTAGTATCTAATTACCGTAGCTTTGGTTACAAACTTGTCTAATTACAGTAATCTTTAGTTTTATATTATGTTTAAATTAGATGTTTATTATGTATATTATATTTATGTTACATAATTTGGCCTACGTACGTTGCCATAAGCTATTTTTTGTCAATTGTGTCGTTGTATCGTTACGTAAAACACTACATTTGTCTAATTACCGTACCCATATTTTTTTAAGTCTCATTATCTAAAAACTTTTATTAACTGTTCCATCCCACATTTATTATTGTGTTCGTATCTTTAATTTCTTTAATATTTCAATGTGTCAAAGTCAAATCGACGAAGAAAAAAAAAATGTGACGGTAATTAGGAAAATAATGCCAAACCGGAGAATGGCCGTTTTAACTTTTTAGGGTTCCGTAGTCAACAAGGAACCCTCATAGTTTCGGTCTGTCCGCCCGTCCGTCTGTCTGTCCGTCTGTCTGTCTGTCCGTCTATCTGTCCGCGGTTTTTCTCAGTGACTATAAGGCCTACAAAGCCATATAATTCGGCATGAATGTACATCTTAATGACGCCGACAAAATGGTTTATAAAATCTTTAAAAAATATTTTTTTATGGTATCTCCCATACACATAAAGCGGGGGTGATTTATTTTATCTGTCTACCTCACCGTGTGGTGTGTGTGGGGTGTCATTGGATAGGTCTTAAAAAATATTATGAGTAGGTATTCAAACGCCATTTTCCGATTAAAGGATCCATTTTATGAAATATGAAGTCCTAAAGTGGAAAAAAATCGTTAAAGTCTAGTGTCTCCCCCTTCTACCAGCTAAACAGTTGGTTTTGGAAATGTGGGAAAATTCACGGGGGTAGGAAATATACTTAATTTAAAAAGAAAACTATCACGACTGAGAAGACTTTATAAGTTATTGAGTAATAGTCGATCAACTAAAAAAAATGTATTCGGCGAAGTATTTAAAAGGAACCTTTCCTTCAAATTCCTTTAAACGTAACTGAGATGATGTTGTTAGTAGTGTAAAACACGTTATAAAATATGTATATTCATTGACCATGCAAAAATTGTCAAAAACTAGGGTATTACGGATCCCTATATTTCACGTAGCCCGACACGCACTTGGCCTGTTTTTTCTCATTGTTTATTGCACAAAAAATAAAAATAAACAGAATAAGTAACTCACACATTGACATATTTATTACTAACACAAGTCTAGAAAACTGAAATTTAATTAAAAGTCCAACGGAGCGGTCATGCGTTGTTTTAATCGTGATAGAGTTGTCGAGAAATGAGCGTTTCTCTGAAATGTGCAGTTTTACTTCTTATGAGTTTCACTCTGGATTCCCTGAAGGCTAGTGACTTGGACGATGTTATTTCTGAATTGTATGAACACTACAAAGACGCTGTGGCTGATGGTAATTTTTATTTTACCGTCCTTTCTTTCTGTATTCATAAAAAAACAGCCAAGTGCAAGTCGGACTCGCCCATGAAGGGTTCCGTACCGTTATAGAGTAGAAGCCGCCTTATTTAATTTATATTTTCGTTTTTAGTATAATTGTTGTAGCGGCAACAGATATTACATAATCTGTGAAAATTTCATAAGTCTAGCTATAGAGGTTCTTGAGATACAGCCTGGAGACCTACAGACAGACAGACGGACAGACCCGTTTTTACCCTTTGGGTACGGAACCCTAAAAATGAGTTTTTTTGTATGGAAGCCCCCTTTAATTTATTTTATTTTATTTAAATTTTATAATTAATTATTAAATTATTAATACAACTGAGTATTTTGTGAACATTTCAAGTACGCACTTATTTCCATTATTTAATTGATATCAAGCCCCCCTTAAATATTTAATTTATTTTGTTTTTAGTATTTATTGTTATAGCGGCAACAGCTGATATTGCATAATGTGTGAAAATTTTAGAAGTCTAGCTATTGGTAGCATTCTTGAGATCTAGCCTTGAGACAGGCGAACAGACAGACATTGAAGTCTTAGTAATAGGGTACCATTTTTACCCTTTGGGTACGGAATCCTAAAATAATGAAATAAATTAATATTTATTTCTTGTGTATGAAAGTAAATAAGTACCTAATAACATTAAAATTTAGGTACCTACAAGTTGATAAAAATACGATAGTTGAAGATAACATCGTAAAAAAATTACTGAATGAATTGAATTGAGAACGTGACTTTTTTAAAATGTTGTATATTTATCGAGTTATTAAGATAAAAGTAACTTGGCGATGAATCCGCGTCGTCCTTTTTCATCTGGCATATGAAAGGCGTGCGTGAGTGTGAAGAGAGAAGGACGATGTTTGATTTTTTGCGTTAGTCGCCTTCTTAAAAACAATAGTCGCACTTGAACGTTTATTCTTCTCTTCTAATATATAAAATTCTCATGTCACGGTGTGCGTAATTGAACTCCTCTGAAACGGCTCGACCGATTTTCGTGAATCATAGCGAGCATATCGGCTAGGGTGAGAATCGGACAACATCTACTTTTTATATTGATAAGTGCATTTGTTGAATAAATAATAGTAAATTATTACAACCTGAGACTGACGGCGACCATTGTTTGTGCGACGGGATAGCGATCGACGTTGCCATGGTGACATACTTTATTTAGTCACTTCAATAAAATAATATGGCAAATATATTATAATGGCAAAGCAACGTTTGCCGGGACAGCTAGTATGATACTCTACTAATACTCATTAAGCAATCCATTTCAGAAAACTACACTTTTTCACGTCGAGTGTTTAAAAGAAACAAACAGTATGAGCTTCATGTTCAGAAGTTAAAAGAAGTGAACGGATTAAAATACCATAATCTAGTATTAAGAGAACAGCTTAGAAATGATCCTAACGAATATATCTACATAAGCAATCCTCTCGAATCGAAAATGCCTAAAGCGTTTCTAACTATAGAAGAATTTAAACAGGAGTTGACGAATAGAATAGTACGTCAGAGATTAACAACAACTTTAAGAACCACATTGTCTACGATGCCGAAAGTAAAAATCAATCGAAAGAAACGTACACAGTTACCTCGATATACAAAGAACAGAACAAGCAGTCCAATTAAAATTAAATCGACGATCAGTGGCACGCCTGTCGAAGTAAACAAATATAATAATAAAACAAAATTGAAAAATAACAGATTTTATCCAACAAATAACGCTAATAAAAGAAATGAAATTATATCCAGAGTCAGCACAAGTATGTTTGAAAAGACCCTAAAAGCTTTAACGTATTCAAATAAGTTAACAAAAATTAGTATGAAAACAAAATATACACTAAGAAGAAAAACAACTATTCAAAGTATGACTCCAAACAATATAACGATTAAAAGGCAAACACCAGCAACAAAATTTAGACATTATAAAAACGCCATCATGAGAAAGCTAACAAGTTCGACTAGAACACCAATATTAAAGTCTATTTTCACAAATAAAACTACAGTTAAGTTAATTACAACAAATCTACCTAAAGAGAAATCAACATTCAAAGACTCTGATACAACTACACGTGTTACGCTAAAAAATAATGATACAACCAAAGAAAAGTTATCAACAAGAACTTCTATAAGTGCGACTACAGAAGATGCCTCAACTGTCATACATGTAATATCTACAAATGATTTAACGACAGAAACAGTAGCTACGTCTAAAGAAATATCAAGAAAAGATGTAATTTTTAACAACACAACTACAGAAGAAACGAATACTTTGCATTTAACATCAAAACGAGATATTTCCACGACAGATAAGTTTACCACCGCCACATATATATCATTAAAAGGCCTAAAATCTGAAGATACAAGCACAAGACCTGAATCAATGTTACTACCAACAGAAGATCTAAAGAGAGCTTCGAGTTCGAAAACTCATAATGAAAATTTTAAAAGAGAAACCATTTTTGAAGACTCAAATACAGAAAAGGTTACAACCACCTGTAATAATATAACAACAACAAAAGAATTTAATAACAATTTAGGCAACAAAAT
Organism: Lysandra bellargus; assembly: GCA_905333045.1. Classification (NCBI taxonomy): domain Eukaryota; kingdom Metazoa; phylum Arthropoda; class Insecta; order Lepidoptera; family Lycaenidae; genus Lysandra; species Lysandra bellargus. The sequence continues at coordinate 6,070,204 of HG995340.1, read as the reverse complement.
TTTGTTAACACCACAAGAAATATCCCGAAATGATTCCAACTTAGACAATATTTTCGAAATTTTGTCGGTGCCAAAAGAAATGTTTGGAAAAGAATCAATTTTTGAGAATTATACAACTGTAAACAAGTGGACAACTCCCGAATCGTCTACAAAAAATCTGAAGTCCTTGCTTCGCCTAGCAGATGCAATGATGAAAAGCTATAAGCCTGCAAAAAGAACACCGAGACGAAAGAAAAAAGTTCGACTCATTGAAACAACCATAAATACGACCAAATATAAGCGTTTAGAAGTAAGTATTAATTCAAACCATAACATTTATATATTTCAAACCGTAACATTTATTTTAAGAGCCTTCGAACTTTACAAAGTAGGTAGTTAATTATTTTATTTATTTTAAGTATTTTATTTTATTCAGAATACTTACAGCTTGCCAAAAATTTCAATAAGGATACAAATTATAGAAACATAAACCCAATTAAAAAATGTTCTCATATAAGAAATATAAAAATAATTCATTTATTTATTTGCATAGGTACTGCTTACTTCCATTGATGATTATGTTAAAGACAGGTACCTATTTGGCAGAATTTCTTAAATAGTTCGATGTTTTTTTTTCCTGTAATGAGTTCCTACTCGGATAGGTGCGGATTAAAGATATTCATATCTAAATTAATTTAAAATTAATCGTTAACTTACATGATATAACTGGAGTATCTTACAAGTTTTGGCTTCTAAGTGTAGAGTAGTTAATGTTATGTACCTACTGTAATAACAAACCTATTTGTTTCAGCGTCCACTGGTTTTTATGGGAGGCTATGGACAACCGATGAATGCCAACGATGTTAACGTGATTGAATTTAAATAATAATAAATATCAACTTCCTTACCTTATGTTACCGTAACAAACAAAATCCAAGTTATTGCGAGCGCAATAACTCGAGCAATCTTCAACTGCTCGTTAACATCACTTTAACAGTAGGTTCACATAAAAAGCGGCTTCGCCTTAAATTTTAACTTGGAATACGTAAAATATTCCCGCCAAACTAAATGTCAAACTGTCAAACGCGCGAACATTGTGCCTCTGCTTCAGAATAAAGGCACCACTTCACTGATTACAAAACACAATCTCACGTGGAAATGTGACTGTAGTGCTCGCTTATACCTTTATGGATGTGAAGGGCTGTCGCCGAGACGGCTCTATCGGCCGCGGTAGGAGGGAGAGGGACGGCTATACGTCGTCCCGACCCCCGTTGTAAGCCGCTTACTGCATTAGAACTGCTCATTTGCGCAAAAGAGATGTGTAGCTTTCGTCCGTGCTCTTGTTTTAACATGTGCGCCGCCCATTTCTCTTTATTCCGCGGTGGTGGGGCGAAGTTAGACAGTTTTAAATTAACTGTTGTAATAAAATTATATTTCGTAGGAGTTGTCTCTGAAAATGACATGTATTTGATTAAATAAATTAATAAAGCGAGGTAACTAGAGGTACATTATTAAACCATAATGAATGAATACGCTCAAGGATTATATTAAATTTCGTAACCATTTCCAAACAATAATGAATAATTAAGAGTCGTTTATCTAATTTCATTAAAACATTTATTTGTATTTGATACATTAGATAAAATTTGAAGTTATTAATTATTATTTATTAGTCATTATTGGTCTAAAACATAGTCGATTACGGAATTTATAGGTCCATGTGACAGATAAAAAAGTGGGTAGAGTTTTAAACGCAGTAAAAGTAAAACTTCGTTTGAAACTCTAATCATTTTTATTTGAAAATGAGACAAACAACAAATAAATAGTTATAAATTTTTTTGCGAAAACTAGTAGTTGTCACTTTTAACAAAAAAAAGTGCAAATTTAACTCTTGAAAAATTAATTAAGTTTGTAACGTTAACGAGAACTCTACATTTTCATAGCGTTCACATTTTAAGCTCTATCGCGGTAGACTATATGTATTAGTTTTGGTTGCACTCGAGTTCTGTCAACATTTGCGGTTACGTTTCGGCCTGTCGCCCCCGCAAACTGATAGTAGAATTATCTTTGACCAATAGTGCCGTTGCGCGGCCATTTTCAGCCAATCGAGTGCTCGGAATTCGTATCGCGTTCTTTTTGACGTTTTTCTATTGTTTTTTTTTTTATTAATTGCACTGGTTTCGTTGGGGTGGGCTATTTTGGTTTACGTTTAAACGAGCATGATCGTTCTCTATTTGTAATTATGAATTTCAGCACTTATGAAGCGTTTTAGAGTAATAGAGCCGTCGTTTTATTTGAACGTTAGAATGCTTTATCATTTATTTTTAAGATGTTAACGAACATAAATACTTTGTGAATTTTGCTTTTCTTATGCTCATAACTCAGCCATGTATTAACTCTACTGAATATACCTTTTGAAATATTTGGCTATTTAATATCTTATTGAGTTTGATTATTATATAATGCTTTCAAGTTTACCGTGATAGAGACGAACTACGATAACATGGTGCGCCCCTCCAAATTACTGTTTCAATGTGTGTAGTCACATCCTTATGAAAGAATTTGTATGTAGTAAGTATTCAACCAATCACAGTGGATGTAATATTTCTGTTAATGTTACTTATTACCAAGATTTGTTGGTCAACTAATCATAACTAGCCTACCGCGCAAGACAACGCACTTTAAACGTTTTGAATTTTGGAGGGGCGCGCCATGTTATCGTAGTTGATCTCTAGTAGCTAACTGCCGCAATCAAAGACAAATATTAATTACTTAAATGGACATATTTTGATAAGCCCCATACATATCTATCATAGTCTTCATTAAATTATAGTTAATTCAGCGTTAAGGGTGCGTTTCCACTGAAGCGAAGCGGAGCGGAGTTTAGCGGTGCCCGAATTGACCACTGCTAAGTTCCGCTCCGCTTCAGTGGAAACGCAGCCTAAATGTCTCTGAGTGCGGCGGATAGTCTAATAGTTAGGTAGAGAGCTATTTTAAACATCTGCAATATCTACTCATGATCAATGATGTCATCAGTTTAAGGGCAAATAAATATATGATAAAAATAAATTATCGGCGTATAACATAAGAAACTTCTACGGAGCCTTTACCAAAAAGTTGGGAAACTATTCTTTCTCATAACAGGTATTACTAAAATAATTTAAAATGTAGGTAATACATATTAAAGACCACAGACATAGATCAAGATAGATACCGCATGTGTATGTACTTCGCGTGCCATATCACGTTCCCAAGCGACGAGCAATGCTCGTCTTTCGAATGTCTGTTATTTAGTCTGCCATAGAAATCGGACGTCAATTTAAATTTTAAAAATACCAAAATGCCTAACTGTGCCGTATTGAGCTGTAGAAATCGGAATAGAAACGTTGGCCTAGATAATGTACACGTTTTTATCATCGGTACGTCACAATAGCCAAAAACTGCCACGTTCTTTTTCATACAAATGGAGGGACGTGCGGTATATCTATCTTGATCCATGTATGTGTTAAAGACCTACTTAGTTTAGAGCGTGGCTCTTGACTCGGAGGTCATGGCCCGTGGGATTCGATTTCCGCGTTGGAAACATGTCATTTACAAGTTTGGTTAGGACAATGCAGGCTGATCACCTGCTTGTCTGTCAACAAGTAAGATGATCCATGCGTAAGATGGTCATGTAAAGTCAGTCCTGCGCCTGATCTCTCGCCAGTCCTGTTGGTCGTCCATCCCACTAGGATCTGGGTTATGAGAGTAAAGGAATAGAGAGTGCTCTTGTTTATTACGCACACACCTGGGCACTATAAAATTACTCCTGTGTACCTGGCCTGGTCTCAATGAAACCGACCACCGTTACCAGAACCGGTGTGGGAGTTATTATTTTACTCAGTGATCAGATAGTTGTGACCTTAAACTGAATGTTCAGTGCATGTTGACTCAGCCGCTGCACTTCCTACAAGCCTGCATGCTAATGTGCTTTTAATACTCATGATTATACACGATATGAGGTACAGTCACTAACAGTATTAATTTGCTTATTCTCGACCTTATTGCTTTGATCATGAGATCCAAAGTGGGTATGCTGGGGTTTTCGGTGACCGTGCCTAGATGTAAGATAGTATAATAATGCGAAAAGTTAGTGAACAATTGAATAGACTATGCCTGAGAATTTACAAGCTTATTTTTTTGTGAATACCTATTATAAAAACCGTTGAAATATTGATTTCAACGCAAAAAAAACATTGGGACTATAGTGAAAATAATTTAAGGTGGTACCAGCGGTCATTAACCTATCTTGTCTAGGAGCTAGGTATGCGAAAAATGCTTGCATTGTGTACTGTTTACTTATGAAAAGAAATGAACTCTTATAAAGACACAGATTATCGTAAATTCACTGGAAAACTTCTTGGTAACTCTTAGTATGATAATCTCCATTAAAATTTGTGACTTCGAAGTGATATACTGTATGAAAATATACGTTTTAGTCTCAATTAGGACTTTGACAAATTAATTAAAACACCCATTTTTGATTACAATTCTGAATTCTTGGTGTGATTCTTTTGAGTGCGGCCCGTATGTAAGTTTTCTAACAACTTCCTTTACGAACTTAGGAAAATAACGTCGTTACCTACTAACTTTTACTGTAACTGGCAGAAAGTTACGCTGAAAACTGTTAACGTTGTTACTAATTTTGTATGGAGATATCCAAAGGCCCGTAAAACTATATTTATTCTTACTTCAGTGACATGCACATTTTACAACAGACAATGTTTTATAATGTTCGACAACTTCTGTGTGGTTTTCCGCTTGGTACAAACAACTGCGGTTAACCTTACTTACCCCGTTGGTTAAACTTGATGTAGATATTATACTTTTTCCATGCAGCTACTTTTGCTTGTTTGGCAAATAAAGATTTCTGTCATTTCCATCGAAATTGTTAAATAATTTCCTTCTCCTTACACCATACGGATGTTTTAAATAACATATATCCTATAGGTAACATATTTAAAGGGTTTTGAAATGTGTACTGCATTGTGGTTTTTCAATTTTTATGAGTTACGTTATACATTATTAAATTCGTTGTTACTACAACGCGACGGCTAGTGGCTAGTTATACTACGAAATAAGTGTGAATAGCAAAATACCCAAGGGATAATTAGGATCTAGAAACTCGACAATAATATGCCTGTTATAGATAATATCTTACCTGTATTAATTACTTTCAAAATTTAGATTTTTTAAGCAAATGATTCAACATTATGGACCAAGAACCTGCGATGGCCAGAACTTCGTTCGTTTCGTTAAGCTGAAAGTTTACCTATTTGTGGCCTTTACAGTAGAGGTAAGAACGAGTAGAAACTATGGAGTTTCGGTCGCGGTTAATTTAGGAGGTCTACCTATCCAAATGTCCGGCACTAGAAGATGAGATTCCTCCACTTACCGCGAAGAATATAAGCTACTGCTAATATAAGCTGTCCCGGTGAACTTCGTGTCACAGGTCACTTTAAAACCTTCCCTGGACTTGTAGGAATATTTTAAGACTAAAATCAGCCCAATCCGTTCAGTCGTTTTCGAGTTTCAGCGCGACTAACACATTTGAAAATCCATTTTTATATATAAGAAGATAATACTAGCTGTCCCGGTAAACTTCGTGTCACTTTAAAACCTTCCCTGGACTTCTACGATTATTTTAAGACTAAAATGAGTCCAATCAGTTCAGCCGTTCTCGAGTTTTAGCGCGACTAACACATTTGAAAGTCTATTTTTTTAAATAAGATAAGACTAGCTGTCCCGGTAAACTTCGTGTCACTTTAAAACCTTCCCTGGACTTCTACGAATATTTTAAGACTAAAATCGGCCCAATCCGTTCAGCCGTTTTCGAGTTTTAGCGCTACTAACACATTTGAAAATCCATTTTTATATATAAGACTAGCTGTCCCGGTGACCTTCGTGTCACTTTAAAACCTTCCCTGGACTTCTACGAATATTTTAAGACTAAAATCAGCCGAATCTGTTTAGCCGTTATCGAGTTTTAGCGCGAATAACACATTTGAAAATCCATTTTTATATATATTAAGATGATATTGAGCTTTACTCTTTCTTTAATGTCACGTCAGGACCTTTAGAACTGGATACCTCCTAAAGTAACCGCGCGACCGAAACCCCATAGTTGCTGGTTGATCTTACCTCTGTAAAGGCCACAAACAGATAAACTTTCGCTTTACGAAACGCAGGAAGGTCTGGCCAACGCAGGCTCTTACTCTATTAAAATAAAATAAAATAAAATAAAATAAAATAAAATAAAATAAAAATAGCCTTTATTCTATTACCAATAAATGTTACATTTTTCCTTTTTTTATTAATAAGATTACATGCATATTATTGTTAGCTATCAATTATAACGGTATTCAGTTCAAATCACAGACTACTTAGGGATAGTACGTATGTTCAAATATTACAATTACATAATTGATTACATTAAAACCATTATCATTTGTTTATTAAGTACATTTTACAATTCATCAATACTATTTCTTTAAAATATTACATTATAATGAATTGATTTCACTAAAGCATTTCATTATGAATTAATCAAAGCATCATTTTTTTATATAACTATACTTAGCATTTGTTTTCATTTACATTTCAATTTCTGCTGTTACTTTACAAAATGATTCAGTGATTGTAATAATTACATTTATATTTCTGTCCATTCCATCTCATATTACACATATAGTAAATTTATTTTTCTGCATGCAAATTATATATATATATATATATATATATATATATATATATATATATATATATATATATATATATATATATATATATATATATATATAGACTATTAATAATTAATATAGCATTCAATATTAATCAATATAACATTCAATTTTCTATTTGTTTTCATTTACTAATAACTAATCTATTTAGGTAATAGTCGTCTATTTGGCGTAGGCCTCCCCCAATATCTTCCACCTCTGTCTATCTCGTCTATCTCTAGCTAGGTACTCTCCTATAGTCCTCTCAAACTTTTGTATACATATAATATGTAAATCTCTCCATCGTGTTTTCTTTTTTGTTCTCCTCTATTTCTCATATTCTCTCTAGGGAGCCACTCCATTTCTTTAATTCTAATCGAGTGTCCTCCATTTTACATAATATTATGTGACCGTCCCAGTTCCATTTGAAGAGCCTTATTCTTTCTGTTACAATATATCTTGAACTTAGTCTGCTTATTCCATCTTTTAACTTTATATATAACATGTTTCTCTCTATTATCCTCTGGCAAATTGCTAGTTTACATTTAAGGAACATAATATGTAGAGAACTTCTTTTCTTCTAGTGGAAGAGGCGGGTGGGGGGTGATTGTCTTGATCTCCCGCGGTGACAAGCTATACTGGGAGATTGAGAGGGGCCAAAAGTTGGTTGTTATTCTGTTTTTGTCATCCGGTTTAAGCAGCTTACCTCCGCAGAATCAAATATTGGCGGCGTCTTATCTTGTAAAGAAGCACACTTCTTAATAACAAAATTATTCATGTTATTCGTTTTATCTATCTTCATGCGCTGCTTTGGGTTTTGATTCACTGTATTATGGCTTGAGTGAGGAAGTTTACTTCCTTGCGAGTGTGTATTGTCTGGAGGCGAGGATGGGAGCGATCTTTTATTGTTTGTTTTTAGTATTACCAATTTATCATATACTATTTTTACTCTATTTCCTCTTACTCTATTAGGCTTTACCTAAATAAAGATTTTTCTAATCACGTTGTAACAAAACGAAGTGAAACTAAAAAGTTACTTTTGAATTCTTTGTTTCTCTGAAAAATGGCCCAATGTAATGAGTTTGCCCATACAACAGAAAAAAGTGTAACCACTTTAGCGCTGCTACTTTTATGTACAATAGATATTATTGAATTCACTATTGGTCTTGTTTTGTTACACTCTATACATCTACCTACACGCGTATATTATAAAGAGGAGAGAAAACTTTAAGTGAAGATGATATTTTTTAAATTAATGTCTTACCCATATGGCGCTTTAACTTTTAAGGGTGGGTTGCACCAAGGGGTGGTTATAGTTACAATTATGGTCGAAGTTATGGTTGTAGTTAAGGCTAACTTAACTTTAACCTCAACTTTGACTACAGAATTTGACAGATGTCTGTTGCTGGTTCGACAAGGCTTTAAATGGACGTCGGCGGGGGCGCTGCTGGTAAAGGAGAACTGTCAAAAACGGCGTTTTTGTATGATGACAGCGTTAGTTCCTCTTTTCGCCACGTTTATTTAAAGCCTTGTCGAGCTCTATGACCTTATCGTCAATTAATATGGCGTCCACTATTGACTTTAACCAAAGATTTGACATTTTGCATTGTAGTTATAATTAAAGTTAAAGCTACAGTTATAGTAAGTTGGTGCAACTCGCTCTAACAGATCCAACTACCGAGTAGCTGTATTAAGGTGAAGTCTTGATAATTTGGCTGCAGCAAATCGATTTTTCTCAACAATGACTAAAGCTAAGAAATTAAAGTTTATTGTCAGTATTCAACATGTCTTTAAATTTGAATTATCCATAGCATAACACGATTGGTCAACTTTTATAACACAGAATAATTAAGACCTCTATAAAAATGGATTCTAATTTTGCTAACAGAGGAGAGTGATTTAAGCTTCAAAAATTTGTACAAAGATTAGTTCAAGCATACACTATAATTTGCCCATAGCTTATATGAAATATATTTATGGTCATTTTATGGTGTTTAAATTACGTGGCAAAAACATTGAGATGTACAAAAACCATTTTGTCGCTTACGCCCTTTTCATTTCTTGCTGTTCCATGGGCCGGCCTCTTATAGAAAACAAGCGATCTAAAACATATCAAAAACGATTTTTTACTTTAACGCGGTTGTTGATTTTCTTCAGCAGTAGTACAGCCGAAAAACGCTTGCTAGCTCTACTTACCCTTTAAACTGTGAATTACCTCATCATTAGAGTAGACTATAATAATATTTTGTTAAAATATGTTACTCTACTTACTAGCCTACCAGATTTATAAGTAGGCTAGAATTTAACTAGGTTAGACTAGACCATAGAGAAATATAATACACGTAGACCTGACCAGACAAGACATTGACATTCGATTATCTTGCTTTTGAAAAAAAAAATACATTGCAACCTTTGTAATAATTTCGAAAGATGTCAGTTTTCCAATCTTGTATTATAATATTTTAAAAAATAATTGATTCACTGTACTACACTGTAGATTTTGCCTTGAGTTGACATCTAGTGGAAATTAGTTGGAACTCTCAACCTAAGGGAAAGAGTTTCAAATATAAAAATCAGGAAACAGATGGCGCTAATGTGCTTGACATAGATGGCGCTGCTGTTCTAATGTTGCTGCAAGAGGTGGTTAGATGCAGAACCTACGATTGACGGAAGTAAGACATAGATGGCGTTCAGTATTTTTTTGAATTAGACAAAAGATCCGATGAATTCGCTTTAACACTATAATTAGAGAAGTTACTTTATAGTTTATACTTTTTGGCTAGGGTATTTAAGCCAATATTAGTGAAGTATTATCTTTATATGACGTATATACTAACAGGGGTTCCCAATCTTTTTCAGCCTGCGGCGCACTTACAAGTCAATATTTTTTGTCACGGCGCCCTAGTCTGCCTACAAAAATATACGTAAATAAACACCTTTGATGATTATAGTTAGATTAAGCAAGTAAATAATAATACTTAAACAAAATTTTAATCATTTGCCTGCTTTCTATAAGTAATTCATATTATAATTTTATTTTATAATATTTGTGGTTATGAATAATTTATTTATTTATTTATTTTACCATTTATTTCAGGCATCTAGGCCCATAATACATTACCTTACAGACTAACATGCATATTATTATTATATATTTAAAACTATACTTTGTTACATGTTGACGGCGACGTGACTCGACGCTTCGTTCCGGAGTCTCCCCCGGAACCTCCGGTAGATCACACCACATCCATCGGCCAGAACTGCGGCGCCTCGAAAGTCGAAAGAGGATTCGTCGGTACTCTCACCACAAAGGAACTAAAGTTAACTTTGTGGCGAGACTGCAGACGCTCGACCCTCAGGCGCAGTGTCGTCTTGATCTTCAATAATGATGAAGGATCGGCTCACGGCGCCCCTCTTGCCTTTCCACGGCGCACCAGGGCGCCGCGGCGCACAGTTTGGGAACCCCTGTACTAATCAAATACTCCCACGTTGGTGGCTCCCACACAAAACTGCGAATTTGCATAGCATAGTAATATAATTTTTATTATGAATTTTGTTGCTGATATTTACGATACGATACGAATTCGCAGTTATGTGTGGGAGCCCTTAGTTTCGCTTTCTGCTTTCTCCCGTCTCCGACAATAGGGCTGCAGTGGGTTGAAAAGAGACTAGGGTTACACCGTTACACGTTCAGTCTGGCATCAGTTTATTTCACCATTTTGGTCAGAATGACGCGAGAATTAAGAGCTAACCGGTTGATTGAGGGTCTGTATTTTTTACTATTATAATATGTACTTTTCAGATATCATTGAAACGACAGTCTAAGTCGGACCAAACTGATGGACTGAACTGATTCCAGACTGAGACATGTACGGTTTACCCGTAGTATAAAAAAAACTAGGCCCTTACATCCGTTGTGGATGATTAACACAGTACCTACATATTTTCAGAGCGAAGTAACCTCTCCTCCTGCTGTAGTTTTTGAATGTCCGTATGGTTGCCCAAGTACATACGACATTCTCGCAACATAGTCAATCTAGTCCAGAGGAAAAAACTAGTCGATACGTCTGGGACCAACTATGTACGGGTTTCCTCACGATGTTTTCCTTCACCGTATGAGCGTCCGTCAGAAAATGTCTCATTGGTACACACCTCCACCCGGGATCGAAGCTGCACCCTCTACGAGTGCGTAACAAAAGGTCTACCCATTAGGCCACGGACACTCCCATGCCGTAGTTTAACGCCGCGCATAAATGCTGACATATTGTTCCTTTAAAACACATAAAGGGCATACTTAAAGCTTACGTAGCGTGGAGTTTATGAATTCAGTTACGCAAATTGCATTGTTGATTAGTCAATATTGTATCTAATAATAATTCAATGCTATTCGAGGTCTGTAGGCTGGTTTTGTCTTAATGCGACCAAATTATTTGAGTCCGTCATCTGGCTATAAAATAACTTCTGATAGTACTATCAGAGCAGTTGATTCCTATGCAGATGGCGGACCTAAGTAATTTGGTCGCGTTACGTCAAACCCAGCCGGCCGATCACAGCTAACATTGAATTGACATAAGCCGACCATATGACTTAGGTCAGCCATCTGCATAGGAATCAACTTCCCTGATAGTACAAAGTTACAAAAAACGCCATTTTACTATACGGAACCCTTCATCTTAATCCGGCTCACACTTGCCCAATATTTTCAAGTCTCAAAATCAATTTCATCTCATGATGTCACAGACATGTACCCGGCGCCGCGCCGCGGTCACGCACGCACTCACTCACCATTACAGCCGACAGCTCTAAGGCGGCCATTTGTTCTGACACACAAACATCTACATTCACACATCTAAAGGTCAATTTTAATATACCTACGTTGCTGTCTGGAATTCGGTTCCACCAGCCAAACCAGTTCGGATTCTTTTTTATAAGCCTGTATTCATTTTGATTAGTGATAAGTGTAGGTGATTAGTGATTAGGAGGAAGTAAGTGTGGACAGCGACTGATTAGTGCAAGTCCTTTACTTCTCCTAATCACTAATCATGTGTAGTCGCACTAATCAAAGTGAATACAGCCCTTACATGTTGCAACTTGTTATCAAAAATGGCAGGTGAATTTTATCATACTGCCTGTCTGGAGTTTCTAACACTAGTTAAGATTTTGTTGTAGGACTTGATGTCGTACGCAACTCGATTTAAAAAAAGAACCAATGAAGCTGTTCACTATTTGTTTTTACGGGCTTTGGCCCACCACACATTCCCACCACTGTATCTCCTGTGTCGCCAGGATCGACAGCGGTATCCAACCACGAAAACCCTTTGATATGATCTCAGGGAGCCCGA